>JAPVLO010000274.1:1200000-2400000 GCA_027257055.1 Cephalopachus bancanus
CAGAAAAGGACAAGGAAGGATCCAAAGAGATGAGTGGTGAGTCTAGGGCTGACCCAAACACCCTCTTCCCCAGCAATCCTCTGAATGTCAGACCCATGTAGCTGGGCCACAACTGAGAGGGACAAACCCAGGAGGAGCCTGGACATCAGTTGCAATAGGAGAACTCCATTCCAGAATAGACCGGGCTGGGGCACCCCCTGTGAGCAATACCTGGGGAAGAGAAAAATCCAGCACCTCCCCACAGGAGGATATCTCCGGAGGACTGCATCCCCACCCACCTCCACTGCCTCTCCTCCTTCCCTGCTCCAGACACTGAGAGAGTGAAAGAGGTGGCTCTGCAGGAGAGACCTGATTAGAGAAAAAATTACAAAACCTGCCACAAGAGGGCAGGCTTTTTTTCTTTAAAAAATTGTTTTTAATGTATTTATTTATTTTTTAAAATTCTTTGACTCTTTGTCAGTTCATCTATTTTTAAAATATTTTTTCTGTGTATGTGAGGGTTTGATCTGCATCCCCCCAAAATATATCTTTCTTTTTCTCTTTTTTTTTTCTTTTATTAGTCATTTTCTGTTTATGTGTGTATGTGAATGATTGAGTGTTCATCTTTCAATTTTGTTGTTATTGTTGGTTTGTTTTTGCTCTTTTGTCTTCTGGATTATTTTGCTTTCTTTTTTTTATAATTTAAGGTGTGTGTCAATATATGTGAGGGTTTGATCTGAATTACCTTTTTTCTTCCAGTCTTTCTGTTTTTCTTCTCTACTTATTTTGTGCTAAGCATGTGTGTGTGTGTATAGTTTTCTTGGTTTGTTGTTGTTGTTTGTTTTGTTACACTTTGTTTTTATTCCATTTTGTTTCGAGGGAGTGTGTGTGTTTCTCTCTGTGTGTGTATGTTCAATTGTTTTTTACATTGGTTTCTGCTTTGCATTGTAATATAGAGTGGTGGCAGGAAATGGATCTCAGGTAACACACACCACAAAGAGTAAACATTGTAATTTGCAAGTAGCTTTGGAATCCTAGCTCCCCATCCTCTATTTTATTTGAATTTCAAAAACTACAAGAGCTGGCAAAGTTGCCCATCCACCATCCTATTTCAAAATAGAACAAATTCAGAGCCTGGATTGGGGAAGAATAGAGGACTGAGCAAACATCAGAAGGGAAAGCCTCTCCCACTGATACTGAATAACAGAACTAAAGAGAAAAACAAGATATCTGTCACAAATGAAGAAAAACTAAAGGAAGATCTCAGGCAATTTCAAGTGTACCAAAAACAAAACACCTGAAAAATCAGACCTTGGTGTCCAAACAATGAAAGTCACCAATGACTATCCTCAGCATATGACAGGTATTAGGGAATAGATGGAGAGAGTGAATAAGACTCAAGAAAGACAAGATGCAATACTGAAAGAATTGTAACAGAGATTCTGGCAATAAAAATCTCAACCAGGAAATAAATAACAAGATGACAAGCATGGAAAGCAGAATTAATCTACCTGAAGAAAGAATCTCAGAACTTGAAGACCAGAACATGGAATTAATCTGATCTATAAAAAAACATAGAAAGAAGACTCAGAAAGAAGGAACAAAACCTACAGGAGATGTTTGATTATATCAAGAGACTGAAACTATACCTGGTTGGTATCCCAGAAGAAGAAAGAGAAATGGAGAGCAACTTGGAGTAAGTACTTCAGAAAGTAATGCAAGAAAGCTTTCCTCATCTCACCAGAGGTGTGACCAGCCAAACACAAGAGATACAGAGAACCCCCATAAGACATCAAAAGAGAAGACCAACCCCTAGACAAATAGTAATTCACCTACACAAAGTAGACACAAAAGAAAAAACCCTAAAGGCAGCAAGAGAGCAAGGTTAGACTACCTACCAGGGAAAACCAATCAGAATAGCAGCAGACCTATCAGCAGAAACACTACAAGCAAGTAGGTACTGGATCCATATATTCAAAGTCCACAAAGATAAACAATTTCAACCAAGAATTTTCTATCCAACCAAACTCAGCTTCATCAGTGATGGAGAATTAAAAGCCTTCCCAGATATCCAATCCCTAAGAGATTATGCAATTTCCAGACCAGCTATACAGGAGACATTTAAACAGGTATTAAGCACAGAAGAAAGAAATAAAAAGAATGACCACACACTTCCCAAGAGAACAATAGAGCATGGAATCAATAGAAAATACATCACAGCAAGAAAACTGAAAATGCACACATACATCAACACCAAAGCCAAAAGAAAATAAGCAAACAAAGAAAAAACTTTATAAGACCCTCATGACAGGGATATCACACTTCAATAATCAGTCTGAATATGAATGGTCTAAATGCTCCACTGAAAAGATACAGGATGGCAAATTGGATAAAAAAACCCATGACCCAATGATTTGCTGCATCCAGGAGACTCATCTCACTACAAGGGACACACACAGACTCAAAGTTAAAGAATGTAAAACGAGTTTCAAGGTAAATGGATCACAAAAGAAGGCAGGAATTGCGATCTTAATATCAGACCAAACAAACTCTAAGCTATCAAAAACTTAAAAAGATGCAAAAGGATAGTACATAATAATAAAAGATTCAATCGATCAACAAGAAATATCCATCTTAAACATATACGCTCTCAACACAGGAGCAACTGCATTTATAGAGCAACTATTAAGTAAACTAAAAAGATATTGACTCTAACACTATCCTCATCATATGACAGGGATTAGGGAATGGATGGAGAGAGTGAATAAGACTCAAGAAAGACAAGGGGTCTTGAATACCTCACTAACAGCCCTAGATAGATCATCAAGTCAAAAAATCAACAAGGAGATCCAGAACTTATACTAGAACCTCGACAATATGAACATAATAGATACTTACAGATTATTCCATCTAATAACCACAGAATATACGTTAAATTCATCACCACGGGGAATGTATTTCAAGATCCTCACATTCTTGGCCATAAATCAAGAATAAAAAAATTTTGTAAGGTTGAAATCTTGCCATGCACATTCTCAGACCACCATGGAAAAAAAAAAAAAAAAAAATCAATACCAACAACATTTCTCCAAAGCCCACAAAGACATGGATACTAGGCAGCATGATGTTGAACAACTACTGGGTAATCACTGAAATCAAAGCAGAAATTAAAAGATTTCTGGAAACAAATGAGAATGAAGAAACATCTTACCAAATCTCTGGAATACCATGCAAACAGTTCTAAGAGGGGAATTTATATCTCTATGAGAAAACATCAAGAAAATGGAAAGATCACAAGTGGAGAGCCTAACAAATCATCTAAGGGAGCTGGAAAGATAAGACCACCAAAACCCCAACTTTAGCACAAGAATCCAAATCACCAAAATAAGAACCCAAATATGGGACACAGAAGACAAAAATATCATAGAAAACTTCAACAAAGCAAAAAACTGGTCTTTGAAAGAATTAACAAGATTGATGGACCCCTAGCCAGAATAACCAAGAAAAAAACAGAAAAAACCAAAATAAACACAATCAGAAATACAAAATATCAAATCACAACAGACCACAAAGAAATATAAAAGACTATCAGAGATTACTAAGACCACCTGTATGGAAGAAAAAAAATTGATAACCTAAATGAAATGGAGGACTTTCTGGTATCACACAACCTCCCCAGGTTGCAACAAGAAGATATTGAGACACTAAAAAGACCAATAACAACCTAGAAAATTGACTCTGTCATAAGAAAACTACTTACAAAAAAAAAAGCCCTGGACCAGATGGATTTCCAGAAGAATTCTACAAAACATACAAGGAGGAGATGATACCAATGATTCTAAAAGTATTCCAGGCAATTGAAAAAGATGGAATTCTCCCCAAATCATTTTACAAAGCTGACATCACACTGATAACTAAACCGGGTAAGGATTCAACAACAACAAAAAAAGAGAACTGCAGTTCAATATCCCTTATGGACATAGGTGCAAAAATCCTCAACATGATTCTAATAAATTGGTTCCAAAAACACATCTCACATGACCAAAGAGTCTTCATCCCCAGGATGTGGGGCGGGTTCAATATTCACAAGATCATAAATGTAACTAAATACATAATTAGATGTAAAAACAAGAACCACATGATTATCTCATTAGATGCAGGAAATGCTTGTGATAAAATCCAACATATCCTCTTGATTAAAACCCTCAAACACCTAGGTATAGAAGGAAGATACCTCAAAATACTAAGTGCCATCTATGATACACCCACAGCTAACATATTATTAAATGGACAGAAACTGGAAGCATCTCCTGAAAACTGGAACAAGACAAGGCTGTGCGCTCTCACCCCTCTTGTCCTCTTGTGTTGGAAGTCCTAGTTAGGGCATTTAGACAAGAGAAGGAAATCAGGGGTATCCAAATAGGTAAAGAAGAAGTCAAGTTATCCCTCTTTGCTGATGATATGATCCTGTACCTTGAAAACCCAAGAGAAATTGTCAGAAAACTGCTTGCACTGATAAAGGACTTTGGCAAAGTCTCAGGGAACAAATAAAGGTGCAAAAGACAGTTGCAACCCTGTACAACAACATCAAGCAGGCAGAGACCCCAATTAAAAGCACAATCCCCTTCACAATAGCCACACACACACACACACACACACACACACACACACACACACACACACAAATGAAATACTTTGGCATCTTCCTAACCAGAGAAGTGAAAGACCTTTACAATGAGAACTACAAAGCACTGCTCAAAGAAATCCAAGAAGACACAAACAAATGGAAAAATATTCCATGCTCATGGATAGGAAGAATCACCATCGTTAAGATGTCCATTTTACCGAAGGCAATCTATAGATTCAACACAAGACCCATTAAGTTACCAACATCATTCTTCTAAGACCTGGAAATGATAATACAGAAATTCATATGGAAACATAAATGACCATGAATAGCCAAAACAATCCTTAGCAAAAGAAACAAAGCAAGAGATATCATACTTCCAGACTTCAAACTTTACTACCAGTTTACAGTAATCAAAACAGCCTGGTATTGGTGCAAGAATAGGCACATTGACCAATAGAACAGGATAGAGATTCCGGAAGCAAAGCCTCAATCCTCAACCAACTCATCTTTGAAAAAGCCTCCAACAACAACCACTGGGGGGAGAAGAACCTATTCAGTAAATGGTGCTGGGAAAACTGGCCGACCACATGCAGAAGATTGAAACAGGACCCCTACCTATCACCATATTCAAAAATTAACTCTAAATGGATCAAAGACCTAAACATAAACCTCAAACTATAAGAATCTTAAAAAACACAGGAGACACTCTTATGGAAATTGGAACTGGCAACCAATCCCTGATCAGAATCCTAAGTGCCCATACTATAAGAAATAAGATGGACACGTGGGACCTCATCAAACTGACGAGCTTCTGCAAAGCAAAAGAAACCGTCAAGGGCAAGGAGACAGTCCACAGAATGGGAAAAAATATTTGCGAGCTGATTGTCTGACAAAGGCCTAACATCTAGGATCTACAAGGAACTCTAACGCAGCAAAAGGAAAAAAAAACAAACAGCCATATTAGAAAGTGGGCAAAAGACATGTACAGACACTTATCAAAAGAAGATATATGGGCATGCAACAGACACATGAAAATGTGCTCAGTCTCACTCATTATCAGAGAAAGGCAAGTCAAAACCACACTGAGATACCACCTAACCCCTGTAAAAATGGCCATCATTAATAAAACAAATAACAACAGATTCTGGCGAGGATGCAGAGAAACAGGAACGTTTCTACACTACTGGTATGAATGCCATCTCTTTGGAAGACAGGGTGGTGATTTCTGAAAGAACTAGAAATCGACCTTCCATATGATCCAGCAATTCTCCTATTGGGAATATACCCAGAGGAACTCAAGTCATTCTACACAAAAACATACCTATACACATTTGTTTGTTGCAGCTCTATTCGCAATAGCAAAAACGGGTAACCATGTTGCCCACTGAAGCTGGATTGAATAAAAAAAAAAATGTGGTACATATACACAATGGAATATTATGCAGTCATAAAGAAGGACAAACATATGGACTTCACAGCAACCTGGTTGGATTTAGAGTCGATCATACTCAGTGATTTATCACAGAAACAAAGAACAGAGTACCATATGTTTTCACTCATAAGTGTACCTTTAGCAATTATTATTATTATTATTATTATTATTTTGGAGTTGGAGTCTCACTCTGTCACCCAGACTGGAATGCAGTGGCCGCTCCCGGCCACCACAGCCTCGACCTGCTGGCCTCCGGTGATCCTTCCGCCTCAGCCTTCCGAGTAGCCGGAGCAATTATTATAATGCTAAAAGAAAGAATTGGCAGTAGTGGGAAACTGTTAGGGGAGGGTGGATGGGATTTTTAGTTGAGAGAAACTGCTAGGGAAGAGAGGGGCATACCTCATCAACAAGTGTACCTGCATAATCAGCGTTTGTATACCTAACCCTAAATTGTACCCCACATCTTTATAATAAAAAAGAATTAAAAAGGAAATCAAAATGAGAATAAAAGCATCTTGAGAGAAAACAAAATAAAAACACAACATATCAAAATTTGTTGTATACAGCTATAACAGTACTAAGAAGAAAACATAATAATGTTAAGCTACATTAACAAAGAAGAAAGATCAAAAATAAACAATTTAACTTTACACCCTGGGAACTAGAAAAGTAACAAAGTAAGTCAAATTTTAGCACAATGAAGAAAATAATAAATATTAGAACAGAAATAAACAAAACAGAGAATAGAAATCATTTAAAAAGTTCCACAAAACTTAAGTTCAGTTTTTTTGTAAAGATCAACAAAATTGACAAACTTTAGGTAGACTAACCAGGAAAAAAAAAAGAGCAAACAAAATTATAAGTAAAAAAGATTTTACAACAGATGCTACAGAATTAAAAAATTCAAATAAGACTACTATGAATAATAGTTATGCCAACAAATGGGATAACTAAGAAGAAATATACAAATTCTTAGAAAGATACATCCCAATAAAACTTTGTCAAATGAAAAAATATGAACAGATCTATAATTAATAAAAAGATTAAATTGGTGATAAAAGAAATAACAGAAAGTCTTAGAACTAGGCACCCTCACTGGTGAATTTTGTGAAATGTTTAGAAATTTAACATCATTCTTTCTCAAACTGTTTTCAAAAAATAGTAGAAGAAGCCATTTCAAATACGTTTTGTGATGCAAGCACTAACCTAATATCAAATTCTCACAAGGACACTATAAAACAAACAAACAACAACAACAACAACAACAAAACTACAGGCTATTAACCAGTATGGACATATATTTAAAAATCTTCAATAAAATATCTGCAAACCATATTGAACAGCACATGAAAAAGATTGCATTTCATGACCATGTGGGGTTTATTCCTGGGATGCAAGAGTAGTTCCGAACATGCAAAGTAGTAACATAATACACTTCATTATCAGAAGAAATGGTAAAATCTACGTGGTCATTTTGATAAATAAGGAAAAATTCTTTGACAACATTTAACACTTTTCAATGATTAAAATTCTGATCAAATGGTTATAAAAAGAATTTACCTCAATATAATAAAGGCCTTATATGAAAAGCCTACAGTTATTATCCATCACACTCACTGGTGACAAAAATGAAAACTTTTTTTCCTAAAATTTGTAACAAGGCAAAGGTGCCCATGCTAGTCATTTCTATTCCATGTAGGAATAAAAACCCTAACCGGAGAAATTAGGCAAAAAAATAAATTAAAGATCAACAAACAAAAATCAGTTGCATTTCTATACATTAACAACACACTCTTTGAACAGAAAATTAAAACAATGCCATTTAGAGCAGCATCAAAAATAATAGTACACTTAGAAAAAAAAATTTTTAAATGTATCCAAGGAAGTAACAGATTTATACACTGAAAACTACAAAATAAAATGCTAAAAGATATCAATAAAGACACAAACAAATGAGGAAAAAAATCCCATGTTCATGAACTGAAAGAGCTAACATTCTTAAATTGTCCATACAAATGTTCTATAGATTCAATCCAATTTTTGTCAAAATTCCAATGGCATTATTTATATACATACACGAAACAATCCTAAAATTAATATAATCCACAAAAGACCCAGAATAGCTAAAGCAATCACCAGAAAGAGGACATCTAGGGGCATCACACTTACTGATTCAAAACAGTATAGAACTGAAAAACTGCATACATATAGACTAATGGAAGATAATAGAAAGTCCAGAAATGAATCACTGCTAATATAGAGATGGTCAACTAAACTTCCACAAGGATTCCAAAAAGCCACAATGAGGAAAGAATATGGTCTTCAACAAATGGTGCTGGCAAAATAATGAAATTGAACTCCGTATACAAAATAAGTACATCATATACAAAAATCAACTCAAATTATTTAAAAACTTAAGCACAACATCCAAAATATAAAACTTCTAGAAGAAAACATAGGGAGAAAGCATCATGACATTGATTTTAGCAATGGTTTCTTATATGTGGCAATAAATGCATAAGCAAAAAATGCAAAAATGAGTGACTACTTGAAAGTAAAAACTTCAGCACAGCAAAGGAAACAATCATCATTTTGAAAAGACAACCCGCTGGATAGGTGAAAATACTTACAGCCATGCATATGATAAGAGATTAATATCCAAAATATACAAAAAAAATTCTACTACTCAAAGCAAAAAAAAAAAAACCAATAAAAAATGGACAAAAGACTTGAATAGACATTTTTCTAAAGAAGACATACATACACATGACTCAACACCACAAAATCATCAGAGAAATATGAATCACAGTCAAAATGAGATGTTACCTCATCACTTCACACCTGTTATTAATAGTATATCCATTATTAAAGCAAACGAGAAGCCTCTTCTCAAAGGAAATAAACCACTGCTGAGAATGTTGAGAAATTGGAACTCTTATTCCTTGTTGTGGGAAAGAAAAATGGTAAAATCTCTATAGAAAACAATAGAAGTGTGTCAAAAAAATATATAGAATTGTCATATGATTCAATAATCCAACAATATTGAAACTAGGTTCTGGAAGAGATAGCTACACTCTCGTGTTAATTGGAGCATTATTCACAGTAGTCAAGATGTCAAAACAACCTGTGTCTACTGATGGACAATTGGATAAAGAAAATGTTGTATGTCTATTCAATGAAATATTACTCAGCCATAAACATAGGAAATCCTACCCTGGGTGAAAACCTGGATGGAAGACTTTATGTTAGGTGAATTAAGCTGATCACAGGAGGACAAATATTGCAAGATTTCAGTTATATGGGAATATTTAAAATAGTCAAACGCCTAGAAAAAGAAAGTAAAATGGCACTTGCCAGGGTCTGGAGGGAGGGAAAATGGGAAGTTACTAATCAACAAGTGTAAAGTTTCAGTTATGCAAAGTGAATAAATTCTAAAGATCTGCTGTACAACCCTGTATCTGTAGTTAAAAATACTGTATTGTGTTCCTAAAATTTTGTTAAGTGTAGATCTCATGTTAAGTTTTCTTACTACAATTAAAAATAAATTATGTACACTGGAGGGGACTGTCAAAAGCTGTGACCATTTGAAACAAAAATAACATTTTGAATCAGTGCTATACCAAGCTCAGGTAACGTAAGAAATTTGTATTTAAGCATGTGACTATCAAACCATGTAGCCTAGGAAAATGTATTATTGATTGAGGAGGGTAGGGATAGAGCAGAGAGGTGCATGAGCAGTCTCGGTAACAACAAACTCCCCAGATCAATTCGATTAACATCTATGACTTGTAATCGTTTGACTTTTATATAACACATTTCATTAATTTCAAGTCATTTGAACAACCTTGAAAATATAAACATTTCTTTGCATTATTTTATAAAGAGCAGAGCAGGTCTTTTGCATTTGGTAGATTATTTTGAAAATGTCACAAAATGGCCACTAAAAAAAAAATGAGGAGGACAAAAGAAACAAGATATGTGCATTCAATTACCAAGAGAAACAGAAGCATATTTGCTAAGGCGTTTCAGGTAACATTTTTCACTCAATTAAAAAAAAAATATATATTATATATATATGTTTAATTGCATGGCATGGGTAAATAGCCATATTTTCATTAACTATCACAGATATCACATTTAAGCATATTTAGGACTGAATATGATCAATGACACTATGCTAAGTTAGGGAATAGTAAGAATGTGTATGACGTTCAGCTCTTTGTTACAGATAATGATGGCAGATCTAATTTAACTATGATTCATAATTTTAGAGTCATTTTGGCCTTCATTTTCATTTGTTGTTTTAAATGTTCTTTGTTCTGTGATCTGAGTCAATTCACTAGTTGTGAGCAGAAAGAAGATATTTGCCAGAATCAGACATGTCCAGAGACTTTAATTTTGCTATTCATTATTTACAGAAACCTTAATTTGGATTTCTCTAATGGCATCATCCAAAACTTGATTTTCTGTTAAAGTCTTTGCTTTTGAAAAAACAATATTAAAGTCTTCGAATTATTTATGAATAATTACATTTTGATATAGATAAATATTACTATGTACCTAATAAACTATATATTTTGGTAATCAAGATCTGAAATTACCACCGATATTTCTTTTACTATTAACAATCATAGATATTTAAACCAATAATAGTATAATATGTGAATATGTTGCACTACATATGACTTTATTGAAATATGTGAATCAATGGTTCTAGTCATAGATAGAACATTTAAAAATAATTGTTTATGACGGGCTTGGTGGCTCAGCCTGTAATCCCACGCCTTTGGGAGGCTGAGGTGAGTGGATTGCCTGAGCCCGCGGGTTCGAGACTCGCCTGGGCAGCGAGACCTCATCTCTACAATAAATCAGAAAAATCAGCCGGGCGTGGTAGCGCGCGCCTGTAATTCCAGTTATTCGGAAGGTTGAGGTGGAAGGATCGCTGGAGCCCAGCGGCTCGAGGCTGAGGTGGTCGAGAGTGGCCACTGCACTCCGGTCTGGGCGACAAAGTGAGACTCCCAACTAAAAAAATAAAATAAAATAAATAAATAAATAAAATAATTGTTTAGACAAAAATTAACAATAAGAGATTTCAGCAGCTAATTTCCCAGAGGCCCAGCTCCAGTTTACACTAGAAAAAATATTTATTTTATACACCAAAATAAGACTTTAACATCTATATACAACTAGCACTATAATCTTTAGATGTATTGGGCTGTTTCTCTCTTTATATTCAGTTTAGCAATCTCTGTCAGAACACTGTATAGAACTGCATAGAAAGAATGTGTAAAGATATACTAACAAAGGCCGGGTGCAGTGACTCAAACCTGTAATCCCAGCACTTTGGGAAGCCGAGGCGAGGGGATTGCCTGAGCTCACAGGTTCGAGAACAGCCTGGACAACTTAATGAGGTCTTGTCTCTACAATAAATCAAAAAATTAGCCAGACGTGGTAGCACACGCCTATAGTTCTGGATACTTGGAAGGCTGAGGCAGAAGGATCTCCTGTGGCCAGCAGGTTGACGCTGGGTGGTCGTGAACATACCACTGCACTCCAGCTTGGGAGACAGAGTGAGATTCTAAAAAAAAAATCTAAAAAATTCTTCAAGAAAGTTCCTTAGTATGCTCTCATAATATAAGTCATTTTGTCAGGAAGACATAATTTATTAGTTCTTTCTGATTCAAAGTATTGATTGTTCATACACTTTATCTATAATGATTTTTCATAGATTATTCTAGATTAGTAGATTCTCTTCCTATTTCTTTTCACTAATAGAACTGGAAAATAACTAAATAAATAATTTAGTTGGCATCATTTGTGTAAAAGATAGGTGAAATGCCTAAATATAATAAAAGAATTTTCAAAATACTGATAGTTTTTCTTTTGTGATTAATCTGTATTTAATTTTTTTCCCTATAGAAACTTCCAAATCATATTAATCCTTTTTATATGCTTTTGAAAGCCCATTTAAGAATAGTGGCTACACTACAAGGGTAGAACTTATAAATAAAAGTTTTAAATTAGACTTTAGAGAGCATAGACAAAGTTGTAAGTGAAAGCTACAAAAAAAATATCCCTTTTGTCTCTAGCAATGCCCAGATCTTCGTGCTAAGTATTAGAAATAACTTATAGTATCTGGCAGCATCCCTGCTGGTCTCAATCAATAGAAAAATTTCTCACTGGACTTCAAAAATTTGGGGGGTTTTTAATGGTATAGAATGTATATAAGTCAGGCTACACATAGCATAGCAGGATCACCCAGCCTAGAATCAGCTCTGACCTCCGTGTGGATTGCTGAGATCTGCTGCTTGGCCCACATACCTCTTTCCATGTGACCACCTGCAAGTCTTTCCTGAGCAGCTTCTGAAGTGTTATCACGCGATGTGACCTCTGCCCTGGCTAGACTTACGATTTTTATTCTTTTCTGCTTCAAATCCTGATATACTTATAGAAATTAGGCTGAAGATACAAATGGATGCAGAAAGATACAAAAAAATTTAAGAGTATGTGTAGTGTATTCAAATATGAATCAGTCATAACATCGAAAAAGGATATCAGAAGGGCTGAGATGAGTTATTACTTAAATAACAAATAGTGGGGTAACTTGAGTCAACAAGTTCATGAGACCTAGAAGCCAATCGTTTGTTTCTCCTCCATTCCTGTAAATAAATTTGTTATTCTGAGGCTGCTGGTTCTTAAAAAATTCACTGGCCAAACTTGTCATGCTGCTCCTTCTGATTATCTCCTGTGGCTACAAGTAATAGTCTGAATTTATGTCAGTGTTCAAGAGATGGAAACCATTTCTATAATGATTCAATGGGAAGCACTGAAGCACATATTTATTTTTAACACATTTTCAAATATTAAGAGGATTTTCAAATTATGCCAAAAATGTATTGAATACCATATATGTGTCACTTTCACTTTTTTTGCATCTTTTATTCCTTACAGCAACACTCTTACAAAAAGGATTTATTATACTTATTTTATGGACGTAAAAACAGAAGGTCATAGATATTGCTTACAGAGCAGGGATATTATCTGTGACTTCTGTCTTTAAACCCAATTCTTAAAGACATGAAACCCATAATATGTTAGTGGCATTCTACCATAATTTTGAAGTATATAAAAATTGTAATCTGTATTACTCATAGTAAAAATGCAGGCCATTAATATGTGATTTAATTTTTTTCACCTGAGTATATGAATATATTTTGGGTAGCTTTAATTTTTTTAATTTTTTCATGCTTAAATTAATATTACCATGAAATAAATAATTAGATTAAAAATAATTTGAGGTTCAATGATGATTTTCCATTAGATATTATCTTATTTTTATTACTCTAGAAATTCTTAATTTTTATAAAAATGCAATTTGTTTATTTTAAATTTTTTCAAATGTTTGATACTTTTCTTCAAACTCAGATTTTCTTTTTTATTTTTGATAACTATAATATTATTTATATTATTCTATTTTGTATTTCACAATTGAATATAAATCTTTGATACTTTACATAATGGCCCAAGTGTCCATGGCATATTGGTGACCACCACCTGTCTTAAGAAATATGGTCTAAGCTGGGCTCGGTGGCTCAGACTGTAATCCTGTGCCTTTGGGAGGCTGAGGTGAGTGAATTGCCTGAGCCCGCGGGTTCGAGACTCGCATGGGCAACTTGGCAAGACCTCATCTCAACCATAAATCAAAAATCAGCTGGGCGTGGCAGCGCGCGCCTGTAACTCCGACTACTCGGAAGGCTGAGGGGGAAGGATCGCCGGAGCCCAGCAGGTCGAGGCTGCGATGACTGGGAGTGGCCACTGCACTCCAGTCTGGGCGACAGAGTGAGATTCCAACTCAAAAAAAAAAAGAAAAGAAAAGAAATATGGTATAACATTTTCAATCCCTTAAATATTGTATATATGGACTTTTCTGATAATATGCAATCTCCACTGTCTATATAACCACTCTTCTGAATTTTTGTTAATATTAATTGCAATTATTTATAATTTATACATACATACACAAGTCCCCCAAGATATCATGAAAAATTTTATCTTGCATATAATAAGGTTTTCTGGGCAGAGATGGCCAGGCTTCCACACAAGTCTGAAAATGGCTTGAGAGAGGATAGGCTTTGGTTAATATTATGGCTAAGGTCTGGGGCCAGGGTGAGAATTTCTATATGGATCAGCAATTTGCAATATTTGAACTTTCTATTTCCAAATCAAGAAGAACCTGTGCTCTGTTTTTGGCTTCCTTGGATAGAGAGAAGAGGGAAACAAATGGTGGGGTTTAAAACCTACTAGTTATCAATAATCAAAAAAGAAGCAAAACTTTACTTCAATTCACCCCTGATGTTTTTGATTAGTTACTGAAATATACCATTTTCCTTTAACTGAATTGTATTTATCCACTTAAGCCACATGGCTAGCATACTATTAGACTTGTAGCCTAGGCCAGTAAGAGAATTGAAAGATAAAGTGGATGTCCTGTTCAAGAGCTCAGCATTGGTTATTTCAAGAAGTGAAACAGATATTTTGAACTCCAAAGGATATAACTTTCTTGATGAAGTCTTGTATTGTGGCTTTAGTATGCAAAGACATATGAGGGGGGACCCTTCCAAAGCAAAATTTATTCATAAAATATTGTGTTTTTATTTTTATGTTTAACCTTCAATCACCTTCAAAGTGTTCTCTGTTTGATGTAATACACCTATTGAGACACTTTTTCCACTACTCAAAGTCATTTATTTTGTTTATTTTAAAGATGTGGAGTACAATTCAGGGTTAGGGATACAAATGTTCATTATGTAGGTACCCTTGTTAATGAGGTGTGGCCTTCCATCCCCTGGCAGTTTTCCACTACCTCCAATCCCTTTCTTATAGTATTATGATAATTGTTCAAGGTCTGCTTATAAGCATGAACATATGGTACTCTGCTCTTTGTTTATGTGATATATCAAATTGTGATAGACTCTAAATCCATCCAAGTTGCTGCAAAGTCCATAAGTTTGCCCTTCTTCATGGCTGCATAATATCCCATTGTGTATATGTACCACATTTTTTTTATCCAGTACAGCTTCAATGGACAGCATAGTTGTTCCATGTTTTTGCTATTGTGAATAGAAATGCAAAAATGAAATTGAGGACTTTTGACATCACACAACTTTCCCAGGGTGAAACAAGAAGGCATTGAGACACTAAATAGACCACTAACTACCCAGGAAATTGACCCATCATAAGAAAGCTATCTACAAAAAAAAAAAAAAAAAGCCTTGGAACAAACTGCTTTCAAGCAGAATTCTGCAAAAAATACAAAGAAAAGCTGATACCAATCCTATTGAAAGTATTCTAGGCAGTTGAGCAAGATGGAATTCTCCCCAAATCATTTTACAAGGCTAACATCACACTGATACCCAAACCAGGTAATGATCCAACAAATAAAAGAGAACTACAGGCCTATATCCCTTATGAACAAAGATGCAAAAATCCTCAACAAGATTCTAGCAAACCAGATCCCAAAATACAACTGAAAAATCATCCACCATGACCAAGTAGGCTTGATCCCCAAGATACAGAGTTGGTTCAACATCTGAAAGACCATAAATGTAATTAAATACATCAACAGATGTAAAAACAAGAACGACATGATTATCTCATTAGATGCAGGAAAAAATTAGATAAAATCCAGCATCCCTTCTTGATAAAAACCTCAAACACCTAGGTATAGGTGGAACACACCTCAAAATAGTACACGCCATCTAGGATAAACCCACAGCTAGCATAATGCTAAATGAACAGAAACTGGCAACATTGCCCCTAAAAACTGGAACAAGACAAGGCTGCTCACTCTCATCCCTCCTGTTCAACATTGTGTTGGAAGTCCTAGCTAGAGCAATTAGACAAGAGACGAAAATCAAAACCATTTTGAACTCATCAATTTTGATGCCTTTTAGTGCTTCTGAGGTTATTTGTTTTGCCTCTTCCACATAGGTGAAACATTTCCCTTTGAGAATGTTTTTTCATCCAGGGAAATAAACAAACAAAAAGTCACTCAGAGTGAGGTTGAGAGAATAGGGAGGGTAGAGCACAGGGTAATGCTGTTTTTGGTTAAAAACCACTGAATATTCAGCGCCATGTGGGCAGTTGCACTCATAAACCACCGGACATGAAATGGGCCAACAAAAGAATCTCAAAAATATTCACTGAAGCCGAAGACAGCCTCTCACGACAATGCCAACTGGTACACTAATGTTGATAGGTTTCTAGAACATTTAATTAGCAGGGAAAAACCTGTACTACAAAAGGCCACCCTCCAAAAGACAATTTCAGTTTGGGGAATTTTTTTTTCTTTACTCCAAATAAGGCAAACTCAGATGAAGAATTGTTGTCTGAATTAGATTATAAGAGCATTGATAATAGCCCCCAAAATCTGTAAAAAAAAAAAGTGCAGATGGGACTATTGTTGGCTAGGGTATCCAAGGCTATAAATGAATGCCCACAATCTGGCCACTTGTGCTGACCTTTGTGTATTCTCTTTGATCTGGGATATAATGAATAGCAACAACTCTGCTGGGGACTCCGTCACATGTGTATGGTGTTGCTGTGCATAAAGTTCACAAATACCCTTTGCAATTTAGTCAGTTTATTGCAGGAGACTCCTCAGGTAGCCAAGGGGTCTGGCAGAGACATGACTTTATCTGGAACCATAGCATCAGCCACAGAACTGAGAACAGGGAAGGTCACCACTGCTTGCATGTGATATATGCCCTAGAGACCAGGATTGCTTTTATCTTATTGTAATGTTTTCATTTTAGCAAATGACCATGCTGAACTTATGGAATGCTTGTTCCATGACCTAAATCACAATAAGTTCATGGGTACAGAAGATCCCAGGCTCAGAGAACATTAAAGCTTCTATTTAAATAAGGTTCATATGCATGTCTAGAAATTACTGCTCTAATGGCCGGTACCATACAGCAGCCAAGGACAGTTTATTTTTGTTTGTTTGTTTTTGTATTAAAAGCCAATGAGCAACTTTTGACCATGATAGGTGGTCTAGGGAGTCTAGAAGCCATGGGAAAAGGTTCTAAATTCTGTAGAATAAATAAGTCTTTGGGGAGTACTGAAATTTGAAGAGATGTCAGAGCTTTTTGGAGGGGCCTCAGTTAAAGTGGATCAATTTATAAATAACACATTTATGAAGAAGTAAGATTTAAATGTGAAATGTGTTTCCTTTAAATCTCAAAAGGCCTAAAAGACATTGAGTTCATTTTAACATGTTGGGTGCTGAGAAGCTTAATAGCTGTATCTTAACATTGTTAGCAATTAAGTACCCATTGACTGACTAAATAATGCCCAGAAATTGTACTGAGGTCATAGACCTTGTACTGTATGTGTGGTAGTGACTCATTTTTCTGAGCTTCTTTCATGAGTATTTGGATGCCCTAACTGTGTATACCAAATGAATTTAATCTCAGAAGGATGTCAGAAAGGTATACCATGTCCCTTTGAAAGTGAAGGCACACTATAGTTAAGAGACTATTCAAATAGGCCGTGAACAGAACATATTAGTCAAATCTGTGCCTGCAAAATATTTGCTAGCTGTTGATTGGATGGAGTCAGTAATTTTGATAATATTAATATGGAAACCAATCCACCAGGAAGCACCACTTATTCTCTCCAGGTTTAAAAACAGGCCAAATCAGGCAGTGATGAGACAATATAACTCAAAGAGTATTCTAAACAGCAGATAACATAGCCAGTAAGCAGGTCAAAGCAAGAGAAGACAGGCCAGTAGTAGTGGTAAACATCTACTTCATATGCTTCTCTGTGGCAATTGTCTTGCGGTCACCACATGGAGATATGGTGGAACTCCCCATCTAAAATTCAGCTCAGATGTTGTAGAACCACACAGACATTAGTAGGGTATGAAAAGGTTTATAATCACATTACAAGGCTTTCTGGAAGAGCAAGGCAGTTACTAGGAGGATGAAAATGGGTTGAAAGAACAAGGAAGGAGAATTGGCTATGTCTATTATTGTAGCTAGAAGATGAGTATAAAGTGAGTGTTCCTAAAGCTGAGCTACGCTTGCATAATATAGAGCTTCCCACTGGCACCATAGAAGGAAGCACTTGGCCTTTGTATTGGTTTGCACAGATATGAAACAGAGAGAAGAGAAAGGAGTAGAAATTAAAAGCTGCCTGCAGTCAAATATTTAAAAGGGAATCAGACCATTATTTTGTACTTTTTATATTTATCAGATTTGTTTATTTATTTTCATTATTTTATATATTATGCAAACATAGGATAATATATTCATACTATTGATGTAAATTAAGGATATTTTCATTTTTAATTTTTTTAGAAAACCAGCTGCCGTTAAAATTTCTGACACTCTGCTTTGCAAACTTTTCAGGTGACTATGTTCCAGGTTCTTTGCACATCATGATTGCTCTGCTTGGAATCCTTATCTCCAAATATGCATAATTGCCTTCTTCACCTCTTTCAGATCTTTCCTCAAATTGTCGTTTCTAGGGAAAACTTCTCAGGTCAAACTCCTTTACTTATTAACCTTGACTGCTTTATTGTTCTTATCAACATCTGCAATATTTTATTTAGTTAGTTTAATATTTATTATTTCCACTAGAATTTAAGCTCCATGAAAGTAGAGAACTATGTTTTGTTCACTACTGTATTTTTAATTTCTTGATCCACTCTTGATGCAAGATAAAACTCAAATAATTTTCAGTGAATAAAAATGTGTTATTTTATAAATGAGGGAGAGATTCTCTAAGACATAAATCTAGTACAGCATTTTCTGGGCTTTAGGGTACAGCTTAATTTGTATTATTGTAAATCACAATACGCTTTTTCACCAACAAAATTCTGGTTCATTTATTTTGCACTTTTTTCCAATTTTTTCTCCTTAGTGGTTTTCTTAGTATCATTCTTACATATTCTGAGTATAAATTTGTAGGTCCCATTATTATTGGACATCTTATAAGTTTATTCAACTCTTATAATCACCTTGAAAATTTTAGACAGCTTCTGTTATGCTTGCTTTTTAAAATTTTATATTCTAATACTATTTAGGTGAATATTTAAAAGGTACATTGATAGCCTATTATATGCGCTA
The DNA here is from genome assembly GCA_027257055.1 of Cephalopachus bancanus. NCBI lineage: Eukaryota > Metazoa > Chordata > Mammalia > Primates > Tarsiidae > Cephalopachus > Cephalopachus bancanus. Next base: position 1,219,178 of record JAPVLO010000274.1, read on the forward strand.
ATAAATTGTTTATTATTTAAGTAGACAAAATTATTATACATACTTTGGAATATTACCTTAAAATATTGACAGTCTTTTGTCCTTCTTTGCAAATCATGTATCCTCTTTAATTTTGTGATAATTATGTACTGTTCACTATTACTAGTTTAGTATTGGGCTGAATTCATAACCATTGGCACCATACCACTGTGTATGCTGTTCATTATACTTTCCATTTATTTATGTTATTGTCTAGTAGATTAAGTAAATTCCTCTCATAATTCACAGAAATCTCTTATGTTTAGTTCAGTAGATCAAATTATTTTTTCTGCATGTATCTTTATGATCATGAGACATGGTAAAAACTAATATAAAAATATAAACTATTACAGAATCTATAAACTATAATAAATTATCAACAAATCTAAATTAATCTAAAATCTTTTGTTCATTGTTTTTCTTTACCAATAATGTTCCCTCCCTCAACCATCCTTCATTATATGAGTTCATCAAGACCTGTGGCTTCATTGAGAGGCTCTTTCTTAGAAATATTAGAACTTTTCTTCGTATTAGCTTATAATATCTGACATTCTGTGATGTACTGAAAATTGTCCTTGGTTATTCAGATTTACAATGCTTGTTTTTCAAGAATCTTCTGTGAGAGTGCAAAAGGATATCTGGATATAGCTAGTATTTTTTATGCTATAGTTAATACTTTAGTCCTGCATGATAATAGTAGTGTTCATATTCATATTTATGTCTACATAAATATTTTTATGATTTTTTAAATATCCTCCACAAACAATATTAGGTTATTGGATTTTTCACAAGAAAAAGATGATAGGTAAATGATTGCTTTGTGGACAAGGTCCCACATTCATCATATGGATATTGTTAAATCTCTGTTCCTGCCTTCTGTGTTCTGAATAGGAGTTTTTCTGAAACCTAATGAATGATAGGTAGAAGCGGTTAACTGAAGGTGTGGAATTCGCTAACAAACAGTCCAATAATTACGTCTTCTACCACTTTTTCCCCCAAGGATGTCAGAATTCTCTTTCACATCCCTTTTCTATGTATCCTCCACATCATATAGTTTTCTAGAAACTTTTAAGTTTTTTCATGTTCAGATATCTGAAACAACAGTCCAATCTAAACCAAAACTAGTCTTGCATTTAATTGTATATCCTCTCATCCTCCAGGTCAGGCCTGGCTCACGACTTGGAGTGGGAGGTGGACAACGAGATATGGTTACTGCTTCTCTTGTTCTATCATCTCACCTTTGTGTCCCACTGACTATGAACACACCAGGCTCTGAGGAAGGGTGAGAGGGCAGAATAACTGGAAAAACTTTTTTACTTCATTGGTTGTGTGCTCTCTGAGCCATCAGCAACTCTACCAGGGAACACAGTAAAATTAGGTTCCTTTGCTTTGAGTTCTTTGAAGAAGGAGGTGAAACGCAGACAGAAGTCTTTTTTTAAGTTCTTGACAGCTTGTGTGGACTTTCCAAAGTTCCTGAGTGCTCTACTAAGGGTCTAAGTACATATAACAGTACATACAACCTGTGTAATGCTTAATTCAGCAGTATCCAGGTAGAAGCGGAGATAAATGTGTTTTCTTTTTTTCTTTTTCTTTTTTCTTTTTTTGCAAATATCTTCAAGACATGTCTTCTGGACTAACAATAACAGCAATCTTTATATAGACCTAGATCCTAGTGAATTTTTAGCTTTCTTTGTCTTTTTATATAGGCAAAAATAAGGAACTCATGTGGTCACTTCTTAGTGAGATCTTAAGAATAGTGAACTCTCTCTTTCTGTCTCTCTCCAATAATATATGAGGTGTTTATCTCCTTTCTCCCCAGCTTTAAGGATGAGGTCAAAATTCAGAAAGACTAAAAAGAAAGAAATAAACAAACAAAAATAAATAAAACCAAGAGAAAAAAAATCATATTTCAAATCCTGTCTTATAGCGATTGAGAGTGTATATAGGCTAGTTTTGTGGAGTATGCAGTTGATTTAATAATTAAAATATCTGCCTAAGAGGTATCCTTATACAAAAGCTTGCCTTTTCTAAGCGCAGGTATAAATAAGAAAGATGCATAAGATGTACAACATTCATGAAAATTTCATTTTGCTATCCCAAACTTATAAAATGAAGATGACAGCTTATACAGAAAGTAAACCATGAAAAATATTGCCTCTGTATTGTTTAATTTTTAAATGATAGCCAAAATTAAAGTATTAGAATGTGTTTCCACAAGAAAATAGTATCCTTATCAAAATTTAGTATTCTATGATTTACTAGAAGTTATATAAACACTGAGATACAGAGTCAAACAGATATAGTATTGTTATTGTCTAAACTTGCATAGATGAATGTGATTATATTTATGCTTGTCTAGTATATCTGGGGTTTTATGGAACTCCAGGGAAGAACTATGATTGTTATTTACGACTCTTCTTTCTGCCATTATTAAAAAATTTTAACTGTTAAATCTGTAAGCCATAAAGTTAATTATTAATAAATTCAAAGATACTATGTTTCATATTTTTGAGTTTATTTCTAAGATTAGAAAGGAAATTGCACAACAGATCTTATGAATAAATTTTATCTTCTCCCTTTCTGCAACATCAATGCTTCTATGGTAAGAGTTAATGTAATTAGGGGCTTTAGTGAGTTGATTTTCATATAAACTCATTTAATTTCATCTGTATATATTTTTAATCTCTAAAATGAATTTTACTTCAGATTTATGTATTTTACAGATACTTTAGGGTAAGGACATGACACAAAGTTTATTTGAAAGAAAATTATAAGATAATGAATTAAAGTAAGAAAAATATTTTACTCTATTGATAAAATGCCTCATGGAAATATTTTTAAAGCCTATGTTTTTCCCCCTACCTATGTTTGAAACTAACATCATTATATAAACATTGTACTTAGTTGATTCAATTCCCTTGACTAATTTTGAAGAAACTCTTTATTTAGGAAGCCAATTCTAGTTTTAAAATGACAAATTGTTTTGTCCCTTTTATCTAATTTAATTTTAAAAATCAGGAAAAATAAATAAATTTTTTATGCAATTTTACATTATTGTACCAACCCCTGATACATGCAACTTTATTATAAACAGGGAAACCTGCCTGTATTTGACTTTGTATACTGCTTCCATATGTAAAAGGGATGAGATAGACTGCCTTAGATCCTACAGGCTGATGATGTCTTTCTTCCATAAGCCCTTGGTTGCGGATGCTATGTCTACTTTGTTTGCCATATTTACCTTATTTTATAATAATCAATCAGCATTTGCAAATCTTAAAATTGTTAGAACATTTGAATGTGACTGACTTGTGATACAAAAATACACAAAGCAAAGTACACAAAGCTACAATGATCCAAATCACATCTACTAAGAGGTTAACCAGCAATAGTGACAAGGTCTATTGCTGCAGAGAACCTTTAAATGTTTACGAGGCATTGTCATGAAACCATACAAAGGGGGATTGATTTCCAGCTTGCTCTCCAGTTAGGAGGTTACTCTGTCTGCTTAGGTAATTTGGAATCCTTTTACCATCAGCTAACCCCACAAAGTGAAGACATACACAGGGCCATTCCCAAGGTTAAGAGCTAAAGACTGAGCACCTTCTGTGACATTTCAGAATACACTGTGATGTGTATTGTGTGACAACCAAGTCAAATCAAAGCTATATACTGAGATTTATGAGTTAAACTGAGACTTTAATCAGAACACATCAATGCTTTGTGTCTTTGAGTAGACCCGGTGGTGAATATCACGAGATCTGAAGTCACATTGATTGGATAAGAATACAATAATAATCAAGGTGAGAAGGGAGAGGCAAAAGGATGAAATGAGAAAGAGAGGGGGCATTCAAGTACAGAGATTCTAATTTTTGTTTTATTTCATGAGTTAATGCAATATTAAATACAATCAATAAAAGAGGAACTTGCATGAGCTATTTTGCTCTATGTCAACAAAATCATAGGTGATTAAAATAGCAAAAGTAACACTGACATGCACTCTTTTGATAAAAACAAGAATTACATGGTGAAATGAAAGATCTTAGAATAGTTGGAGAAGTGATTGTCAGTGAATAATTATTTCCAGGGACGTTAGGTTATAAATGAATGATTAAATTGAGCTCGTTAGATAAAGACACATCACTGAAAAAGTCTCTAATTTTTTGTCTTTAATAAACTTTACTGAAAGTTTGTGGTTTTACATGTTGGAAGAATCCAAAATCCCCTCTAATGACCTCCTTTTTTTTTTTTTTTTAATCAAAGCAGGATTTATTAAGAGGACAGAAAATCTCCCAGAGTTGGGGGGGGAATCCAAGGGGGTTGCCCAATGATCTCCTTTTTGAGAAACTTCGGCATTCTTTCTGCAGTGGTGCTTCATTATCACACTGTTCCTAGGCAAATTATGAACTTCTATATAGGGGGATAATCTGGCTAATATGTCAAGATCTTGAGGCTATTCAAACTTCTGGAAATGAAGAAGAAATGAATGAATGAAGAATGAATGAATGAATGAATGAAGAATAAATATAATTTAGAGCTTTTAAAAATGACATTAATGGCAACCCTCTCAGGTCTCCCTTCTACTCTGGGAGCTTTTCTGTCCTTTCAATAAATCCTTCTTTAAAAAATAAATAAACAAAAATGAAAACAACTTTAGAAAATAGAGATGATGTCTCACTATATTTCCCAGGGTCTTTTTTTTTTAAATTTTTAACTTTTAATGTAAAGATGTGGGATACAATTCAGGGTTAGGTATACAATCATTGATCATGCAGGTACCCCTGTTAACGAGGTATGCCCCTCCCTGCCCTAGCAGTTTCCTTCAACTGCCAATTCTACCCCCCCCATCAACAGTTTCCCATTACTGCCAATCACTTTCTTATAGCATTATAATTGTTCAAGGTCCTCTTATGAATGAGAACATATGGGACGCTATTCTTTGTTTCTGTGATAAATCACTGAGTATGATAGAGTCCAAATCCATACAGGTTGCTGCAAAGTCCATATATTTGTCATTCTTTATAGCTGCATAATATTCCATTGTGTATATGTACCACATTTTTTAAATCCAGTCCAGCTTTGATGGGCAGCATGGTTGGTTCCATGTTTTTGCTACTGTGAATAGAGCTGTAATAAACATTTGTGTGCAGGTATCTTTCTTGTAGAATAATTTGAGTTCCACTGGGTATATTCCCAATAAGGGAATGGCTGGGTCATATGGAAGGTCAATTTCTAGTTCTTTCAGAAATCTCCAGACTGTTTTCCAGAGAGGTTGTACAAGTTTGCCTTCCCACCAGCAGTGTAGAAACATTCCTTTTTCTCCACATCCTCTCCAGCATCTGTTGTTTGTTTTATTAATTATGACCATTCTTACAGGGGTTAGGTGGTATCTCAATGTGGTTTCGATTTGCATTTTTCTGATGATTAGTGAGGCTGAGCACTTTTTTATGTGTCTGTTGGGTGCCTGTGTATCTTTTTTTGAGAAGATTCAAGTCTTTTGTTCACTTTTTAAAGGGGCTATTTGTTTGTTTGTTTCCCTTCGGTGCGTTTGAATTCCTTGTAGATCCCAGGGTCTTGAACTCCTAAACTCAATTGATTCTCCTGCCTGCCTCAGCCTCCCCAGATGCTAGAATTACAGACTTGTATCACCACACTTGGCTTGAGTTTTGTTTTGTTTTTGTTGTTCCATTTTCTCCATGCATTATAAAAATGGTATGGAAGGTTCTCAAAAAACTAAAAATGGAACTATACACAATCCAGTAATTCCACTAGTGAATATTTATCCAAGAGAAAGAAAATCAGGTATCAGAGGAATGCCTGCACTCCCATGTTTATTTCAACACTATTCACAACAGCCAAGATATGGAATCAACATCAGTGCCCATTATTGGATAATTAGATAAATACATATTACATGAATATTAATATTATTTAATGATATAAAGAAGAAAGCCTGTCATTTGCAAAAAGATAGATGGAACTGATAGTCATTACGTTAAAGGAAAACAACAGGCACAGAAGATAAACAGCTCATGTTTTCATTTGTGCGGAAGCCAAAAAAGTTGATCTCACAAAGGTAAATAGAATAATAGTTACCAGAGGCTGGAAAGGAAGTGAGAAAGATGACAAAAGGTTGGTTAATGAGTACAAAGATAAAGTTATATAGGAGAAATGGGTTATAGTATTTGATAGTATGCTAAAAGGACTATTATTAACAATAATTTATTTTATATTTCAAAATAGCTAAAAGAGTAAAAATATTTCCAATACAGGGAATGATAACTGTTTAATGTGATAGATATCTTAAATACCCTGAATGCATCATTACACGATATATTCACATATCAAAATGTCACCATGATTATGTACAATTATAAATCAATAAAAACTAAGCACATATAAATAAATATTTTAAATAGAAAATATGTAAGATTTGTTCTGAATGGACAGGATCTGTGTCACTTGTAAATTTACCAGCATAAGCATTCTGCAAACCATGGAAATAAAATGAATTTGTTTGATCCCTTGTTTATCCTGAATTTCTCATAATCAACAAAAATCATGATATGCATAATTGCAAGTAAACATATTGTTGTTCTTTTCCTAAGAAAAAGTGCAAGACAGTCTCAGTATCTTATTTTCAAAAATATGTAGATATTGAAAGTCTGTATATCTATATGTCTATATATCTATTGGATATATTAACTATATATACATATATATACACATAGATAGATATTTTATATATACATATATATATACACATAGATAGATAAGAACTGTACTACATATAGGTATATTATACAGAGATAGATAAGAACTGTACTACATATAGATATATAGACACGAATTGTACTACATGTCTAAGGTTTTTTAGCGTATGTGTGTATAACATATGTAAGTCTTTATAACGCATATAACGTTTGCAACTATCTTTATTCACTAAAATAAATGGAAGCCCTGTTACATAGGAACCACTGAAGTGTTTTTGGATACATTAAATCATCTAATCCACATAGCAATCTAAGAAAATTTCGTTAAACCATGTGCCCTCAGAAGATGTTTGATAGTCTAGGTCTCTGGACACGTGGGTACAATGAAAAATGCCAGAGGGATCAGTACATGATTCTGATGAGATTCAAATTCAGGATTGCCTTACTTTAATTGAATATTTTTCCTGGTATTGCTTAGAATATCTAAAAATTGGAATAATTTTTCTTACCCCCAAGATCTATTAGTATTAAACATGATTTTATCAAAGATTATAATTAGCAACATATTATTAATATCTAATTGTTTTAAATATATAAAATAAATTCTGTGACAATTAACTCACAATTTCCTTTATTACAAAGTGACAAAGTGATTCAGGGTAAAAATTTAAAAAAAATTTGTATGAGTTCATGTATATATAAGTACCTGTGGTATAAAGAATAAAAATGCCTAATCATGAAATTACCTAACTGAATATTAGAATGCATTTAACTAAATAAAATTACTGTATATTTAACTTACATAGAATGTGTTTATATTAATAAAGGTTAAAATAATTATTTTATTACCTTAAAGATGCAAGAATACGCTTCTGCAGCTACAGAAAATATTTATTTTTAAAAATAAAAATACATTTTATGTTACATGGTTGATTCTTTAATTTCACTATCAAGATAATTTTGGGAAGACTTCCAAAATGGATAAATACTTTTGAAGCTCGACCTCGGAAGAGATCATATAAGATTTGTTTTATTTTTTAACTTAAATGTATAACTTTATAATCTTCACTTAGATTTCATTCTACAGACAAATAGATAAACTTAAAAAAATGACTCTAACACCATTATAGCTGGGAACTTAAATACCCCACTAACAACCCTAGATAGATCATTAAGGCAAAAAATCAACAAAGAGATCCAGAACCTCCACCTGATACTTGACCAAATGAACTTCCTAGATACCTACAGAACACTTTGCCCAACAATCACAGAATATACATCCTACTTATCACGACAGGGAATGTATTCCAATATCGATGAGATTCTCAGCCATAAATCAAGCATAAACAAATTTCATAAGATTGAGATACTACCATGCATCTTCTCAGACCACAGTGGAATAAAAACAAATGCCAACTCCAACAAAATTGCTCCAAAACCCACAAAAACATGGACACTAAATAGCATAATGCTGAACTATTATTGGCTAAACACAGAAATCAAAACAGAAATTAAAAGATTCCTGAAAACAAATGAATATAAAGAAACATTTAACCAAAACCTCTGGGATGCCTTGACAGCACTTCTAAGAGGGAAATTTATAAGAAAATGGAAAGATCACAAGTTAACAACCTAGCAAATCACATAAGGCAACTGGAAAAACAAGACCACTAAAACCCTAACTTCAGCAGAAGAATCCAGATTATCAAAGTAAAAGCCCAAATATAGGACACAGAAGACAAAATATCATAGAAAAAACTCAACAAAACAAAAAACTGCTTCCTTGAAATAATAAACAAAATTAATGGCCAGCTTGTCAGAGTGACCAAGAAAAAGAGTGAAAAAGTCTAAATAAACACAATCTGGATCAAATCACAGCTGACCCTGAAAAAATGTTAAGATGATCAGAGATTACTATGAACACCTGTATGAAAACAAACTTGATAACCTAAATGAAGTGGAGGACTTTCTAATATCACACAAATTCCCACAGTTGAAACAAGAAGATATTGAAACACTAAATAAACCAATAATAACCCAGAAAATTGACTCCGTCATAAGAAAACTACCTACAAAAAGAAAGCCCTGGACCAGAGAGGTTTCCACCAGAATTCTACAAAACATACAAGGAGAAGCTGATACCAGTCCTACTGAAAGTATTCCAGACAATTGAGAAAGATGGAATTCTACCCAAATCATTATGTAAAGCTAACATCACACTGATACCAAAACTGGATAAAGATCCACAAAGAAAGAACTACAGGCCAATAACCCTGATGAACATAGATGCACAAGTTCTCAACAAGTCTAGCAAATCACTTCCAATAACAGATCACAAAAATCATCCACCATAACCAAGTAGGCTTCAACCTAGGATCGCAGACATTGTTCTACATCTTCAAGACCATAAATGTAATTAAATACACTAACAGATGTAAAAACAAAAAAGCACATGATTATATCATTAGATGCAGAAAAAGATTTTGATAAAATCCAGCAACTCTTCTTGATAAAACCTTTGAACACCCAGGCATAAGAGGAACATACTTCAAAATAGGAAAAACCCACAGCCAGCATATTGCTAAATGGACAGAAACTGAAAGCATTTCCCATGAAAACCAGAACAGGACAAGGCTGCCCAGAGTCTAGCTTGAGCAATTAGACAAGAGAAGGAAATCTGGTTTATCCAAATAGGAAAAGAAGTTAAGTTATTCCTCTTTGCTGACAATATGATCCTATGCCTCAAAAATCCAACAGAATCTATCAAAAACCTCCTTGCACTGATAAAGGACTTTGACAAAGTCAGGGAGAACAAAATAAATGTGCAAAAGACAGTCTTATTCTTATACACCAACAACAAGCAGACCAAATAAAAAGCATAATCTCATTCATAATAGCCACAAAAAATTGAAATACCTCAACATTTTCCTAACCAGATATATGAAAGAACTTTACAATGAAAGCTACAAAACCCTGCTCAAAGAAATCCAAGAAGACACAAACAAATGGAAAAAGTATTCCATGCTCATGGATAGGAAGAATCAACATTGTTAAGATGTTCATCATAGCCGGGCTCGGTGGCTCAGCCTGTAATCCCATGCCTTTTGGAGGCTGAGGTAAGTGGATTGCCAGAGCCCATGGGTTCAAGACCCGCCTGGGCACCGAGACCTCATCTCTACAATAAATCAAAAATTAGCTGGGGGTGGTAGCGCATGCCTGTAATTCTGGCTACTTGGAAGGCTGAGGCGGAAGGATCACTGGAGCCCAGCAGGTCGAGGCTGAGGTGGCCGGGAGCGGCCACTGCACTCCGGTCTGCACAACAGAGTGAGACTCCAACTCAAAAAAAAAAAAAAAGATATTCATCGTTCCAAAGACAATCTACAGATTCAATGCAGTACCCTTTAAATTACCTATATCATTCTTCTCAGACCTGGAAATAACAACATAGAAATTCATATGAAAACATAAACAACCACGAATAACCAAAACAATCCTTAGCAAGAGAAACAAAGCTGAAGGTATCACACTTCCAGATTTTAAGCTAGAAGTTTATGGAAGTTTTAGAAGAAGACTACAATCAAGACAGCTTGGAATTAACACAAGAACAGGCAAATGGACCAATGGAACAAGACAGAGATCCTGGAAGCAGAGCATCAATTTCTCAACCAACTCATCTTCGACAAAGCCTCCACCAACAACCACTGGAGAGAGGAGTACCTATTCAGTAAGTGGTGCTGGGATAACTGGATGACTACATGCAGAAAATTGAAACAAGACCCCTACCTATTACCATACAGAAATATCAACTCTAGATGGATCAAAGACCTAAATGTAAAACCTCAAACTATAAGAATCTTGGAAAATGCAGGAGACACTCTTACAGAAATTGGAGCAGGCAACCAATTCCTGATCAAAATCTCAGATGTTCATGCCATAAGAAATAAGATAGAGAAATGGGATGTCATCAAACTGAAAATCTTCTGTAAAGCAAAAGAAACCATCAAGAGAGCCCACAGAATGGAAAAAAAAAAAATGCCAACTGAAAATCTGACAGAGGTCTAACATCTAGGATATACAAGGAACTCAAACATGCCAAAAAGAAAAAAAAAGCTCCATTTAAAAGTGAGCAAAAGACATGAATAGATACTTCTCAAAAGAAGATATACAGATATATACAATGGAATATTGTGCTATGCAACCGTAAAGAAGGACAAACATATGGACTTCACAGCAACTTGGATGGATTTAGAGTGTATCATACTCAGTGATCTATCATGGAAACAAAGAACAGAGCACCATATATTCTCACTCATAAGCAGACCTTGAACACTTATCATAATAGTATAAGAAAAGGATTGGCAGTAGTGGGAAACTGCCGGGGAAGGGGGTGGGATCGATAGTTGAGGGAAACTGCCAGGGGATGGAGGGGCATACTTCATCAATAAGGGCACCTACATAATCAACATTTGCATATCTAACCCTGAATTGTATCTCACATCTTTAAAATAAAAAATAAAAATAATTAAATAAATAAAGAAGGAATACGGGCAGCAAACAGACACCTGAAAATGTGCTCAGCTTCACTAAATCATCAGAAAAATGAAAATCAAAACCACACTGAGATACCACATGATCCCAGTAAGAACTGTCATCATTAATAAAATAAGAAGCAACAGATGCTGGCGATGATGCGGAGAAAAGGGATACCTCTACCTTGCTGGTGGGGATGCAAACTAGTTCAACCTCTATGGAAAACAGTGTGACAATTTCTAAACGAATTAGAAATCGACTTTCCATATGACCCAGCAATCCCTCTTCTGGGGATATACTCAGAGGAACTCAAATCATTCTACAAAAAAGATACCTACACACTGCTGTTTATTGCAGCACTATTCACAATAACAAAAGCATGGAACCAACTGTGCTACTCATTGAAACTGAACTGGATTAAAAAAATTTTGGTACATATACATGATGGAATATTACATAGCAATAAAGAAGGACAAACAAACATATGGACTTTGCAGCAACTTGGGGGATTTAGAGTCTATAATACTCAGCTATCTATCACAGCAACAAAGAATGGAGTACCATATGTTTTCACTCACAAGTGAACCCTAACCCAAACATTTGCCATAATACTATAAGGAAGGAATTGGCAGTAGCAAGATACTTCTGGGTGAAAGTGTGGCTACAACATTAATAAGGATACTTGATCTCAAACCAAGTAATGGGGACCAAAGGGAGACCTAAACTTTATGTGTACAATGTACACTTGTATACCTAATCCTGAATTATATCTCACATCTTTAAAACAAAAAAAATATAAAAAGGTTAAAAACAAGACAAATAGATATTTAATGTTTAACACCAATCTTTATGTCAATGTCTCCCTGTTCATTCTGTTATCTATGACCTGCTGGGCTCCGGCGATCCTTCCGCCTCAGCCTTCCAAGTAGCTGGAATTACAGGCATGCGCTACCACATCCGGCTGATTTTTTGATTTATTGTAGAGATGAGGTCTCGCTGCCCAGGCGGGTCTCGAACCCGCGGGCTCAGGCAATCCACTCACCTCAGCCTCCCAAAGGCGCGAGATTACAGGCTGAGCCACCGAGCCCGGCTTGAGGTTTATTTTTAAGGTAAGTTTTTTAAATTACAGTTTTAGCAATCACTCTTTTTTGTTGATTTTTTTCTTTTTTAGCAATTTCTATTATATATATATGTTTGATTTTATTTGTATATATTTTTTTCTTTGTATATATTTTAAATCTATTATTTTCGGTCAAATCCTATCAGATAAATTTCTGAACATATAATTACTTTGAAATAATTTTTTATTTGCTAAAGTAGATGTTCAGAAATATTTACAGCAAAGTATTAAAATTCTGAGCTTTAAATTTAGTATTACAATATTTTGAAATATTTCATTCCAATCATCTTGCAGATGGATCATTAGAGAATTCAAATTTCATTTTTTTTTCTTCAAAACACAATTATGTGTTAGTTAAGGTCCAGGAAGAATTTTTAAGAAATGCATCATTAGTTGGTTTTGTCATTGTTTGAATATTATAGAGTGTACTTACACAACCTTAAATCGTATAGCCTACTACACACTTAGGCTGTATGTATAGCCTATTGCTCCTAGGCTACAAACCTGAACATGTTACTGTACTGTATACTGTAGGCAATTATAGCACAATGGTAAGTACTTGAGCATCAAACATATATAGACATGGAAAAGGTAAAGTAAAAACATGGTATTATAATCTTTTTTTCTTTTTCTTTTCTTTTTTTTTTTTGAGTTGGAGTCTTACTCCATTGTCCAGGCTGGAGTGCAGAGGCATGCTCATGGCCACCCCAGTGGCCAACCTAGAGTGACCCACTAGGGTCCAGTGATCCTCCCGCCTCAGTCTTCCAAGTAGCTTGACCTACAGGCGTGCAAAACCACAGCCCAGCTACTTTTTTTTTTTCTTCTTTTTTTGTAGAGATGAGGTCTAGCCAAGTTGCCAGGGCTGGTCTTAAATCCATGAGCTCAGGCAATCCACTTAACTCAGTCTTCCAAAGTGCTGGGATTATAGACTGAGCCACCAAGCCTGGCAGGTATTATAATCTTATGGGACCACCACTGCATATGTGGCTTGTTGTTCATGGAAACATAATTATGCATGACTGTGTATCAATAGACAACTAGGACTTTATACACAACTATTCAAAGATTTTGATAAAATACAAAAAAACAGAATTCTATGTCTAGTGAAATTATCCTTTATAAAGACTTTGTCATGCAATAACTATGAAAATTAATTACCAGCAAAAATGTCCTTTAAAAATGTTAAAATAAATCTTCACACAAATACTTTTGAAATGTTTCATTAATGGAGTAGTCTTGGTGGCCAAGATGGACGCTAGTTAGAAATGCAAGTTTGTTATCTTTTAGGGAGTATTTATTTGGAATTCCACTGCTGTATACCTATGTGTCTGTAAAATAGCCTGACACTGAGCATGACAGATGGCACCATTACTCAAAGGGGCCAGTCGATCACATGATGAATAGTTGACTTTTCACATACTTATTCATACTTACTCGAATTGACACCTAATCCAGACATGGATTCTTGCCTTGGGTTCCTTTGCTAGTGCACAAAGGATTTACAAAGCATTATAATTACCCATGCAACTCCATGTAAAATCATCTCAGGGCAAGGGTCTTATTTTTGTGATGATGGAGAAGGTAAATTCAACACAGGAAACTCTGATATTATGTATCGTATCACAAGAAGCAGTGGGAGTGATTATTGAAGTAGCTTATTAAAAGTGCAGCTAAAATGCCAGCATGAAGATTTCATCTTGTGCATTGGAGCACTATTTTCAATCATGTGTTATATGTATTTAACTAATGGCTGTTGTATCATGCTAGAATGTATGGGTACTGGAAACAATCTTCAATTGACATTAATCACTTTGGGCTTCTTATGTCAATGAACCAGTAAGATAACAAATAAGATATTATTCTGGTAGAGATCATTGACCTAGATTATTAAAAAGGGCTAGAATAAAATAGCAAGAGGTAAGAGTATATGTAGAACTCATGGAATTCTCTGAGTGCCTCTCCTTGCTTCCAGGCCTTGAATTAACAGTGCATTGCTGTGCTGTCAATTAAACCAGGAGCTAATACTTCTCAGGAATAAAGAGCAGATCACTCTAGCAGACAAGACACTTGGACTAACTTGGATTTCTAGCTGTGAATAAGGAAACATAAGAGTGGATTCTAGAGTTGAGAGAAGATGGATATCAATAAGGATTCAGGATCAGCTAAAGCAGGCTCCTGTTCTACTAACCCATGACTGCTTTAGAGATTATTACTAACATCTGGTTTGAAGAGTCAAAAAATGGAATTAATGTGAGGCCTGAGAGGAGGGCAGTAGTGCAAGGGGTAAATAGTAGCAGAGGCTTTTAGAGCTCTGTGCCCCAAATCCCCAGCCCACTTCTGATTTCAGCTCCACCTGGATTAGGCAGCATCAGTGCACACCGATAGTATCCTATTGCAAACTCCTATTCTCTCACGTTACTTCCCTGGGCATCCTCTCCACCTCCATCCTAGGATATAATGTTTTTGGAATTTGTTAATAGTTAACCTCTTTGGAAACAACTCTCAACTAATGGAGGACAGGTGTCAGTGAATAAATATTTTCACTTTCCATTCCCCAATGGGATAATTCTGAGGCACATTCTATATTGTTCTTCAGAAAGTCCTCAGTGGGACTGAATTCCAGTTTTACACAGTGACGATTGGCTTAATAATCCTTGATAAATCAGCTCTTCTTACTTCCTTGTTTCTATTTATTAAGGATTTTTGGAATCACCTCTCAAATAATTTGAAGGTGAATTTGATCTAAGAAAACTTATAACTAAGTATTTGAGTGATAGGATACCTAATGAGGTTTAGGACTAAACCAGAAAAAAAGAATGAATCTTACCTAGAAATGAATAAAGAGATTTGAATAATTTAGTGCTTTCTCTCTGGAGGAATGGCATGTCTTTGGTTGACTAATACATAGTGTTTCCATGTTAGACCAAGTAAGATTCATTTTTATTCATATTTAGAAGTTTAAAATGGTTGGACCATGATTTGACATTAGTCACAACTTTGCTAACAAGTGTTTTCCAAACTCAGCATAGCCACTGTCTTCTAAATTCTCTTCTGAATCTCATGGGAAAAGTTGTGACTACACCCCGCCTCTCCCCATATTTCCTTTCTTATAAGCTCCCTGGATAGATTATGCCACTAGAGGCATTCACTAAAAAGTTAGGAGACAAAACAGTGAGAGAGACCATTATTTTAGGGAAGCTGTTATGGGCCTAAGAATGAGCAAATACTTTATGTGAAAATCAAGTTAATGACTCCTTGGTCGTCTCAAAAGCCTTCCATGTTAGGGTTCCATGCTGAGATAGCAGGAAATACATAGACGTATCAGAGCTTGGAAAAACATTCTAGGAGAGCTCTAAAGGATCACCCCTTTAGTGTTGTACTCTGAGAGTATCATTGTTGGTTTTAGGATCTCTTGTTCCATCAGTGATTATGTGTTCCTCTCTTTTTTAATTAAAGTTTTTCATGATAAAACAAATTTAAGTTCTATTTCTTAAAGAAATTCTAATAAATGCAGAAGCCTATTTGATAGTTTCAGTAAGAAATAAATGGCAAGCTGGACTCGGTGGCTCAGCCTGTAATCCCGCGCCTTTGGGAGGCTGAGGTGAGTGGATTGCCTGAGCCCGCGAGTTCGAGACCCACCTGGACAACTTGGCGAGACCTCATCTCTACACTAAATCAAAAAATTAGCCAGGCATGGCAGCGTGCACCTGTAGTTCCAGCTTGGAAGGCTGAGGCCGGAGGATCGCCGGAGCCCAGCAGGTCAAGGCTGCGGTGACTGGGAGCGGCCACTGCACTCCAGTCTGGGCAACAGAGTGAGACTCCAACTCAAAAAAAAAAAAAAGAAAGAAAGAAATGGCAGCCAAATTATGGAAAAAATGATAATAAAGATATAACACTATAAATTTGTAAGTAGAATTGATAAGAATTCCTGTTTTATTTCTCTGAGCCTGTGCTTTGTGTACACATTACTCTGTATGTGTCGGAGTAATTTGGTGGGGGGTATTATTAACAACAAAACATAATTTAATAGCATCATTTTTGTGTAATTGTTTAACACGTTCAGAGATGAAAACAATTTAAGCCTGTCCTAGCAATGCTCTAGTCATTCAAATTTAGTGTCTTTAGTTCCTATGAAAATATTAACAATTTAATCGAGTATGTAGTAGAATTTATCCCTGAGAATTCTTGTGCTTGCATAATTTATACTTTTTATTCCTTCCCTCTCCTTTATTTTCAAACCAACCCCCAAATAAAACCAAGCCAACACACACACACACACACACACACACACACAAGAGAGAGAGAGAGAGAGAGAGAGAGAGAGAGAACAAAACAAACAAAAAAGCAAAAATAGTTATCATGAATACCTAAAATTATTCACAGGCATAGGGATTAGATTTTGGAGAACATAATCCTAAAAGAGGAGTGTGTTTATTAGGAAGAAAAGATAGTTTAATCTATTTGGCACAACAAATATGTGACTTTAGAATATACTATAACAACAATGAGAAATGTCTGAAAGCATTCTTGATAGTCACCCTTCAAGGACCTCTGAAGGTGCTACTAGTATCTTGTAGGTAGAGGCCAGGAATACTGCAGAACATCCTACAATGATCAGGACAGCCTCCCACAACAAAAGTTACCTGGCCCAATATGTCAATATTGAACACTGAGAAACTTAACTTTAGAAAAGTAAAGGTAAATTCAGCAGGTAAAGGGTAATTTAATTTGTTACTTTTATGCTATTTTTAGAGTGAAATAAGTTGCTTTCTCATATCTAGTTCCCTTATTTTAAAGAAGGGGGGGATTCTAACCCTAGTATTGGGGTAAAAAGGACCTATTTATGAAACCATATGTGTTATAACTAGAGCAAAAAAAGTGAAAGAATCTTCTTAAGTAAAATACTTTTCTATAAGTCTTAAACCCACAAGTCTCACAAAAACCTAAAAAAAATATGAGAAACATGCCTAATTAAATGCAGGCTAGAACTCTATGCTAAGAAAAAGATTGGTGAACTTAAAAAGTTTCCATATCTAGAAGAAAAAAATGTGTTTCACAACATTTCAAAGATTGTGAGAACCACATGAAGAGATAGCTCCTAAAGCCATCTCTACCCCTTCTTAGCTCAGAAAAATAATAAGTGTGCGTATGCTAAATATTCGGTCACCAGTGGCTTTATATTAATAATAGAAATGCAGGCTTATTCATTGGCCTTAACTATCATAGTGTGGGCTCCACTTCTCATTCTAATCATCAACTACCAAATGCATTAAGCCTAATGGGGAAAAGACTAATCACCAGGTCTTATCTTAACAATTGAAGGATTTTATATTCCTGGCATTCTATTAAGTCAGTTAATGCCACTTAGAGACACTGCACAGAAGGACTCTTGTTCACTTTTTTTGGTTGTTACTATGGTGGGTAATTTCACTGATATTACATATCAGTTATAGACAGAACCAGTGTCAGTATGCATACTGAACTTTCAGAATGACCAAAATTCAGAAATGACAAAAATCATTATTGGGGGAAAAATAATGAAATAAAAAATATGTTTATGAGAAGCAAGATTGTTTTTAATAAATAAGTGAAAAAGTCAATATTTGAAGACTGATTTGAAACAACCAAAAAAGGATTAAATTCTTCAAATGTGGTAACAGAGAGAAAGATTCTCTCTTAGATAATCATTACAAATTCCTTACAAGTTAGGGAATAGGAACCATTAACTCGCAGCTTTTGAGGCCACATCTCAAAGAAAATTAGGTGAACAAAATGAAACAATTTGAGTGTCGAGTTCATGAAAATAAAACCAATAAATCCTTTTCAAAGAGTGTGTTTGTGTGTGTGTGTGTGTGTGTGTGTGTGTGTGTGTGTGTGTGTGTCTTTCCCCCCTTAATAAATAGTTATATGGTTTCTTTTTTCTCCACAGACAGCAGCAAAAATATAGATTTTATATTTAAACTTTGAACACAATAAGTGTCAAGTAACTTTCCAATAATGCTTTCCAATTATATACTATCCTATTAAACAATGCATCCCCCACCAGTGCACTCCTGCGTGTGCACTCCAGTGCACTCCAGTGCACTCCATCCTGTTGTCATAACATTAGTCAGTTCACCACTTTTCAAGATGTACCATATGAGGTTTATAGAACATGAGCTTCAACAAAAATTATAGCAACAAGTGCAGCATGTCATCCAACATAAAATACAACTCCATGGCAATGTGAGAACGAAGTCCAATTATTTTTATATTGTAACATAGAGCTTAAATGTCTACATAGTGATGCTAAAAGACAGAAGTCTAGCAGAACAACTAATATTAGAATATTAGAGTTACAAAATTTTTAAAAAGAGTAATAGAGATACATTTTTTCTTTTACTCCAAACACTCCTTAAACATGTGCTTCAAGCAATGACTAGAGTAAGAGAAATGTGGTGTTAATTCTGATGGGAATTAATTGAATTATTGACTTATGCAAAATCCACCAAATCAGCCACATAATCCATTCCATACAATAGAGAGAATAAAACTGGCTATTTTTAATACAGAATTTTTTATACAGTAATTACCCATATAACAAAATTATAAAAAATTGAAATTAGTGTCTACAAAAAAGAGATCTTCACTTTTGCAAATACGAAAAAAAAAAAGCTCGTGATAGGTCAACACAAACCTGAATGATCAACATGGCAGCAGCCATAAGCTGTCAATTCTTGTACATTATACGGGTAGAGTCTTGGTACATCATCAAAGGTACTGTGTTTCCAGGATGATTCATTAATCAGCTGTTTATCCTTTTTCAGGTGCCCAACAGGTATTTTCCAGGTACTATGTGTCCAGTAAAGAAAAATTTTTTAAAGGTATAAAAAAGCATTAGATAAAAAAATAAAGATGAAATAGAAAAGAAAAAAGTCATACCTCTACATGAAACACGAACCTGAGGATATATCAATTTAAAATATTTGTACCTAAGACAGATATATAAGGTGGCTAGTTATTCACTTAAGAAATCTCAAGCTCTGGACTTTACAAATCCAAAGTAAGGTGTTTATCTGGATTTGACCATGGGTATGGCACTGGAGAAAAAGAAAAAGGTAGAACAATTTACCAATGTTCTTAGTTTTGCATACTCATTCACCTGAAATCAATAAAGTTGCTATACTTACAGGGAATGCATCAGCTATTTAAATAGAAGAAAATGGGGTTGTGTTTGTAAGAGGAGCTAATACGATTCAGGTTTTGAATGATGGCATTAATGCAGACTTTTATGTAGTTGTTTTACAAATAATGTGCCAAGCTTAATCTATTAAAGAAGAAACTGAAAAAAAAAATTCTAAAGCGTATGCAAAATCCCATTGGTTGTGACATGCCCAAAATGCATGAATTATCTAAAACTGGATGAGAAATTCAGGTAGATTTTAAAAAGGTAGACACTTTTTAAAAATGTTAACATTGGGTATGTCAAGCAAACAGGTAGTTACCAATCTGTAAATAGTTATCACTGACGTTTGTAGGCACAGACTGCTGAATCTGACATTTTTTTGTGGTCCTCCTTTCCTTAGTAGGTCAACAACAAAAGGTCATTTACTAAAGGTCCAGTCATTGTTGTCTAAAGAGGCAGAGGTCAAAGAAAGTAACAAAGAAGCTGCTTAAAAATGTTTAATTTTGAAACTGTTTTCAATGAATTAAGAGACCACAGATAAAATTATAAAATGCATACTTTCTATTTTTGGTGTCTTGATATTTCTTGATTATCACACTTGAAATTGAATTTTAAAATTTAAAAAATTGAATAATAATCTTAAAATATGAAAATAAAATATTGTCTGAAACTAAAAACCTTAAAAGTCACAATATTGAAATTGATCATAATGTCAACACTTATTTGCCGATCTTTTAAAATTGTGAGAAAAAATAGCATAATTATATGCAGTCCTTATAAAGATCATGTTTTTAAAAATTTACCACATATATATATTTTTCCTTATTATCTTTGAAAAGACTGACTTAATTACTGACAAGATCCAAAAATAACATGTATAAATTTAAAAGAGCCCAAGTCAAAAAGAAACAAAATGAAACTACTTAATATAAGGCAAAAAGACCAATAAAATCATATAACATGCTATTTTATTTTTACAATTTTGCTTTTCAGTTTGGAAATGAATACATGTCCTTAGGTTAATTTTTATGTTATGTTACACATATATTAATTCAACAAGTACACCTTGTTGCATACTTTATGTCACACATTGAATTAGATGCTGAATTACTGTTACCAAAAAAGATTGTGCTTGTAATTTAGCAGAGGAAATAAAAAATTAATTATGACAATTTGATTTTGTGAAGCAAGTATTTATAATAGGAATTCAGGGAGCAATATTTGTTTATAGGTAGACAATCTGTGCCAGAATCAGTATGTTAGACATCTAAGCTAAGTTTTGAAGGTCAAGCGAGAGTTGGTCAGTCTAAGAGGAGGTAAAAATTATTCCAGGAAAAGAGATGACCAGACAGGGGATTGACACTAAGAGTGGCGTATACGTTGGGTGACCTAAATTTATTTCCATGTCTCCAATAGACAGCAGGATTGTGTGACTTTTTGGAGAAAGATTGGAGACCAAGAGTGGGAAGAGGAGTAATGTAAAGAGTAGAATCAACCATATCAGTAAAAAATCCAAGAATGAGAATGAAAGTAGATCAGCACTACTAGATTTTGGTTGCACATAAATGAGCATTTAGAAGTTTTGGTTGAAAACGTTTTAGTAGTATATCAAATACAGCAGAAAAAATAAATTGTTTTAGAATGAATGAAGCAAGTACAGAGATCACCCCCTCCCATTCATCCCTCAAAAGTCATGTATTCAAATCCTCACTGGAAAAAAAAAATAGAAAAAGAAAAGAGAGTTTGTATTTAAAACATTTTCCCCAATTTTCTGAAGAAAAATAGTCTCCTAAAACAAAAGTTGGCAAGGGTGTTTCGTTTTCAAAGATGTCATGCACCATAGATCTTCTATTTTTTTTTTTTACTTTCAGTCAAAAAAAAAAATCTCTAATATGTTGCATGTTTGTTAATTTTATACCTAAGTACCTTTTTTTTAAGTACACAGTATTACATCAAATTAAAAGCTTTGAGAATCTTATTTCCTGTTAACATTCTGTATCTCAGTATTAATTGTGTAAGCAGAGTGACTAAGAAAATGCTCTAGTACAGTATTTAATTTCTAATAAGTTATAAAGAGTTTGTGACTGAAAATTAATTGCTTTCTTCTACTGTGGATCTGTAAACTAGAACTTTGCAGCATAACAACCTAATCACTCCAACAACTGTCCAGCTCTGACTCCATCCCTCTCTTACATACTACCATGCCATCTTTCCATGAAATTTAGCACGCATAACTCTTTACACTTGTATTATAAATGTTTTGCAACCTGTGAGAATGCTCCATATATATTTTTAGCTCTCAGTAAACATTTTTGAAGGAATAGATTAATTTGTTCCCCAAATAAGTTCAAGGAGCATGAGACACATGTTAGTAGGTTCAACATAGTTATTTTCTGTTAACACATCACACATTTCTGGAAACTTCAGCATCAATGGTTATTCTCTTTTTTCTATTTAAGTTGAAACTCAGACTACATCTCTTTAGAAGATGTAGTATCTTCATTTTACAAGTTTCTTTACCACGGTTGATGAAGGTAAAAATGTTCTGTTAATATCTTGTATCTTAGCTTACTAAGGCTGCCATAACAAAATACAGTAGACAAGATGGCTTGAACAAGAAAAAATTATTTTCTTACAGTTGTCCAGGCTGAAATTCTGAATTAGGATGCCAGCATGATCAAGTTCTGATAATAGTGCCCTTTCTGGCTTGGGAATGACACCTTCATGGCATATAATCATGGAAGGTAAGGAATAGTTCTCCTTCTTCTTCTTCTTCTTCATATAATGTCCTGAATCCTGTCAGTTAGAATACCACCTTCATGGCTTCCTAAGAGCTCTTATCTCCAAATACAATCACATAATGGGTTGAGATTTCAACATATGAATTTTGAACTATGCAATTCAGACCACAGCATCTCAACAATAGAAAAATTGATTTGCAAGTACCATGGACATTACAATTTTATAAATGTATATTTGTGTGTATTCAGTTTTATCTAGAGGTTAAATAGGACAAGAAAAAATTCTAAGATGGAGACTTAAAACATTCTCCCTGAAAATCTACACCACAATTTTCTGAGGGAAAGAAAATGGTATTAAGTACTGATTACATGTATTGATTGTAATACATTAAATACTTTATATCTGTTTTATCTAACCTACTTTAATCATAAGGAATATCAGATGGAAATGTTTATTGAAGTAGAAAATTTAACTCAAGCCATGATTTCTCTTTTCTTGTATTTTCTGCTCTTTTTTCAAGTTGGAAAAATGAGGAGTGCATACGTAATAGACATCATGATTTCTGAGTTCTCTATGAATTACACTAAAACGCAGAGTGAAAATAAAAACTTTCAAAATAACAGAGTAAATATAAATTCTTAAAATGACTATCCTTGCAAATCCTACCAATAAGGTCACTAGATTAAAGGGAGAAAAGAACAAATGCTATGTTACAAAAATTTTACTTTGAGTAGTCTCAGGTATATCAGATCTCACTATCTCAGGCAACATAAGTTATTCTGATAAAACTAATATCATATGTGATCAAGTATATTTACTCACTCTGAAATGAGGATCAGCAGAAACAAAATAATGCAAAATTCCTACCAAGAAGAAGTAACAAAAATTTTAATTTTAATTTTTACCTAGTCTTATCTAACTGCATTTCTACTTTTAGCTATGGTCATATCTTATATAGATATTTGAATAGTAAGGTCTTACGTTATATTTCAATATCTGTCTCAATATTATTTAAAAGTTCATCCATATGGGCATTATTATATTAGTACTTTTTAGCATTAAACAATTCATTAGATAAAACTCAGCTGTGACAGATTATTCTTTGAGTTCACACTTGTCTTAATTCAGACTGCTATCGCAGATTATTATAGACTGGGTAGTTTATAAACAATGTAAACTTATTTCTTGCAGTTATGGAGATTGGAAGACTAAGATCAAGGTGGCAGGATGATCAGGTTATGGTAAGGGCTCTCTTCTGGATTACAAACTGCCAAATTATGTTCACATGCCAGAAAGAGTGAGATAGCTCTCTGATATTTCTTTTACAGAGAAATTAATCTTATTCATGAGGGTTTATCATATGAACTTAGAGATAACACAAGCATTCAATCCATAACAACCATTTAAATTAGTTGGAATTCATATACCTGTTAATGAGAGAGTTTATTATTAAGTTTTATCTTTAATTTGTAGAACATTTGTTAAGATTAAAAATTTAATACATACATGCTCTATAAATAAATGTATCTGTTTAAAATTAGTATTTTTACTTTTTAGAGTGTTCTATTAATGTATTTTATTATTTTCTGTATTTTTCGTGTGTATAAACATTGTCTTTTATCCACAACCTCATCAACATCTGTTGTTTCTAGAATTTATAAGGAATGTAAATCAACAAGAAAAAGAAAACAACCCATTAAAAAGCAGGCAAAAGACACAAACAGACCATACAAAAGGTCAACAAACATATGAAGAGTGCTCAATATCACCAGTCATCAGACAAATGCATATTAAAACCACAATGAGACACCATCTCACATCAGGTACAATGGCTATTATTAAAATTTAGTTATCTTAAAATAATTTATGTATTAATGGATCGGTCTATCTGTTTTTCCAAAAAGTTATTCCAAGAAGTGATTTTTAAATTCAATTAGAACAGATCCTATAATATTTGCTATGTTTTTCTTTACTATGCAATTTTATATATAACGTTTTATTTTAAATTTTCTTTTTGAAACGATAGATACTAAGATAAAAACATTTTTAATTTACTTCTCTTTTTACTATCTAGTTCATTTTATAATCTTCTTTTACTGTCTTTGAACCTAGATTCCATTATCCAGCTTCTATTATGGAATGTATTGTTATTTAAAATATTATATAATAGTGTTTATTTTTATTAATACTTCCTGATTATTATAAACTTTCCTGATTTACATTTTATGATGCCATATATATTTGTGCTTATTAATACATGAGTCATTCATTTCAATATGACTTTCAGGCAGGCTAGATTACCCCTTTTGCATCAATTTATTATTTTATTAATAATAAATTATATCATATTTTATTTGTATTTATTTTAATAATTATTTATTTCACTTTTACATTATACATGCTTGGTTATTCTTTGTCTCCAGCATTTCGTTTATTTTGTGTTAGTTAAGTATTTTATAAGGAACTAGTTTTGTAACTTTTTAGACACAATCTAAATGCCTTTGCTTTTAAAATATGAAGTTTAGACATTTTGTATTTATTACACATCTGCACCATTTAATATGTATTTTATTGTTTTATTTTCTTCTCCACCCTTATATATTACATATTATTTTCTTTGATATTTTCTTATTCTGTGATGTAAAAGATAGACATTTTCTTTCTATTCATATCTTACACTAAAGTTTTTCCCAAATCACACAAAAATCAATAACTATATTTTTCTCTTTTTAATTCTCATACTGAGTTAAACAGTTATAATTCATATAATTTTAAGCTTAAAGTATTTATATGACCTTCACCAAATAAAAATGTGATTCTTTATAGACATATTAAATTCAAATACAAGACTTATGTTTATATATTTATTAGTTTCAATGTTCTAGACTGTTAGACTCTAAAATTTTACATTTATGAGTGCTGGTTTTATTGCATTTTTCTTTAGTATATTATAAGATTATCAGAAGGGGCTATATTTTGCAAACTTTATATCTCTAAATGTTATATTTCTCATCTCTACCATGTCTTTGAATATTGTAATGTTGCCTTTACACTGTAAGGAAAATATCTCATTGTCTCCTAACATTTGCTAAGCAAAGGGAGATTTTTAAAACAATCTGATAGCCCTTGATTTGTATTATATGAGGAGAGGGACTGGATAATTTTAATAATTTTTTAATTTATATACTTTTAATATACAATAATATAGTTATGCCCTTTTTATGACCCCACTCACTTTTATTACTTTAAAAATGGAGGGTTTATGCTATAAAAATAATATCTTGTATATTACCAATATAATATAAATGTAAACGAGCTTATATTTAAATTTTTCTCATGTTCAGGCTTCTGGATTTATTGTCCATGTCTTTTTTAGTTTGACTTTGTTTTGAAACACTTCTTCCTTGCTTCTCCTACTGTAAGAGTTAATTTTAACAAGCTTCTAATTATTCTAAGCTGTGTTGTTGAAGAATCTAAGCATGCATATAAAGAGAAATATAACGAAATACTATCAATACTACTACTAATTACCTTGCTTTGTAACCATGTGTCCATGGAGACTTAGAGACAGATTGTACCAGCATGTCAGCACTCTTTACCAACAGCAGTGAGAATTCTGACTTCAACTGTTGGACACAAAACAAATTCAAACTTTAGTAAGGAGTGACTTTACTCAAAAGGGCACTTGCTATGGGGAAATAGAACTACTGCAAAAAGAGGAGGGAACTATTGGAATAAGGAAACACTTAGATCATAAGATTTGTAAGCATCTCAATGAACAAGCAAAAAGTAATGTTCTTTTATAAGCAGGGATAAGCAGGTCTAGAGAGAACCAGATGTGCAGGAGTGGGATGAATTAAAGGCATGATTAGACAAATAAGCCAGGAAGGTTTATCTCTGAAGACAGTAGATTCTGGAAAGAGGTTGTTTGTGAGGCGCTGCTCTGCTTTCTTATATTAGAAGAGAATCAAAGATCAGGGAATTGTGGGAAAATAGAAAAGTTTAACTAAAATCTGGTAATATCACATTTACAGGCATTTTGTCCGGATTGATCAATGAGTATTAGCAGTTCAGCTAATCATTGCCGAGGCACAAAATGGAATTTGGGGTGTTTATGTCTGTCCATGTCTTAGGTAAACAAGATGTCATCCATAAGTTTTATCTAAGTCAAATGGAGAAGGGTGGTTCTTTGCAGTAAAACTTTTCCTTTTTTTCTTTAGAGTCGGAATCTCACTCTGTTGCCTCCTTCCTCTGCAGCCTTCCGAGTAACTGGAACTACAGTCATGCGCCACCACGCCCAGCTAATTTTTTGATTTATTATAGAGAGGAGGTCTCAACAAGTTGCCCAGGCTGGTCTCAAACCCCTGGACTCAGGCAATAAATACTCTTGCCTCGGCCTCCCAAAGTGCTGGGATTACAGGTTTGAGCCACCGCACCCGGCCAAGACATTTCTTGAAACACAATAAGGTGGGGGAAATTCTGTAATCTTGACTGGTTTCCAGAAGCACAGTGCTCAGGTACAGTTTAATGTTGTCAGCACCTAGTTTCCACAAGTCTCTCAACAAGTTTTGAGTTATATGCTGTTTATGTAGCAAGAATATGCCTACCCAACCAGCAGCATATAAGAACCTCTTCTTGAGATTCCATTCTGAGGGCTCATTCTGAAGTGTGCTGTTCAGATTTGAGTGGTTCACTACTCAAGAAATAGTACATAATGGAAAAAAAACTTTACAGAGGACAACTGGACACGGTCTAGGCCTTTCCAAACTTCTTACTTTGAGAGCCTTTCACTTTGACATATATTCTTACTTTAATTTTGTATTATGTTCTTGTTCTGAAATAAACAATATTTTGGTAAGCATTGACACTTGGTGTCCTGTGAGTTTTCCTTAGCTTTTGAACCTTCTATTATCATGACTGCAACTCCTTGGGTCTTAGAAAGTTTATCCTTTTCTCGATTGTATTATGTATCACAGAAACAAAACTATTTTCACGGTTTCCAAAGTTAATTTAATACATCAATAATGTTTTCTTCTTCATAATTAATCTTGATATTTCACTGCTTCGTCTTCAAGATGACTTATTCTTACCCTGAAGTTACCACAGAAGAAAATAAAAGAATCTCATAGTCAGAAATGTGGAACCTCTGTGGTAAAAGGAAAGATCCTAGTAAGATCCATAGGTATTCATCATGACAAATTGATTGTGTGGTGAAGATCACCGTACCTTTTGATCAATGTCCTCTGAATTCAGCCTTATCCTCTGCATGGAATGGCCACTTGCAACAGAGCAAATGCAAGACTTATAAATGCCACTGCAGGTATTTAAATTCCACCAATTCATGAAAGCTGGTATGAAAATATTTGCTGGTTTCTCACTTCTCAGCACATGCTAATGACCTATTTGCCTATGTAGTCATTTTAGCTAATAAAGAGAAAGTGTCATTGAAAGAGCATCTTAGTCCGTTCTGTGTTGCTATAAAGGGATAACTGAGACTGAGTAATTTATTTCAAAAGAGAGAGACAGAGGCTTATTTGGCTTGTGGTTCTACAAGCTGTAAAAGAAGCATGGCACCAGCATCTGCCTCTGGTGAGGGCCTCAGGAAGCTTCCATTCATGGCAGAAGGAAAATGGGAGTCAGAATGTGTAGAGATCACACGGCAAGAGAGGGCAGGAGGTGCCAGGTTCTTTTTGACAACCACCTGTCACAGGATTTAACAGAGGAAGAACTTACTAACTGCAATAAGGAGAGCACCAAGTCATTTATGAGGGATCTGTCCTCGTGATCTAAACCCCTTCCATTAGCTGTCACCCCCAACATCAAGGATCAAATTTCAACATGAAATTTTGAGGCAACAAACATCCAATTTATGGCAGCAAACTTTTGTTAGTAATATAAGGACTCACTCCTGTGAGGTATCTATTGCTTATATACCTGGTCCTGGAGAGAAAGTATGAGTCATAGGAGTTCTTGTATTGGTTTATAAGAGCTACCATAACAAAATACTATAGACTGGATGACTGAAACCATAAAAATGTACTTTCTCAAACAGCTGCGGCTAACAGAGTTGGTTTTCTCTGATGTCTCTCTCCTTGGCTTGCTGATGACTGCCTTTTTTGGTGCTTTCTTGTGGTTATGCTCTGTGCCTAGGCATTCCTGATGTTTTACTTTGTGTCTTAATTTCTTCTTTTAAGAATACTACTCATAGCGCATGCCTGTAATTCCTGCTACTCGGAAGGCTGAGGCGGAAGGATCTTCAGAGCCAGCAGGTCGAGGCTGCGGTGGCCGGGAGCGGCCACTGCACTCCAGTCTGGGCAACAGAGTGAGACTCCAACTCAAAAAAAGAATACTACTCATATTGGATTAGAGCCTATGCTAATGGCCTTATCTTAAATTAATAACCTCTTTAAAGACCTCATCTCTAAATAGTCGTATTTTGAGGTACTGAATAGTAAAACTTTAGCATATAAATCTTAAAAGAACACAATTGAAATCATAATACCCCTTAATACCTTTCCAAACTCTTTCTACCTAAAAGTCACAAAAAACCTCATATCTTCCAGCTTGAGAACCACCCATTTATATTTTCTGCATTTATCATTTTCTTGTTATTTACATACTCCGATGATTATTTGTCAGTATATAGCAGTAGGACTGTTTACTATTACTCAACAGTCATTAGTTTGTTACCAAGAAGTTCCCCTGGTAGGAACTTTTCTGTCATTCTAATTAACTCTCAGTCTTGAGCAAGTACGGTTTCCCTGAGTCTTTGGTATGGAGCCCTCAGCTGTAGAGCAGGGCCCCGGACTTATTTCTGCCACTTCCATTCCATGTAGGCAGTTGGTTTTGTTTATCTGTTGTGTTCCTTTTTTCCAATTGCAGTAGGTTTTCACAGGTGCCCAAAAGATGACAGTAATAGTTGCCCACCTAGTGGCTTAAGGTTTTTGCTTCACAGGATAGTAAGCGAGGAAGGATCCAGGCTTGTCTCCTTGAATAAGCCTCTTCCCTAAGCCGGCAGCACCCTAATCCTAATATATTTTGAGAGTTGTGGTGAAGTCAATAGAAAATAATCTGTAAATACAAACAAATTCCCTTCATGTCCTCAAGGCTCTAGAGGGTCATATTTCCTTGCAACTTCACATGTAGCTTTAGCAATTTAGTTGAGTTTTTTTCTAACTAATGCCCAACAGCATCTGCCACAGGCCAGGAAGTACTCCTCCCTTATTTCATTTTAAAGTCACCATCTTACATTACATTTAAGGTTAATTATCTGCCTTGCAACTTCAGCTTTCTGTGAGTCCAAGAAAAGTTATAAATATGTATATTCTCCTTGCCTTATTGTTGCTTTGTAAAGAAAGAAGATATTGGTCCCTCCCCTCTCCCCCCAGGTCTCTTTATCCTGAAACTTTAGCTTACTATTCTGTTTTTGTTTTTTTTTTTCTTAATCTTGGTTGGTTTTTTTTTTTTTTTTTTTTGAGTTGGAGTCTCACTCTGTCGCCCAGACTGGAGTGCAGTGGCCGCTCCCGGCCACCGCAGCCTCTACCTGCTGGGCTCCGGCGATCCTTCCGCCTCAGCCTTCCAAGTAGCCGGAATTACAGGCGTGCGCTACCACGCCCAGCTGATTTTTTAATTTATTGTAGGGATGAGGTCTCGCTGCCCAGGCGGGTCTCGAACCCGCGGGCTCAGGCAATCCACTCACCTCAGCCTCCAAAAGGCGCGGGATTACAGGCTGAGCCACCAAACCCGGCTAGCCAAACCGTTTCTTAATGAGTCTGCATAATTTTGCATTTCTCTCAGGAATTAATGGGAATTCCCTTTGCTCCACATTTGACCATTTGGTGTTGTCATTGTTTTGGTTTTAGCCATCCTAATAGGTATGTAGTGGTATCCTAGTACTTTTTCAAATTGGCAATTTTTTGATAACCTATGATAATGAGCATTTCCTTATATGTTTATTTGACGTTGCATATCGCCCTTGTTGAGGTGTGTATCCATATCTTTTGCCATTTTTGAATGTGAGTTGCTCATTTAGTTACTGTTGAGTTTCAATAGTTCTTTGTATATTTAGATGCCAGTCCTTTATCTTCTCTATGTTTTGCAAATATTTTCTCCCATTCTGTGGCTGGTCATTGCATTCTCTTAAGAGTGTCTTACAGAGAGCATATTTTTTAAAAAAATTTTAAAGAATTTCAGTTTATTAATATTTTCTTTCATGGATTGTGCATTTGGTGTTGCAATCTAAATGTCTACCAAAGTCAAGGTCATATAGATTTCCCCTTTTGTTATCTTTTAGGAGTTTTATGGTTTTTGCATTTTACAGTTAGATTGATGAATCAAATTTTGGAAAATGTATAGGGTTGTGTGTAGATTTTTTTTTTTTTTTTTTTTTTTTTTGCACATGGGTGCCCAGTTGTTTCTACACCATTTGTTGAGAAGACATTCTCCATAGAGTTGTCTTTGGTTTTTTTAATGAAAGATTAGTTGACTATGTTTGTATGGATCTATTTCTGGGATCTCTACTTTGTTTCACTGACCTATTTGTCTGTCCTTTCACTAATACCACACTATCTTGGTTAATGTAGCTTCAAAGTCAGTCTTGAGGTGAGGTAATGTTAGTTTACTAAATTTGTTCTTCTTCAGTATTAAATTGACTATTCTGGGTCTTTAGCCTGTTTATATAAACTTTAGATCCATTTGTTGATATTCACAAAATAATTTGCTGAGACTGCTGTTTGAATTGTCTTGAATTTACAGATTAGGTTGGATAAACCTAACATCTTTACAATAGTTCATCTTTCTACACTTGATACCTAAGTATTTTATTTTATGTATGCTAAAGCAAATAGTATTGTGGGTTTTTTAAATTTCAAATTTCCATAATTTCATTGTTGGTATATAAAAAAGCAATTGACCTTTCAATATTAACCTTCTATCCTACAGTCTTACCATAATAAACTATTAGTTACGGGAGTTATTTTGTTGATTCCATGGAATGGCCTACATCAACATTTATGACATCTGTAAATGAAGATAGTTTATTTTTTTTCTGTCCAAAGTGTGTATTTTTGTGTTTTGTTTTGTTTTGTTTTGTTTTTTAGTTGGAGTCTCACTCTGTTGCCCAGACTGGAGTGCAGTGGCCGCTTCCGGCCACCGCAGCCTCGACCCGCTGGGCTCCGGAGATCCTCCCACCTCAGCCTTCCGAGTAGCCGGAATTACAGGCACGTGCTACCACGCCCGGCTGATTTTTTGATTTATTGTAGAGATGAGGTCTCGTTGCCCAGGCGGGTCTCGAACCCGCGGGCTCAGGCAATCCACTCCCCTCAGCCTCCCAAAGGCGCGGGATTACAGGCTGAGGCATCGAGCCCGGCAAAAGTGTGTACTTTTAATTCCCTTTTGTCCTCTTATTCTTTTGTAGTTTTTTTTCTTTTCTCTCACATGTAGATTTTTACTTTCTTTTCTCCTCACAGTATATCCTCTGTAATATTTGTAGTCTATATAATGTCGAAGAAATCTCTGCAATTCCTTTCTCTTTACATATAGTTTATGCTTTTTCTTCTTATGAATCAAGTCTTCTATAGATTATTGCTCTTAAATTCTGGAAATATGTCTTACTTTACTTCTATTCCCACTACCTACACAAGTAGATTGACACAATGAAGATAGAATTTTTTTTTTTAGGTGAATGAAAGACTAAGTGAAGGAAGAAAGATTATTCTTTTTAATAAATTTTTAAGACAGAGTAAAGTAGAAAATATTTTTAAATAACTAGAAGCAATTCAAGTCTCTAACAGCATTCACTACTTTCTTTAATTTTATTTTGGTCTCAGAAATATTAAGCAAAATTAGGGAGAGGATATACAACTAAGCATATAAAGCATTTTAAGACTTCATTTTTAATTTAATATATGTAATATTATAAAAGCTAAATTGGATAATTAACCAAATCTAAATAAAAGTTGGCAAACTTTGGTCACATGGATATTCCTTTTATGTTGGGGTAATCTGACTTGGCAGATAGTTAATTTGAATCATATAAACGTACACAGAGTTAACTAGTTATAATAGCATATACATTACCAATCTTAGACCAGGTGTAGTGGCTCAAGCCTGTAATCCCAGCAGTTTGTGAGGTAGAGGCGAGAGAATTGCTTGAGAACAGGGGTTCGAGACTAGTCTGGGCAATATGGTGAGAACTCATCTCTGCAATAAATCAAAAATTAACTGGACATGGTGATGTGCTCCTGTAGTTCCAGCTACTTGGAAGGCTGAGGCAGAAGGATCACCTGAGCCTAGCAGGTCAAGGCTGCAGTGGCTGTGAGCATGCCACTGCACTCTAGTCTGGGTGACAGAGTGAGACTCCAACGCGAATAAATAAATATAAAAAATAACATTACATTACCAAGCTTATATTTTGATTAATATGAAAAATATTCACAGTAAATAAATCAAGCATATGACTTGACCCTTTTTGGGTAATAAGGCAATTTGTTTATATATACAATTTATCAGAAGCAATCATTTGTATTTACACCCTTGGATCAATTGTGCATTTAAAAAAAAATTATTCTGTTCAACATGGCAGCAACAAATTAAAATATACAAATGATTGCTGTGGCTACCAGCAAGAAAAATTAACATGAATATCGTATTTCTGAAAGACTTATCCAGTCCACAGTGATAAAATATTTCTCGGATTTTTAAACAAATATTTCAAGATTTTTGCTGTTACATGTTTTAATTGCTAGAATTAATGCACTTGAACTACCACCACCAGTGTAAAAACAGCAATAGTTCTATGCTGTAGTTGAGGAAGAGCAGTTCCTTTGGAGAAAATCAAAATTCATACTGAGACATTACAGTCCCTGGCACTGTACAGCCACCTACATTTAATAATATAACCATGTTGTTTAGTGTTGGTTAGTGTTGAGATTCTGCTGTTATAATAAGTTTATGAGATTTCAATATATATTAGCCCTCTGGGACAGAACAAAGAGAGATCTCATTTACAGGAAATTCAACAGACTGTTGCTTTAGTTATTACACTTATATACATAACTATATTATAGTTAGATTATTTTATGAACTTCCAAGTTACAAACATAGCATTAACTACTAATATTAAATGTAATCCAACTATTGTGAAGAGTTTAACTTTCTGTTAGGTAAGAGAAACAACTAAAATAAATATTTTAAGAAGTAAGGATATTACTACTCAGTTTAACTTACGTCTGAACTGTAAATCTATCGTGTAAAATTGCCTATTATTACTACTTACTCATGGATACAAATAATCTCATGTGCTCCTAAGCACATTTTGTCCATCAAGTTATTGGCAGTCAAACTGACATCATTATTGTTTCTATAACTACTTTAGCTCTTCCACTCTGTCTTTTGAAAATTGAAAACTATGGTACATATCTAAAGGGTCTCCTATATACTAAGAAGTCAATAATAGTAAGATAAACAAAATAAAATGAGATTGTATTTTTCATAAAATAAATCTCAAAATATTAAATAAATATTTCATATAACATTATGAAATTACAAAATAAGGATGAGTTGTGTCAAAATAAAATATATTCCTTAGAAATTGTTTTACTTTTTTATACTGTCACATTTTTCTTTGCCTTTGGCTTCTCTTTTTTTAAACCTCCATTATGCTCAAATGGAACAAGAACAGTCATGCCAGGAGGTATATGGTACTCTCACCATACTTACTAGAAAGGCACCCACACTGCATGACAGTTATCACTGGATTTACTGTCAGCAGATGCTCACTGAAAAGAAAATGTTCCCTGAATTCATCTCATGCCTACCATCTTTACTCCCTAGTGTTTTTCCTCAGGGAATTACAGGGATTAGCATCTCTCCCTTTTATAATGAGCACTTCAGAGCTCACAGGAGAGCATGTCTTTTGCCTCCTCCTTGGGGAGTCATTTATCTCCTCTGCAGCATATTTTCATTATTTTGTTTTAAAGAGCAAGGTTTGGGTGCATTTAATTCATTCAGTTATCAGGGTCAGTTGCAATTGTTTCTGTATCCCGGAGTGTGTGCCCTTCTTATAAGATGGTGGCTTTTATACCTTTGCTACCTATGCACTTAGGGAAAACCATTATTTGTTCAAAAGCTCATTACAAACATTGTAAAAACCTGTTTAAAATTATTTTTAACTGACTATACTCTAATTGCCTAAACTGAAAAGATAGGAAATTGAATGGGTCACACACTTCTTGAAATCTCACTGCAATGGCTCGACTTGTTTGACCCTGCCAACTTTCATTAAGTTAGATCCCCAGTTTTGGAGGTGGGTCTAATGAGAGACGTTTGTGTCATGTGTCTTGAATGGTTAGGTATTGTCTGTCCTTACAGTCATGAGTGAGTTTTCACTCTATTAGTTCCTGTAAAAGCTGTTTGTTAAAAAGAGTCTGGCACCTTCCCCCCACCCTCCACACTTGCTTCCTGTCTCGCTATGTGATCTCTGTACATGTCTTCTCCAGTTTACCTTCGGCCATGGGTGAAGGCAGTCTGAAGCCCTCACCAGAAACAATTGCTGGTGGCATGCCTCTTGTACATCCTGAATAACTGTGGACGAAATACACCTTTTGCTTCATAGATTACTCAGCCTCAAGTATTCCTTTGTAGCAACAGAAAAAAAGGAAAAAAACAAAAAACAAAAAAACCCAAGACACTCACTGTCCCAGAATTAGAAGAGAGGTATTCTGGCTACCACCAACCTTATGGGATGGAGAAAGCTCAGACTGATAATATACTCAGGTCACTGGGATACACTCCAGTCCAAGAGTAAATCTTAGAATATAAAGCAGTTCTCTCACCAGCAACATGAGCAGTGGTGCTTCCTTTATACAAGAACGTCCATATATGTGCTTTGCTACCCCAGGAAAAGTGTTAGATTCTCATTTCTATTTTCACTTCAGAACTTGTTTGTTCAGACTTACCACTGTTTTTTTTTAATCTGTACTCATGTGCTCATCTCTCTGTGTGTATCTGTCTGTCTCTCTGTCTCTCTCTGCTCTCCTCTCCATCTCTCACTGTTTCTCATCCTGCTTAATTCCATTCTCAATCTACTGAATACTATTCTTGAGATCATCCTCTTCCAAGTGCTCTCGGATCTTGCAATTTTTAAAAATTATCTATTTAATATTTATAACTTCTTAAAGTAATGGAATAAAAATACAAATAAGAATTGAACTATCAGGCATCATATTATTTTAAGCCTTCACACTGTAAATAGTTTTCTTTTTATTAATATACTTAGGGATTATTACTTAGTTACTTTGATGCAATTGAATTTTAAGGCGAATGATTCTATCAATCTCTGCAATTTGCTCAACAGTAATAGTGGCATAATATAAGTATCAATTCACCAGCATATTTTTGTCAAACCTGAGGAAATGAATGTGACTGCGTCACTGGATGGTAATACAGTCCAGTGTAAAACCAATTTCTCAGTTGCCTGAAAACAAAGAGGAGAAAATTTAATGTAGGGCAATTAAGTCACAAAAATGTGTACGCTTAACTTAGAAATATGCAGAATTTTAACACAGTAGGCTATCTTTGTCACTTTGCAGGACTTAAATTTGTCATTATGGAGTTACCACATATATCATTGCATTTTCTCTATTACAAAACAAATACTTTGGAGAGAAACCAGAGTGACCTGCAATGTTAACAGTCTTTGGATTTGTGTGGTATAACAGAGTTATTTTTCTCTGACAGTAGAGAGGTACACCTTTATGTATGCTGTCACCACTGTTTCCCAGCTATGGAGTTTATCTCCACACTATTTGTTTCCTTTTTAAGATGTCAAGTCAAAACAAAACAAAACAAAAAAATCATTTGGAAGGGTTGACTTCATACTCAATACAGCTTCTTCTGTGATTTTCAAAATGTTACAACTGGAGTCCTTCAAAATCTCTTCTGTGTACTTATAGGAACATGGTGCTCCACTGCAGAGAGTTGTTTGTTGACTCCTAGTATCCTCTATGAGCTTCTTCCAAACTTCCTTATGTCATGTAGATATTATAAATTTTAGTAGGGTTAGAACTGGTAGGATATCAGTAAGAACATTTCTAGTTTTAGTCTGGATAAAATTTCCATCTCTTTCTTTGGAAATTGTATTAACTTAAAGACATTAAATGGGGAGATATTTGGACATATGAGCTTACATATCTTCCCAGATAATACACAGTGCATTTCCTGTTTATTACAGATGAACACCAGTGAAATGTAATTTCTTTTTCTTTACAATATAAACTCAGCAATGTCAAGTTTTAAGGTGCAACTGAGAGATATTTAATACATTATTATTTCTATTGAAATGGAAAACATTTCTTATGGGTTATTTCTCTTTGACAGCAGATAATTATCCATGTTATTCTGGAAAGTAGAGTAAGATTTTCCCCAAGTCATGAATGATATGAGACTATCATTTCAGAAAAGTATAGTCCCACTGCAACCTATGAAGCATCAAAGACCAGCATTTGATTTTTTTCATCTCGCTATGTAACCTTCAAATTACTTTTTAGGTGTAATTGTCGCTCTGAATGAAAAAAAAAATGTAGTAAAGAGAACCTGGAGAAGTAAACTAACTATTTACGTTATGCAAAAAAATGCAAATAAAACAGCTCTTCTTAGAGAAAAATCTCTTCTGGCAAGAGAAATCTTGAGAAACTGCAACCTATGTGCTGCACTCGAAAGGCAGGCTGTTAAAATCAGCATGCTCAGTAGCATTTCCATATATTTCTTTGGAGACAAGCTCATCAAACTAAGGTGTGACTTCCTGACTCAGGTCTTTGCTGGCCATTCAGCCTCCCTTCTTTTATTCCTTAGTGTGGTACTCTCCTAAGCAACACTCTGCTTTTTATTACTAGATTTTTCTTTTTCTACTCTATATTTACTTCATAGAAGGAACAGCATGGACAGAGCTAGAATCCAAATGTTACAAGCTCTCCTACTAAAATATAAGTGTCCCCCAGTACTATGTGTGGTATAAAAAATATCCTAACTATAAAGTAAGTGTTAGGAAAAATCACCCTTCCTATTAAGTGATGTTTTAACCAAAGCATCAAATATAAATTTATTTCCCCCTAAATTGTTGACCCTTTTGCATTCATGTAGGGAAACTAATGAATAGTCAGTTACCATGAGCAATTTGTTTCAGACTTGAGCCTATTGCGTAAGTTCTAGCCACTGCTTATTTTCATGGAAATATTGACCTTCTCATGAAAAATAAACAGTCCAACCAGGAAATGTCATGTCCTTTTTTAAAGGGTACTTTGGTCTGAATGTTGATTACCCTTTCTAAAATGTATATGTTGGAATTTTAATCCCTAAGGTGATAATAGTAGGAGGTGGAGCTTTTTGTGAGTGATTAAGTCATAAGTGTGGAACCCTCATAAATGGATTAGTGCCCCTATAGGAGAGGAAACAGCGAGCTACCTAATCTCTTTCACTATGTTAAGACACAACTAGAAGACGCTTTTTTATGAATGAGAAAATGAATCCTCACTAGACACTGCATCTGCTGATGCTTTGATCTTGAACTTACCAGGTGCCAGAACTCTAGCAAGTAATTTCAGTTGTTCATAAGCTACCCAGTTTATAAGATTTTGTTATAGCAGCCTAAATGGACTAAGGGACTTTAACTTTTTCCATATTTTCTTTAGTGTTTGTATGAGTGAGAAAGATAGAAAAAGTGGATTTGTTATCACTCGTTATAGAGTTAAAATATTTTAAAGATTTAAACTTTCTTATAAAAATGTTATTTAAGTTTGTGTGAGAAATTTTTGAAAATGGAAGAACATATAAAGAAAAATTCATAAATATTGCATTATTTATCATTTATTTATCCATTGTCTCCCTTGCTGTCTCTTCTCTCTTGCTAGTTTCATATATATTACATACAAAAATTCTGAATATTAATAATTCTTCATAAACTAAATTTAATGACTGAATATTATGTTTGAAAAGACAAAATAGACTGGACTCGGTGTCTCAGCCTGTAATCCCAGCACTTTGGGAGGCCAAGGCAAGTGGACTGTCTGAGCCCATGGGTTCAAGACTAGCCCTAGCAACTTGGCGAGACCCCATCTCTACAATAAATCAAACAATTAACAGGGCATGGTAGTGCTCACCTGTAGTTCTGGCTACTTGGAAGGCTGAGGCAAAACAATCTCCAGAGCCCAGCGGATCAGTGCTGGGGTGACCATGAGCGTGCCACTGCACTCCAGCCTGGGCGATGGAGTGAGATTCCAACTCAGAAAAAAAGAAAGACAAAATACTAATTTTTTCAAGTCCTCAGTTTTAGATATTTAAACCTTAAAAGTTGTTTTTAATGTAAAAATCATTTTTGAAGACAAATTAACTAATAGCTACTCAAGATAATGAACATAATTATTTTGTGTGTGCATGAGCTCAATATGTAACAGTTCAATTCCTTTCTGACTGAGACAGAATGTTAAACAAAATAATTTCAATTAAGTATTCATATAAAAACTTGATTAAATACATCGCATTTAAATAAGGTATATTTAAATAAGTGACAAGCCAATGTTAAATCTTATGCTAAAACTCTTTACACTAAGATATGTTTGAAAAATTAAAGTGTCACAAGAAGAAATTATTTGCAATAATTCATCAAACGGGATTCAATTTGAGAGCACTATGCTTTATAAGGAAATCTAAAGTAATCTACTGCAAATCTTGCATTTTAATGAATTCTGAGGTAACCAGATTTAGTGAAATGAATGCAAATTTTGTGTTCTCGAAGAAATGATCATGAATTTCTGCACTACATTTTTAATGGGTAATCTGATCACACCTCTTAGTTTCTCTAAGAATCAGTTTCCTTTGCTGTATTTCTAGTGGGATGTTTTTCTTGAGAATAACAATAAACATTCTGAATACCTAAAAGTGAACTTCCTCATTGACAATACATTTGGTTTATTCATTCAAAGAGAAAAGATTTGTGACATACAGAAAAACAAAACAACCATAGCTTCTGTATTCTTAGCCATTGATATTTCTAATAAAATAACCCTTTTTGACAACTATCCAGATCAATCTAGTAAAGTTCCCATTTTGATTTATATGTGTATGCATGGTCTCTATAGATCTCTACCTTTGAAAACATTTTACCATATATGTTGATTCAAGAACTAATCGTTGTCATAAATAACATATTCACTTGCCAAATTTTCCACTTGGATAAGTACATTTATTTTTCATCCAGCATCAGATAGTGTTCTGCTTGTATGCCCCTGGGGAAACAATATTGCCAGCTGCTTATGTCTACAAAAGGACATGACTTTGATAAATGAAAATAAATAGAGTTCATGGTAAGTAGTCTCTATGTGCCATATTTTAGGAAGTGATTTCTTTTGGTGTTTTTTAGACATGACATCAGCAAGAATTGCTGTATTTTGAAATATAAGGCCGAATATAATTTTCTCAAATAATTTAATAGTTTGTAAAATTCTTACAGTTGGGGGCAGGGATTTTCATACTTAAAAAATCATGAATGAGACATCCTTTTTTTTGCCAATATTGTTATCTAAGTATTGATCTTACTAATCAATGTGTTTCTATGCACTGTTGTGTCACAAATGAAATCAGTCTACAAAATATAGACACTCTCCAGGTTTCTGTAAAGCTAAACAGATCTCAAATCCCATCACATTGTTTTCCTTTACTGTTTTCATATATATATATATATATATAATATAGAGAGAGAGAGAGAGAGAGAGAGAGAGAGAGAGAGAGAGAGAGAGAAAGAGAGACTGAGTCAGAGACTCTAATCTCCTTAATTGTGGTACTTATGTTCTATAACGTTGTCATGAGCACTGAATTAGTAAGCATTGAGCCGCCAATGTTAGTTTTCTGCAAGACTCTGATTTCAGTGTTTTCATCAACTGATCAGCGCATTAACTTTGTTTTATGCGTGTTTCTGTTTAAGACAACTTGTTTGTATGTTATTGATTTATTAACACTAAACTCATCACCAAGAGCCTATCATACCTGAACAAAGCTTATGCAATTCATATATTTTATTGATAAGGCATAGCACAGCTTACTTGCCTTTGGGAATACTAAAAGTCACTTTACCGCCATGGTTGGAACCATACTAAACAAATAAATCACCAACAGAAAGCACAAAACTGTAAACCACAACAAAACAAACAAAACTTTGCACTAAGTAGTACATAAACAGGACAATTTTTGAAATATGAGTTGAATCAAGCAGGCAGAGATTCACTTAGTTCTACCTCAACTGGAAATGCACTAATTAGAAAATAGAAATTTTTCACTGCTCTGCAAATATCTGCAAACAACCCTGAAAAAATCATGAGTATTAATATTATGGTTACAAATAAATTTCAATAAACAAAATCACAAATACTGAAATCACAAATAATGAAAATGGACTATATATAGTGAATATATGTGTACATCATAATATAAATAAATATAATTTTATATTATATATCTATAATTACATTTTGTAAGTAAAATCTCACGTATCTGAGGAAATATAAGAAAATAAAAATTCAAGTTACAATCAGGAAAAAGATATCTGCATCAATTATGGCCTCGAAAAAATTAACTAGAATAAAATTTTAAAATCTTACAAATAAAAGTAAAGACAAGTAACCCAAGTTTTTATTTTTTTAATTAATTAATTTATTTATTTATTTATTAATTTATTTATTTATTTGAGTTGGAGTCTCACTCTTGTTGCCCAGGCTGGAGTGCAGTTTCATGCTCACAGCCACAGCAGCCTTGACCTGTTGGGCTGAGGCGAGCCTTCTTCCTCAGCCTTTCAAGTAGGTGGACTTACAGATGCATGCCACCACGTCCGGCTAGACAAGTAACCCAAGTTTTTAAAATATGCATACAGTTTCAATAGGCATCTTCATATCTGATGTAAACAAATAAAAACCTTCTTAGTGTAGGGAAATTTAATTTAAATCAGTGAATTTTATCACATAATCTATAAGAGTGAAGAAAATTATAGATCTATTAGTACCACATAATGGTAAGATTATGGAGTAATGGACACTATCAATCACTTTGTAAAATGTAAGGGAGATAGTTTGAAAAAGAAAATATTATTAATGATAAAGCTAAACATGCCAATATCCTACAATCCAGAAATGTTTCTCCTTAACATACTCACTCAAGAACTCTGGCGCAAGTGCCTCGATAATTATGCACACATGCATTAATGTATTATGTTTATTTATAGCAGAATGATTAAATGAGTTGTGCTATGTTCACACAATGAAACATCATATAGCTAAGAAAATAAAAGCATAATTGAACATGATTTATCTCTATCATAATGCTGAATAAGCATATCAAGTCATAGAAAATAAACACCATATGTTTCCATATATAAAAGTTTTAAAACAAACATATATAATATATATGTTAACAACACAAACATCAATGTTCAAAATGTAAAAAAGATAATTGGTTTAATAGATAATTCAAGATAGTGTTTACCTTTGAATGACTGGAGTGGGGATATAAAAATAAAATGCCTCTGATGTTGAATTTGTTCTAAACAGGAATTGAAATGTTCTGATTTCATTCTGGTATTCATTCTTTGTAGATGTTTGCCCTCAGTCTATACTTATGGAAAATAGTATAGACTTAAATCTGTGATCTATACTCACAGGCCCACAAATTTATTTTGCCATGACTTACATTCTAATATTAAATAATATTTTTATGGGTGTTAATATTTTGAATTATGTTGAACAATTTTGCCTATTATCATTATTAAAATGTCATGGAATTTTTCACCTTAATTTATAAATGTATTTCATTCAGCTTCTATATCTTCAATCTTTTTTAGTAAAACATGTGTCTTTATAGTCTGTTTAGAGGTACAAGTAATTAACTTGATTGATCGTATATAGTTTCTTTTTCCTCATTTCTGTAAAAATAACCCAATATAAGATCTAGTAACACATTAAATAATGTTAGTGTGAATATCCCCTATTAATCAAATTTATTTAACTAGCTATTATTAATGGACTGCTATTTGCAAATCATGTGTAAAAATGATATTCCAAAATAACAAACTTTTTCAATGTATTAAATATAATTTTTATCCTGCTTCAGAAATTAAAAGTTGCTCTCCAGGCTGTGTTAATTAAATATAGAAGAGGACATGTTATAGTTATTTGAGATTTGTTATTGTTTGCTTAATGGACAGTCAAATATGGCAACTCTTAAAATGAATTGTGGATGAGAGATATACTAAACTGAATGTTTGTTTATGACTATTGATCCAGTAAAGACTGTAACATCACAAAGACTATAACTGCCTTAATTCGTAGTACTTTTTAATGATCAAAAGTTATATTGTATTATATGTTTTTAGAAATATATAAATATTGGAATTGCTTCTTCTCCAAGAATGTCAATCTCAAAGACATCACAAAGCTTATTTTAATATTTTTTTCTTATCCCAAAACTCGATTATTTCCTTATTGCTCATTTTGCATTTCCCTCTCTTTCTTATGTTTGTATTCCAACTTGAATTTTTACTATTTTTATTTCTGATGTGTACTAACCATCTCTCACCATATTTCCAATATTCTATGTTGATCCTTATTTCCTGTTACTTACAGAGTGCATTGGGTTTTCATAACCCAACGACTGCAGGATTTTCTTTAGACTGTTTGACTCCCACTAAAAGCTGTCACCTCATTTAAGTTCCAGTTAAACTAGAGTCAGATGTTATAAGTGGAGACCAACAGAAGTCTCTATCATTATTTGTTTTTTATGTTCTCAATGCAGTGATCTCACCACAATACCTATATAAAATGAAACATAGTATATCAGTAAATCTCCATAAAATTGACTATATGATATATATGTTATTATAAATCATATGGTTACATATAGCATGTATACATATATTCATATTATATATTCCATGTATATAGCATGTGATATAACTTGGCATGATTGACATTGTGGACCAGATAATATTTCATTGGAAGTGACTATCCTATGCATACCCACTAGATGACCGTAGCATCTTATTCTCCTCTAGGTATATCAGTGAAAGGTATCTTTAGATAATGGCAAATGTCCACTGGTTGAGAAACATTGCTTAGATTAAGAGCCATTGAGGTATATTGCATCAATAACCATAAAATTTAAAGATTATATAACATATAAACATATATTTTATACATATAAACATAAACATTAAGTAAGGTAGTTTAGTCTAGCTAAGTGCCTAGAAAGATGACTTCAGCTTGCATTTCAGTTTTGGTTGAATAAATGCTGGTTGTGAGGGTTATTAAAATATGATTAGTAAACGTGAATTCAAAATATATCCTTGGGTTCTATCTTATTTATTGATTTTGTTTCTAAAGTAAATGGCTTTAAATTAGGAAGAAATAAAGAGAATTTCAGTGTATGCTTTGTTACTAATGTCAGAGTGAGGACTTGACTTTGTTTGTGAGTTAAGTACCTTGCTTTCCCTCTTTAAATTGCTTAGGCACAGATAAACTGTAAATTTCCTTAGCTCTTTTTAGTTTCTATTAAAAGCTTGTTAAATGCAACCTTGGAAAAAGGAAATGTAGTTAAGGGAACAGTACTTTGGCATCTTTTTGGTATCAAACTTTTTAACTCTTAGATCAACCTTTTATTTACTTCTACAACCTGGTGAATTTACCTAATGTTCCATTTCTACTCACAATGTTTTAAGACCCATACATTTGATTTGAATATGCTGTATTAAAATAAGGAAATAATTTTCTTTCATTTGTGTTTATAAACAGATACTTCAATTTTTAAAATATCTTTTAAACATATTCATTTACATAAAGAGTGACATGGCAATCAA
This sequence comes from Cephalopachus bancanus, assembly GCA_027257055.1. Lineage (NCBI taxonomy): Eukaryota > Metazoa > Chordata > Mammalia > Primates > Tarsiidae > Cephalopachus > Cephalopachus bancanus. The sequence continues at coordinate 1,263,355 of JAPVLO010000274.1, forward strand.
ACAATGAAATATTATAAGAAGAAGGCAGTTAATCTTTAATATAGGTAATGTCTGCTCTTTTAGAGACTTAAAAATCTCTAGCTTAAGGGGAATGACATTCAAATTCAAAATGACATATTAATGCAAACTAGTTAATAAGTTAGTTCTTAGTTTTCATTTATGGTATTTATTTGTTGTTATTAAGGACTGTAAAAAAATTATACTATATAGTATAAAGTATTTCCTTTTTGAAGAAAAAAATATTTTGAGAAAGAAAGCATGCATTGCACAATACCAGATTTTTTTGAATTTATTCTTTTTTGTTGTATTTTGGAGATGTTATTTTTTTTGATGGTGTCTGTCACAATTTATACATAAATGCATGAGAGTCCCTAAATCCTTCTTCATAGCTATATTGTATGCTGTATGGTGTTTTATTAGAATTGGAAAAGCAAATCTCTTGTCTTTTTAAACTTTTGTTCATAGGAGATTCACAATATGTTGGATAAAATTGGGCTTCCCAATGACATCGAAATTATCTACTCTTTGCAAGAAAATGTTGTGGTCAATGCCATATTTGTTCTTCATATTATAAATTGAATTCACCTACAGTTGCCATGATCTCTTTCAACTTTTTTTAAATGATAGCTTCGGGTAAAGGATGAAGTTAAAATCAAATATATTTGAACCTGAATCTCAAATCCTATACTTATTTGTTAAGTGATCACAGTCACCTGCTTAATTTTCTTTTATATAAAATAAATATATTATGTTACCTTTTAAAATTTTGTGAGGATTTCATAATATTCTAATGTACAATTAATTTTATTGTACCTATGATTTTCTTGTTATTATTATTAGGTTTTTAATTTTTTTTTTTGGCATCTCCCCTGTGCCTTTTTTTTTTTTTCAAATTTGTTTATTCTTTTGGAAATCAAGAGAAAATTATGATTAAGAATGTTGGAGCAGTGCAAATTTACCCAGTTACCTTCTGTCAATGGGCACACAAAGTCTTCTGTAGGCAAGTCTGTACAAGATAATAGCTGTTCTCGTGGGATTCTATTTCCTTTATGAAACAAATTGTACCATTCATGATCACACATGTTGGCTCCTAAACCGCTGAGGAGCTTGGATGTCATGTACTCGTCTGAGTATCAGAAATTGATCTGGTAAATGTTGTTGCTATGTTATTGAATATAGTCCACAATATCTTACTGTAAAATTATTTCACAAATAATAGAGCAGAAGGTATTAATGGAAAATCCATATGACAACTCAGAAAACTTGCTTTGTTTGGAAATAATGACTTAATTATTATTTTGTTTTGTCTTTCATCTAAGTCTCAGTTTTCACATCTGTCAAATTGTTGAAACATATTATCTTTGAAACAAATTGTGGGAATTATATATGATTAATTCAGGCAAGCTTTGGCCATTATAATTATCATTATTACTAATATTTTGATTATTACAAAAAATGAGAAATAAATGCCACTCTAAAGTCCCAGTGGTCCTCTAAAAGAACAACTTGCACTTGTCTTTTTTTTTAAATCATAGAATCATGCTTTTGAATACTCTGCAAAGTACCTTCCTATTAAAAAAAATGATGTTTTTCCCAGTGACTTTCTTGAGATTTCATGGTTCCTATAGCTCTGGCTGCCCATGAGAATGTGTTGGTTAATGTGCTGTTTAGAACATCTGTATTTGAATTAGATATTGAGACTATGTCTGTAATTTCTTTGTCATTTTCTTGCTTGTCAAAGTAAAATTGCAATAGAGAGATTAAACAAGCAAGAAAAATTTAATTCAAGAGTACTACAATAGGATAAAGAGATTGGACTCAACTCTGTTGGAAAAGAAGGAGAACTGATATTTAAATACTAGAATGAGCCATGGAAAATTACCAGAAGTATTTTGAGGGAAAGTTGGTAATGTGATTAGACTGTCAGGTTTTGACCATCGTTCCTATGGAGGGGAGGGTGGCTCTTACCCTCCTCCCACAGAGACTGAAAATAAGGGTGCTAGCTTCCTGGGTTATGACATTAAAAATGGATAATTCCCAGGTCTTCAAAGTAAATGCTCTATAAACAGGAAGGTCAGGGTCTAGAGTAAGCAAGATGTCTATCTGAAGTTTAGTCAAGCTGAGGGGGACATGAAGACCTTCTTAGTCACAGTGCTGAACCTAAAGTTTTTGGAAAACTATAAAAGCAAATCTGTTAATCGTCAATTACATTCATATACACATATCCTTTGTGCATTAAAATACTATTTGATTACAATGCAGGGTGAAAATTGTTAAAAAATTAAACATGAAATATCTGGGTTCAGCAAACTTTATATTCTCCCCTCTTAGAACTTCATCATGAGTGTGCTTTTCCATTGTATATTGCACAAAAGGCATAACAAATAATTCAATAATTCAGTCTGTCTTACTTTAAGCAAAAGATAGAACTGTTTTCAGAATCATCCTGGGTGATTGTGGTTGTTAGTTTTTCTTCCATAGTTCCTGTAAATAGACCTTTAAGCAATTCATGATGGAAACCTCATGTTTTCATTGTCACTCTTGGCCTCACCTCATAGCTTCTTCACCAATAGATAATGAACATCGAAGCCACTCAATAAGTATCTGCTGAAATAATAAATGGAGTTTGCCATAGGCATATTTCTGCCACCTTTAGATCAAAGTTTGTTGATTAATGACTCTGTATAATACTTCCCATGAATAATTTCAAATAATAAGCCTTGGCTCTTGATGGTCTTTACCTTTTCAACTCTACAGGCACTGCCTTGTTTGATTGAGCTCAGTGTGTTCATTGTCTATACCAGGATGTTGTATAAGCCATTTTAATTATATCACCTCCCAAATTTTGCACAAATAATGGATTAACAAACTATCTAAAATAGTCAGTTTGCTTTTTGAATAATTTTAAATCCTTAGGCCAATATTGGACATTAGACATAGGTAGGTTTTAATCAGCTTTCTCTGCATTGATTTTTTTTTTTTTTTTTGCCGTTGTTTCAAAGTATATTATTTTGTAAGAAGACTGCCAAGTATTTCCGGCTACTTGGAAGGCTGAGGCAGAAGGATCGCTGGAGCCCAGCAGGTCGAGGTTGCGATGGCCAGGAGCCACCACTGCACTCCGGTCTGGGGGACAGAGTGAGACTCCAACTCAAAAAAAAAAAAAATTGACTGTATTTAAATAAGATGAAGTAGGCATACTCAATACAGAATATCACTCAAGTGTGGAGATTCTGTCTGAGACCTTCTCTCCCAACATTAGTATTTGCCACATGGCTTATTCTTTCATGCATATTCATGTGAGGAAATACAACTTCCCTGGATTTTAAGTGTTTCCTTAAAAAATAACTATAGCCTCCTAAGAACTGCCACATACCATAAGAAGTAAATCTACAGCAATTTGTCTAATTATTTGCTGTGATCTAAATGAATAATAAAAATGTTCTAATCTCTCTCAGAAAACTAAGATGTGTACTAGGTCCCTAGGTTAAACCACAGGTGTCTGGGAGACTAAATAGCTGTATGGCTAAGTGCACGCAGGGATGAAGCCTTACAACTTGAAGACATCTCTGGGTTGCAAAAGCCAAGCTTATGCTGATAATCTGGCTCCTGGAGAGATTTACTTATATAACTAAGGCTTGGTTTGAGGACATAATCCTTTCAGAGAGTTAGAGAGACAACTGCTTTCCTTTTTATAAGCAGAGAAAATCAGTTTTGCTCATCTTTCATCTTTCACCTATGAAGTACCCCACTACTCAAAAAATATCTTCCACACTCTCAGACTGGTTTTCATAGCACGGTTCAAAAAGGAAAGGCCAAAGGCAAGGAGGTTAGGGTGCAACATGCTTTTTTACTAACATAATTTATTAATTAGAAATCTGAATTAGAATACCTCTGCATACTTTCAGAATAGAATGAATAATGACAAATATTCTAAACCTACCATATCATTCCTAAATATTGTAACTTCAGAGAGGAATTGTCTGATCCACCCAACCATCACCCAAACATATTCATTCTCTTTCCACTTTTTCTCCTTTACCATTTTAGAATTTCTCATCTGCAACTATATTATTTATTTATTTTTATTTTCTGTCTTCTCCACTGGAATGTAAACTCCAGAAGAACTTAGACTTTGTCTATATTACTTTACTTTATTGTTAGTGACAACAAGAAAATGTCTTTTGTAGCAATATTCTGTTCAGGTATTCTTCTCAGATTTCAAGAGGTGATATCCACTAGCTCATTCGATCGTAAATTCACATGGCTCATTTTGATTATATGAATGCATTATTTGTCAGAAACATAAGCTCCAAATGAATGATTTGCGACAATTGAAGAAATAATATTAAGGAAAGTTTTTTTGAAGAATGTCAAGTTAAAATATTTCGTTACACATACAAAAGTATATACTTATTTATGGAAAAGGACTTCTGTGTAAGAATATAGACTAAATATTGACATATCTTCTAATTATTTGAAAAAAATCTGGGAATATGAATATTTATATGAAATTTTTTTATTATTTATAAGCTGACCCCCCAAAAAAAACATGTTCACAAGTGGATTGCAACAGGCAACCTGAAGGTTTGAATCTCTCCACTGAGCCAACAAGACTTTGCATCTCCCAATTTTCGGAACATCTTTTAGATTTGATTTTATTCACATTCACTTTACCATTGCATCATTGACCAATTTCATTATATCATAATAAATACAGGTATAAACTCACTATTGTATTTACTTTAACCTTATTGAACTTCTTAGCTCAGTATATCTACATTAATAAAATTATCAGTGCATTTTTTAATTCTGATTAGCAGGTGAACACTGAGAAGCAGGTAATAGAAAATGTTTTTCCTTGTTTGAGAGCTGTGACAAAAGTTATATCAATTTGTCAAAAGCAAATATATGGAATCATTTGGCATATATTTTCAGTACCAGCTTAGATTTATTACATCATTGAGTACTTTCTAAACATCTAATATAATATTCTATTTTACTATGATAACTACCTCAATAGCATTTACAGTAGCATAATAATATTAATAACAAATGCAGTTGTATGATGTATTAAGTCTATGGACATTGTCTGTGTTTTTCACTGCTACATTTCTGGGAACTGGCAGATAGCACAATATATGATAGGTTCTCAGCAAATTTTTTTTAATACATGAAAATGGTCCATCAAATTATAACTTAAATGCTTAATAAATGTCATAAGCATTGCCAAGAATCCAAGCAGTCTGGTGATAAACAAATCTTCTAAAAGGATGACAAATGTAGTTCTCATCTTATAGAAGAGAAAATTGAAGCAAAATAATTAAACCATTAGCCCAGGGTCACCCACCTTGATATAGTAATGTGTGCCTCAAAAATCTGTGTAATTTTTTTATTGTTTTATGTTTATAAATGATTTAGTTTTACAACATATATGTTTATAAAAACGATCACTACCACTTTAAGTCTTTTCTGCAAAGTATACAATTTACAAAAATTATAAAATTTTAAAAAGAAAGAAAAAAGCATAGAAAGAAGGACAGAGAAAGAAAGAAAGAAAGAAAGAAAGAAAGAAAGAAAGAAAGAAAGAAAGAAAGAAAGAAGAAAAAGAAAGAAAGAAAGAGTCCAGGGATTTCAAATGATGCTTCATGGTAAGCATAATAATATGCTTGCATACACAAGGGATCATATTGTAATGCAAGGTTTTCTATCCTCATTTCATTCTTGATCATAATCTGATCTTTATCTTTGGTTAAAAGTATTCTTATAAGCTATTAATTGTTAAATATTTGAATAACAATGTATTAAGCACACAAAACTAATAATCTACAGAATATACAATGTTATTTTAACATTTAACTATTGCATAATTTGAAACATCTGAATGTATTCAAATTTGTCATTTGCACTGCAATATTGAACTAAATTTCCGTATGACAATCTTTATACATGTCTATAATAATTATGCTAGAATCATTTCCAAAATTAAGAATGTTGAAGATAACAGTGTAACCAGTCTGACTGCGCAGTTCCCTGTGTGAGTGTATGGATGAATTTGCATGCATGTCTGTGTATACATTGGTGTATAAGTGGGTGACTAAGTAGGGACTTAGGATCAAGTGGGCAGGGCACTCCTGGTGAAGTGACTGGTGCCACAGCTATTCTTTTTGAACCCTGATGCTTCCTGGGGAGCAGAGGCTGAATGCCATTTTTAAAAAATCAACAAAACTGTTCCTGGGAAGAAGTTGCTAAAGTGACTGCCACTGCTAGAATCTTCTCCACTACCACAGTGACAGGCCAGACACTGGCAGTGAGGGATAGGAAGGGAGCACAGCAAGGGAACCAGAGGCAAAGTCCCAAAGAAGTGATAGGGAGTGGCCACCCCAAACCTCCACTTGCTGCCACGTCCTCTGGTATCAGGCTAGGCTGCAAAGCTCCACCACTGGAAACAGATCTGGAGACTGTGGTACTTACTGGGGAGGAAGCTATCTTTCCTGACCCTTTGTGCAGCAGGAACAGCTGTCCATAGAGGAACTGAGCAGCCTATTCTAAGTCTGTATAGAGAAATGCTCCAGGGGTCTCTGTGGAATAGCAAATCTGCATTTTATGACCAGAAGGTGATCTCTGCATTGTTCTGGGGCTGCTCTTCACAAACTCAAACAGGATCACCCCCAGTACACAAGATTTGGTGGGTAATGGGAGGATGTGGAGCCCCAGACAATTCACCCACCTATCCTGAGTCAGCTTCTGGGTGATAGACACATAGAGCTTCTTGGATTTCTTTGAGCAGCGTTTTGTAATTCTCATTGTAAAGGTCTTTCACTTCTCTGGTTAGGAAGATGCCGAGGTATTTCATTTTTTTTGCTGGCTATTGTGAATGAGATTGTGCTTTTTATTTGGATCTCTGCCTGTTTGTTGTTGGTGTATAGGAAAGCAACTGTCTTTTGCACATTTATTTTGTACCCTGAGACCTTGCCAAAGTCCTTTATCAGTGCAAGCAGGTTTTTGACAGATTCTCTTGGATTTTCAATGACATCATTTTTGATGTTTGGCTTCTGACAGCCTTCAAGTCCCAAACCTTCCCCCTTCCTTTGGTTTCCTGCCTTGACAAGATCAGTGAGCTCCTGTGCTCCCTCTATTGGTGTCCGTGGGAAGTTCAAACTATTCAAACTTCCGGAAACCACCCTGTTTGCAGCAACTAACCACAATAAAAACGGGAGCCACCCACCCTCACTTACTCTTGTTTCACATGGTTTCCTCCCTGAGTGCTTTTCGTAGGGAATTGATTCAGTGTTTAGTCAGGGAGTAACAGACTATTTAAGAGTGCCTGTGTGTCATTCTTCTGGACATCTATATGTTCCTGTGCAGGGGCCTGGGGACTTATAGTGTCTAGTATGAGATGACAAAAGCCCAAATAAAGCATTCATATTCTAATTAATGGTGTAAGCGTATAGCTCATTTTGCTACACTTTAGTGATCTTGATGAGTTTAAATAGTTTTTTTTATTATTTTAAATGACTAATGAGGTATAAGTTATAACTGTGTGCTTCCAGTTAACATTTTAAATAAACTCATCTGTAAGGGGAGGTATAGATTGATTTAAAACAAATGCACTGAAAAAACAATTAATTTTCATATGTTGTATATGAGAACATAGCCTTGAAGCTAAATTTCTATCCACACCATCTGCTCTTATTTAATGAGTATATTTGTTCTGAATGATGGGGATAATTGCTTCAATCTTTCATTTCATTTGCCATTTGCAAACACAATTCTAAAATCACAAAATGGAAATAAATAGGCCTTATGTAGAAAAAAGAATGGGAGTCTTTCTGTCAACAACACCCAATTATAGTAACACTTTTGCTTTCAGTAATAAATGTTTGTTTTATAAAGAATCAAGTATCTTATTCTGATTTTCAAAATACAGGAAGTTATAATTGTTGACTTTTAAAAATTTGGAATATGTTTGCATACCTCTTTTCAAGTTTAAATTTTACTAGTGTTTACTTTTATTTAAAGTGTACAGTAGAAGATTTTTTTTAATTATGAAAATGCATATACTGTTATTAGAAGAAAAGAATAAAATTATCAGCACAAATTGAAACCAAGTTTAGCTTGAAGTTTCTAAATAAAGAGAATCCTCAAGGAAAAAGGAAAGTAAACACTGCAATTACGAGAAAAGTCTTAAATCCATCAAGTGTTAGATAGTTTAGTAATGATTTCAACAGGGTTGAAGTAACCCCCTGAAACTTATGGGTCATTCCTAAATCTCTACTTTTGTAGTGAATTTGAATACAGAAAGATATCCTAAAGCTTTAGAATTCTGTTATGTGATGAATGATTCAGTAAATTTCATGCAATATTATTAAGAGTTAAGAGCCTTTAAGAGGTAATCAGTGTCAAATGATCTCATGAGGATGAGAACCTTATAATAAGATTAATATCTTTATAAGAAGAGATACCAGAGAACTTGCTCTTTTTCTCATTCTGCAGCATGTGAGGACACTGCAAGAAGATGGCAGTCTATAAATCAAGAAGAGAGTCATCACAAAATAGAATCACACAGGCAACCTTATCTTGGACTTGCAGTCTTCAGAACTGTGAGAAAATAAATCTCTGTTGTATAAGTCAAGCATTCTATGATATTTTATTACAGGTAGAGTTGACTCATACAAGATTGAATGGTTTGGTCATCTTCATTTTTGTTTTTAATAGGGGTAAAGAAATACAGATATTATCATAGACTTCAAAATCTTCAAGATTGGAGAGTTTTAAAAAATAAGTTGATGCTATTCTGAATTAGTTTCTATAGTTGGAAGTACAGATAATCATATATAAATAGACACAAAATCAATTTTATTGTGTCTAGAAATTGTAATTTGATAGAATTTATGTCACAATATTTAATTACTTCACCAGCATCATAAAGTTTGTTGTAAGTTATATTTCATAAAAAATGTTTGAACATATAAACTACAACTTAAGTTGTACAGTTGCTTCAGTTTTAAATTTTTAAGACAGAACATATTAGGATTTTAAGAAGCTGACCTTAACATTCCACATTTACTATTTATTTCTGTAAGCAGAAAGCTAGTGATTATTTAAACACTAATTTTTATAAAAATATTTTAGCATTTCTATATAATGCAAACTAATGTTATTCAAATAGGCAATACTATTGTTTGCAATTCTGGTCATTTCTACATTTTGGGAAAATGTTTAAAACTCACAAAATAGGATGCAGAATTTTGAAAGTCATTTTTAATTTGAAGATTCAGACTGTGTTGGTTAAGTACACAACTACAGTGTCAGTATGGTAAGGTTTACATTTTCTCTCTGCTACTTGATAGTTTCAAGACTGATGACTTTAAGACTTTAGTTAAGTAACTTAACTCTCTATATTCCTCAATTCCTTTACCTTGAAAATGGGAATTATACTCTGCCAAATAATGAACACCATTTTTTAAAAAATTTAAAAAAATATAAAATTCATACAGAACTAACCCCCCCAAAACAAAAAACAAGACAAAACAAAAAACCTGAATAGCCAAAGAAATCCTCAGCTAAAAGAACAAAGTTGGAGACATCACACAGCCTGACTTCAATTTATACTATAAGGCTACAGTATTCAAACAGCATTTTGGCACTAGTACAAAAGTAGACACACAGGCCAACAGAGCAGAATAGAAAATTCAGAAATAAACTCAAAAACCTACAACCAATTAATATTTGACAAAGCAGACAAAAATATACACTGAGAAAAAGACATCTGTTCAAACAATGGTGCTAGGAAAATGGGATAGTTGCATGCAGGAGAATAAAACTGCATCCTCATCTCTCACCATACACAAAAATTAATTCAAAATGTATGAAACACTTAAATGTAAGACTTGAAACTATAAAAATTCTAGAAGAAAACTTAGGAAAAATTCTTCTGAATGTTGGCCTAGGTAAATAACTTATGACTAAGATCCCAAAAGCAAATGAAATAAATAAACAGGACTTAATTAACCTAAAAAGCTTCCACACAGCAAAAGAAATACTCTACAGAGTAAACAAGTAACCTACAGAATAGGCAAAAATATTTACAAGCTATGTATCTAACAAAGGAATAATATTCAGAATCCACAAAGAACTCAAGCAAATCAGTAACAACAAAAAAATAAATTACTCCATTAAAAAATAGTAGACAATTGACATGAACAGAAATTGCTCAAAAAAAGGGTATATAAAAGGCTAACAAACCAATGGAAAAATGTTCACAATCCCTGATCATCAGGAAAATGCAAATTAAAACTGCAAAATGTTGCCACCTTACATCAGTCACAATGGTCATTATTATAATATCAAAAAATTTTGGCTCATTTGAGTTCCTTGTAGATCCTAGATGTTAGACCTTTGTCAGACACTGAGTTTGTAAAAATTTTTTCCCAGTCTGGGCTGTCTCCCTGTTCTCTTGATGGTTTCTTTGACTTTGCAGAATCTTGTCAGTTTGGTGAGGTTCCATTTGTATATCTTATCTTTTATGGCATGGACACTTGGAGTTTTGATCAGGAATTGATTGCCAGTTTCAATTTCCATAAGGGTGTCTCCTGTATTTTCTAAGATTCTTATAGTTTGAAGTTTTATGTTTAGGTCTTTGATCCATTTAGAGTTGATTTTGGTGTATGGTGATAAGTAGGGGTCTTGTTTTAATCTTCTGCATGTGATCAGTAAGTTTTCCAAGTATCATTTACTGAACAGATTCTCCTCTCCCCAGTGGTTGGTGGTGGATGCTTTATTGAAGATGAGTTGCTTGAGAAATTGAAGTTTTGCTTCTAGATTCTCAATCCTGTTCCATTGATCTATATGGCTGTTCTTGTACCAATACCAGGCTGTTTTGATGATTGTAGCTTTAAAATAAGTTTAAAGTCTGAGAGTGAGATATCTCCTGCTCCCCCCACCCTGCCGAGAGAATTGTTTTGGCTATTTGTGGTTGTTTATGTTTCCATATGAATCCCTGTATTGTCATTTCCAGGTCTGAGAAGAATGATGCTGGTAATTTAATGGGTATTGCTTTAAATCTATAGGTTGTCTAAGATAGGATGGACATCTTAACAATGTCGATTCTTTCAATCCATAAGCATGGAATATTTTTCCATTTGTTTGTGTCATCTTTGATTCCTCTGAGAAATTTTGTGTAGTTTTCGTTGTAAAGGTCTTTCACATATCTGGTTAGGAAGATGCCAAGGTATTCCTTTTTTATTCTTTTCTTTTCTTTTTCTTTTTTTTTGGTGGCTATTGTGAATGGGATTGTGCTTTTTATTTGAGTTTCTGTTTGTTTATTGGTGTATAGAAATGTGACTTTCACACATTTATTTTATACCCTGAGAACAGAAAAAACAAACAGCTGCATTACAAAGTGATCAAAAGATATGAATAAACACTTCTCAAAAGAAAACATAGGAGTAGCCAACAGATACATGAAAAATGCTCAGCCCCACTAGTCATCAAAGAAATGCAAATTAAAACTACACTCAGATACCACCTAACTCCAGTCAGGATTGCCATCATCAATAACGCAAAAAACAACAGACGTTGGAGAGAATGTGGGGAAAGGGAACACTTCTACATTGTTGGTGGGAGTGTAAACTAGTATAGCCTCTGTGGAAAACGGTGTGCCGATTCCTAAAAGATAAAAAAATTGGCCTTCCATAAGACCACACAATCCCCCTACTGGGAATACACCCAGAAGATCTCAAATCACTCTATGAAAAAGATACCTGCACAGGTATATTTATCACAGTATTGTTCACAAGAGCAAGAACATGGAACCAACCATACTGCCCATCAAAAGTGGACTGGATGAAAAATATGTGGTACATATACAAGATGGAATATCACACAGCCATAAAGAAGGAAAAATCATGAAATTAACAGCAACCTGGATGGATTTAGAGTCTATAATAATGAGTGATGTATCACAGAAACAAAGAACTGAGTATCACATGTTCTCACTCATAAGCAGAACTTGAACAATTGTCATAGTACTATAAGATAAGAATTGGCAGTAGTGGGAAACTGCTGGGGATGTGGTGGGATTGGCAGTAGTGGGAATGTGCCAGAAGAGGCGGGGGCACACTCCATCAACAAGGGTACCTACATAATGAACATTTGTATACCTAACCCTGAATTGTACTCCACATCTTTAAAATAAAAAAATTAAATAAAATAATTTGAGTTGCACATTAAAAATATAGATAAAAAAACAATAGATGTTATTGAACCAAAATAGATTACCATTTAATTCAGTGATTTTACTACTTGAATTTACTTATAGGGAAAGAAGTCATTATACAAAATGACTCCTGCACTGGTATAATCATCACAGCACAATTCACAATTTCAAAAATGAAGAATTAACCTAAGTGCCCATCAACTGATCAGTGGATTATGGAAATGTGTAATATATGTATATACCATGGAATACTATTCAGTCATAAAAAAGACTGAAATAATATATTTTGCAACAACTTGGATGGAATTGGAGAGCATTATCCTAAGTGAAGTAATGTAGGAACAGAAAATCAAACACTGCCTGTTCTCACTTAGTGTGAGTTGAGTTAGGGATGCACAGAGGCATATAGAATAGTACTGTGGACATTGAAGTCTCAGAGGGGAAGAGAGTGGGAAGAGGGTGAGAGATTTAAAAATTACCTATCGTGTACAATGTTCACTAGTAAGGGTGATAGGTACATTTGAAGCTCAGATTTCTTCACCACTATACAATACATCCATGTAACCCAAAGCCACTTATGCCCCTAAAGCTATTGAAATTAAAAAACATCTCCAAAAATAAAATGAGTAAAATAATAGGAATCCTCTCAAAGGGTTGTTTTGAATATAATACAGGGTAATGTTCTTAGACCTGCAATTCATACATAGTAATCAGTTGCTCATGAATATCTGTTATAATTCTTTTAACTCATTCTGTGTGACTATATTTTAAGATCTTCAGTAAGATCAATTTTTTAATATTCTGGAAGAATCCAAAGTGGCTTCTTGTCTTTCTGTTCTTCTATGTAGTTTTATTATTTAATCTTGGAGAACTCTTTCAAATAAAGATTAGACTGTGTGTGGAAATACATATAAGCAAATCAAATGAAAGCAAGCAAACACTATTTATTTAAAGCTTGCTATTCAAGGGAGTCAGCACCACCACTTAGGTTTTGGCAAAGACTCAGTGGCAGGCAGAGGAGGTTATAGCAGAAAAAAAGGGAGGTTTCAGGTGTAACCTGATTGCTGGCTGTTGGAATGAAGAAGCTCTAGGTACACTAAGTAGAAGCAGAACATCCTATGTGATTGGTTAGGGATACATATTTAGCTTTATCTGGTTGGTTGTAAATTGGAGATAGGGACAAAAATTAGGAAAGCTGTCAGTTATAATTCAAGTCCTGGCCGGGTGGAGCCAGTTGTTACACAGGTTTTTGTTTGGCTTTCGGGATTGTTACAAGAGATTGACTTAGTACAAAACTGACTTGTAAACAGAAGACTAGCATCTTGGGCTGGTTACTGCAGATAATGAATTGGTTTCCTGAACTGGTTGCTGCAGGTTATAGGTCAGAGTTCTATGTCTATATATGATTTGACTATTGTCCATTTGTGTGTTAGTCCCACATATGTTTCAGCCACATATACAGAATATATTTCCAAAATTCTCAAAGCTACATAGTATGCAATAAAAGCGATTTGCTAAAATATATACTTTTCTATTTGCAAGAATAAGTTATCCATAATTAAATTAATTAACAATATTATTTCGCTTAATTAATTTATAAATTTGTTTGCTTAACTAATGATAGATTTTTCTAAGACTATTCTGGATTTTGACTATCTTTTTACCTGCCTTCCACCTTGGTAATTTTGCACAAAATGGTGAATAAATTTAGAAAACAATCACTAAGTTTGTTGTTTTTGTTTGTATGTGTATCATTTTAAAGTTACACAGTACATAATATACTCTAAAGAATACTTCAATAGACTGAATGTTTGTGTCTCCTGAAATATATATGTTGAAATCCTAATCTGCGATGTGGTGGTAGTATTAAGAGGTAGGATCTGAGAAGTAATTTAAATAATGTGGACAAATTCCTTATGAGTGAAATTAGTGCACATAAAATGGAATGCAAAAAAATTCTCACCTTTTTAAAAAAATGTGAGTACACAATGAGAAGATGACCATCTATGGACCAGAAAGTGAGCTGTCACCAGGTAATGAGTTTGGCAGTGCCTTGATTTTAAACTACAGAACTATGAGAAATAAATGTTATTTCAATCATCCAGTCTATATTATTCTGTTATAGCAGTCTGAGTAGACTAAAAAAATATGAAATATATAGAAACAAAAAAATCTATGCAATCATTTGATTCGATCCTTATTAATTTAGAAGACTTCCCAAAAATCCACTCACACTTATTCTAGAGAGAGACCAGGTTAATTTTTTTCTTTCATTTACTAAACTACTAATAAAATAAATCCCAATAAAACTAAAGAGAAAACCTTCATCATGCATTTAAAAAATCATTATTTCAGAGTGTATAAAATATTTTACAAGATGTCCACTTTTTTCAAAGTATATAATTCCTTTCTGTAGAGATATAAAGTAGGATTAAAGAAAAATCTTACATTTTCTGATGAACTGCTTACTTACCCACAACTCATTCAATTGAATTCATTCAGGTATCAAAGAAAAAGCCTGGTAATGCCAGGCTCGGTGGCTCAGCATGTAATCCCACGCCTTGGGAGGTTGAGGTGAGTGGACTGCCTGAGCCCGCAGGTTCGAGAGCCGCTTGCGCAACTTGGAGAGACCTCATCTTTACAATAAATCAAAAAAATTAGTGGGCGTGGTAGTGCACGCCTGTAGTTCTGGCTACTTGGAAGGCTGAGGCGGAAGGATCACTGGAGCCCAGTAGGTCGAGGCTGTGGTGGCAGGGAGCGGCTACTGCACTCTACTCTGGGTGACAGAGTGAGACTCCAACTCAAAAAAATAAAAATAAAAAAAGAAAGAAAAGAGAAAGCCTGGTAATAGTAAATCGCTTATGTTAAATATATATTTTTTTAAAAAACCCAAAATAAAACAAACAAAAACAAAACATTCAATTTAGTAATAAAGCATAGCAAATCATCATTACCAAAAATGACACAATTTTCACTCCATCATTGGAGAATATTTTTTGAATAGGCAATAATAAAATTATTGTCTGAATTATTCCAAAGAGATAATAATAATAACAGAGAAGATAACTTTTAAATCAGATCACTGTTTTGGTTGAGGTTAGGCTTTGTCATTGTGATAGACAATTATATGCTGAAAAATGTTTTACCTTTTATTTGTGGAAATGGCCTCAATATTTCTGGTAGTAAAGCTGTATAATGTTAAAAGTAAATTATGTGATTAAGTTAAAGGAATTTCTTTTCAGTACTTATGTAGACTATTTAGAAGCATATTAAATCATGGTTTTAACAATTTATGCATGGTAATTGCCATGATATGGCATGTTCTTTCTGATTACTGGCAGGTTTTTAAATTAGGCTTCCAGGCTTAATTTCAGGAAATACATTCAAATGAAAGCTCAGGGCAGCCAACCTATGTCTAAACCTTAAACCAATATCATCAACCCTACTATTTTAATTGAGTAAAGGCTACTGGCTTTAGTGAGCATTTTTCTTTTGAAGTGATCTGCAGGTCTTTCTTTTTAAGTGATCTAATTCTGAGTAACCTAGTTTGTTTGAGACACTGTTTATATTCAATGTATTTACGTTCTCCTTTAATTGCATATATCTTCCTTCATTTAATCTTTAAAACAATACAGATCTATGCAACTTTTCATAAGCAGTAAGAATTGTGTTACAAGAGAATTTTCAGAAATAAAATGTAAAATTATGACACATACAGTTATAAAAATGAACAAGAAATAAATATTTTAAGGAATTCGATGAAGAAAGCAATCAGACAGTATAATTGGGACCAGACGAGTGAAAAGAATAAACATTTATACAGAGTTGTGAAACAGCTCAAGATGATAAGATTAGGATTAGTTTCAGAAAACCCAGATGACTTAGGGTTTCTTCTAGGCCAGGGGTCCCCAACCCCTGGGCCACAGAGGATAAGTGATGGGTACCTGTTAGGAACTGGGCCTCACAGCAGAAGATGAGGGGTGGACAAGTGAGCAAAGCTTTATCTGTACTTACAGCTGCTCTCCATTGCCTGCCTTACCCCCTGATATCCACTTTCTGTCGGATCAGTGGTGGCATTAGAGTATCACAGGAGCATGAACTCTATTGTGAACTGCACATGCAAGGGATCTATCTTGTGTTCGCTCTCCTTATGAGAATCTAATGCCTCATGATCTGAGGTGGAGCTGAGGCAGTGATGCTAGTGTGGGGAGAGGCTACAAATACAGATTAACATTAGCCGTGAAGTTTGACTGCACAGAGACCATAATAGATAATTGCCTACAGACTCATATCAACGCTAACAGTGGTGGCAAATGAGTAGCTATATTTCTATTGTATAGCTGCATCTGGTGTCAGGCTTTAAGTCAGAATCTGACACATAATTCAGTCTGTGTGTGGCCTCCCATTATTTATTTACCACTTCCAACCACTCCTCTTTTTTTAAAATGGTGAGTTGCATAATTATTTCATTATATCTTAAAATGTAATACTAATATAAATAAAATGCACAATAAATGCTATGCTCTTGGATCATTCCAAAACAATCCCCCTCCCCAGTCCGTGAAAAAAGTGTCTTCCACGAAACTGGTCCCTGGTGGCAAAAAGGTTGAGCACTGCTGCTCTAGACAACAAATAGTTTCTGTTTAAACAAAATATTTTTTTCTAAATTCTTATCATTAACACTAACATAATAGTTTGTGACTTTTATCTAATTGAGGTACTCTGGGTATTCAGATTAAAGGGCCCCCTCATATCTCATGTTCTGACTGTTGAGATGTTTTATTTTTGAAAAGCTTAACTAACTTATTTAGCTGCCGTTTCCACTATTCCTGAATAATAAAACTTAGAAATATACTATATATTATCTTACATGTATGCTATATATTTGAAATGCAGTATCTCTGCAAAATTTAAAAACATTTATTAAGTTATACTGAAATTGCCGGACTCGGTGGCTCAGTCTGTAATTCCGCGCCTTGGGAGGCTGAGGTGAGTGGATTGCCTGAGCCCGCGGGTTCAAGACCTGCCTGGGCAACTTGGTGAGACCTCATCTCTACAATAAATCAAAAAATTACTCTGGTGTGGAAAGCTGAGGCGGAAGGATCGCTGGAGCCCAGCAGGTCAAGGCTGCAGTGACCAGGAGCGGCCACTGCACTCCAGTCTGGGCAACAGAGTGAGACTCCAACACACACACACACACACACACACACACACACACACACACACACACACACAAAAGTTATACTGAAATTTACTTTATGTAAGAATATTAATAAGTGGAAATTATGTCTCCAAATGTATACAATTATATGATTCATTTCTAATAATTTGTATTTTTTGAGTCAGAAGCAAATGGTTAGCATATCCTTTTTTTATGAGAATTTATTGAAGCTTTTTACTGACCAATGCAAGCATTAGTTTCAGACAATATAATTATCTAATGGAAAAATTAACTAATAAAAACTTTTAGAAGATACTAAATTAAATATATATACACATATCTCTTAGGTATGTATGCTAAGTTTTGTCCCAAGTGCTTCCTGATTTGTATGCAGTCTATGTAAGTGTGGGGATGTAAAGAAACACATAAACAATAGGATTATTTTATAGTAAAGTATATCGTATATTAGACCCTACTAAAAGAAATGAAGAGAACAAAGCCAAAGAAGGAGTTAGTAAATATGTATTTCAAAATATGAACGTTGGAAAATTTGTCACAGAGAAAGTGTATTTTGGAAGAAATCTAAGATATATGGATACACCATCCTTGAAAAATGGAGGAAAGTTAAAGGAAGACTCCTGATTTATAGTTCTTAATTATTTTGTGGTGAAAATATTCTGACTATGGTAAATTTCAAGTTACTAATATGAATTCACTAAATTCAGAATTGGGAAGAAACATTGTATAGTATTCTTATAATATAAATGCAACAGTCTATACAGATGTGATAAATCTAATAACACCAGAACACAGCTAATAGCAATATGTAACAAAATGATTAGTAAGTAATGAGTTCTAGGTATATATTATCCATATTTTCAACAGAACATTTAATTTTCAGTTTATACATTTTTAGTACTGGTTTAAAAGTTGACTTTTTAAGTTCCTGCAATTTCTTTTTTTTTTTTTTTTCTTTTTCTTTTTTTAGAGACAGGTTCTTACTTTGTTGCCCAGGTTGGAGTGCAGTGGCTCAGTCATAGTTCACTGTAACCTCGACCTTCTAGGCTCAAACAATTTTGCCAATTCAGCCTTCCAAGTAGCTGGGACTTCAGGAGCACCCAGTCACTCTATCTTTTCTTTTCTTTTCTTTTCTTTTTTCCTGTTTTAAAGAAACAAGAGTCTTGCTATTATGCCCAGGCTGGTGTCACAAACTCTTTGGTTGGACTCAAGGGATCCTCCTGCCTTAGCTTCCCAAAGCGTTGGGATTACAAGTGTGAGCCCCACTCCTAGCCTCCTGCAAATTTAACAATAAACATTCATATGCAATTCTAGTATATCACTGGTTCCAGGAGATCAACTCTAGTCCTTGAGATGGAGTGAGTGGATAGAAAGAACAAGAAAAGTTGGAGAGGCACATTAGGTTGTGGAACAAATAGGGCTGAGTAGCCCTGATGTAGAATGTTGTTATTCTGAATGACTAAGCAAACTTTAGAGTGTTTTGAGAAGGAATATGATCTGACTGCTATTTTAAAAGGAGCAATCTGACTGCTATTTTGTGAATGGATTAGATTATGACAAATTCAGAAGCAGTAAAACCAGTTAAAAGATATTTCAGTTATCCAGGGGAGAGATTATATGCCTTAGACTAGGGTAAGTAGGTGAAATAGGAACAAATGGTCAAATTCAGGATACATTTTGAAGGTTAAAAAAAACAAAAATTGATAGAATACTGGATATGAAGTGTGAGAAAGAGAAAGTGAAAGATTTTGACCCTGAATTTTTAGAAGCGTGACATTTTCATTCACTGAAATGGGAAGGAAAGGGGTAGAACAGGATGGTGTCATGTTAGCATTTGAATTTTCAAAGTTTACAATGGCACAAATGGAAAAGTTGAACATATGAATCTAGAGTTTATGTGTTTTGGCAATTGACTATAATGGAAGACTTTACCCACAATGGTTTCAATAATAAAGGCTTAGTAGTAATGTAACTGCCAGGCAGGTGGGACAAGCAATTCCTAGCATTAAGTAGGAGATATTTAAATAATCATCTATGTGCTTACAAAATAAGCATAATTATTCTACTTGGGGTGGTGGAGGGAAATAAATTAATTATATTGGTGAGAGGTATAGAAAATACCTCTTCAGCAGTTTTAAATGCTGTATTTTGGCATTATTACCCAATGGCTAGTGAAGACCATAATTGCTCAAGAAAACTTAGTGCTCTCTAATGTGCATTCAATCTGTCTCCCTATTACCCTTAAAGTGGAATTTTAAAAGGCATTGATTTCTCCACCCAGTAACCACTTGAAATGATAGTAAAAAATATTTTTGTAATGATTGCTATTAAATATATGTATAATTTGTTTATTTTTAAAATGTGCTTTACAGTTATATTATTTCCAGTGTCCTAGCAACAAAAATCCAATTATTTTGACAATTAGAAGTATTTATTTAAACCACATTAATGTTCCTGGAATAATTTTATAGTGATTATCTAATTTAATACTTAGAATAATTGCATGATGCAAATATCATTTTGACTAATGGTATCAATTACATCTTTGGAGGTCTTTCAGATATAGTCTTCTGAATGTCATTCTTCTTTGTTGGTCTCATCTGCTTAATCCCTCTTCACTTCAGCTTTTACTGCTGAGTAATAACCAGAAGAGAGACTCTGCTAATGAACTTGGGCTTTGTCTGTAATTCCTAGGTTCTGATTCACATAACCAGTTTGCCCACAATTTTGAACATAAAGGTAAAACTATTGCTACATTGTGCTGAGCATAAAATAAACATTGAGTTATATCTATACTCTGTTAAATGCAATCTAGTTGATTGTATATGATACTATCTAATCACTTACATTAAAAGTCAAATAACTTAAATACCTTTGAAACAGAAAAATAAAATACTGTGAAGGCCAAAAGGAAGGATACACCATAGCAAGTTGGAAATTTGTTTTTAAAGTCATTATGAAAAAAGTAGGATTGAATTGAGGAATGAATAAAATGCCAATAGGTAAAATCAATGGTGAGAGTATAAACTATGAGCAAAGGTCCATATAGTTGTAAAAGAGGGAATATTTGGAAAACAAATAATCAAGCTTACCTGGATGAAAGGAACAATGCACATTAAGGCTAGAGAATATTTTAGAGTGACTTTATTGGGAAACTTGAGAGCTAGTGACATATTTTTCTTTTGCTAGCAATTATAATTATTTCCATGCTTGTCATTAGGCATTGGTATGATTGCAATTTGGAAAATAACTTGTTGGGTATTGAACATTGCAGAGCCTCAATCAGAATAGTGGCAGTAAGAGAAGAAGAATGAGTTACAGTAGGAACTTGGGAGGTAGAAACCGTGAGAACTGGAAAATAATTGGGAATGTGAGATTAAAAAAAAAAAAAAACCAAAAAAAACAGAACCGATATAAACTGTGAGATTTTTTTGAAGTCTCAGTGACAGCATGATCCTACAATTAAGAGGAATATAAAAGTCAGGAAGAAATACAGTTGTGAAGGAATAGAAGTCCAGCTTTGCAAATGTTACATATTAATTAGATGGCACCAGGGAGTTGTGCAGTTACATCCTCTAATCATGAATGAAAGGAAGAGAGTTGCAGTGCTATACCTAAATGTCATCAAAACAGCTATATTAATTGAAACCAGTAAGAGCAGATATGTTTTTAATGGCCCTAAAAAGAAGGTTAGAATTTTTCTGAATCTTTTCTTCCCTATCTAGACATTTTCCACTTGAAAATACTACAATTTTGAACTTTATTTTATCCATGTATGAAAATTCAGAGTTAAACTGAGTATCAGAACAAATTTTTCTTTTTCTTTTCTTTTTATTTTTTTGAGTTGGAGTCTCACTCTGTCACCCAGACTGGAGTGCAGTGGCCGCTCCCGGCCATCGCAGACTCGACCTGCTGGGCTCCGGCGATCCTTCTGCCTCAGCCTTCCAAGCAGCCAGAATTACAGGCACGCGCTACCACGCCCGGCTGATTTTTTGATTTATTGTAGAGATGAGGTCTCACTGCCCAGGCGGGTCTCAAACCCACAGGCTCAGGCAATCCACTCACCGCAGTCTCCCAAAGGCGCGGGATTACAGGCTGAGCCACTGAGCCCGGCTCAAATTTTTCTTAAATATGGCATGAATGTTAAGTGCCCACTCAATATCCTCTCTTCTTCTTTCTTACCACAAACTTCTGTTTTCACTTGTACTATCAAGAAGGGCAGTTTTTAAAAAATGATGACACTGTAATAAAAATTATTTTGTTACTTTCACATGTATTACATGTTTGCCTTTGTGAAGTAAGAAGTCCCAGAGAAATGTCCATGACATCTACAGCCAAACTACCCTGAATGTGCCCGGCCTCATCCCAAGTTGAAAGAAATGACCAGAGGCCCCAGTCATCCAGCAGGTTTCCCTTTTTGCTCATACCCTTCTTTCTGCCTAAATCACAGATGTGATGGGTGGAGTTTTAGCAGCTTTTTAAGAATAACAAAAATGAGACACACCAAAATGAAGGACAAGAAGGATATTAGAACTGGTATGTTTTGATGGCACTATGACTTTCTGCCCTAATACTGAACTCTCTATTGTGAATTCCTCATACTTGAGAAAACATCACATCTATAATTTGTGTAATGGACTATTTTGCAGTTTCCTGTTGTTCCTAGCTGAACACAATTCCTATCTGATTAAATTAATTCAGAATCTTCCTGTGCCAACCTGCCGTAATTATGATTATGAGGTCCTACTTATCATCATCATGAACAATGTATCAATTTTAAGGGAAAGCTATATAAACATCCCATGCTAAGCCACATAAGCAGTGTAGTCTAACAACATGCATTAAAATAAAATCAAGATTTAAAAAATAGAAAAGGTGTGCTTTTGTGTGATAGGACTATTTATCACCTTGAAATGACTTCAGTTTCTTGTTACAATGGCCTTGGTTAATGAGTAGGAACAAACATATTTATCTAAGTGGTCATTCCACCAATCAGACACCAGCTGAGAAGGCACATCTTGATTTCCTATTCCTAGCATACTTACTTGGTGCAGTGTGAAATGTATGCAAATATAGTAGGGACAGGTACAAAGCAATTTGACCAACTAGTGTCTTGTTTCCTTTGAAAAAAGTGACACACAGAAAACAATGACAAACAGGGGATCTGGAGGCACAAAGAAACATGAAAATCAGAAAGCCTGATTACCTTATCTGGAGTAATTTATCGTTTGTTTTCATACTTTATCTCCTCTGCCCAGTAATTGCTAATGTTAAGAAAGACAGAATTTATGCTATTATAGCAAAAAAAAAAAAAAAAGCCAAAAGCAAATGCAAGTTTACATATTAAGAACACCCTGAAACTTTCAAACAAGTAACTCTTCTTTTCGCTTATTTGATCAATGAAAAGAAGAGATTATTGCTTATATTACTAGATCTTTGTTTTATACTACTATATTTTTTGGTATTATATAATGAGCAGAAGGAATAGAGAAAAATTCAAAATGTCCAGTTCATTCAAAGTATGTTTGCTCTAATCATTCAATAAACAAACCAGGGAGTGATTCTATTTTTAATACTCTATGCCTCTTCAGGGGAAAAAGAATACATTTACATAAATATTTGGTAATATGCTTAATAAACACTAGCAGAAAGATTTTATATCCTACCTACGAGATATTACTCTTTTTTCAATTTTTTCAGAACTGAAATTTTGTACAGTGTTCACACTTCACAACAGAACTCAGGTATGGTCACTCATCCTTAGCTGTATATATAAAACCTGATTTATTTGAACTAATTATTACAGCTTACCTTTCCCAATGATGGAGTCAGTCATAGACTTGTAAAGAAGTTTAAACTAATAAGATATTTAGAGATATCTGTTAGAAAGTTGTCTGAAAGCTTATTTCACTCAAAGAAAGCAAGGAAGAAAGAAACAAACAACAAAAAAAAAAAAAAAGAAGAAGAAGAAAAACAAAAGGAGGGAGGATGGGAAGGGCAAAAAGAGAGAGTGAAAAAAGATGTAGAGAAAGATTTCTGCGTGTAGGTCTTAAAGTGCTATGGCTTGTTATTTTTTTTTATTATTCCTAAAAAGAATTCGCTTAAAATGAGATAACACGCCGGGCTCGGTGGCTCAGCCTGTAATCCCGCGCCTTTGGGAGGCTGAGGTGAGTGGATTGCCTGAGCTGGCGGGTTCGAGTCCCGGATGGGCAGCGAGACCTCATCTCTACAAAAAATCAAAAAATCAGCCGGGCGTGGTAGCGCATGCCTGTAATTCCGGCTACTGGGAAGGCTGAGGCGGAAGGATCGCCGGAGCCCAGCCGGTCGAGGCTGCGGTGGCCGGGAGCGGCCACTGCACTCCAGTCTGGGCGACAGAGTGAGACTCCAACTCAAAAAAAAAAAAAAAGAGATAACACGCAGGTTAGGAAAGCAGAACAATCTTTTTTTTTTTTTTTTTAACCAGTCTTTTTTTTTTTTTTTTGAGTTGGAGTCTCACTCCGTCGCCCAGACCCTGGTGTGCAGTAGCACGCTTCCAGCCACTGCTGCCTCGACATGCTGGGCTCTGGCGATCCTTCCGCCTCAGCCTTCCAAGTAGTTGCAATCACAGGCACTTGCTACCACGCCCGGCTAGTTTTTTATTTATTGTAGAGAGGAAGTCTCCCCAAGTTCCCAGGAGGGTCTCAAACCCACAGGCTCAGGCAATACATTCACTTCAGCCTCCCAACGTGCTGGGATTACAGGCTGAGCCACCGAGCCAGGCCTAAAGCAGTCTTTTAATGATATATTTAAACTGTTGAATGTACAAATCAGAACATTTTCTACTTCCATAATTCTTGCTTTATGACATAATAATTTAATTTGTCTCTGTTTAAGGTAACTGAATGGTCTTATGCTACTTGCTTTCAAAAGTACATTGATGGGTAAAGTGTTTATCAACTAAACTCGTGTCTACTAAATTAATGTCCAGTATGCTTATTTTAAAAAATATTAGCAATGTTGACTGCATTTATTTTTCACAAAACAAACGCATATTTTTACAATACGATTTCAATTTGCAGGTAGAATTATAAAAAGTACATCTTAAATCAATTTTTTAACTGAATTAAGAATGGCTGACATCATAATTATGTAAAGTTGAAAAATACTGATCCCTGGACACCTCCCTGACCTATTGAATTAGAATCTCTGGGATTGTGGTCTGCAATCTTAAAATTTAATGCTCAATTTAGGTGAATCATAGATGTATAGTAATAGACATATAACGAACTTTTAGTGTGTAGACAGTATTCACCATTTTGCATTTTTTCAGTGTGATATATAATCCCAATTAGTTGAATATTACCAAGGTAGTTTATTCACCAAAATTCAAAATCTTATTTGTTACTCAAATCTAGATATTTTTCCAATAATTAGCTCTCTTCAATCCCACAGAAGTCGTCTCATATACCTAAATCCTAAAGATAGTATTAGCCAATGTAATTCCTAAGAATTCATATAACTTAACTTTTAATCCTTGTAACTGATTTTAGGTTATTACTCATAAAGAAAATTAAGTTTTTATTAACTTAATTTTAATACACATATGTTGTTTAAAACTTGGAATGGTAATGAGATTGTTAGCAACCAGTGCAATTCTATAGTTCTATAAGCATATTAACTCAACTATAATGAAGTTAATTTAGTGTGGATTTGAATAAATCCAACTGTTTCACCAAATTTGTTATTTTAATGACTAACATAGCAGATGCTCCTCCTTTTCTTAAGCAATACTCATGGCGATAGTTATTAGATTCAGCACAGACCAAAGGAATGTGCTCTGTGCTGGAACTTGTCCCTGATAAGTGGGCTGCAGCATCTGCCTGCTGATTATTAACACAAACAAGAGTGAGTTACAGAAAATAACTCACTGTCTTTAATGTACATGAGTGAGTTTATTTGCATTCCATAGCGATACACATGCAGAGTGGCTTTGGAACTATACTACTGATAACATACTGTTGTTTGTACTGGTGATTAAACCAGCTTCGTTGTTAAATATACTTACTGAAAGATAATTACTGAAGAGGCAAGCATCTAGAAATTAAAAATGTCAGTCACATTCTCTGTCAATATATTCTGCAGCAATATAACTTATTATTATGGAACAAGTTGCTTCATTTCATCCTATGATGTCTTTGTTGAACCAGTTTTAAAAAAGAATTTACTTGCAAATAAACTGTGAGTAATTGGGGCTATCTCACACATTTAATGCTAAATATGCAAGCATCATACTGTGTCCATGTTCAAATTTGTTATGATTTGGGATTATATTTGCATATTCATAATTTGCATCCTTACACGTAAAAAAAAACACAAACTTGAAAGCCCTTTTTGATTTGAGGAAGTACTTTTTTCCTGACAAAATAAAATGAGGTGAAGTTTAGTTGACATAACTAAAATACCAGACTTTCTGTTCAAGCACTATTTAAATAAAATATCAGAACACAATGAATTTAAAAATTTTCATCAAGACTTTTATATATAATGCATAATTAGTAAATTAAGCAAAGTGAGAGTCTACATTGGCTGTTTGTCTGAAAACAAATAGAGTTGTTCAAATTATTTCAATTTACATTAATCGTTTAGCTTAAGGTTTGAGAAAAAGAATTTTCATGAAGTTGAAATACTATCTCTAGTTTCTATTGGCTCTGCCAGAAAAAACAATCTATTAATTAGCATTTTAAAGAAACAGTTTTAGCCAGAAATATTTTTTTAAATAATTTTTAATTTGTTAATAAGTATCTATGGTTGTTTAATTCACTTTGACAGCTTGTCATTTTTGTTCTAATTACCATACTCTCAAAAAATAGTTGAGCATCCAATGTGGGTCAGAGACAGTAGAACATAACCATATAAAAACACGTTTAATAGATCTGTGCTTTCTGCTTAGTTTATTTTGAGTAACTAACATTTTTATATAAGATTATACATCAAATCAAAGTTAATATCTATTTCTAATGGTACTGTTTTTATACGCCTTGTGTTTATAATTTGTAAATGTTTTACTTCCTAAATTGCTAATGTGATGCATCTCTTGTGTAACGACTGTGTTCAGCTATACTCCTCTACTGGGACATACACACTATCACATATTGCCACATAATTGCATTAAATTATTTTAAAAAGCTGAAAATCAAAGAAACTGTCTAGCAAGTTAAATTATTTTTGATGGCCCAAATAATTAGATATGTTCCTAGTTTCCAGGTTAATGACAAACAATTGTTCTCTCTTCTTTTTTTTATTTAATCAATATTTTTTATTTTAAAATTGTGGAGTACAGTTAAGGGTTAGGTATACAAATATGCATCGTTCAGGCACCCTTGTTGTTAAAGGGTGTCTCCCCATCCCCAGACAGATATTGACTACCGTTAATCCAACCTCCCTTCCCCCCCATAGTTTCCCACCACTGTCAATCCTTTTCTTATAGTATTATGATAGATGTTCAAGGTCCACTATATGAGTGAGAACATGTGATACTCAGATCTTTGTTTCTGTGAGAGGTCACTCAGTATTACAGACTCTAGTTCCATCCAGGTTTCTGCGAAATTCATGATTGTTTAAAATGTTCTTTTTTATGACTGCGTAGTATTCCATCGTGTATATGTACCACATTTTTTTAATCCAGTCCTCTTTTGATGGACAGCATGGTTGTTTCCAGGTTCTTGCTGTTGTGAACAATGCTGCAATAAACATACGTGTGCAGGTATCTTTTTCATAGAGTGATTTGAGTTCTTCAGGGCATATTTCCAGTAGGGGAATTGCGGGGTCATATGGGTGGTCAATATTTAGAGCTTTTAGGGATAGCCACACTGCTTTCCACAGAGGTTGCACTAGTTTACACTCCCACCAACAGTGTAGAAGTGTTCCCTTTTACCACACTCTCTCCAGCAGCTGTTATTTTTTGAGTTGTTGATAATTGCCATTCTGACTGGGGTTAGGTGGTATCTCAGTATGGTTTTGATTTGCATCTCCTTGATGATTAGTGACGTTGAACAGTTGTTCTTTCTTTAGCTCCAATTTAGAACCTCTCATTATGCTTAAAATGTTTTAAATTAAACTATCTTTACTTTTTAGACAAAACTATTTGATGTTAAAATTAAATTACGCTCTTTACACATCAAAACACTTATTGTTAGAACACATGTTCACTTGCTACATGGCTAAAATTCCCAGACCAATTAATAACAAAAATAGACTGATTACCAGAAACAAGGACATTATTGGATATAAGAAAATTATGGCTCTTTTTAAAAAGTTAGCATTTCTAACACATGAGTGCCCTATTCACTGAACAGCTAATTTGATTACCAGAAATTTAGAATAAAATGCATCAAAGTTCTCAGCCCACAGCAAACATTAGTATAACTTCTGTGCCTGTGTTCTTTCTGTTACCTGCCCTCCCTCCCTTTTTTTCACCCTGCTTCTGTTCCACTAAACTCTCTCCTAAGTTTCCTAAGCCTTTAATGACCAGGTAACCTGATGAACTCACGTAATTCTCTCTCACAGTCTAGCCAATGAAGTTTATTTGACTTTGAGATTCTATAGTACCTATCATTTAATTCACTTAGTCATTTTTGTTCTAATTACCATCCTCTCAAAAAACAGTTCAGCATCTAATGAGTGAGAGATGGAAGAATATAAGCATATAAAAACAGGTTTAATAGATCTGTGCCTTCTGCCTAGTTTATTTTGAGTAACTAACATTTTATATAAGGTTATACATCAAACAAAAGTCAATATCCATTACTAATATTACTGATAAAGATAGTTTAAATCTGCAAAATTTGTAGTGTCTGCCTAATACTATTTTATGGCCTTTATATATTTTTTCTTCTCTTGAATGAACAAAATTTGAGAGGTTGTTACCATTAAACTTTTCTTTTTTCCTCACTACCCCTTTTACACCCAATGTGAAGACTCATTATTTCTACAAAGCCATTAGATGAACACTTGGACTGATCTAATAACTCTCCAAATCACTCTTGGCAAACAAACAGTCCAATAGGTATTTTAAGCCCCAAACAATTCATGTCAATATCCATTCCGATGCAAAATAAAAATGAGTAAAATTCCATGTAATTTATAACTTGTTTCCTTCTCTGGCTAGGTACTACTTTAGGCATAGGGAAGGACCATGAAAGAACAGAAATGCAAAGTTTCTGATCTCTCTTCTGGCAATACTTCCTCATTTGCTTTCAAACACTTTTTGAGTTTTTCTATCTATCCGGGATAAGAATCAGAGAAAAGGTGTACTGACAAGGAGATTTTCTTATTAATGTTATCAGCATCTGGCGTTAGCACATGGTGGGTGATTAGAGCTGAATCTTTCTTCTATGAACACTTTCAAGAGTCATTTTTTTGTTTTGTTTTGTTTTTGTTAGAATCTCACTTTCCTCAGAACCTCTGATTTAGATTTCCTAGAGTTTTTTTCCATGGCTACGGCTTACAATGTTCTCCTCTACAACTGGGCTGCTGGATTTAACTCTCTTTCTGAGAGTCAGTTTCAGAGCACACTAACAACTCCCTCCAGGACACTCCTCAACATTTTAATCCTTGAACTTCATACAGTTTTGAGGTGGGTGATAGTGTCCATAAAGTCTCCAAATCAGCTTTAAACACCTGCCAACACTCCTACGCACATTCATTGATTAGACCAACAAATACTTACTGTTTCCAAACACTGTTCTGGCAGTGGGAAAAATGTTAGTAAATAGACAGCAATCTCTGCCTTTATGGAGCTTACATTTTAATGGGAGAGACAGAAAATAAATAAAGACTCTTTCAAAAATAAAATATATACTATATGTGATGATTAAATTTTATATGCCAACATGACAAAACTATGAA
Source organism: Cephalopachus bancanus (assembly GCA_027257055.1). NCBI lineage: Eukaryota > Metazoa > Chordata > Mammalia > Primates > Tarsiidae > Cephalopachus > Cephalopachus bancanus. The sequence goes on from JAPVLO010000274.1 coordinate 1,292,637, forward strand.
GACAGATTGTTTGCTAAATTTTTCTGTGAAGTTATTTTGTAGATATGATTAACCTCTACAATCAATTGACTCTAAGAAAATGACATAGGCCTTGTACAATCAGTTGATTATGTTGTAATCAACAGAAATCATGACTGAATATACATCCTGCCAGCTGCTCTTTACATTCAGACTCAAAACTACAACACCAATTCTTGTTTGAGTTTTTAGCCTGCCACTCTGCTCTATAAATTTCAGACTTGCCAGTTCCCCCAATCATATGAGACAATTTCTTAATCTTAATATATATTAAGAGGGCATGGAGAAATATAAGTATGTCTAGGTCTAGGTCTTGGTCCATTCTACGTTTAGGTCTCTATCTCAAACTCTACCTTACCTCCGCCCTTATCCCTCCTTAACCCTACTCCGACTCCTATCCCTACCCTTACCCCTATGCCTACCTCTACCTCTACATCTGCCTCTACCTCTAACTCTACCTCTATCATCTCTCCCTCTTTCTCTCTCTCATCTCTCCCATCTCTATCTCTATTTCTATGTCTATCATCTCTATTTCATCTCTATCTCTTCCTGTCTCTATCATCTTTATCTAACTCTGTCTCTAACTCTATCTCTCTGTCATCTCTATCTATCTCTTTCTCTATCCCTCTATCTACCATCTCTATCTTATCTCTCTCATCTCTATCATCTCTAGCATTATCATTTCTCTCTGTCTCTCTATCTCTATCTATCATCTCTATGTCATCTCTTTATCATTTTTATTTCTATCTCTATCTTTATAGCTATCTCTCTACATATCTATATCTATCATTTCTGACTCTCCGTCTCTATATGTCTATCATCTCTATCTAGTTTTATTATCTCTATCTCTAACTCTATCTCTAACTCTATCTTTATCTCTAGCATCTCTCTATATCTCTAGCATCTCTATATATCTCTATCTCTATCTCTAACTAATCTCTATTTTTCTCTATCATCTCTCTCTATCTACGTCTATCTCTATCATTCTTCTATCTCTTTATTTATCTATCATCTCTATCTATGCCTATCTCTATCTTTATCTACTTATCATCTCTATATTGTCTCTATATCTATCTATCTATTATCTCTATATCATCTCTATCTCTATCTCTATCCATTATCTCTATATCTTTACCTTTATATCTATCTATCATCTCTATCTCTATCATCTCTATATCATCTCTAACTCTACCTATCTTATATCTATCACCTCTAGTTTTATCATCTCTCTCTGTCTCTCTATCTCTATCATCTCTATCTCTATCATCTTTATCTCTATCTCTAACTCTATCTTTATCTCTATATCTCTATCAGCTCTCACCCTCTATCTCTATCTCTGTATAGCTATGATCTCTATATCATCTCTATCTCTATCTATCTCTCTATCATCTCCATCTCTATCTTTAACTCGTTATCTCTATCTAACTTTATCACTATCATCTCACTCTGTCTCTATCATCTCTATATCACCTCTATCTCTATCATCTCTCTATATCTCTATTGCTATCTTTATTTATCTATTATCTCTATCTATCCTATCTCTCTACTTATCTTCTCTATATCATCCTTATCTCTATCTATCTCTATCTCCACTTATCATCTCTGTCTCTCTCTATCTATCTCTATCTGTAATCTATCTATCTATCCCCTTATCCTATTGCTTCCATTTCTCTGGAGAAGGCTGACCAATATTGTACGTTAGATAGCAGTAAGTGCTTAGCTGAAAAATAAAAATTGAAAGGAACATGAAGTATATGTATATGTATAAGAATGTGTGTGTGTGTGTGTGTGTGTGTGTGTGTGTGTGTGTGTGTGTGAATAATTTTTAGACATGGTGTTCAAGGAAAGCCTCACTGAGAGGGGGAATTCTTTGAGGAAAGATGAGAAAAGGAAAGTAGTCATGGGATTATATGGGAGTAACAGCATTCCAAGCAAAGTAAATAGTATTTGCCTAAGACTCTCTGTTTAGACCCTGTTTAGCTTGTTCAAGGAAAAATAAAAAAGCCTGTGACAGTGGGTGGAGGGAAAGAGATAGAGAAAAGTGGGAAATAAAATCAGACAAATTACAGAGGTCAGATAATGTAGGACATGATCAAACTTGAAGAATGTGATCAAAACTCTGGCTGTTCATGAAAAGAAATAGGCTACTGAACGATTTTAAGACAAGGACTGGAGTGACTTTAATTACTATGTTGAAAGTAGACAAAAGAGGGCAAAGAAAGGAGTGAGGAGAACAGTTAGGAGGTGATTACATTTTTCTAGGTGAGTAAAGCTAATTACTTAGACCAAATAGTGGCTATGCAGTGGTAAGAAGTGATCAGATTCTGGGAATATGTTAAAAGTAGAGTCTGACTTCAGACAAGGTATGGAATAGAGCAATAAAGAAGTCTAAGACAACAGCAATCTTTCTGGCATGAGCAATATGAAGAACAGAATAAGCATTAGTTGAAATGAATGTGATATAGAAGGGGTAAGCTAATAATACTATTCCAATGACATGAATTAGAAAAAATATTATAACATTTTATATTTATGTTGTATTTTTTCACATAAACTACTTCACTGAGTGTATTTAATTGACAAGCACTCAATGTGCATTGGTTACATAAATGTATTGGGTCACGATGCTCATTAAGCAAAGCAATGTCTAGAAGAATGTTCTAGAAACTTTCTATAATCAGAGGTTGTTTTGTTTTGGTTTGGTTTTTGTCTTAATTGGAGATCTGCCTTCCATTTTTAGATTTCAATATCCACATCCACCCAAATGTGAAAGAAAACATTTCTCTAAATTTTAACCACTGATTGTTTAACCCTATCCAGATTTTCTGATTATTTAGTCCTGGACAACTATCTGGTGAAAATATCTCTGTGTTTCCACTGCTTTTAATGTTTTATTTCCTCTTAGCTTTTGCTGTGGCTACAAATAACTCCAAATCTCAGAAAAGGAAAACCAACACTGATTACTTGTATATGTTACTTGAGGGCATTAGGGGAGTTGAACTAGGTGGGTTTCTGATAGACTGAGTTCTATAACACTCCATATCTTCTTACTCTGGTATTCAAAGTCAAAGGCCAATAGGGTAAACAACAGTATCCCTCAGGCTCCTACAAGATTGAAGATAGTTGGTAATATCCAATGCATATGGGATGGGAGTTAAACCCCAAATTCCATTTAACTCAAAATGATAATGTAATCTGAGTTCATAGTTAGGCTAAATATTTTAAGAACACCAAGCAACAAGTAAATCAACAAGCACAAACTGCACAGAATTCTAATAACAATATAGGATATAGGCAGTACAACTGTCAGGAAAATCTGGAGGATGAGAAATTTCTAATATTACAAGATTAATATAATATTATAAATTAATAATTGTCTTCAGTTCCTCTCTCTCATCCTGTTTTTCTTCTCTATTCTGATTTACACTACTCTTCTAAACTAGTTGTTATATTATCTTCCACATACTATTTTCCAAAATCATACATGTTTTCTTTTGCCATAGATAATGAAGTCATGGAAGACTTTGAGTGAGTTACTGAGAAAATATATACGCACTTTGGGAAGGCGGATTCAATAAACTGTTTATGGGTTAGTTTAGGCAAAGAACTTGTACCTAGGACTCCTGATAGTAATTCTAACATCTTTTTATTGTTATGTACCTTTACCAAATATTTGGGAAATAGAGAAATAACACTTTTTAGAATAATCATATAATTTAACTGAAATTTTATTTTATTTTATTTTGAGTTGGAGTCTCACTCTGTCACCCAGACTGGAGTGCAGTGGCCGCTCCCGGCCACCACAGCCTCGACCTGCTGGGCTCCGGCAATCCTTCCACCTCAGTCTTCTAAGTAGCTGGAACTACAGGTGCACACTACCATGCCTGGCTAATTTTTTGATTTCTTGTAGAGATGAGGTCTCGCCAAGTTGCCCAGGCAGGTCTCGTAACCGCGGGCTCAGGCAATCTACTCACCTCAGCCTCTCAAAGGCGCAGGATTACAGGCTGAGTCACCGAGACTGGCTTAACTGAAATTGTAAAGTTAACAAAAATAACCTGAGTAGTTAAAATAGACTTTCCACTTAATATTGAAGGGCACACAGAACACAAAATTCAGTGTTACTTCTCAGCATCCTCTGTCTTACTCAGCAAATCCTTCTTCATTATGCACCAAAATATTCATAATCAACCCCCAAATTCATGTAATCAGAGTTCCTTTCTTTTTAAGGTATATCAGAAAATATCAGGGACATCTTTTTTCTCCTCATGCTTGGCTAATGATTAGAGCAAAAGACTTTGATATCTTAAAACTAGACTACTTCATAATGATTTTGTAAACAAGAGCTTATCTTCAATGGACAAAACTGAAGAAAAAAGCATATAACGACTAAGCAAAAGCTGTTTTCCGCACAGATTATGGTTTTATGGTTGTGGAATATGAGAGTACTGTTGTAAAAATTACTTGTCTTTGTGTTTATAATCTGATCTCAAAAAGACCTGAATAGCCCAAGGTGAACTATAACAGAATAAGTTGGTGGTCTAGTTATCCACTAAATATTATATAACTTATGATTCATTAATGAACCATATTTTTAAAAGTTTTTGTAAAAATATTAAGAATTATATTTCTGAGACTTGAAGTAACCCCAAGTTGTGAAAATACCAGGATAATTAACTATTCACTTAAAAATACTAGATAATACTATGTAACATTTTTTTCTTTATAGATCAGTTGTGCTTGATTTTGTTTTGTCACTTAAACATAAATTCTCAATAAATGTAATTTTAAATAATATTTATACCTAATTTGTAGAGATTTTTTAACACTAAACTCTTTGGGAAACTGCATTACCTGCCGACATTATATTCTGCCACGTTCTTGCATGGGTCATTCTGGCATGTTAGAATCATCATTACAATATTTAGCAGTTTTTATTTCAATTTTCATAACATAGCCGGGCTCGGTGGCTCAGCCCGTAATCCCGCGCCTTCGGGAGGCTGAGGTGAGTGGATTACCTGAGCCCGCGGGTTCGAGACCCGCCTGGGCAGCGAGACCTCATCTCCACAATAAAAAAATCAAAAAATCAACCGGGCGTGGTTGCGCATGCCTGTAATTCCAGCTACTTGGAAGGCTGAGGCGGAAGGATCGCCGGAGCCCAGCAGGTTGAGGCTGCAGTGGCGGGGAGCGGCCACTGCACTCCAGTCTGGGCGACAGAGTGAGACTCCAACTCAAAAAAAAAAAAAAAAAAAACAATTTTCATAACATTATTTGAATTTGAAGATTTATTGTACTTCATTTAAAATAGTTCACTCAATATTCATTTCTGTATGATTTGCTGTATAAACAAATAATATTTAAATAAATTTATGCTGCAGAACTCTAAACTACTAAACTACTTTTAGAATATTTCCTTGGGTATATTTAAATCAATCTGTAATATGTTGGGGAAAGAATTATAATAATATTAGGAGGAGACATTTAATATAACAGAAAGAAATGAAGGGTTTCTTTTTGATTGAGGCAACTATTCAAGATTATTGATAGTTGTGTCTATGTTAATATTTTTCCCTAAAGTGTATATACATATACACTTAGATAATATTAACTGTAACATGACTGCTTGCAAATTCTACATATTATTTATAATAACTTAATGACCTATTTTTCACTAGCATTTCAGAATATGTGAACACATGTATATAAATGAACACGCGCATGCGTGCGTGCATGCACAAGCACACACACACACACACACACACACACACACACACACCACTCATGCAAGATTTAAAGCATTGCTTGTTTCCTAAAGGTATTATTGGCATTGACCCTAAAGTGTTATTTATTTATTTATTTGTTCATATTCTACGCTTTAACGGATGTACTTGCAAAATACGTATTACTAATATATATTAATAAAAAAAGACCAAATATGCCTTTCAGTTGGTGAGTTAATAAACTGTAGTACACCCAGACAGTTAAATATTATTCAGCACTCAAAAGAAATGAGGTCTCGAGCCATGAAAGACAGTGGAAGAAACTTAGATGCATATTACTAGTGAAAGAAGATAATCTCATAAGGCAGAATACTTTATAATATCAACTTTATGAAATTCTGGAAAAGGTAAACTTTGAAGATAGCAAAAAGTTCAGTGATTGATATGGGTTAGGTTGGGAATGGAATGAACAAGTAGAGCACACAATACTTCTAGAGCAATGAAAGTATTCTGTTTGATACTGCAATGGCAAATACACATCACTATACATTTGCCCAAACTCATATAATATACAAGACCAAGAATGAGCCCTCACTACGGACTTTATGTTACTATTATGTATCAATGTAGGTTTATCAATTGTAGTTAATGCACCACTCAAGTGGTGGGTGTTGATATTAGGAAAGGCTATGTTTATGTTGAGAGACATTGTGGCTATGTTAGAAACCTCTGTACCTTTCTCTCAATTTTTCTGTAACCTAAAACTTCTCTAAAAATAATGCCTTTAATAATAATATAACAAATCAATGAACACACAGAGAAAAGCTTATTTCTTTCCAACATCTTGAAATAAATAAAAGATACTCTTTAAAAATAATTTTAGAAATATTACATGCATTATGCATAGGAGTGCAATTAGTATCATGTTGATTGGAGAAGTTTAACTTCTATAATGTATAAGAAAAATACAAACATATTTCTGCAAATTATTCTCTTATGCTGGGATAATATATATCATGCAGCATATATATTATATATCATATATATTATGTAACTACGTAACTTATTATATACAACATATCAGTGTAATAATGCATAATATGTATATTGATTTAAACATATTAATAGAACATATCATCATAATATAGTACATATAATTGATACAGATTTTTCAAGTCAGCCTGGGCTTCAAGAGTGTCAGCTCAATGGGTCAGCCAGTCAGGCCCCAGAAAGGGTCTGCTTGATGAACTGGCAAGGCCTAGCCCCAGGAATGTTGGTTCTAATAGACTGACAAGTCAAACCCTGAGAATGTTGCAGCCCTCAAAAGTGTCTCAGTTTCGAAATCTCGCCTTCTGCCAACAGTTTTCCTCATTCAATTGGCAAGCCAGTCTCCGGGGTGCATGGCGCTTCAGTTCCAATGATCTTCTGCAGCTCCTCAGGTTGGGGTTCTTTTCTCATGCCCAGGAGTTATGAGGGACACAGCAGGAAAGTTGAGAAAGCAGGATTTATTGAGAGGACAGAAAAGTTGCCAAAGGGAGACAGGACCCAATAAGGTTGCTGATTTGGAGCTGAAATCTAGTGCTTATGTAGTTCTAAGACAGAGCTGATCGGTTAGTACTAGCTGTGAGCTGATTGGTTAGCAAAAGCTGTGCAGATTGCTCATTACTAAGGACCAATTGTCAGGATGTAGGGGCCCAATGGTGAGCTGATTGGTCTGCAATTGGCAGCAAGTTGATTGGTTGTTTTCTATCCCATCAGTGAGTACTTAAGCTCTAGCCTGAGAATCTTGTAGGGAGCCAGTTTACCAATGTGAGTGTAGCAGCCTGAGAGACCTGCTTGGAGTTCACTACGTTGTTACTGGAAGACCTGCTCTGTCCGCCTAGCTTTTCTGTAGCTATCTCCTCTCTTGTTTTAAAAAGGTAATTAATAATAATATACTTAGTAATTAATAATAATATACTTAGCTAAATATATCTTCTGATTTACCCTGCATTCATTCTTCTACTTCTGTACTTTCATCTTCAAGATTTGCCTTGTGCTTTCAAACCATGACAATTAGGGTGTCTCCAAGCCAACCTCATTTGAGACCCTAATCTCCTTATTCTCTCTTCTGGTCTAGTGCTTCACATTGCTGTTAGTTCTTGTCATATTCTTTTTTATGTAACTCTGCAGCTCACTAATGCCACCATTTCCACTGAATCGTGTCTGACTCCACTCACTCCACTGACATTAAATTATTGTGGGTCTTTTAAAACACAGTACAGTTAACAGATCTGCTGCTACCACTAACAGTCTTGATCCTTCTATCTCAGCTAGTGATGTAGCCTTGTTTCAATTATTTCTGTTGAATTAGCTACTGCTTTTGTTACCTTGATTCTGCCACCACCGTTCTTGTGCCATTTACTTAACTCCTGATTGTAAATTTTCTGCCACTTTTTATTGCAACTGTTTGGGTCAGTCAACTGAACAGATATTTCTTGAGCATCTAAACTAGCACCTAGAATTTGTGCTTTGCCTGAGAGAAACACAGGTGAATAAGATGTAGTTTCAGTAGTCAGGGGACTTATAACATATAAGCAAACATATTAGACATCAGTGGGGAATATACTTATTAGTGCAGGTGATTTTACAATTGTTTGTACTCTTGCCTACATTTACTCATCATTCCTGTTCCACATCTTGAGAAAAGCTGCTGTGCACAACATAGGCATTAGGATAACTTAACTTAACAAAATAGGCCCTTACTTGAGATCGCTCCAAAAGAACATCACTGTGTCATGTTAAACTGCTTCTATGTTGTATTTGCCACACAATTATTTATAGTTTTTCTTCTTTCTTTTCTATTTCCTGCCGGAGCCCACCTCCAATGGGTCAGCGTTTCCTGAAGGAGGGATGGTGTCAGCGCAGGAGAGGAAAAAACTTGGACACTGACTCTACTGCAAGCAGGACAAATGCTGGTTTATTGTCTTTTACAATTCCTTTTCTACCCTAGATTTTGGCTTGAGACGGAAATATGTTTTTTGTTTTCAAGGCAATCAGTTTCAATGTAATGGACTGGACAGGCAATGTATCTTTGTTCATCCTGTTTTGATCTTAAAAAATTATCATCCTAAACATTAACTATACATTTTATAAACTCCTAACATTTTCTAATGATTATCATTTCTCAATGTCCATACGTAAACTTACTTATCTCTACAGCCATTACAGTAAAGATCACTACCAAGTTTTAAGCACTATAACTGTTACATTGATTTGTAAGTTACACCTGTGACATTCACACAGCAATTTGCAATTAACCAGGTAAAGCAGCATTCTCAAGGTTTCTTAGCCACAAGTTGGCCTGATTAGCTTTCTATAATGTCACACCTGGTGTTTACAATCTGCGTCAATTATCCCCTGCCAGGAAGAATGAGCTTCAATGTTTGTAAAACAAAAGGCCTCTCAGGCTCACGTCACCTTAGTATCCCTAACCAGAATTACAAGCCTCCTTAACAAAGGGAAGCAAAGCCAAGAATGCCCTAATGAAAGTATACTTTTAACAAAACAAATACTTCTTTTACTAAACACTGTTATTTGGTAAAAATTATATCTCCCATATAGAACTCTTTACATCTTCCAGCTCCCAGGTTTCCAGTGGCAAGATCAAGAGTGGAGATAGAAGAAGCAGGGATAGCTGCCCAGAGTTGCCCTGCAACCTGAGGTCTTTGACCTTCCAGACCCTGTCAACATGAGGGCCTCTGAGGCTGGCTCCTGACAATTTCCTGCCACACTTACACTTATGAGTCCATAAACAGTACAACAGACTTTTAAACTTTTGAACATACTGTTTTAAAATAATTCCAAATGTGCTTTTTGTGCTATGCTATCACCACAGAGTGAATTTAATAATATTCATTTAACTTTTTAAAATATTAAAATACATGAGAAAGATTGTATTTTTGGTAAATAATATAGACATTCAATATAAATGTTATAGTACCATATTATAATATTCCTTTACAGGCTTAAATAGAAGTTCAAGCCATAAAATAATTTTTCTCTTAAACTTAATTATTTCAAACTATATTTAGAAAACAAACCTTAAAATACATGAATTTATAGACTTTAGATAATAAGCTAAAAATAGCATCTTTAAATTTTTGACACATGATAATAGCAGCAACTGAATGGGTATTATCTATTATTTAGCTTCCAAGTGACAAGCATGTAAAAAACTTGCAGTCAAGTGAAGAAATCTCAACAATTTTTAGTCCTGATTATTTTTATTATCTTATTTGTACAGTACTTGTTCATTCTCTTCTCTCAAAGAAATTTAATATTATATTATAGATAAATCTGTACATGCAAAGTGAAATGAAGAATTGTCTTAATAACAGAATTAATGTAAACTGTGTAATTCCTCCATCTAAAATAAGTTTCTTTTTATATCACTGCTCTCTTGAACTGCAGAGATTCTTTTCAATTTTATATGTGACCATACTCTTATTTTATCAAGTTGCAACTTTATTTCACCTGGTTTCAAAACACCAGTGCATTTTGTTATCTAATATAAGCATGGATGCTGAAGCAATACAATTCAATACAGGGGAATACAATTCACAGGAAAGCAATAAAAATAAGATAACTGTCAGTGGCTATATGACTTGTTTTATATTTTATAATACTTATGAGGGACTTTATTTATTTAAATCCCAACTAGAATCCAGATTCAAATTATCATCTAAATTAGCTCAAAATGGAAATACCCTGGATGATACAATGTATTCTTGCTTTAAGTTTACCAATTTTTATGGTAACAATGAATAAAATAATTCACATTCTCATTTCAATGTACATAAATAACAAGAGAATACTTGTGTTTCACCAGAATATGTATGTAAGCATGGAGTAAGATATGTAAGATGTATTCTACATTTTGAAAAATTATTATTTACTTCTTAAATTTGAAAATGAACTTTGGCATAAAAGTACTCAACAGCCAGCCTAAAAATGAACTTTTCTTTATTCAACATTTAACTTAGGTAGATGAAATGGTCCAGAGCACCCCAAGATAACATATAGAAATGTTCTATATCAGCACTGAATAGTACAGTCATACATGTTTTTTCTCCGTTTAAATTTGCATTAGTTAAAATATAATATATTTAAATATTCAGTTCCACCATAACCTTGCCATTTCTTATGTAACCCATAGTGGCTCATGGCTATCATATTGGACAGAGCTGATATAGAACATTTCCATCATAAGATGAAATTCTATTTGCATACTCTGTTCTGGATCATCTTATCTGCCTAAGCTAAATATTGAATGAATTCAAATTACTCTTCAGGATGACTATTGAATATTTGTTATACCATATATCTTTTCCAAATTTAAAAAGCAAAAAAAATCATTTTTTGGGGGGGGCAGAAGTCTGTGCAGGGATTCATGATTGGTTTTAAGGTGAAGCATAAACTATTCAGGCCTCTAAGTAGGCAGAAACTCCAAAGGGACTAACCAATTTCACTGCGTTAGCCTCAGAGTTAAACAGTAATGACAGAGGTCATGCTGTGCTGGGCCACACTGGAGTTCTAGTTCAGCCACAGTGAGGAGACCTTATTGAACATTGAGTGACCAACTGAGAGTCTATTAAAACCAAATGTAGAAATAATTACCACCCTGCAAAAACAAGCAAAAAAGAGAATTTGAAATTAAACTATTTCTACAAATAAAAACCCACAGCCAGTTTTTTTGTGGGTGGATTTCATTTAAGGAATACAAAAATTACTGATGTTATAAAACCCTATTAGGAAATAGAAAAGAGGGATGACTCCTCCATTTGGTTTATTAGGTTACAGTAACACTACTACCAAAATCTGTTAAAAGTATTCCAGTAGTATATATTTACAAATCAATATTTCTCATAAATATTGATGAAAATACATCTAGCAAAACTTAGCAAATTGAATCTAAGAATATAAATAATGACCAAGGGGTGTTTATTTATGGGATTGAAGGGGGTTTGTTAGCTTATGTTAAATCTTCAGTGTAATTGTCCCCAAAATCTGAACCAAAAAAAGTAAGATCTAATCAATAAATGATTTTTAAAATAAAACAACCAATATTTTTTCAACTCTTGAATATCTAGACATAGAGGGAAAAATTTCAATTGGCTATCAATATAGGGTTAACATACTCCTGAAATAGAAAATCCTAGCATCTAAAATATCTATTAGGACCAATAATTACATTTGTTAAGTTTATAGAATATAAAAACAACATAGCCACAACCAATTTTGAAATTAAAATTTGCGTAATTAGAATACAAAATAAGAAATAATTTAATAACGTACATATATTCATGGATTGGAAGACTCATTTTTGTTAAGATATTGGTTATCTCTAAACTGGCTAATATGCTTCCAATAAAAAAAAATTCCCATTTACTTTTTACTAAATATTGATAGTTAATTAAAAATAATTTATAGTCAGAATAATCTTGAGATCTGTGCTAGTAAAATATATATTAGAATAGTCCAAAGTAGTCTTGAAAAAACAACAACAAAAGAACAACATCAGAGGACTTATTATACATTATTTTATTATTTAATACAAAGCAACAGTAGATATTGAATTAAAGACAGCATCAGAAAGGGAAGCAAAGAGCAGAAATATATTAATATAGCTACTATCTGTTAGGCTCGGGGAGAAGCAGCACTCACCTTCCCCTATCTGCCCCTCCACCCACCAATCCCTTATGTGCCCCTCCACCCCAAACCTGCAACCACATACCAGCTTCCTAGAACCTGCTGGCAGCTGCTGAAAAGGGCCAGACAGAAATTTTCCATCCCACGCCAGATGCGATGCTTTGTCTCCCCTCTTCACTACTGCCCCCAACACCCTCCCCGAATACAGCACCCTTAAAAACCCAAGCCTGCCCCTCCTTGGGTGCGACTCCCTTAGCCCATCTTTCCGGACCACGGGACCTCACAGGGAGTTTCTCCCCCAATAAACACTTGGTTTAAACCAGCCCTTTGTCCTGTGCCTCTTTCAGTATCTCCAAACATTACATCTTGGTGTCGAAACCTGGGAGGTGACTGAGCCACACAGGCCTCACCTCCAGGCTCAGAGGCCTCCCGCCCAGACGCCTCCAGCCCAAACTGCGAATCTCCGACTCACTTCTCTACTCAAACTTTCATGAGGTGAGTTACCCCATGTTGGTCTCTCTTTCCCCCTTTGGGCCTCCCTATCAGAAGTCACAGCTGTGCTAGGGAAAGCCCTCCATTCCAGTCAGCGATAAATCCTGGGGACTCCCTGTTTATCCTGACCTTCACTCTGGCTGGCCGATCTTTGCCTGAATTGGGACACCTTTTCAGACTCAGACAGGCCCCAGAAATTTAGATCAACATGGGTAACCAACCCTCCAAATCTAATTCTAAGACGCTTCTGGGCTGTCTTCTCAGTAATCTCGGCAAATTGAGATTAACCCTGGACATTCGACGCAAATGCCTAGTCCATTTCTATACTGTGGCCTGGCCTCAGTAAACTGGATAATGGGTCCGAGTGGTCCCCCGAGGGAACTTTTGATTTTAACATCCTCACTGACTTGGATAACTTCTGCAAACGCAGTGGGAAATGGTCAGAAATTCCCTATGTTCAGGCCTTCTGGCTCCTGCACTCCTGTGCTTCCCTGTGTCAGTATTGTTCCACAACCCAAATCTTGCTGGCAAAGGGAAGCCCTCCTTTCCCTTCCCCTTCCCCTTCCTCTGCCCCAGCCCCCCCACCCAAGTATGACAACCCTCTCCCACCTGATCCAGAGCCCTCCCCCCTCATAGATCTTCTGGAAGACTTAGCTGTGCCAACCCCTCACCCTCCAAATCCTCCTCCTCCTTCTTCCAACCCACCTCCATACAACCTGCCCTCTCTCTATCATCTTCCTCCACCTTCCGACTCTCCCCTTCCACTGCTCTCTCCCCTCTCCAGTCAGTGCACATACCCACTCACATTACATGGACCATCCTCCCCACCCCCTTACTCCTGTGCCCATTTGTCCTCTCCGAGAGGTCGCGGGCCCAGATGGCATTGTGTGAGTACACATCCCTATTTCCTTGGCCGACTTATCTGCCATTGAAAAATGACTGGGGTCATTTTCTGCCAACCCTACTGCCTTTGTCAAAGAGTTTCGTTACCTTACTCAGGCTTATGATCTGACATGGCATGATATTCATGTTATCTCTACTTCCACCCTCACTCCTGACGAACGGGATCATATCATGGCCGCTGCTCGGGAGTACGCAGATAAAGTCCATCTAACGGACAACACGCAGCCAGTGGGGGCCAAGGCCGTCCCAGCAATGGACCCCAATAGGGACTAACAAGCCGGCCATATAGGACGTAGACATAGAGATCACATGATACACTGCATTCAGGTGGGACTTGAGGTGGCATCTCAAAAGGTAGTGAATTATGATAAACTTAGGAAAATAACCCAAGGCCCAAATGAAAACCCAGCTGTTTTTCTAAACCACCTCACTGAGGCTATGACTCTCCACAACCACCTCAGTCCAGATGATCCTGCCGGGGCTACTGTTCTTGCTACCCATTTCATTACCCAATCCTCCCCTGATATCTGCAGAAAGCTAAAGAAGGCAGAAGATGGCCCTCAAACCCCTGTACATGACATGGTAAACATGGCCTTAAAGGTTTTTAATGCCCACGAGGAAGATGCAGAAACCATCAGGCAGCAGTGCCTCCAAGCAGGCAGCTAAAGTGCAAGCCCATACCCTGGTTGCAGCCCTGCTGCCAATGCAACATGGTATGGGGGTCTCTCTACGTCTGGAGATGGGTAACAAAGCTCCCCCAGGAGCTTATTTCAAGTGTGGCCACGAGGGCCACTGGGCCAAGCAGTGCCCTAATCCGCGTCTGCCGAGTAAGCCATGCCCTATCTACAAACAAAAGGAAGTTGGATTGCACTGGGCCTGGCCAAGCTCTGGTGCCTCCACATGGGGGCGTGACTGAGCTGCCTGCTCCACTCCATAAGCTGCGTGGTGGAAAGCTGAGGATGCCTGGACTTGAAGACCCCAATTACCCTCGTCGAGCCCAGGGTCTTGCTCCAGGTAGCGGATAAGTCAATCTCGTTCCTCGTGGACACGGGGCTACCTATTCGGTTCTGCTTTCCTTTTCAGGGCCTCTTTCTCCCTCCCAGGTCTCAGTCATTGGTATCAACAGCCAGCCTTTTGCCCCCCTTCAAACTTCGCCTTTACCTTGTTCTCTCAGCAATTGAATGTTTAGTCACTCCTTCCTTATTGTCCCATCCTGCCCCATTCTGTTGGTCAGCAGGGCTATCCTCTCAAAACTGGGGACCACTTTAATGCTGCCAGTTCAATTGGCAGCCCCACTCCTTGCCTATATTTCTCTAGTCTCTGTCTTTCCCAGTTCAAAGCTGCCACCTCCCCTCCCACCCCACCTAGTCAACTCCGATGTGTGAAACATTTCCACCCCAGTCATAGCCCAATACCACACCCCAGTTCGCAAAATTTTTTTAAAAACCCTCTAACTTCCCTTCTAGACCCCAGTTTCCCATTTCAGCCACACCTTAACCTTAAGGTTAAGGGCTTTAAACCCATCATCACTTGCTTGCTTTCTCAGGGCCTCCTCATACTTGTTAACTCTCCATGTAACACCCCCATCCTTCCAGTCCGTAAGCCCTCTGGAGACTACTGCTTGGTCCAGGACCTCCGTCACATTAATGAGGCAGTGGTCCCTCTCCATCCAGTGCTTCCTAATCCCTACACTCTTTTATCTCGGATACTGCCTCAGGTAACACATTTCACTGTCATTGACCTCAAGGATGCTTTCTTTACTATCCCCTTACACCCAGACTCTTACCCATTTTTTGCTTTCACCTGGGAGGACCCGGACATGGAACAGGCACAACTTACATGGACTGTCTTGCCACAGGGCTTCCAGGACAGCCCCCACCTCTTTGGCCAGGCTCTTGTGGCTGACCTAGCTGATTGCCCTCTCCAACCTAGCCACCTCATCCAGTATGTGGATGATCTCACATCTGAGGAACTGTCCCACATACACACAGCCACCCTTCTCCATTCTCTTGGCTCCATCTAATACAAGAAGGTATCTCATTACTCAACCACTCTTTGGTGGGAATGTAAGTAACTGCTTCCTTTGCGCCACTTTAAACTGCTCCCCTTTAACAGCAGTTCCTGTCACTTAATTGTTCAATGCCTCTAGTGGGCCAGTCAACCAGCCTCCTCCTATCCCTGGAGTTCCTTTGTTTCGGCCCCTCAGTAACCTCTGTAATACCTGTTATGGCAGCGCCTACACATGCAACATCTCCAGACCTGTGCCATCTACTCTATCTGCTCCAAGGGGTGGGTTCTTTTGGTGTAACGGCACCCTCTTCAAATCTATCAATAATTCTTACCCTTGTTGCTATCCAGTAATGCTTGTGCCACAGCTTGCATTCTATTCTGAAGAAGAACTCTTACTCAAAGCCTTTCCCACTCCCCGCCACACCTGCCATGCAGCATTTCTCCCCTCATGCTCGGTCTCACGTTTACCACGTCCTTGGTGGCTGGAGGGCTGGGCGAAGGAGCACTGGGACACAGCCTCCTTTCTTCCCAAAATCTGGAAGAAAGGCTCCAAGCCACTCTGGAAGCATCCAAAAGCTCCCTGGCATCCCTGGAACAGCAAATAACCTCTCTAGCCCAGGTTACTTTACAAAACTGCAGGAACCTTGATCTCCTGACAACTGGCCAGGGTGGAACCTGCATGTTTCTCCAGGAAGAATGCTGTTTCTACATTAATGAAATAGGGCTGGTAGAGGGAAATGTCAATGTCCTCTGAAAGCTGGGAGATGAACTTCGCCAAAAAAACACTGCAGAATCACCCTTCTCTGCTTGGTGGAACTCGGGCATCACCCAATGGGTCATGCCATTCTTGGAACCTGTTCTACTTATCTGTCTTACTTACGGTTGCACCCTGTCTGTTTAATTTTTTGCAGTCTCACATGAAGGAAATTTCTTGCATCGCAATCAATCAGCTACTCCTGCCCCTCTATCCATATGCCCCACTTCCGTCCGAACCACCCCATCCCAGCCTCCCTAAAACTACACCCACTTTCAGCTTGAAGCAGCCAGATCAAATCAACGACCCTTATACCAAGGAGGTCAGGATGTTAGGCTCAGGGGGAGGCAGCACTCACCTTCTCCCATCTGCCCTCCACCCACTGATCCCCTATGCACCCCTCCACCCCAAACCTACAACCACATACCAGCTTCCTAGAACCTGCCAGCAGCTGCTGAGAAGGGCCAGACAGAAACTTTCCGGCCCACGCCGGATGTGATGCTTTGTCTCCCCACTTCACTGCCGCCCCCAACACCTTCCCTGAATACAGCACCCTTAAAAACCCAAGCCTGCCCCTCCTTGGGTGCGACTCCCCTGGCCCATCTTTCTGAATTACAGGACCTCACCCAGGAGTTTCTCCCCTAATAAACGCTTTGTTTATACTGACCCTTTGTCCTGTGCCTCTTTTGGTATCTCCAAATGTTACACTATTAATAGATTTATCAAAGGTGCTTAGCAAATCTGTTTATAAAATGATGCTAGAACATTACAAACATTTAGAAGAACAGTTAACTAAATTAAATGTATGTGTATGATGCCACATAACTACCTACCTGACATAAAATTTCAGATATATCTTGTATACATCTAATCAAAAGACCTTAAAAACAAACTAAAGAACAGACCACTAAGAGGGTGAATATGTTTGCAGTTAATATAATATTATATAGAAATGCTATGCAAAATAATATAGACAGATGTACCCAAACCTTCACAAGCACTCATACATATACTGTACAGTGAATTTAAAAAAGATAACACAATTCAAAACTGTCTAAAATAATTAAGAAGACTCTTAACAAAAAAGAATTGTCAATAAGCACATGAATATGTGCTCAGCAGCATTTGATCAAGGGAAATACAAATTGAAGTCACATTGAGGTATTATTTTACACATACTTTAATGGCTAAACTCTTAAAAAGACTAGTTGACATCAAATCCTGGCTAAGTTGTAGAACCAGAACTTTCAGATATTGCTTGGATATATAAAATGGCACCATCACTTGAAAAAACATGTGGACAAATTCTTAAATGTGCACATACGACCACATTATGACTAAGAAATTTTACTCCTAAAAAAATTAAAATATACTACTAGGGAAACAATTTTTAGACTTTTTAGTCATAAAAACTGAAAACTGGAAATAACCTAAGTGTTCTTAAATGGAAGATTAGGTAATTAAATTGTGGCATATTTGCATAATGGGCTATTACTGAGCAATGAAAGCACTATTATTAACAGATACATATCAAAAACATATGTCAAAGGTAAACTAGAAACTAAAGAGTTTATGTGATATGATTCTGTTTATTTGAAGTTAAAAAATAGACAAAACATACATATTTTTGACATAATACCTATGATGATTATGGGTCGGTTGGCTTTAAGTCTGTAGAAGGGAACTTTCTGAAGAGATTGAGTCTGTTATATCTTGATCGAAGTGTGTGTTACATATGTTCATTTTACATTTGGATGTCATTTACTTCACTCATGTAAATTTCTCCTCTAAAAAACAATGCAAAACATAAAAAATTTAAAATTAATTAATTATAAAAGACCATAGTCCAATATATTATTAAAACAATAAAATGCAACAGGGCACTATCAAATTCTGTAATCTGACAGGAAATTATATTAAGTTAAAAAAAGCATTTTATGTCTTAAAAGAAATTTCGTCAAATGCAGTGACAAGGATGGAACTGTAGGACATGTTAAGTGACATAAACTAGGCATAGAAAGTTAAACTGCATATTCTCAATCATATGTGGAAGCTAAAAAAGAGTTAATCTCACAGAAGTAAAAAAGTGGAACAGAGGGCATTAGAGGCTAGAGAGGGTAGAGGAAAGGGAAAATAGAGAGAGATTTATTAAAGAAAAAATTACAAAATTCAGCTAAATGAAAAGAATATGCTATAGTGTTTTACACCACTGTGAGATGACTATGGTTAACAAGAATATATTATGTAGTTTCAAATAGTTAGGAAGTTATAAAACATTCAGAACACAAAGAAATAATAAATGTTTGGGATGATGGATATGTTAATTACCTTAATCTGATCAGTAGACATTATATGCATTGAAACATCATTAATACTACATGAAATGTACAGTTATTATTTGTCAATTAAAAGAATTTTTTAAAATTGAAAAATAAAAAATAGACTAATTACTTTCATGATCTCTGAAAACATTAAAAAAGGATGAAAACAAATGTTTTAATTGCTTATTTTACAAAAGTACTTATCAGTATATAAAAAATTAAGTCATGCATTTTTTTAATGTTAGAGTTTGTTTAAGATACATGAATGAGTTGACAACAGTTTCCATCTGTAAACTTGAAGGAAAATAAAAGCAAATTTTCTACATTCAAATGCCACATTCTTTCCTTTAGACAGAATTGTGGCTCACTATCTAAAAACCAAAGAAAAAATAATACACTTAATTTTTTTTTAAAAAATTATGGAATACTTTCTCATATATCTGAAAATGTGTGATCACTCTTAAAAGATAATTAATGGTGATGTTATATAAATAATTTCATCCACTAATTTATCTATATAATTAATTAAATCATTAAATAAAAAATTGTAGTGAAAGATAAAAAAGCACAAATTCATAAAAGACATTAAATTATAATAAAATTGTCTCATTTTAAAGCTGCTTAAGGTAGCTAGTTATGAGCTGTCTTCTGTTCATTTCTATTCACATATGAAAAATATCCAGTGTCTCATATATTGACATATCATTGACAAAATTAATATGACTGAAAACATAAATTAATAGGAAATTTATTCTATTAAGTTATCAAGTCGAATTTTTAGTTTAAAATGTTGGGATGTGACATTCAAAGTATTATAAAAATTAATCTGCATATTTCTCAAAAATCTTATTTTAAGCAAGCATTCAAACATTTATTAAAATTGCATTAGTAACAATATACATAATTAAACTTCCAGTTGTTATTCCTAACAATTATAGTCCAAACTAAAGTGTCCTTAATTTATGTAAGCATATTGTTTTAGCACAGCCATTCTTGTTTGTCTGAAAATTATAGCTTTCCCTCATAAAATCATTTCTTATGTAATATTAAGCATGAAAATTTTCTCCATATTATATAGTATTCTGCACTGTGAGGTTTTGAAAACCTCAATGTCAAAATATTCTTCTAGTTACTGATTTTTTAGTATGGGTTTTTAAGAAATGGACATAAGATATATAAGCATACCTGAATAAGCTGTTTTATAAACAAAAATGTTGATTCAATTTCAACCTACAGCTCCCAAAACTAGAAATAAGGTCTATCTCTTAACCCTGAAAACAAGGTCATTGTGATTTCCCATATTTTGTATATTAAGATCAATTTTTACTTATAGTTCAATTTTACTTAATTATTTACCAAATTATTAAGAAACTATTTCTAGGGGACTCTGAGCACCCCTGGGGAAAGGTGAAACATAATAAATGACTTTAGTTATCATTTGTTCATGTCTCAACTATCTTGACATGATTTTATTTTTTATTTGACTTTAACTTGTGAAGATAATAGCAAATCCATGAAGAGAAAAGAAGATATTCAATTTATTTGGGATTATTTCATTCCTAGATGATTAACTTGTTCCACTCAGCAGTTAAAAATGATATTTAAATTGATGCTAAAATTCATTTTTCTACACATTTTATTTTTAAAAAGTCATATAGGAAAAATTGGAACTGTTCATTTCCATATGCTGTAACAAATACCTGGATTATGACAAACTGCACTCAATTCTAACCTTTACACTTAGGGTCAACCTGCAAGCATCTGTACTTCTGAGTATGTTTTCTGCCTCCAAGTCACAACCTAAGACTGTAGACTCTGAAACATAAACAACATAGCCCTGAACAGGATCATTTATCACTCTGGGCTTCATTTTACTCATTTGTAAAATGTATATAAAATTATCATACTTACAGTGTTTTGTGGGATTCAATAAAATAATTTATTTAAATATTTAAAACAGTGCTTAGACTTTTTATTAGGCTACTATTAAGTTTGTTTTCATGTATATCTTGAGAAACGTTATGTTAGCTCCTTTCCAAGTGCAGTTTCTGGACATTTTGCACATGATCCATTTTAAGCTTAAATAGGAATCTCTATTATTATTTTCATTGCCATTCTTGCTTAACTTACATTGAAATTTCTCTCTCTTTCCACATATGATACGTATATTTATGTTTAATTGACACATCTACATATAAGCGCACACATATATACATACACACATACAAAATGCGAGAAAGAGGTTACATTTATTTAGCTTACTCATTTAGATTCCAAACATTCTAATTTCAAGACCTAGAACAATGTCAAATACACATAAGGGACTCAATACTCAATAAATGAATCAATTTCCAGTTGAGGTTTAATGTTATCCTATATTTTGTCTACTGCTATAAACCAATAGAGTAATGAGAATATATTTTTTAAAGTTTTTAGAATATATTTGTTCAAGACAGAATAGTAAACTGAGGCATTTAGTTAACATTTATATTACGTGATCGAAAAGTTTCCTTATCAGAAGAACATAATTTGAAAATTCTATTGTGGTTTTTGTACAGTGCTCAGTATAAAATTACATTGATTACAATTTTTCAATTACTTTGATTAAATTTTTTCTTTTAACTAAAGGATAATGTATTCTGAAAATGTCCCTCAAATGTTTTTCTACTGTTTTTAAGACAATGATACAAAACACCCTTTAAATTTCAACACAAATTTTATGGGTCATATTAAATGCTAGAGACATGTCTACTCTAGGGGTTAGCAGCTTGAAAATAATTTGCCAAATACATCTATTTGAAAACTATTTTCCAAATATACTGCTTGACAAAACTGTAATTTTAAAATATGCTATCAACATTTGCAAAAAATACTTTAAATCATATAAATTTTTTCATATGAATTCAATAGGAAAATATTTGAAACTAAAACAAGTTAGTGAAATCTTATTGACCATGAAAATTGCTAATGTTGAATAAAGCAAAATCTGGAAAAGACTTACTATATCAAACTAAATATAATAAAAACTATGCATGCATTTTATTAAAATTACTAAATTTAATACTCTTAATAAGTAAAATTTAAGTATGCCAGACTTTCAAGAGCTGATGTGAAGTATGAAGGTTATATGGTTGCTTTCTTGTGACATCACTGATGATTCGGAAAGGTACAACAAGGCCCAGTCACAGTGAATTGTGGAAAAGGGTGTATACTTGCCTCTTTTACATTAGAAAAGGCAATGCACATATTTTACAGGAGCAGAGCTAACAATTAGTTTGCAGGTCAATTTTGTCAATCAATTGCCCTCTACAAGCTAAAATGTCCATTATATAAAATTTGAAAAATTCTGTAGTTTAAAATGTAAAGAGTTTTATATTAAACTGATAAGAGTAAATGCTACATTTGATCCTAGCCAAACATGAACAAATTCCATCAGATATAAATAATACCATGCACCTTCTCAGACATGGACACTAGATAGCACAATGCTAAAAACCTTCTGGGTCAACAAAGAAATAAAAATGGAAATAAAAAATTCCTGGAAATAAATAAAAACAGAGACACATTTACTAAAATCTTTAGCATGCCATGAAATCAGTACTAAGAGGGGAATTTATATCTCTATGAACACACATCAACAAAATAGAAAGAACAAAAGTCAGCAGTTAAACAAATCACCTCTAGGAGTTGGAAAGACAAGACCACCAAAGCACTAACTTCAGCAGAAGAATCCAGATTTTTTTTATCAAAGTAAAAGTTTAAATAAGGGACATAGAAGAAAAAAATATCATAGAAGCAATCAGCCAAACAGAAAGCTGGTTCTTTGAAAGGATAAACAAGGTTGATGGACCCCAGCCAGACTGATCAAGAAAAAGAAAGAAAAAGCCACAAAAGATCAACTCACAAGTGACCCCAAAGAAATAAAAAAGATTATCAGAGATTACTATGCACACCTGTATGGAAGCAAATTTGAAAACCTAAATGAAATGGAGGACTTTCTGACATCACACAACCTCCCAAGGTTAAAACAAGAAGAAATTGAGATCCTAACTAGACCAATAACAGCCTGGGATATTGACTCCATTATAAAAACAAAACAAAGCTACCTACAAAATAACAATAATAATAAAATAAAAGCCCTGTACCAGATGACTTTCCAGCAGAATTCTACAAAACATACAAGGAGGAGCTGATACCAATCCTATTGAAAGCATCGAGAAAGATGGAATTCTCCACAAATCATTTTATGAAGCTAACATCCTAAAGCAGGAAAGGACTCACCAAAGAAAGAAATATAGCCTATTATTCCTGATGAACATAGATGCAAAAATTTTCAGCAAGATGCTATCAAACTGGATTCAGCAACATATCTCAAAAATTATCCACCCTGACCAAGTAGGCTTCATCTCTGTGAGGTAAGGCTGGTTCAGCAAGATGTAATTAAATACAACAGATGTAAAAACAAGAAACACATGATTAGATCATTAAATGCAGAAAAGATCTTTGACAAAATCCAGCATCCATTCTTGATAAAAATACTTGAACACCTAGGTATAGAGGGAATATACCTCAAAATGGTAAAAACCATCTACAAAAAGTCCACAGTCAGCATATTACTAAATGGAGAATTTGAAATAATTTTCTCTGAAAACCAGAACATAAGACTGCCCATGCTCATCCCTCCTGTTCAGTATAGTGTTGGAAGTCCTAGCTAGAGCAATCAGACAAGAGAAGGATATCAAGAGTATCCAAATAGGAAAAGAGGAAGTTAAGCAATCCCTCTTTGTGGATGATGTAATCATATACCTGGAAAACCCAAGGGAATCTGTCAAAAACCTCCTTGCACTGATAAAGGACTTTTGCAAAATCTCAGGTTACAAAATAAGTGTGCAAAAAGAAGTCACGTATTTATACACCAATAACAAGCAGGCAGAGAACTAAATAAAAAGTACAATCCCTTTCACAATAACCACAATAAAAATGAAATACTTTGGTATCTTGCGAATCAGAGAAGTGAAAGACCTTTACAACAAAAACTACAAAACAATGCTCATAGAAATCAAAGAAGACATGAACAAATAGAAAAATATTCCATGTTCATGCATTTGAAGAATCAACATTGTTAAGATGTCTATCC
The DNA here is from genome assembly GCA_027257055.1 of Cephalopachus bancanus. Lineage (NCBI taxonomy): Eukaryota > Metazoa > Chordata > Mammalia > Primates > Tarsiidae > Cephalopachus > Cephalopachus bancanus. The sequence continues at coordinate 1,316,679 of JAPVLO010000274.1, forward strand.
TACCCAAGGAGACAACCTTACGGAAATTGAAAATGGTACCCAATTTCTGATCTAAACCACAGATGTCCAACCCATAAGAGATAAAATAGATAAGTGAGATCTCATAAAACTGAAAAGCTTGTTCAGAGCAAAAGAAACCATCAAGAGAGTGGGGAGACAGTTCACAGAATGAGAAAAGATATTTGCCAACTGTTTATCTGACAAAGGCCTAACATCCAGGATCTACAAGAAACTCAAGGACACGGAAAGGAAGAAAACAAACAGCCCCATTAAAAAATGGGCAGACATGGATAGACACTTCTCAAAAAAAGATATATGAGCAGCCAACAGATACATGAAAAAATGCTCAACTTTACTAGTTATCAGAGGTATGTAAATCAAAACCACTTTGAAATACTATTTAACTCCAAAACAAGTAGCCATCACTAATAAAACAAACAAAAAACAACAACAGATGCTGGTGAGGCTGTAGAGAAAAGGAAATACTCCTACAGTGTTGGGAGTGCAAACTAACTCAATCTCTATGTAAAATAGTGTGGCAATTTCTAAAATAACTAGAAATTGACCTTCTATAAAACCCAGAAATCCTCCTATACCTGGAGGAACTCAAATTATTTTGCCAAAAAATTACCTGCGCACGCATGTTTATTGCAGCACTATTCACAATAGCAAAAACTTAGAACCAACCATGTAGACCACCAAGATTGGATTAGATAATTTTAAAAATGTGGTACATATACACAATGGATTATTAAGCAACCATAAAGGGCAAAATGATGGACTTCGCAGCAACTTGGATAAATTTGGATTCTATCATACTCAGTGATCTCTGACAGAAACAAAGAACTGAATACCACATGTTCTCACTCACAACTGGACCCTGAACACCTATCATAATAATACAAAACTATATTGGCAGTAGAGGGACTCTGTCACGGGAGGGGAGCCATGTAACATCAATAAGGGTGACATGTCCTAATCCAGATGAAGGTAGGTCCCATTGGAGATCTAAAATTTCACCTGTACTTAAACCACTTATGTATGCAACTCTGACTTGTACTCCACAATTTTAAATAAAAGAAAATTTAAAAAACATAAAAGTTTTACAATAATGATACTATCAAGGAATAAAAAGAGATAGATAGCAATACAATAATAATGGAAAATTTAAACATTACACTGACAGTAAAAGACAGATTGTTGAGTCACACTGTCAACCAAGAAATAATGTAGTAAAACCGAACCTGAGCCGGGTTCGGTGGCTCAGCCTGTAATCCCGCGCCTTTGGGAGGCTGAGGTGAGTGAATTGCCTGAGCCCGCGGGTTCGAGACCCCCCCCGGGCAGCGAGACCTCATCTCTACAATAAATCAAAAAATCAGCCAGTCGTGGTAGCGCATGCCTATAATTCCGGCTACTTGGAAGGCTGAGGCGGAAGGATCGCCGGAGCCCAGCAGGTCGAGGCTGCGGTGGCCAGGAGCGGCCACTGCACTCCAGTCTGGGCAACAGAGTGAGACTCCAACTCAAAAACAAAACTAACAAACAAAAAAACCGAACCTGAGAGCAAATGGACCTAACAGACATCTACAGAACATTCTAACTCAAAGTTACAGAATATACATTTTTCTCACGAGCACATGGAACATTCTCCAAGAAAACCATATGATAGTTCACAAATCAAATACCAAAAAAAATTTAAACATCAAAATCAGCTGACACAGTGACTCAGTCTGTAATCCCAGCAATTTGGGAAGCTGAGGCAAAAGGATTACCTGAGCCCCGGGATTCGAGACTAGTTTGGGCAACTTGGTGAGACCTTGTCTCTATAATAAATCACACAAAAAAACTAGCTGGGAGTGGTGGTGTGTACCTATAGTTCCAGCTACTTGGAAGGCTGAGGTGGAAGGATCACCTAAGCCCAGCAGGTCGAGGCTACGATGGCTGTGAGTGTGCAACTGCACTCTAGCCTGAGTGATGGAGTGAGACTCTAACTCAAAAATAATAAATAAATAAATAAATAAATAAATAAATAAATAAATAAATAAATATCATATCAAACACCATCTCAGACCACAGTGGAGTTATCAGAAAATAACTCCAAGAAGAGCTCTCAAAATCAGACACACATATGGAAATTAATCAATATACTCCTGAATGATCTTTGAATCAACAATGAAATAAAAAAGGAAATTTGAACATGTATTGAAATAAATGACAGCAATGTCACAAATTATCAAAATATCTGGTGCACAGTCAAATCTGTGTTCGGAGAAAGTTTATAGTGTTTAAGGTCTACATAAAAAAGACTGAAAGATCATATTTTGACAACCTAATATCACACCCTGAGGAACTAGAAAAATACAAACAAACTAAATTCAAAGCTAGTAGAAGAAAAGAAACAATGAAGATCATGACAGAACTAAGCAAAATTGTAACAACCACCACCAAAAATACAATGGATCAATGAAACAAAAAGTTTATTCTTTGAAATGTTAACATTGATAGACAGACCACTGGCTAGTTTAATTAACAACAAAGAGAGAAGTTTCAAATTAGCTAAATCAGTATGTAAAAATGGAGACATTACAACTAATCCAGAGGAATTTTAAAAAATCATCTGGGATTAATATGAACACCCCTATGCAAACACGTTAGATAATCTAGAAAAAATGGACAAATTTGAGAACATACGAACTGCCAACTCTGAATCAGGAAGAAATAGAAACACTTAATGAATCAATAACACATAGTGAAATTGAATACATAATTAAAAGTCTCCAAACAAAAAATAATCCAGGAACTGAGAGAGTCACAGCTAAATTGCACCAGATTTTCTTTATTTTATTTTAAGGATGTGGGGTATAATTCAGAGTTAGGTATGCAAATATTCATTATTCAGATACCCTTGTTGATGAGTTGTGCCCCTTCCTCCCCTGGCTTCCCGCTACTGCCAATCCCTTTCTTATAGTATTATGATAATTATTCAAGGTCTGCTTATGAGTGAGAACATATGGCACTCTGTCCTTTGTTTCTGTGATAGATCACTGAATATGATTGACTCTAAATTCATCCAAGTTGCTATTCCATTGTTTATATGTACCACACTTTTTTATCCAGTTCAGTTTCGATAGGCCGTACAGTTGGTTCCATGTTTTTGCAATTGTGAATAGAGCTGCAACAAACATGCGTGTGCAGGCATCTGTTTTGTCGAATGATTTGGGTTCCTCTGAGTATGTTCCCAACAGGCGGATTGCTGGAGCATATGGAAGGTCAACTTCTAGTTCTTTCAGAAATTGCCACACTGTCTTCCAAAGAGATTACACTAGTTTGCATTCTCACCACCTGTGTAGAAGCATTCCTTTTTCTCCGCATCGTCGTCAGAATCTGTAGTTGTTTGTTTTATTAATGATGACCATTCTTACAGGAGTTAGGTGGTATCTCAATGTGGTTTTGAATTGCATTTCTCTGATGATTAGCGAGGCTGAGTACTTTTTCATGTGTCTGTTGGTTGCCCGTATATCTTCTATTGAGAAGTGTCTATTAATGTCTTTTGCCCACTTTTTAATGGGGCTGTTTGTTTTTTTCTTTTTGGTGTGTTCGAGTTCCTTGTAGATCTTAGATGTTAGACCTTTGTCAGATGTACAGGTGGCAAATATTTTTTGCCCATTCTGTGGGCTGTCTCCCTGCTCTCTTGATGGTTTCTTTTAATTGCACCAGATTTTCAAAGAGCAGTTACCATTTTTACTGAAAATATTTAACAAGATTGAAAAGAAGAGAATTATCTCTAATTCATTTGTGAAACCAGCATCACCCTAATGCCAAGCAAGGAAAATATACATCAACAACAAAACTACAAACTCATCCCTGATGAACATAGACACAACATCCTCAACAAAATATTAGCAAACTGAATTCAACAACACATAAAAAAAAAATTTACCACTATCAAATGGGTTTTGTCCCAGTAATGCAAGTATGGTACATCATACAGAAGTCATTTAATGTGATCTACCACAAATACAAACTTAGAAACAAAAATCATATGATTATTTCTATAGATGTAGAAAAAATATTTGACAAAATCCAGCATCTCTTCATGATAAAATCCCTGAGAATAATAAACATAGAAGGAACATTCTTCAAAATAATAAAAGCCATATAGGCAAACTCAAGGCCAATGTCATACTTAACAGAGAAAAGTTGAACTCGTTCCTCCTCAGAACAAGGTAAGAGTGCCCAGTTTTACCACTCCTGTTCAATATAGTACTGAAAGTCTTAGCCAGAGCAATCAGGCAAGAGAAAGAAATAAAGGGTATCTGAATTGAAAAAAAAAAGAAAGAAAGAAAGAAAGAAAGAAAGAAAGAAAGAAAGAAAGAAAACCCTCTGTATGCCAATGACATGGTCTTATACCCTGAGAATCCTAAAGACTCCTTCAATAGGTTGTTGGATTTGATAAATTAATTCAGTAAAGTCTTGGGATACAAAATCAAATCACACAAACTGGTGTAACAGTGCTGTACACCAGTAACTACCAAGCTGAGAATTAAATTAGGAACTAAATTCCATTCACAATAATAGCCAATGAGCTAAAATACCTAGGAATATATTAAGCCAGGGAGATGAAAAATCTCTACAAGAAGAACTACAAAACACTTATAGAGGGCACAACAAATTATAGAGGACACAGCAAATGTAAAAATATACTATAATCATGAATCGGAGGGGTCAACACTCTTAAAATGATCATATTACCCAAAGTAATCTATAGATTCAATGAAATCCCTGTCCAAGTACCAATGTCACTTTTCACAGAATTATTTAAAAAAATCCTAAAATCCATGTGGAATCAAAAAAGCTAGAATAGCCCAAAAAATCTTAAGCAAAAAGAGCACAGCTGAAGTCATCACACATTACCTGATTTCAAATTAGATTGCAAGGCTATGGTAATCAAAACAGCATTGTACTGAAACAAGAATAGACATGTGGACCAGAGAAACAGAATCCAGAAATAAGCCTAGATACCTATAAACAAACAATCTTTGACAAAGAAGACAAAACCATGTACTAGGATATACACACCCTTTTCAACAAATTGTGCTAAGAAAATTGGATAGCTATATGCAGAAAACAGTTAAAATCTCTCACTTTATACAAAAATTAACTCAAGATACATTAAAAACTTTAATATCAAACTTGAAACCATAAAAATCCTAGAAGAAAACCTAGAAAAAACTCTTCAGAATATTTACCAAGGCAAAAATATATGACTAAAATCCTAATAGCAAATGTAAAAACAAACAGAAATAAAGCAGGATTTAATTACACTAAAAAGCTTCTGCATAATAAATAATATACAAAATAAATAGACAACCTAGAGAATTGGCGAAGATATTTATAAACCATACATATGGCCAAAGGACCAATTCCTAGACTCTACAAATAATTCAAACAAATCAGCAACAACAACAACAAAAAACACAATCCCATTAAAAAGTGGACAATGACATGAACAGACATCTCACAAAAATACACCAATGACCAACAAACATGAAAAAATGCTCAGCATCGCTAATAGTCAGGAAAATTCAAGTTAAAACCACAATGAAATGTCATTTCTCACAAGTCAGAATGGCCATTATTAAAAAAAAAATAGATTTGAGCCAGGCGCTGAGGTTCACACCTGTAATCCCAGCACTTTGGAAGGCAGAGGTGAGAGGATTGCCTGAGTTCAGGGGCTCAAGACCAGCCTGGTCAACTTGGTGAGATCTCATCTCTACAATAAATTTTTTAAAAATTAGCCAGGCATAACGGTGTGTGCCTGTGGTTCCAACTACTTGGAAGACTGAGGCAGAAGGGTCGCCTGAGCCCAATAGGTCGAGACTGCGGTGGCAGTGAGCAGGCCACTACACTTCAACCTGGGCAACATAGTGAAATTCCAACTCAAAAAAATATATATAGATATGGATGCAGATTGCAGTGAAAAGGGAATACTTATACTCTGTTGAGAATGAAAACTAGTACAAGCTCTATGGAAATCAATATGGAGATTTTTCAAAGATTTAAAAGTAGATCTATCATTCAATTCAGCATTCCGACTACTACCTACCTACCCAAAGGAAGAGAGGAAATTATACAAAAAAGTCACTTGCAGTCATACGTCTGTTGCATTACAATTCATAAATGCCAAGATGTGGAACCAACCTAAATGTCCATTAACTGATCCGGAGATAACAAAAGTTAAATATATATATTTTATTATTTAAACATTATTCAGCCATTAAGAGAAATGAAATAATGTCTTTTACAGCAAGTTGAATGGAATTACAGAACATGAACTTAATAATGCAAGAATACAAAACCAAACACCCCCATGTTCTCATAAGTGAGAGTCAAACTAAGAATTTGCAAAGGCACACAGAACGGTAAAATGCCTTCAGAGATACTGATTTTTCCTATTAAGGTATAGTCTAGAATTCTGCATTTTTACGTAGCCTGTCAAATGATTTTGTGCAGGTGCCAAGGAATTATACCCAGAGGGGGAGAATGGAAATGAGTGGAAGAATGAAAAGTCATCTATTGGATACAATGTACAGAGGTGGGTGTGGTTGACACACTTAAAACACAGACTCTTTACCACTGTACAATGCATCTATGTTAGCTAAAAACTATCTGTAACCCCAAAAGCTATATAAATAAACAAATACATAAATAAAATTACTTTAAAAAAAACATTGTATAAATATCTTCAGAAGACTTTGAGAGCTTCAAAAAATTTGTCATAAATTTTGTGTTCCCCAATTTCTTTCAAGCATCTTATTTTATCTCTTACACAGTTATATGCAGCTAGTTAACTTTGCTGAGACATGAAAAATGATTCTCATAAATTTATTTAGTTTTCTTGGCATTGCTGATTAGAAAGTACATGTCAAAATATTATAATAATACCTGAGATAATGAACCTGTGAGAATAAAAAGTGCGGGTAAACCCAAATTTAGGTACAATATATTGAATACATAACAATTTGCAATATAGCATTTTTGATGATTGACTACTATCCTGTTTAAACCCTCTTCACATGAGGATGTTATAAGTTGGTTCTTGGAGAAAACATGGAAACCTAAAGAATAAACAAATGTCAGGAAAATCTGTCTTGGGGAAAAAAGGAAACCAAGAATTAGTTTCTATGTTTCCATCATTCCCTCATCCCAGGCAACAAAACAGAATAAAAACTCATAGATTCTAAAATAAAAAGCTTTGTGAAAGTTCACACAGCCATTTAATTTAACTCAGTATAGTATAACAATTAATTGACAAGCTTACACAGTTTGGACCTTGCTTAGCACATAGTGACAGTGTTGGACTACATTCTCAAAATATGATTCTCTGACCATCTGCACAAAATCATTTGACAGGCTATGCAAAAATGCAGAATTCTAGACTATAACATTCATGGGATAAATCAGTATCTCTGAAGGAAGTTTTTTAACTTTTCTGTCAAATCTTGAGGAAACTAGACCAAACTCTCTAAGTCATCAAGTGTGTTCCTGCCATATGTGGAAGACATATTTATAGATCCCTATAGTTCTAATACCCAGAACCTGTGACTATGTTACCTTATCTGGCAGAAGGGATTTTACAGATGTGATTAAGGTAACAGACCTTGATATGGGGAGATTATTCTGATTGTCTCAATATAAGGGCATGAATTCTTGAAAGTGGAAAACCTTCCTCAGCCAACTTTGAGATAAGAAAATAGATTAGAGAAGTGTGCTGTAAGAAGTTTTCACCTGACATTGCTGGCTCTGAAAAGGAAGAAGAGGACACCTGAGTGAAGTAAGGGGGTAGCCTTTGGAAGGTGGACATGGCCTGGAACAGACAGATAGCAAGAAAATGGGAACTCCATCCTACAAACACAAGTACCTTTGAGTTTTCTGAATAGGCAAAGAAATGGATTTAAATTTCTCTCTAAGAGTCTCCAAAAGTAATAGAACTCAACATACATACATTCATTTTGAGCTTATAATCTCCATGTCAGACTTCTCACTTACAGAACTGTGATATAATAAATTTAATGCTGTTTTATGTCACTACATTAATAAATTTGTGCCCTTTTAAGCTACCACATTACTATATTAAATTACTACACTAGTAGTAATTTATTATAGCAGCAATAAAAATTAACATATGTATGATTACTGGTTAATACCTAAACCATTACACATTATTTAAATTTATTTATTTATTATTTATCCATGTATTAGCCATATTTATAACAGAAATGTGGCATTTCTACAAAGCATAATAATTTCTTTAAAATACAACTAAGCAGAATATAGCAAAGCAGTAAAAAACTTATATTAATTGATCCACTTACCTGCATTTTAGCAATCTTATACTATTCATGGTTAATTTCTACTTACATGTTTATAGCTACACTATAATAAATTATAGTATTTTGTATATTTTAAAGTGAATGCATTGAAATCATGAAGTATTATAGCACATATAATTTAAATAATGTGACTATTCATTAAGAAAGGTGAACAGAAATGTTTTCCAAATTTTTTTGAGCATCCCAATCAGAAGTAGATAAAGCATAAATTAAAATCCCTCATAATTGGTTCCTTTTTTGAATCTACTTTTATTTTGGTAATTTGAAAATTGACATACAATAAAGAGCTTAAAGCCCTCTGTTAAAGATACTTCTTATATAGTATGCTTTAGTTTTTCTACTAAGATTTTATCTTATATTTCTCTTAAAAATAAAAACAGAAAGCTTTAACTGATTTCAAAATAATATGAATTTTAAAAAAAATAACCTCAAACTTATCATCATGGCAAATAATAACCCATAGAGATAATTCCTTTTAACCAAACTTTGGTAAGGCTCCCATTACATTCTATTTTATTTTTAGCTTCTGGTAGAGATTAGGAAGTATACGTTTTAATAGTAAATCAAATGTTTAAAAATTTTATTAAACAGAGCTTTGCCATTTTCTAAGTGAGAAATAAGAAAATAGTATTAATAACATATATAGTTTATTTAATGTTTCACTGAGATACCAGGTTTCTTAAGTTTACTGAACTGTTTTCTCTAATAATTTTCACTTCTATGGTTTAGAAAAACAAGATATTTTCTTTTTGCATACAGAAATAACTAGAATCAAGTATGGTTGACTATTAGCTTCCTTAGATAACTTACTGCATTCTCAAATCTGGTTCATAGTCCTGTAAGCTCAGAAACCAGACATGGTCTTCAAACTAAGAATAAATCCACATCCACAGCAGAAACATTTCACAAAAATATGAGATTGACAATTTTTTTATTTCTTTCCAATAAAAGACAATTTACCTGTAACAGTGTATGTTTTGATTTCAGCATGACACATTTATTATTTTTTTCCTCTACATGGGCAACCAAGTTATATCAGTAGACTCTTTATGACTATAGAACAAATAAAATTATTAAATATGTTATGGTATTAGGATAAAATGGTTTCATGCATTCCATCTACATAAAGTAAGCCATTATCAATATGACCAGAGTATCTTAATTCTTTTTAGTTAAGATGGTACCTCTCTCCTGATGTATTAGCTATAGTTTTACATATTGTATTAATTATCTTTAGCTGCAATAATACTACAAAAAATAAGTTACTTTCCAACATCATATCTGTAGATGACCCTAGTGAGTCTTTTTCAGGCTGTGATATGAATTCAGCTCAGTTCCATCAGTCTTCTTATTTAGGACTCAGTCTGATAGGAGGGGTTTGTCAAAGACATCCTCTAATCAGGCAAAAATTCAGGAACAAAAGAACCTAAATCCAATATCAAAGGTATAGGAAACAATACTTTTCACTTGTAGGAAGGAAACAAAGAGAGAATATTTGATCTACAATGATATAATCAACCATAAATGGCTTTGGAAAACATTTGCCCATGATCATATGCTTTCTTTTTGAGTTTCATAACTAAATTATCAAATTTTCCATGGACTGTTCTTTATATTTAACTTTGTTAGTATATTCAACCTTGCAGTTTATGGACAGCCTTATTTTCTTAAAGAGATTTTACTCACTTTTGTGATGGAATTTGTTTAATTCAACTTTATTTCCCTTAAGTTAGTTATTGGTTTGTTAATGCTTCATTACAGATTCTAAGACATTAAAAAAATTGTTTGGTCACTTTATTTTGAAACATATATGGATATGCCCATACTAACAATATACCGACAATGCTTAACATTAAATAATTTTAAAGTGTAATTTACTGTCATAAAATAGCAAAAAGTGTTTAGTAAAAAGTAAAGCACACGCCATAGATCATAAGTTTTATTATGATAAATTACCTCGTAGATATTAGTGGGCCACAGAGTTGCTGAATTACATTAAATAACAGTATATTCAAATGAATAGTGTTATTGGTTTGATTAATCATGTAGCACTAACTACAATTCAATATTATTATATAATATATTATGATATTATATGACACTTCAAAAGCACAAATTCCATTTAAGTGTATTTTGTTTTGTTCTATAGTGCCATATTTCAAAAAGGCCTGACAAAAATCTTCAATGACTGTCCAAGCATTCAGTGGACAACAAATAATAACCTATAGAGATGATTCCTTTTGGTAAGCTTTCCATTGATAATTTGGCATATTGTCTTCTATTTTGTTTCTATTGTGGTTTTGCATATGTTTTTCATCTTCATTTTTCCAGCTATAGAAATTCAATATTCAGTTATCACCAGAAGTTAAAATTTGCCCTAGGATACCTATTTGGCCAAAAAAAAAAAAAGTCTCTTCATTTGTTTTCATTTTTTTATGTCTATCTTTGCAGCTAGCTAGCTGGCTAACTTTCATGTATCTATCTATCTATCTATCTATTCCTTTGTTGTAGAGAAGGTGAGTCTAATTTAAATGTATAGTAGTTCTATGTTAATCTAACACTTGTAATTTTTTTTTTTTGAGTTGGAGTCTCACTCTGTCGCCCAGACTGGAGTGCAGTGGCCGCTCCTGGCCACCGCAGCAGCCGCAACCTCCTGGGCTCCGGCGATCCTTCCACCTCAGCCTTCCCAGTAGCCGAAACTACAGGCGCGTGCTACCACGCCCGGCTGATTTTTTGATTTATTGTAGAGATGAGGTCTCGCTGCCCAGGCGGGTCTCGAACCCGCGGGCTCAGGCAATCCACTCACCTCAGTCTCCCAAAGGCGAGGGATTACAGGCTGAGCCACCGAGCCCGGCCCACTTGTAAATTTTTTAAAGTGAAGTTGCTTATGTGAATTATTGCAGGGAATAAAAGATCTCTCAATGATAATAGGAAACTGTGTAACATTTTAACTGCTTTATTGAGATATAATTTACTTAACATCGAATCCATTCATTTAAGGTATATATTCTATGGCTTTTAAAATGTTAACAGGGTACTGCAATCATCGCCACAATCAGTTTTAGAATATTTCCATTACCCCACAAACCCCTCATACCTTTTAGTCCTCACTCCCCAATTATTCCAAACCTCTACCCCATGTCCTAGCAACCACTAATATACTTTCTGTTGCTACAGATTTGCCTAACCTGGATATTGCATATAGTGTAAATGGAACATACAATACGACTCCTGTAACTAGTTTATTTCACTTAACATAAGTTTTGCCCAATTCATCACATTGTAGCAAGTGTCAGTACTTCATTTCATTTTATTGCCTGTAACATTCTATTGTATGAATACATCACATTTTATTTATCTACGAATTAGTTGGTGTGCATTTGTTTGGCTATTATGAATAATGCTGCTAAGAACATTTGAGTACAAATTTTGTATAGACAAATATTTCATTTTTTTTAACAAATTTTATTTTAAATATGTGGGGTACAATTCATGGTTAGGTATACAAATGTTCATTATGCAGGTACCCTTGATGATGAGGTGTGCTCCCTCTCCCCTGGCAGTTTCCCCCTACTGCCAATTCCTTCCCCACCATCCCCTGCCAGTTTCCCACCACTGCCAATCCCTTTTTTAAAGTATTACGATATTTGTTCAAGGTTCATTTATGAGTGAGAACATGTGATACTCAGCTCTCTGTTACTGTGATAGATCACTCAGTATTATAGCCTTTAAGTTCATTCAAGTTGTCCTTCTTTATGACTGCATAATAGTCCAACGTGTATATGTACCACATTGGTTTTTTATCCAGTACTCTTTCGATGGGCAGCATGGTGGGTCCAGGTCTTTGCTATTGTGGACAATGCTGCAATAAACACGCATGAGCAGGTATCTTTTACATAGAGTGATTTGTGTTCCTCCAGGTATATTTCTAGTACGGGGTTTGCAGGGAGTCGTTTTTTAGATCTTTTAGGAATCTCCACACTGTTTTCCACAGAAGCTGTATTAGCTTATACTCCCAGCCACAGCGTAGAAGTGTTCTTCTGTTGCCACATCATCTCAACCATCTGTTGTTTTTTGAGTTACTGATGATGACCATCCTGACTGGAGTTAGGTGGTGTCTCAGTGTGGTTTTAATTTGCATCTCCTTGATGACTAGTGAGACCGAGTGTCTTTTCATGTATCTGTTGGCTGCTTGTATATTTCTTTTGAGAAATATCCTTTCATATCTTTTGCCCACTTTGTAATGGGGCTGCATGTTTTATTCTTACTGGCACATTTGAATTCCTTGTAGATTCTAAATGTTAGGCCTTTGTCATATGTTTTAATGTAACTTAGGTAAGTATATGAAATTGCTAAATCACATAATAACTCTATGTTTAGTCATTTGACGTTTTGCCAAATTGTTTTTTTAAAGAGGAGTGAATACTTAAATATGTCACAAAAATAGGATAAAAGAATTTGAGTTTTGTTTTCATGCAAATGGGGAGCTGGATGTTAGATATTACTACTTCCCAGATAAAACAATATTAAAACTGTTACTCTCACAGAGAAAGTATATATGTATAACAACAACAACAGCAACACTCCAACCATAAGCAAAGTGCAACTACACGGAATTATGTTTTTCCATAGGTTGAGTTTTGAAAAAAATATTTCCATTGAGGATATCAAGCTCTCACTTAAGTTTCAGCCTTAAGTTTCTGTGAATATCTGGTATTGAAAACTCTGATGCAAGACATAGACATTGAATCCTACCACGTTGATGGAAATGTGGCATGCTCAAAGGAAGAAAATGGAAAAACTCTGAAGAAATCTCAAATCAATTACTATTCATTACCAGTAGACAAAAGACCCATGTGCAGAAGCTCACAATTTAAAAATACTTGACATAAAAGGAAAATAGATACTTTCCGAAAGAATCAGTAGCAAAACTAATAGTAGAGTTAGAGCAAAAGGAACTATATTTAAAGAAGTTTTTTGATACACAAAATATAAGAATATGTAAAATAGTTAAATAATTTGAAAATAGCATAAAAACATAAGAATAGACTCAAATTGTTAAAATAAATTTAAAAGGCATGTTTTGTAAGTTAAAACATTATTATTACTTGAAATCAGTAAATGGGTTAAATAACAGATTTGGTAAGACAGATAATAACAAACAGATTTGTTAACAGACAGATAATTCTAAAATTTTTATCCAGAGCTCAGTAAAAATAAAGAAAATGTGAACAGAAAATAAATATTAAAAGACATAGCTGATAAACAAGAATGTCCAATATATTTGAGTCCTAAAAAAAGAATAAAAGAATAATGAGACAATATAGTAAGGGAGAACAGAATGTGAGCTCAAATTTATATAATATATATCACCAGGAAATACTTATCTCCAAGCAAGATAGGTGAAATTAAATTCATCAACACAGCTCATAGCGATAGCTTTGAGCTCCAAGCTCAAAAAAAACCTTCACAATTTTGTGGCATTTAAGAGACTTCAGTGAGGCAGCACTTTGCCTACATGCTCAGATAACAGACAATGCATTCTTAACTTGCTCTGTAGAAACTTTTGTTTTCTGGGAAGTTTAAAACGCAAAGAGGATTATTACTAAACAGGCACAATATTCACTATCAATTAACAACTAGTTCCTAACAAGTACTGAAAGAATAAATCCACAATGAATTAGTATTAATAACACTCAAGAAAGAAACCTTGTAGTTTTCTTGTGGAAATCCATCATTTTTCCAAGATTTTAGAAAGACACTCTTTAAAACTTTTAGAGATGATATAATTATAAGAATAATGCCTGAATTTAAAGGAAAGAGCACACAAAAAATAAACTCTGTAAAATAATATTTTGTAAATATAATAATACAATTTTGAGTGGATAAATTAGAAACACAAAAAATTATTAAATATATCATTATTTCCAACATAAAGCTCTAGAAAAACAATATTTAAAAGTTAAAGAAGATGAACAGAAAGAGCATAGTTAAGACAACAAGAATGCCATTGCTTTTTGGAATAGCATTAAAAGAGTGGAAACCAGATTAAACTACTATATGCAAAAATTCAAAGGATAAGAGCAGATTTTGGGGCTATATTTGGAGGGAAAATGATAAAGTATTTTAATCCTAGGCCTCTTGCTTGGAATAAGTGTTAAAATGTTACTGAAAAAAGAAGGATAACTCTGTCAAATCTATGCATTGCTTACTTTTTTTGTTTCTCTAAATCATATTAAAATAAAAAAAATGATAGACCAAAATTGCTTTAAAAATATTTATTCAAAAGCAATTGAGAAAACTTTAAGAGCAGTGAATGAACTTTCTGAATCAGTCCAAGACAAATGATTCAAAACTTTTCCCTCAGTACACTAAAAGAATTTGTGGACGAGAGTAAACCAGTGTCAATAGTATGGTAGGGATTATATGAAACTGAGACAGTAGACAGCAAGACACCTGATAGATAGAGTGGCCCCTATTAGCTGCAAGCCCCACAGACTGGAGTGAACACACCCACTTCCAGGTCTGTGGATTTCATCTTTTCCAAATTTTTTCCTGATTGGCCCTTCCCAACCGTCTCTAGCTTGGTAAATATACTAAAACCAGACCATGGTGCCTTTCTCTGATTGGTGCTGTTGCCAACCAATCAGCAGACTCGGGAGACTATGAAAGCTCATGTCTGCGGAAGCAACTGGGCATCCCTCTTGAGATCTCTCCCACTGCTGGGAGCTTTTCTGTTCTCTAATAAACTCTTACTCAGTCACCTTCTGGTTGTTTGTGTCCCTCCTTCCTCCTGGACTGAAGAATGTGGACTGGAAGAGCTGCCACTGAAAAACGCTGGATCTGAATACCAAACTTGAAGAGTTGCACCCACTGGAGACTGGCTTGCCAGCCGATGGAGCCGGCAAAGCTGGCGTAGCCGGCAGGGAAGGTGGAGTCAGCGAAGTCGACAGACCCCAGGGAGCCCGTAGAGCAGAGTTGATGACAGAGGGGACTCAACAGCAGAGGGACCCAAAGGCAGAGCAGAGTGGAGGGAGCAGAGCTGATGGGGCTCACAGAGCTAAAGAGTTCTGATGGGGCCTCAGAACCAGCAGACATGTAACTCTTTAAGGATTGGCTTGCTGGAACACCAAGCAGGAAGAGCTGTGACACTTCTTGGGGCTCAGCTCACCAATTCCCTCCCTCGAATCAAGAAACATCCTCAAGGGTTCCCGTGGCTGCTGGCATCCCCAAGGTCGTGGGTGCCTCCTTGTTCCCCATCCAGATGCCATCGCGTCCTGGCCACCGCGTGGATCCCGGGCTGTCAATGCAGCTCTGGAAACCACAACATTTCTTGGGGACCCAGCTTGCCAGCTGATCGAATAAAAAACTGTACCCAACCCAAGATGGTGGAGATGGAAAAATATAAATTCAATAATATTGGCAATGTTTAAGATTGCATAATATAATATAAGCTGGTTTATTTGTGGGAGCTTAGAAAATAAAATAATATTCTGTGTCTAATAATGAGATATTGCTTGGGAAAACATGTATTGAGTTTAACAAGGAATATATTTGAGCTATTTTCTGTGCTTATTGTTTTCACCAAGGAAATTGGTTTAAGTGTGATGTGGGGCATTTAAGCCCTATCATTTAGGAAATGTGGGGGTGATGAAACAAAACAGCTGGAATGTGGAAATATTTAAAAGTCTATGATGTTTGGAAAAGGGATTCGAGGTGTTTGGCAAGATTCTGCTGGGAAAAAAAGTATATGTAATAAAAAACAGTTGAACGGGATCCAGTGGACTGCTCTAAGAGTGAAAAATGTAGTCTTTGGGAGATTTGAAACTGAGACTAGATTGGGGATGTTTAGAGGACGGAAGAAATATTGAAATGTTAGAATAAGAATCTATTATCTTAAAAATCTCTCTAAAATAGGGTAGTACTGGAATAATTGTGTGCTAATGGCCACACTTGTATTAACCTATGCCACGCTGGGAAAGTAAAGTGAAATCGGCTTATTTTTAACCATTATTTGCATCATCAGTATCACTATAAAATGCTTTACTAAGCTATAAAGTCACTTATCAATATGTACAGTTTGTATCATTTAAAGCTGCAGCTTCCTGGAAAATACACTGTAGAAAATAGTCCTGCATGGCAAAGTTGTGCCCCAGATGACTCAGTAGGTCTTACCTACCCCTAATTTCTTCACAACACTGAGGTCAGCTTTAGGGCAAGTATTTAATGTAGTAAATTATTCTACATATCGATTATGGCCATTATATTGCTCAATGTAATTTGTTTTCTCATTTTATCTGTAAATCTTCAGAATTAATTTTATATTAGAGCTTCTCTGTCTCATTCATTTTCTAATTCACAGTATCTAGTAACAAGATCATTGCATCATCTATCTATAAAAGAACACTAGAGACAGAACAGTTTCTTTCTTTGTAAGCAAAGGTTTTCCCTGCTTTATTGAGGTATACTTAACAAATAAAATTATGTCAATTTGAGGTGCAAATTGTGATGATTTGGCATGCATTTATATTATGAAGTGATTAAAATAATCATATTAGTCAATCCATCCATCATCTCACTCAGTTACCATTTTTATTCATTTGATGTGGTAACAACAATTTAAGATCCACTCTTAGCAAATATCAGGTATAAAATACAATATTGTTATCTTTAGTCATTATGCTGTACAATGGATCCCCAAACTTATTCATTTTATAACTGAAAGTTTATATCCTTTAACCATTATCTCCTCACTTCCCAATCTCCTAGTCTCTGACCATCATCATTCTATTCTGTGTTTCTATGAGTTTGACTTTTTCAGATTTCACAAATAAGTGAGATCATACGATATGTGTCTTTGTCTGACTTAGTTAACATATTATTTCACAGTTCATTCATCTTGTCACAAATGGATATGATGTGTAATAGTCCATTGTGTATATGTGTGTGTATCATATTTTCCTATGTAAGATGCAGAAGTTTTACAGTTTCAAGTCTTAGCATTTAAGTTTCTAAGCTATCTTGAATTAATTTTTTTGAATGGTGTAATATAGATGTCCAATTTCACTTTTTTGAATTCGGATAATCAAGTTTTCTCAACATAAATTGATGAACAGATTATATTTTGCCCATTGTGTATTCTTAGTGCCCTTGTTAAAAACCAGCTGACTGTGTATGCATGGATGTATGTCTGGACTCTCAATTTTGTTCTCCTGTTGTATATATGCATATATAATATAGTCATACAGGCATATATTAGATATTAAATTACATATAAAATAGATTAATATATAACATAATTAAATAAATTGATCATATAAAATCAATGTGTAATTTGAAACACAAAAATACTGAAAAAGAAATGGTAAATGTTAATATTTGTTGATCAGCCTTATTTTTAAAATTTGTGTTTATTCAATTAAAAATTAAGTTAGAGCCAGGCTCGGTTGCTCAGCCTGTAATCCCGTGCCTTTGGGAGGATGAGGTGAGTGGATTGCCTGAGCCCGCGGGTCCGAGACCCGCCTGGGCAGGCAAGACCTCATCTCTACAATAAAATAAAAAAATCAGCTGGGCGTGGTAGTGCACGCCTGTAATTCCAGGTACTCGGAAGGCTGAGGCGGAAGGATGGCCGGAGCCCAGCAGGTCAAGGCTGCGGTGACCGGGAGCGGCCACTGCACTCCAGACTGGGCGTGAGACTCCAACTCAAAAAAAAAAAAAAAAAAAAAAAAAAGTTAGATTACAAGGGCTTTCTCCTCCTTTCTATTGGAAAGTGTTTAGTTTAACATATCTCTGTATCAAATATTAAATATCCTTGGCATCACTTATAACTGAAAATCTGTTTTTGCATAAGCTTAGAAGGTGACATTAAAATATTTGGGAGTGAAACGTAAACAGAAGAAAACAGTGTGACAATAGCCACTGGGGTATTTAGTGATCGTCTAATAAGGGCACTTGTTCTTTAAAATTCACATGACCCTGACCATAATTTCACTCTGTGCCTTAAGTCTTGAATGCCTTCAAAGATCTCTGAAGATTGTGTGTCTTGGGTGGTGAAGAAAGTTGGTAAGAGAGACATGTTACCACTCAACTAATTACCACTAACTAAAAGCTTCTGCCTCTTTCTGTTAATTTGGGCAGCAAAATGATTATTTTGCCTTCTCCTTCTTGTACTCTCAATATTAGCACATTATCGATTGATACATGGGAATGACTTTGTTTACCTAGGTGCCGTTCTGATTTTACCCAAGACAATAAATGGTAATGATGCATGAGGGCATTTGTGGAGAGAATAAATTTAACTTAAATTTTGGACAGATGTTGAAATGAACATAACAACTGGAAATTCAATATTAAACATTTCATTACTTGAACATTTCTTCAGATTTCTCCAGTCATGTTTGAGTCTCCTCCATGCTGCTTACCTGCCTTTCTTTCTAACTTACGATTAAATAGTGAACAATTAGCCGGGCTCCGTGGCTCAGCCTGTAATCCCGCGCCTTTGGGAGGCTGAGGTGAGTGGATTGCCTGAGCCCGCGGGTTCGAGATCCCCCCCGGGCAGCGAGACCTCATCTCTACAATAAATCAAAAAATCAGCCGGGCGTGGTAGCGCGTGCCTGTAATTCCAGCTACTTGGAAGGCTGAGGCGGAAGGATCGCCGGAGCCCAGTGGGTCGAGGCTGCGGTGGCCAGGAGCGGCCACTGCACTCCAGTCTGGGCGACAGAGTGAGACTCCAACTCAAAAAAAAAAAAAAAAAAAGTGAACAATTAGAAACCTTAAATGGATAAAAGAACTTTTAGTTTCAATTCAAATAATTTCAACCCTTCCCTTCTGCTCTTTTTTTTTTAAAGATTGTCCAGTAGTCTATATTTTTCATGTCTAAATGATCATTAAACAAATATAGTATGATTTTTCGTGTCTAAATGATCCTTAAACAAGTATAGTACATGAATGATGAGGAGTTTCAGTCCAGTTCCAAATATGTACCTTACAAACTCCTGCTACAAAAATTAAAATAAAACACACTCCAGTGAACTTTACCTATATACTATATTGCTAATGCAGCTTACAAAATAGTTTTAATGGAGTGATTTATTAAAGGAATTGTTATATAAACTATATCTTTTATTAACAAAATCCCACAAAATAACTGAAAGTGTGTCAACCATTTATTTTACATCTGAGTGATGTTGATTCACGGAAAGATTATTTCCTTATGTAATTTTAGGTATTTAAAATATTTCTTTTTTTTTTTTTTTGAGTTGGAGTCTTACTCTGTCGCCCAGACTGGAGTGCAGTGGCCGCTCCCAGCCACCGCAACCTGGACCTGCTGGGCTCCAGCGATCCTTCCGCCTCAGCCTTCCAAGTAGCCGGAATTACAGGCATGTGCACGCCCAGTTGATTTTTTGATTTATTGTAGAAATGAGGTCTCTCCTGCACAGGCGGGTCTCGAACCCGCGGGCTCAGGCAATCCACTCACCTCAGCCTCCCAAAGGCGTGGGATTACAGGCTGAGCCATCGAGCACGGTTTAAAATTTTTCTAAGACTTCATTTTATGGTTTTTGGCTATGTACAGGCTATGAATTCTAACTTTTTAATAGATTCTTTCCTTCTGATCAATTATAATGTTTTTATTTTTGCCACTCTATATATTATGGCTTGCAATAAGTCATATTTGAATATTTTATAAGAAAAACAAACAAAAAATGCTTTTTTAAAATTAAATTGGTGATATCCCAGTACACTGAGTAGGAAAAATAATTGTTAAATGTTTTGCTTAAGCCGGGCTCGGTGGCTCAGCCTGTCATCCCATGCTTTGGGAGGCTGAGGTTAGTAGATTACCTGAGACCGTGGGTTCGAGACCTGCCTGGGCAACTTGGTGAGACATCATCTCTAAAATAAATCAAAAAATCAGCAGGGCATGGTAGCGCGTGCCTGTAATTCTGGCTACTCGGAAGGCTGAGGCAGAAGGATCGCCAGAGCTCAACAGGCAAGGCTGCGGTGGCCGGGAGCGGCCACTGCACTCCAGTCTGGGCAACAGAGTGAGACTCCAACTCAAAAAAAAAAAAAGTTTTGTTTAAACATTCTAGAATAGTCTTTTACATATTAATTCAAATAGCAGTATTTCAATAAAAGCAATAAATTTAAAGAATCATTAGTTAAATTATTTTTTAAATAATTTTATTTTTATAGCATTGTGTAATAAATCCATGCAACAAACCTGCATATATACCCCGTGAATTTAAAGTTAATAAAAAAGAAATACGTCTTTAAGGTTATTATTCAGGAACCAGCTTTGGCATGCATTTATCATTAGAAGGATAGCATATTTAACTTTTTTTTGCTTTTTATTTTTGCTTATTTTGCAGAATGTTGAAGAAGTTACTGTTACATAACAGTAAGTAAATCTAACTCCTCTTCTGAAAGCAATGGTATATACTATGTAGTGTTTCAAATCTGTTGAGGGAATTATTTTTGTTTTTGTTTTTTATCATATTATTGTTGGAGGAACAAAAAGAGAAAAATTAGTGACACAACTAGGAAACATTAACACCAATTGCTACCCTTTACTAAATATTAGATCTCATAAGGAATAATTTGTGTTAATTATTTCTAATAATTTATGTATATGAATATTCTTTTTTCTTTGATAACATGAGTTTAACAGGTTTATTCCAAATGGCATGAGTTGCAACTGGCAATGTCAAATATCAAAGTACTAACCCCAAAGTCTGAGTTCTCAAATAGAGTGCAGTATATTAATTCTTATAGTGGGGAAAAAATAAACACTTCTCTCCATAATCACTGAGCATATGCTCCTAGAGATCACCAGTGTCCAGGCAACTAACAAAATAACCACTGTTGAATTGTAATACCTGACAAAATAAACAACATCTAGCACAGTGCTTAGTGCCATTGCCTGGCACAGAATAGATAATCAATAATTGTTAAATTAAGAATTAAATAGAGAATATGTAGAGGAAAAAGGAAATGGAAGTAAACATTAGCAAAGGGAAAATTCTTATTATCCAGAAAACTGTAGATCATTAAGGTTATCCCTTTGGTAGTCAAATCAACACAATTTCAAGAGATGTTAGAGTAATTAATACAGGTATAATTATATTTAACACATAATTTTTTTTAGAAAGTATTTTCTTGGAAAGTGTCTATAATGAGAATAGTGTCAGTGTGTCTAGTACATGCACTCTTGATCACTAATGAACACTACTTATTTACTAAGCACTTTTTAAAAGTTTTAATTTATGTTAATTTAAAATATTAGATTAGTATAATAAACTAGCTCAGAGTCCACCCAAGTAGTTCAACAAAACGGCCAAGAAACTTCATCTTAACAATTATCCCTATGTTTGTGAAAGTTAAATGCAACTTATTTCATGGAAGACTTATTTTTAAGGTCAAAAATAGTAAGAGTGAGATAAAAATGAAAGTCTATAAATATTTGGAAAATAGAGTTTTTAATGGAATTAATATATGCAGCTGAAATTTTTTAGGTGTCCCAGTTGGAGTTCATGTAAATGAAAGGTGGAAATTAGCTTAGTGAAACCACAAAGAATGCAATTATGTTAATAACTATTTAACTTAAAATAGCATTCTATTCATCAGTCTTTCAAAGTTTTTGCTTTTCCTTGGATTATTCATGCATTTAGAAAAGACATCTAGGACATAGCTATATATAGTAAGTTTAGATTTTGGTTTTGTAACCTCATTTCTAAAGGGAAATTAGTGTAGTATTTAGAGAAAATCATTCTCAAACTAATTAAAATATTCCCATTCTTTCTTATGTGATGGCAGTTGCATGCTAAATTTTATTACACACTATTTAATTGAAGAGAAAAAATTCACACTATCTAAGCTTAAATTGTGGATCACTGTTATTACACTTTTTTTAGTTTTCTGAATTCAAATAAACATTTCTCATCAAAGAAAATATACAAATCAAGGATTGTGTTATTCAAAGCATGTGCATGCTTTTAAAAAAATCAAAATTAAGGGCATAATTACTGAGAAACCCACATACACACACAAAATTTGGTGACTCTATAGCTATGTTTTAAAAAATATCCTTGAAATAGTGAAAATAATAGAAAAGAGAGAAATGACTTGAATCCACCTTGTGAACCACCCCTACTTGTTGCCTCATCATGGGAATAAAAGAAAAGCAAATGCAGAGTGAAGTTCATGAGTAACATTTTCTGTGTCATACATAATCAACATTTATACTATAATCCAAGATTCCCAGAAGTAACTCTTCCTTTGAAGGTTTCTGTAGAGAAAGACTCTTTTTCTTCCAATCAGAGAGGAACAGAATTAGTAGTATACTTTCATCTATATACATTGCCGAATCTATACCATTACTCTTCTTTTTAAATTTAACATTCTGTCTTTTATTCTAAAACCTTCTTGTTTTTTGTCACCTCTCAAAAATCTGGTTCTACCCCCTCTTTCCTGGAAAACTAAACACCTGGCTTCAAGTTTTCTTCACTAAAAATGCCTCCATTGCTCAGGCTAACCTCAGCATCAATTTTCTTGCCTACCAAACAACCTGGCTTTAATTCTCCATCAGCAACCAACCTAAATATTATTTCCTATAATTTATCTGGCCTATTTTTATATATATAATATATCTGGCCTATTTTTATAAAATGGTACATCATTTTGCCATGGAGCATAGATCTTACAGTTTGTCACTTGAGCTATATTCATAGCACCTATTTGGCTGACTTCTTTTCTTTCTACAGCACACTTTCAAATATTCTAGATCAAGCTTTATTTTTGTAAATCTTATACATAACAAAAAACTGGAGGAGGAATCTATATACGCCAGTTGTCACTTTTATATTCCTATTTGAACTCTCAGTTGCATCTCACTGAGTAGATCATTGTCGTTTTACTTGAAACATAATCTTTTGAGGTTCTCTCTCTCTCTTTTTGTTCTATCCCAACTGTCTGTTTCATCTCAAAGACTTTGTTAAGTTGTTCTCCCATGCTGCATCTCTAAATATTGGACCCCTTCCCCAAAAAACCAAAATAGCCAAAGCAATCCTAATCCAAAAGAAGAAAGATGGAGGCATCACATTACCAGACTTCAAACAATACTGAAAGCCTGCAATAACCAAAATGACATGGTATTGGTATGAAAATAGACATAGTGACTAGAAGAACAGAATATAGAGCTCAAAAACAAAGCTGCTCGCCTGCAGTCATTTGATCTTTGACAAAGTTGGCCAAAAATTAACATTGGACCAGTGACATTCTATTCAATAAATGGTGCAAGGAAAACTGGATAATCATATGCAGAAGAATGAAACCAGACTCCTACTTCTCACGATATATAAAAATTATCTCAAAATGAAGCAAATATAAGACCACAAACTATAAAAATCATAAAGGAAAACCTAAACCTAGAAAACACACTTCAGGACACGAGCCTAGGTAATTCATTTGTACCCAAGTCTTCACAAGCAAATGCAACAAAACAAAAATTGACAAGTGGGGCCTAATTAAATTAGAAACAACAAAAGATACCATTAACAGAGTAAATAGACCACCTACAGAATGAGACAAAATATCTGCAAACTGTTTATCCAAGTAAGGGGTAATATTATCAATCTACAGGGAGTTTAAGCAAATCAACAAGAAAAAAAAACATTAAAAAGGAGACAAAAGACATGAAGTAACATTTCCCAAAAGAAGACATGCATGTGTCCAACAAATGTGAAAAAATGCTCAACTTCACTAATCATCAGAGAAATGTATATCAAAATCACAAGAAGATACCATCTCACACCAATCAGAAGGACTGGGTGACAGAGTGAGACTCCAACTCAAAAAAATAAAAAAATAAAAAATAAATAAAAATAAAAGTCAAAGAACAACAGAGGTTGACAAGGTTTTAAAGAAAAAGAATGCTCATACACTGCTGATGGGAATGTAAACTAGTTCAGCCCCTGTGAAGAACAGTGTGATAGTTTCTCAAAAAACCAAAAATAGAATTACCACTCTACCCAGCAATTTTGGGGTATATAGTCAAAGGAACTTAAAGTGTTCTACTAAAAAGGCACCTGCACTCAGTTGTTTATTGCAGCACTATTCTCAATAGCAAAAACATGGAACCAATCTAGGTGACCATCAATAGTGGGCTACATAAATAAAATGTGGTGCATACACACCATGGAATATTACACAGTCATAAGAAAGAATAAATAATGCACTTTGCACCAGCTGGAGGCCATTATTCTGAGGAAATTATCACAGAAACGGAAAACTGCATAACACATATTCTCCTGCCTAAGTGGCAACTAGACACTGGATGTGCACAATTATAATGTGTAGAGCAGACACTGGGAATAACCACAAGGGAATAAGAGGAGGAAGACTAGGGTGGATAAACTACCTGTTGGGGTACAGATTCCATAGAAGTCCAAAACTTCATGATCACACAAGATATCTATGTAATTAACCTGAATGTATACTCCTTGAAGTTAAAAGAAAACTAATACATCTTTTTTAAGAAAAATGATTTTAAATTGTAAACAAGAGAGCAAATATAGTGGTTGACCATGAAATTAAATTGAGGAACAAATGAAAAGAGAAGATTGAGGGGGTTCAGGACAGTAAAAGGATGGTATAACCAATGGATTTGATGTTATCCTGGGTCAAAAATTGTTGAAAGCAAACAACTAGAGATTGAATGGATACCAAACTTGTACTCTAAAAATTTATCTGATAGTCAGAAAGTCTTATCCATGAAATTGAAATTAGAGAGAGACTACATTATTAATGATGACAAGGTCATGGTTCTTACCACAATAAATGCTGTTGTAAGGAAAAATTAGGTTGCTGGAAGTTCAATTGAAATAAAAGGTAAAAAGATAATATCTCAATTATAATAAACAGCTTTCTGTTTATTAGTGGGCATGGAGACAAGTCATCTCAAGTGATATTCAGGAGTCAAGGTCAGGCTTTTAGCGGTGGATTTGTAATTTAATAACAATCTTTGAGATAACTTGGTAGTTTGCTTTTTTTTCCCATACAGCAACTCAGCAAATCTGTCACATAGTCACCATCATCTCTATTTAATAGATGAGAAAATGGAGGTTTCAATAATGAAGTGACTTGGTAGTATATAGAAATTACAGGAACTAAACGATTACCTGTTTTTAAATCCAGTGCTATCTGACAAATATCCTTCTGATACAAATATTTGTTCATACCTATCTACTGTACTACAACTAGGTGAACAAACAGAGAATGTTTAATTTCAGTATTAAAGTACATGTTTTCCAGCCCCATTACAAAGAGGGAAAAAGACATGAATAGACACTTCTCAAAAGAAGACACACGAGCAGCCAACAGATACATGAAAAAATGTTCAACCTCGCTAGTCAACAAGGAGATGCAAAATAAAACTACACTGAGATACCACCTAACTCCACTCAGAATGACCATCAGCAATAACTCAAAAAGTAACAGATGCTGGAGAGGATGTAGCAAAAAGGGAACATTTCTACACTGTTGGTGGGAGTGCAAGCTAGTACAGTCTCTGTGGAAAACAGTGTGGTGATTCCTAAACATTCTAAAAATTGGCCTTCTGTATGACCTGGTAATCCCCCTACTGGGAATACACCCAGAAGAACTCAAATCACTCTATAAAAAGATACCTGCACACATATGTTTATAACAGCATTGTTCAAAATAGCAAGAACATGGAACCAACTGTGATGCCCATCAAAGAGGACTGGATAAAAAAATGTGCTACATATACACAATGGAATATTATGCAACCATAAAGAAAAACAAAATCATGAACTTTGCAGCAACCTGGATGGACTTAGAGTCTATAATACTGAGTGATCTTTCAGAGAAACAAAGAACTGAGTATCACATGTTCTCACTCATAAGTGGACTTTGAACAACTAACATAATACTGTAAGAAAAGGATTGACAATAGCGGAAAACTGCAGGAGGTCTAGGGGAGGAATGGAAGTGGGATTGGCAGTAGCTGGAATCTGCCTGGGCTAGAGGGGGCACACCTCATCAACAAGGGTAACTGCACAATGAATTTTGTATATCTAACCCTGAATTGTACCCCACAATTTTAAAGTAAAAAAATTAAAAGTTAAAAAACAAAAAAGTATGTTTTCTTAAGTTAGTTATATGTGATATTTTGCATGATTTTATTATGTAAATGCATGAGTATATATGTATGTGTATACTTTATAGACAAATTGCACAAAATAAAAAATTGAGTTTATGTCAGAAATGTCAGAAATTTTGAGATTTAATATTAATGTCTTTATTTTCTTTTCTTTTTTTTTTTTTTTGAGTTGGAGTCTCACTCCGTCGCCCAGACTGGAGGGCAGTGGCCGCTCCTGGCCACCGCAGCCTTGACCTGCTGGGCACCGGAGATCCTTCTACCTCAGCCTTCCGAGTTGCCGGAATTACAGGCGCTCACTACCACGCCCGGCTAATTTTTGATTTTTTGTAGAAATGAGGTCTCGCCAAATTGCCCAGGCAGGTCTCGAACCCGCGGGCTCAGGCAATCCACTCACCTCAGCCTCCCAAAGGCACGGGATTACAGGCTGAGCCACCGAGCCCGGCTAATGTCTTTATTTTCTATTAAATACTTTCTTCGGTGACATACCAATTTATTAAAATTGGATTTAGATTATTAATTTAAATTTTTTGCTAAACTTTACCATATATATGCACAAACAATGTCAATATTTGTTTCCTTAAAATATACAAAATTATCTAATTTCACTCAATGCTGAAACTTCCCTGAAATATATCACAATGTATCACTTTGCATTATTACTATAGTGAAAACACTTCAATGTCATATTTTATCCTTCATATATGTTAAATAGGGATAAGACTATTTTTTATTTTCTAACATACAGTGAATTGAAATTTAAAATACTTAAAACCAATCATAGAAATCTTCATTGAAAGGCAATAAACTTTAGTTTTATGTATTAGCATATTATGTAAAACACTGCACAGATCTAGCAAAATATTCTGATTCAACACAATGCTTTTAAACACTAAGGAATCCAGTTTTCTTCTAAGCAAAAAAAAAATATAGAGTTTTCAAGAGATGCTTAACATATCAGATTATTAAATCTATCTTTTAAATATATATTGTCAGTCAAGCCCTAAATACCACCAAAATTTCATTTATTCACACTAAATCACCCACATAACTACAATTATTGACTTGTAGAATCAGTAACCAAATCAATCTATGGTAGTCAACACAATCTATCAGGTATTATATAGCTTCATTATCCTACCTAAACCATTAAATTACATCTGTGGGTTTACATAATTTCTATTTAAAGAAGCTAATGAAATGTTGCATTTACTTCTTTTGAAAATTACATCTAAAACTAAACTTTCATATGAGGAAAATCCATTGCTTCATTTTATAGCTGTTGTTTTCTACTATTGTATTACAAAATATACAGCATTTAGCAAATTTTAAATTGTCTTCATTAACCATAACAAGGCAAGTTTGACTTATGAAAAAGAGTAGGATTATAAGAAACCACATTTACAAACTAAGGTCTGAGGAATATCTAATATTAATGTCATGAAAAGAATGAATCACAATTAATGGGTGAAAAGTTCATTTAGATTATGTGTTGTCAAGCAAAACCATAAAAAGAAGATACTCTAAATGAAATTCAAGAATTAATTATTTAATAAATGACCCAGTAAATAATTAATTAGATTTTTTGCAAACTGAGACATTTAACTTTATATTTTTTGTTATTTTAAAATGAGTGGCTTGTGGTTTTACCCCTAAAATTTGAAGTGTGAAAATATTTCTTTTATTATTACAAAAGAAACAAACAAAAAACTGTAAATATCTTACTTTTCTGGTATGAAAAATGTTACTTCCATTGCTACAATAAAAAAGCACACAAAAAAACTGTAAATCAATTATAGTTTTTGGGCCACAAGAATTTAGGTTATAGGGCAAACCAATATCTTGAAATCAAGAAAGACTTGTAAAATGTAGAATCACAGCTGATATCAGCTTACCTGGAACAGAAGCCTAAGAGACTTTTAAGCTGTTGATGAATCTGTAGAGGCTGAGTGAGAGTTTGTGGGAGAATGAGAAACTCCTGCAACTTATGATCTTGGAAAGATATCACATTTTTATAGATTTTACTATTACTATTTACTATTACTATTTACTCCTGCAACTTATGATCTTGGAAAGATATCACATTTTTATAGATTTTACTATTAAGAATTCTACCAAGGTTTTACTGTCAGTGGATAAGAAAAATCCTTTCAGCATGTGGCAGTTATGTGAAGAAGTTATCATTTAGAAAGACAACCAGCGTGTTCTTCCTAACAAATGAGTACATGCCAAGGGAGAAGACTTTATCAGAGTCTTATTTCAGTGGGCAGGCAATTACCAACTCCAGCCCGCTTTAGACCTCCTATCTTATCTAAAGAATGATGAAAACCTAAGAAACATTTTTCAGATCATATCTCAGGATTACAAATTCATTAAAAAACTGAGATTTAAGTATACAATTATAGAATGCTTTACCTCCTCTATATCTTACTACCACATCAACAATATTTTTATATAATAATGTTGGATTGCAGGTTAAAGAGCTTCAAGGTGCAGACTATTGTAGAAGGGAAGCAATAGAGGGGATAAAAGCAAGAACACAGATACAGAAAGCCACAGACCAACTCCCAGCCATAATGTTATGACCAAGTTGCGAGAAGGAGACACGCCAGCACACCAAGTTCAAATTAATGGTCCTTTATTAGCACACAGTCAAGAGTAGATCCTTGCCAAGAAGCTTTTGACGCAGAGTAAAATTAGCAAGAAACTTATAAAGGCAAAAACAATAAGTGGGCTACATAGCAGGGGGTGAGGGAATTAAAAAACAAAAGGGAAAAAATTATAGGAAAAAACTATAAGGATGTGGCAAGGGAATTTTTTGCAAGGAATAATTTTTTAACAATTTCTTGGTACAACATCTAATTTCAGTTAACAAAGCATACAATTATATGGAACTTGTAGCTAGGGAGTTTTACAAACAGTCAGCAAGAACAGTCAATGTGATCAGCTCAGGGGAACAAAGCTGCGGGTCTGTGGTCATGGGAACGTTACATCAATCACATGTATATATTGGGAGGTTATTCTTAGGTTAAGCAGGCAGCTAAGATGGAGGATTTTAACAAAATAGAATTACCTATGTCAAGCAAGCTATTGTAATTATTCTATGTATTTCACCAGCTATTTTAATAATATCACAAAGCTACACACAAAAGATCTATATATTGATCCTATTACCTAAAGATTGTATGTAACTTTACTTATATGACAAGAGACAGCATTAGAATCAGAGTCAGATATGACAATATTTAGAGTTATCAGTAAGAAAATTTAAAATAACTATGATTATTATGATTTCTAATAAAAAAATGAGTAAAATGCAAATTCAGGTAGGTAATGTATTCAGATAAATGGAAACATGAAGGTGCTGGAGTCCAGCTCCAGCGGGTCAGGGTTTCCTGAAGGAGGGATGGCATTGGCACAGGAGAGAAAACTTGGACACTGAACCTGCTGCAAGCAGGACAAATGCTGATTTATTATCTTTTTCAACTCCTTTTATATCCTAGATTTAGGCTTGAGATGAAAACATGTTTTTAATTTTCAAGGCAATTAGTTTCAATTTAATGGACCGGACAGGCAATGTATCTTTGTTCATCCTGTTTTGATCTTAAAAGATTATCATCATAAATATTAACTATAAATCTTATAAACTCCTAACATTTTCTAATGATTATCATTTCTTAATGTCCATACAAAACTTACGTATTTCTATAATTATTACATTATAAATCACTACCAAGTTCTAAGCACTATAATTGTCACATAGATTAGTAAGTCACACCCATGACCTTCACATGACAATTTGCAACTAACTGGGGTAAAACAACATTTTCAAGGTTTCTAACCCGCAAGTTGGCCTGACTAGTTTTCCACAATGTTACAACTGGTATTTACAATCTGCATCAATTATCCCCTGCCAGGGAGAATGAGCTTCAACATTTGCAAAACAAAAGACCTCCAGGACTTAAGTCACCTTAGTCACCATCCCTAACCAGAATTACAAGCCTCCTTAACAAAGGGAAGTAAAGGCAAGGGTGCTCTAATATTTATGTGTTTGTTAACTTCTTAAGCATACTATACCATATGTAGAAATTAAGAAATTAAGTAAATGTAATTTTTGCATTGGCACTCTTCCTAAAAATACTAACTGTAGCTTCTCAAATTTCTCCAATTAGTCACCAATCAGAAGAAATAAAATCTTACAAGTAATTATCTACCCTTACATGATATTTAAAATCTCTATTGATAATTTCCTGGCAAGGCCAGTGAGTTCCCTGACAAACATTAAATCGAGCACTGTCTGATTTTTTACAATTTTCCCAACTACAATGTTTAATCAAGTGATTACATGGTTTACCCAGGAGGTCGGGGACATGGAAACCTAGGGAGGAATTTAAATGAAGGGGGGTAATTTTTCATGAATTCCCCTCTTGCCTTTTTGCAAGGGGTAGTGCAGGTGTGAGTGGAATTTTGCTTTCCACCCTCAGACTGTACAGAACTTTTCAGCTGCACTAATAACAAAAGTAGAAGAAGCAAGTGTCTCAGCTGCCCAGGTTCATTTTGTGACCCTGGGTCTTCAGCTCCCTGAACTTTGTCAGCAGGCAGGCCTCCATGGCTGGCTCCCAACACTAAGGAAGAAGGGTGACTATCAAAAACACTGTAACAGAAATGAAGAATATCTATGATAGGTTTATTAGTAGACTTGACATTACAGAGAAAAACATTGTTGAACTTGAGTATATGTCAATAGAAATTTCCTGAATTAAAATGTAAGGAGAAAATACAATCTAATATCTGTAGGATAATTCCAAAAAGTACAGCATAAGTGCAACTGGTATATCAGAAAAGAGAGCAGAAGAAATATTTGAATTAATCATGGTCATGAATTCCACAAATTAATGATTGACACCCAACAAGTAGCTTTGAGAGCACCAAGCAGACAAAAATACTATATAGCCTATATCATGCATATCATATTTCTACTCAAAGAATCAAAGACAAAGAGAAAATATTGAGAAGCACAGAAAAGAATGGCATGGGCTGTTCATCAAAAAACACAGTAACCTAAAATTCAGAAGGAAGAAACAAAGCAGCCAAAAATTCCTTATCCAGAAAAAAAAATGCCCTTCAAAAGTAAAGGAGAAATAAAAAGAATTTGTACAAAATCTGAGAAAATTTATTGCTGATAGAGCTACCCCTCAAAAAAGTTAAAGACACTATTTGGAACAGGAGAAAAATGATATGGATCAGTGAATTGAATCTACATTAAAAAGAGGATAACATTAGCCAGCCGGGGCGGGGGGTGGCTCACGCCTATAATCCCAGCATCTGGTAGGCCAAAGTGAGAGGGTTGCCTGAGCCCAAGGGTTCAAGACTGTTCTGGGCAACTTGGCAAGACCTCATCTCTACAATAAATCAAATAATGATCTAGGCATGGTGGCACTTGCCTGTAGTTTCAGCTCCTTGGAAGCTGAGATGGAAGGATTGCCTGAGCCCTGCTGGTTGAGGTTGCAGTGGCTGTGAGTCAGCGTGCCACCGCACTCCACCCTGGGTGACAAAGAGAGATGAGACTCCAACTCAACAACAACAAAAAAAGGGAGAACATGAGAGGCAGAATAAATGGAAATTAAAAAATTATTTTTATTTGTACCTAATCTAATTGATAACACTAGTTTAAAATTTACATTTTAATTTAAATTCATTTTATAGTATAAATTACCTTTATTTTATTTAAATTAATTTACTTTAATAGAAAAGACATTGGGTAACTTTATTATTTGTGAAAGTGAAATGAACAGCAACAATATTACAAGAGATGGGAGAAAATAATTGGGAATGTTGTGTTATAAGGTAATTGAAAAACCATAAAATGATATGGAATTATTTAAGAGTGGATGAAGATAGGTTGTAAATGTTTATTGAATAAGGCAAATAAATAATTTTAAGAAAGAAGCAAAATTGATATTCTATGAGGGGAGAAAAAATGGGATATTAAAATGCTGTATTAAACTAGAAAAAGTTTAGAAAAACAGAATCGTGGGGGGAAAATAAGTGCAAAGAGTAGAAAGCTACAATTGGGGTAGATTATAGTGCAACTATACCAATAATCAATTCAAATATGAGTGGTCCAAATATACCATTTAAAAGCCAGATGTTGCCTTATATTATATAAAAATATTAAACAAGACCCAGCTATATGCTGTCTACAAAAAATAAAACAAAACTTTAAATGTAAGCCTATCAGTGAACACTAATAAAAAGAAAGTGGCATAGACATAATAATTTTAGAAGAAGAAGACTCAGTTAAAGAAAATTCATCAGAGATAAAGAGGCTCATTACATAATAATAATATGGTCAAATCTCCAAGAAAACACAACAATCTTAAACTTATACTTACCTAACAATAAAGTGTAAACATAATAAAAACCTGTGGTGCACTGGTAAAAAAAATACACACAGAGAGCAATGAAACAGTGTATAAAGCTCAAAAATATGGCCAAAAATATATATTTGAATAAACTTTGAAAAATGAACAAAGACAATTTATTGGCAAAAAATAATCTTTTAAAAAATGATTTTGAAATTACTGTATAGCCATATAAAAAATAAATGAATTTAGACACAGATTTTGTTCCTCTTATAAAAAATAACTCAAGATGGATCCCAGATCAAATGTAAAATGTAAAACTATAAAATGTCTATAGGAAACTGTGGGAGAAACTCTAGGTGGTCTTTGGTTTTTAAATAATATTTACATATAACAGCAAATGTTTGATCCATGAAACTAAAAATTGGTGTGTTGGATTTATTAAAATGTAAAATTAGTACTCTGCTAGAAAATTGTGAATAAAATGAAAAGGCAAAGTACAGACTAAGACAAAATACTTGCAAAGCATAAAGATAAAAATTGTATATCCAAAATATCCACAGAAATTTAAAAATACAGCAATATGGGAAAATTGTCCAACCACATGCAGAAGAATGAAACTGTACTCCAAGCTTTCACCATATACAAAAAACTATAACAAAAAGGATTAAGGACTTAAATTTGGAACTTCAGACTATAGGAATCTTAGAAGAAAATTTAGGGAACACCCACCTGGACATCGAAGTAATCAATGAATTCATGGCCAAGTCCCCAAATCAAGTGCAACAAGACCTAAGATTCACAGTTGGGACCTTTACAAACTGAAAAACTTTTGCACAGCAAAAGAAATCATCAAGAGAATAAAAAGTCTATACAATGGGAAAAATTATTTGCAAGCTATGCACCTTAAAAAGGTCTAACATCCAGGATCTACAAGCAACCCAAATGAACTGGAAAAAAAAAAAGAAAAAGAAAAAGCCTTCAAAAGTGGCCAAAGGACATGGACATACACTACTCAAATGAAATCATATAAGCAGTCAACAAACACATGAAAAAAATGTTCATCCTTACTAATCATCAAAGAAATGCAAATGAAAACTGCAATGAGACATCCCCTAACACTGGAAAGGATGGCAATCATTAAAAAGTTATAAAACAACAGGTGTTGGTGTGACTGAAAAGAAAAGGGAATGCTTCTACACTGTTGGTGGGAATGTAAGCTAGTTCAATCTTTATAGAAAGCAGTATGGTGATGTCTCAAAGAAGAAAAAATTGTTATGTCATCCAGCAATCATTCGTCTGGAAATTTACCAGAGAAATATAAATCACTCTACCAAAAAGACACAAGCACATGTGTTCATTGCAACACTATTCACAATAGCAAAAATATGGAACCCAACACAGATGTCCTTCAAAAGGGTAAATAAAATGTGGTACATATACATGATGGGATATTATTCAGCCATAAAGTATAAAATCATGGCCTTCACAGCAACATCAACGCAGCTAGATACCATCATACTAAGTGGACTATTCCAGAAACAAAAAACTGAATAACAAATATTTTCATTCATAAGAGGGTCCAGATCACTGGTCACATGAGCACAAGGGTGGAATGGACAGACTTTGGACACAGCTAGGTAGAAGGAAGGGAACATGTGGCAACACATTGGGTACCTGGTTTACTATCACGGAGAGAGAGGGCATACTGTAAGCCCAAACTGTACCTGCATGCAACATACATATGTAGTAAATCTTCATTTGTACCTTACAACTCTAAAATAATAAATAAATAAATAAATAAATAAATAAATAAATAAATAAAATTTAAAAACACAGAAGGTAAAATCTAAGGAAATCTGAATAAAGTATGGACTTCAGTAAATAATAACGTAAAACAAGCAAACTGACCAATTAGAAAATGAACAAGAGACATGGAGAAACTTTTCACTCAAGAGAATATACAGATGGTAAATAAGCAGAAAAAATTGTTTATCATTTACCATTAAGAAAATGCAAATCAAAACCACAATATAATATCACTATATAATTATCAGAATGGCAAAAACGAAAATAGGCAATACCAAATGCAGGAGAAAAGTAGATTAACTAGACCACTCATTTATTCCTGATAGGAATGTAAAATGGTATAGGTATTATCGAAAATGTTATCAGAGTTTCTTAAGAAATAAACAGGGAACTCCCATATAACCCAGTCATTCTTATGTTTAGCCATTTCTTATGAATGAGACTTATGTTCACACAAATACATACACACAAATGTTTATAGTAGTTTTATTTGAAATAGACACAAACTGGAAACAATCACAAGTTGGCATTCACATATGACTGGCTAAATAAACTGTGAGGTGTCTTTACCATGGAATGATACTACAAAATAAAAAATAAATAAATTACTGATACAAGGAACAGTTTGGATCATCGCTACAGAATTAAGTGAGGGATAAAAGACAATTTCTAAAGGTTACCTACTGAATGCTTCCAGTTATATAATGTTCTTGAAATTAAAAAATTACAATGGAGTCTTGAACAACATAGATTTGCACTGAGTCCCCTTATATGTGAATTTTGGTCAATAAATACATTGGAAAATTTTTTAAAGATTTGTGACAAGAAAAAAATGAGTGCACTGTATGGCCTAGAAATTTAGAAAAAAAAAATTAGGAAAAACTTAAGTAGGTCATGAATGCTTAAAATATATTTGGATACTAGTTTATGTGTTAATCAATAGCCATATAATTGGTAAGCCTTCTTGTCAGCAGAAGGCCATTAATTCTGGGGGGAGTCAAAAGTTGTATGTGGATTTTTGACTGCACCCTAACCCTTGCATTGTTCAAAGGTCAACTGTATAGAAACAAGAAAAGATTAGTAATTGTCAGATGGAGGTGGGGGACAAGGAGGTGAGATTGTAAAAGGGCAATATGAGGAATTCTCATGGTCATGGAAATATTCGGTAGCTTGACTATATCAGTGTGAATACCCAGGTTGTGATACTGTGCTATAATTTTGTTAGATGTTACCGCAGAAGAAAACTGGTAAAGGGTATATGGGATTCCTTAGTATTATTTTTTGCAACTGAATGTGAATATACAATCATTTCCAAATAAAAATGTATTAAAAATAAATAAATAAATCATAAAACTCAGCAATAATGAATCAAACAATGCAATTAAAGCATGGCAAATAGTCTGAGCAGACCTCTCACCCAAGGAGATATCCAGATTGAAAATAACCATATGAAAATATATTTAACATAATATGGCATTAGAGAATTGCAAATTAACACAGCATTAACATATTATGAAATATATTAGAGTGACTCAATGCCAAATAACTGACAATACTAATTGCTGTCAAGAATGTAAAACAACAGGAGTTTTCATTCATTACTGGTGGGAATGAGAGTCAGTTCATTTGGAAGAGAGATTGACAGTTTGCTATGAAGCTGCTATGATTTGAGTGTCCCTTCCAAACTCATATTAAAATTAAAATTGCCAAGTAATGGTATTAAAAGTGGAACTTTCAGGAAGAGATTAGATAATGAGAACTTTTTCCTCATAAGTATATTAATGTTGTCATCACAAGAGTGGGTTAGTTTTTTGGGAGTAGACACCTAATCAAAGGATTAGCTTGCCCTGATTTTCTTTTTGTCTTGCATGCTTTCTTACCCTTTTGCCATGTCATGACAAAAACAAAAAGGCCCTCACAAAATGTCAGTCCTATGTTCTTGGGCGTGTCAGCCTCCAGGGGTTTAAGAAATACATTTATTTTCTTTATAAATTACCCAGTCTTTGATATTCTGGTATAGCAACAGAAAATGTACTAAGACAACAACTAAACACAGTTTTACCATAAGATCCAACAATCAACACTTCTGGGGATTTATTCAATTAATTGCAAGTCTACATGTACAAAACAAAAACACAACAAAAAATAAACAAACAAAAACTCTGTGTGCATAGGTATAGCAGCTTTATAATAGCCAAAATCTCAGATAAACTAACATGTCTTTCAATAGATGAATGCATAAACAAGCTTTAGTACATTCATCCATTCAATAGAAGTTTATTCAGTGATACAAATAAATGATCTATCAAGCAAAAAAAAGACATGAAGAAAACAAATACATACTACCAAGTTAAAAAAAAAAGCAGTCTGCAAATGCCACATAGTGTAAAATTCCAATTATATGTTGTTTTAAAAGGCAACATTATGGAAACAATGTTGGACAGGAGTTGAATAGAAAGATTAAATAGATGACGTTCAACAGACTTTGAAAGCAGTGAAAATATTCGGTACAAACTCTAATGTTGGATATATTAATTCTTGCATTTGTCAAAACCAATAGTACTTTACAGCAAAAATATACAATAATAAATATGAATTTTAAAAATAATTGGAAAATAATGGGATCTTGAAAGGAACACAAATTGTGACAGGAGAATGTAGCCAACTATACTTCAAATCTACAAAACAAATTCAGTGAAGGAAGTTGGGGGAAATGTTTTAAGTAACTTTGGAAATGAGTATTAGTCTGTAAAACTATAGGTAAAGGAAACTGCACACATGTATTGTCCTCTAGTTGATAACGTTTCCAATAGAGGTATGGTTAAAAATTCTGATGCCAATATATATATTCACTAGAATTAAACAATTAAAGGAACAGATGGCAAGTGGCTGGAGCCAAGTTTCTCACTCTTGGAGTGGGAACATACATATATGCAAGCAAGGGAGATGTCTAGTCTAGAACAGTCAATGTGGTAATGGATTTGAGTTGGAAACATCAGTACGAACTCACTTTTAGCTTTATATAAATACATATGGTTACATAGAATTTATTGATATATGTATATGCATAATAATTTTCTTGTTCTTTCAGCTGAGAACTTTTAGAAACAATATGCTCCAATAACAATGAGAAAACCTAGTGCTCAGATATTGTTCCCTGGACAATGAACAATAATTATTTATGAATCAAAATGATTAAGAATTAAGCCTATAATTTATCATTTATAGATAACAAATATAAAATTCAAAACTGTGAGTTAATTTGTACAAATTTAAATATGTAATTAGTTATAAAATCGGTATATATCACATCTTTCCCAGTTATATATTCCATCTAATATATCCTAACATTATTCCCTTAAGAATTTAAGGAAGGAAAAAAGTATAAGGATTTAGCTAAAAAGCTATATTAAAAGAAGGAGATGGTGATTACTAGTTGAAGCTTTTAAAATCCATTATTCATATTCTCTACTGTGAAAAATATCTAGAATAACAATATACTTTTATATGCTGAAGACTGCAATTACATCAGTGTAGGTTTTTTTAGGAAAAAATTTTTCTGATTCCTTGAACTTTGTATATATCATATTTCTCATATTTCTTATCATAAAAATGTATTTTCTCTTAAGTAAAATCTCAAAGTTCACATTCCATGTAAGATTATATGTCTCACAGTAAAAGCCACAGAAAAATTTAGATATTATGCAGCATTTTCTAAGCTCTACTCCTGCAGATTTTTAAATAATATAATTACTTTGTGTCTCAAAAGTTCAAGAAACATAAAAATATTTATATAATGGAAGAAAATTAAAAAAATTTTAAAGTATAAATTAGGTTTTTCATCATCAGTTGTAATACACATATGGCCTAGTAAAAAAAAAGGCCATAGTATTCTGTAATAGGTGAAGGATGGTTTGATCTGGTTTAAAATGACCTCCTATTACTTGGTTAGTTGTGTACATTAAGCATTTTATCGTATAATTTATATGAGACTTAGTTTCTTCACTTCCCCTATTATGACTGAGTAAGCGAGAAGTAACTCCAGCAAGTTGAGTCTAATTAACTATGAATTATTAAACACATGGGTCAAGAGTAGGCAAACACCAAAAAAACTCTTGGAAATTGGTGCAGTTTGTGACAAGCTTTTATAGGTAAAATTTGCAGCATTGGCTACATAGCAACTTAGTGACCATAGCAACTATTAACTAATGACTTGGCAACCAAAATGGGAACTTCGATTGTTAGGGAACTTTGATTAATTTCATGTCAGGTAGGTATAGCCAGTGCTCAGAAAGTCCCTGGAGTTCTGTCATTAAGATATACTTTAAGGTAGTTACATAGAGACAAGGAAGAAGAATCATTATACAATGGAGTTACCTTGGTTAGGTCACTAACAGAATATAAGTGCAAACTATGAAAATGTCAAAGCATAACATTTGATTTTAGTTAATAAAGCATACAATTACATGGAAGCTATGGCAAAGGAGTTCTGTAATGGTCAGCAGGCAATGGTCAGCATAACCTGCCCAAAGGAGACAAAGCTAGGGGACTGTGGTAATGGGAACATTACTGTAAACACCCATAGGCATTGATTCTTAGGTCAGGCAGCTCACTAAGACGAAAGTTTTAAGCAAAATGAAGTAAGCTGGTTAATATTATTGCTTTGCTAGCAATTTGATTTTATTAACTGATTTAGCTTATTTCATTTCTCCCCCTTTTACTTGTGCATGAGTCAATTCATTGACACTTTAGTTAACGGAAGGAAATTAAATTAGGTTCTGGTATACAAAAGCTCTACTGAGTTGATTCGCTTCTTTACAGTTAACAAAGCAGTTTAAAATGCAAGGTACCAGATCTGGAAGAGTTACTTTAAACTGGATTGGTTTGAATCAGGGGTCCAATTTTGGACAGCTAAAACTTGTCCTGAAATAAAGGAACTTAAAGTAAAGGCATAAGTAGTATAATAAGCACCCAAAGGGATGCTTGCTAGAATAAACCATGGTAAACTTATTTTAAGCATACTAAAGCAATAATAAATCCAGTACATGAGAAAGAAAACAGTGTTAACAGATTATTCTTGCAGCATGGCCATTCTGCAGAGCTGCAGTAAGCAGTGCTGCTTCAAATCCTAGAACAAGTGTGATAACAAAAAGGAGAGGCAAGAGATGAGTGCAATGCATTCAGTTATGGTCAAAGTCTCACGGTTTCTGCTGCTGGTTGGTCAGGACAATGGACTCGGAGGGTGATTTTGAGAGGATTATCAGGATGTTGGTTCATGGTCCAGTTGTTGTTTGGTGAAGGGGCACATCAGCGTTCCAACTGCAGGCTTGGCTGAGCCAGGCTACGGCGTCTGCAGCTTTCTTGACTTGTGAATGATGAATCCATGTTGGTATCCCGCTAACCTTGAATGACATTGGGGTGGTGAGGATGACTTCATATGGTCCTTTCCAGGAGGGGCTTAGTTCTTTTTTCCGGAGCTTTCTGATATAGACCAGATTTCCAGGTTAGAACGGATGACACAGTATGGAAGTTGGAGTTGGCAGTACAGAACAGACGTTGGTGTGGACAAGGTCCTGCGCCCATTATAAAGACTGGAGATACTTTAACAGAGATTGATTAGTAAACTCTTTAAGAATAGGATCCCATAAGTGGGTTAACAGAGGGGGGGGTTCTTTCAAACATGATTTCATAGGGAGTAAACCCAGTCTTATATGGGTTATATCTAGCTCAAAGGAGAGCTAGGAATAAGACAGCTACCCATTTTCACCGGTTTCTATTATTAATTTAGATAAAGTATTTTTTAAAGTCGAGTTCATGCGTTCTACCTGTCCAGAGCTTTGTGGTTGGTAAGCACAATGCACTTTTCATTTGATGTTCTGTGCTTTACTAACCAGCTGTTCTATGGACAAGGTGAAGGCAGGACCATTGCCTGAGCCAATAGAAAGAGGAAGCCCATACCTAGGAATTATTTTATTTAGTAAGTATTTTGCAACCATAGGGCAGTTTCATTTCTTGTGGCAAACACTTCTACGCATCCCGAAAAAGTGTCTACTAACACCAGTAAATAATTGTATCCTGCATGTGGAGGTTTTATTTCAGTAAAGTTTATTTCCCATTGTTCACCAGGGCCTAATCCTTGTGCCCTGATTCCTAGAAGGAGTTTTGGTCCTTCCTTGGGATTGACACAAGCACAAGCAGGACACATTAAAGTTGCTGAATTAGCTTGGTTTTTTAAATTATTGATAATGTAAAAATGGTTTAACAGTTAAGTCATTTTGGTTCCTCCTAGGTGGATGGTAAAGTGGAGTTGTCATGAATTTTTCTGCAAGAACTTGAGGTAGAACAATTCTGGAGTCTTTAACCCACCAGCCATCAGGTTTCTTCTAAGCTCCCGCCAGTTCTGCAGCCTCTTCTTCTCTATGTGTATATCTGGGCCACTGTGGGAGAGAAGGGACTGGAAAAGTTTTAGCTGGTAAAATAGTTAGGGGTTCAATTGGGAGTTCTGCTGCTTCCCGAGCTGTCCGGTCTGCCAGGAGGTTTCCAATTGTTTCTAGAGTGTCAGATTTTTGGTGACCTTTACAATGAATAAGAGCTACCTCTTTAGGAAGCCAAACAGTTTCCAAGAGGGCTAATATTTCTTCATTATTTTTTATAGTTTTACCTGTTGTGGTGAAAAGGCCACATTCTTTGTAGATCATGGCATGTACATGTATACCAGCAAATGTATACCAGCTGTCCGTGAAGATGTTTGTTCGTTTTTCTGCTCCCCAGCTCAGGGCCTGGGTTAGAGCAATTAACTTCGTCTTTTGAGCAGAAGTACCGTGGGGCGGTGCCTGTGACCAGATTACATCATGAGCTGTAGTTACCACTGCACCAACCTTATGGACTCCATTTAGTATCAAGCTGCTGTCATCCATAAACAGGTCAGCATCAGCCTGGCACAGAGGAGTGTCACAAAGATCAGGTCCGTTGGCTTGGGTAATGCCCAACACATCCTCGCAGTCATGCACTGGCATCTCCGGATGGTTATCAGGCAATGGGGTTGCCAGGTTGAGGCACTGAGTAGTAGAGAAAGTTTAGGCTATTCTAATAGTGGACTCTGATACTGGGTAATACGTGGGTTTGATATCCAATGGCCAGAGGCTTCCCAGAGCAGAGTCTCAACAGCATAGAGAGCAGTTAGAGCCAGGTTTTGGCCGAAAGTTAACTTATCTGCTTCTTTAACCAGCAAAGCCATGGCCACAGTGGCTTGAAGACAAAAGGTCCATCCAGAAGCTACTGGGTCCAGTCTATTTGACAAATAGGACACCGGTCTTTTCCATGGCCCTAGGGTCTGAGTGAGGACCCCTTTGGCAATTCCTCATTGTGAATGAACAAGTGGAAAGGTTTGGTAACATTGGGAAGGGCTAGTGCCGGTGCTTGAGTTAGAGCTGTTTTTAGTTGCTGGAATGCTTATTTCTCAGCACCAGTCTAATTTAGGGGTTGATCCCCTGCTGTGGCCGAGTACAAGGTTTGGTAATTTTGGCAAATCCTGGATCCATAGCCTACAATACTCTGCTGTCCCCAGGAATCCCCATACCTGTTTCTTGGTGGTTGGCATGGGAATTTGGAGAATGGCTTCTTTCTGGGCTGAGGTTAGAGCTCACTTGCCCTCTTGCAGCTGGTATCCAAGGTATGACACTTTGGCAGAGTAAAGCTGTGGTTTCTTTGCTGATACTCTGTAGCCCAGGTCCTGGAGAAGCTATAACAAAGTTTTAATACCTTGTAAACAGGTGTCCAAGTTTGCAGCTGCAAGTAGGAGGTTATCCATGTATTGAAACAAAGCAATGGATGTTAGGCACGGAACCCCAACAAATCCTGTTGCAAGGCCTCCTCAAAGAGGGTTGGGGAGTTCTCGAAGTCTTATGGTAGTTGTGTCCAAGTTAACTGACTGATGCCTCGTCTGGATCTGTCCACTTAAAAGCAAAAATATGGAAGGCTGAGATGGAAGGATTGCTGGAGCCCAGCAAGTCGAGGCTGCAGTGGCCGGGAGCGGCCACTGCACTCCAGTCTGGGTGACAGAGTGAGACTCCAACTCAAAAAAAAAAAAAAAAAAAGCTGACTGACAGGAGACAGGGGAATAAAGAAAAAAGCATCTTTTAAGTCTAGTACAGTATATAACTGATGTTGAGGGGAAAGTAGACTAAGTAAAGTGTACAGGTTAGGAACAGTTGGATGAATAGTTTTTACCTGCTTGTTCACTTTTCTTAAGTCTTGAACTGGATGGAAGTCAGAAGTTCCTGGCTTCTGAACTGGCAAGAAAGGTGTGTTCCATGCTGACTTGCATGGAGTCAGAATGTTGGCAGCTAAGGTTTTTTTTAATATGAGGAGCAATTCCTTTTCGGGTCTGCAAACTCATAGGGTACTGGCAGACTCGGACAGGAGTAGCTGATGCCAGTAAACTTACCACCACAGGACTGCTTCGCCAATCCCGGTGGATTGGTTTTTGCCCAGACGGAAGGAAACTCCTGCTGCACTGTAGAAGCAAGCTTGATGGAACATTTTTAGTAGTAGATTTTGGAGA
The DNA here is from genome assembly GCA_027257055.1 of Cephalopachus bancanus. NCBI lineage: Eukaryota > Metazoa > Chordata > Mammalia > Primates > Tarsiidae > Cephalopachus > Cephalopachus bancanus. Next base: position 1,359,978 of record JAPVLO010000274.1, read on the forward strand.
GGTTAAAAGATATTCTTCAGAAAGTGGAACAGTGAAGAGCATTTGATATGCAGTAGGAATAAACATTTCAGTTTTGTCAGGTGAAAACACAATGGTTGCTCTTAATTTCCATAACAGATTTCTACCCATGAGAGGGAATGGACACTCAGGATCTACTAAAAATGAGTGCATTACCTGCTTTTGTCCCAAGTCAACAGTCTGATTACAAGTGAATTTGCAGTTGGTAATCATTCCTGTTGCTCCTTGTATTAAAAGTTGATTTTTAGACATAGGTCCTAATGGTGAACTGAAAGTTCTGCCCCAGTGTCCACTAAGAGTTTAACTTGGTGGCCCCCAATAGGTGCAGTTACTATAGGCTCTTGAGAGTCCAAGGAGAAAGAGCCTTGGCCCCTTCAGTCTGAATAATTTTTTGCCCCTCAGGCCAAGGGCAGGACCAGAATGGGTTTAGGGTCTGGATCTTGGTTTTTCTGTGGAGGACGATAGGGACAATCTTTGACCCAATGTCCAAGCTCCTTGCATTAAGCACACTGGTTCTTTGCTAACTTAATGCATTCAGGTTTTTGACCCTTTTGGCTTTTTTGGTTATCAGACTTTTGGTGTGGAAGCTTGGAACCAGTTTCTGGGGCCCTGATGACAGTCACGAGGATTCTGGCCTGTCTTCTTGAAACTTTGTCAGCCGCCCGTACTGCTTGTTTCTGTTTTTCAGCATCTCAGTTATTGTAAACTTTTTGAGCTACTTCAAGTAGCTGAGAAATGTTCATTCCTGCAAAGCCTTCTAATTTCTGTAATTTTTTTCAAATATCGGTAGCCACTTGTGCCACAAAATTGATGGCCTGAGCATTCTCAGGAGCTGAGGGGTCAAAAGGGGTGTAGGTTTGAAATGCCTCTTGGAGATGTTCAAAGAATGCCCCTGGGCACTCCTTGGTTCCCTGGAGAACCTCAGTAGTTTTAGATAAATTAATGGGTTTGGGGGGCTACCCCTTTAAACCTGCTAATAGAGTCCGGTGAAAAATGTTTAATGTCCTGGACCCTGTCAAAGTGTTAGGGTCTCAGTTTAGGCAAGAGGAGGGGAAAACCTTATTTAAACTTTTTTTAAAACCTTTTTTCTGAGTACAAGTAAATAGGGTTAAAAGGAACTGCTGGCAGTCATTCCGGGTGAAGCGATGAATGTGTATGATTGATTCTAGTAAAGAAATGAAAATCTGTAGTTTTTCTGAGATTAAGAAAAGAATACACATCAGGAAGGGTCGCTTATCTTGATTTGCTCCCTGCAGAACATCCTGGAGGGGAAGATGGGGGGCTCGATTCATCCAAGAGTGGAGGTGAGTTGCCAAAGGTGGAGATGACGGAGGGAGATGGCGATACTCGTCATGCATGCAGGGTTTAAGAACAAGATAAAAAATGGCTTTTGACTCTCGGTTTGTTCTTTTATTTTTCTATGCCTACTCTTGGAAATATTTTTTATGATAATCTATTTCCAAGGGCATGAATAGGAAACAGTGGAACTTTAACTGAATATTATTTGGATTTAATAAAATACTAAACAAGAGCATAGATAAAATTATTAAGCAAGCAATGATGAAAAAATGGAACAATACTGGAAAAATAGAAACAATACTGGAAAGTGAAAGTAGTCCTGCAAACTACATGCATGACTAGCCAAAACCTTTAATTTATCAATGCAAGTTGAAACATTTTCCTGCAAACCATTTACAACTATGCTTTAACAAGGAAATATAGCCACCTTGACAAAATCTGGAGAAAAATTGAGAACATTAGAGATGTGTAATTAGGTTATAGCCCAAATTGAGAACTTAAAACAGGTAAACATTGTCAAGTTATACTTTCACAGCAATTGATAAACCCAGGCTATTTTGTTATTTATTCTGTGTTGGATTAATAATCCTTGGGCCTAGAAGGAGATTTTGAAGTCCATAAGTAACTTGGCAGTGAAAAGCATTATAGCTGATTACAAACCGCTGTCAGTGAAATTACTTTACTTGGCCTGCAGGCAATCCAGAAGGGGGTGAGCTAAGTGTGGTTCCTGAAGCTTTTTTTTTTGTATTATACAGTCCAGGGGACTGGAGGGTCAAGAAGCCTGTGACCCCATATTAAATGGCAAACAGACAAACAAAACATAATGACAAACAAGACATGTCCGGACAAAGTGAGAAAAGGTACGGATCCCTGGCATGGCCTCAGGGCAGAAAACCAGAGGACTCTATTCAGTCGACATCTTGGCCAAATGAATAATGTCCAAAGGGCAGCCTTGTCAGGTCGTGACTCCCTTAAACAGAATTGTGGCCACAAGCAAAACAGAACAGATTTTTACTGGTAAACAGAACAAATTCTTACCTCCTGGGAGGATGCAGATGGACTCAGGTTTCTTTGAGATGAGAGGAGTCAGCAGTCGTTCCAACCCCCTCCGAGTCAGATGAGAGGTTATGGGACCCTGAATAACTCAGGGGGCGCCTCCCCAATAACTCCCCATTGGACTGGGGAGAGCTGGAATGAGGCTTGTCTCCTGAAGTTGGCAACATCTCACTGGGGCCTTCAAATGTTATGACTGAGTAAGCGAGAAGAAGTTACACCAGCAAGTTGAGTCTAATTAATTATGAATTTATTAAATGTGTGGGTCAAGTGTAGGCAAACACCAGAAAACTCTTGGAAATTGGTGCAGTCTGTGATAAACTTTTGTAGGTAAAATTTGCAGCATTGGCTACATAGCAGCTTAGTGACCATTGCAACTATTAACTAAGAACTTGGCAACCAAAATGGGAACTTCGATTGTTAGAGAGCTTTGATTAATTTCATGTCAGGTAGGTGTAGCCAGTGCTCAGAAAGTCCCTGGAGTTCTGTCATTAAGATATAGTTTAAGGTAGTTACATAGAGACAAGGAAAAAGAATAATTATACAATGGAGTTACCTTGGTTAGGTCACTAACAGAATATAAGAACAAACTTGTCTTATAGAAAGAAAATGTCAAAGCATAACATTTGATTTTAGTTAACAAAGTATACAATTACATGGAAGCTATGGCAGAGGACTTATGTAATGGTCAGCAGGCAATGGTCAGCATAACCTGCCCAAAGGAGACAAAGCTGGGAGTCTGTGGCCATGGGAATGTTACTATAATCACACGTAGGCATTTATTCTTAGGTCAGGCAGGTAACTAAGATGAAAGTTTTAAACAAAATGAAGTAAGCTGGTTAATATTATTACTTTGCTAGCAATTTGATTTTATTAACGGGTTTAGCTTATTTCATCCCAAAAAAACAATATTATTGACCCTGGAACACAGGTTAGTGAAGGAGTTCTCAAGGCCAAATCTTTCTTGCCACTGTTTTTGCTAGTTGTTTCATTGAAACATCATTGAATACATTCATTTGCAAGTCATTTTAAGTGCTTTTAGAAATAGCAAGCACAATCCAAATCACCATAGTAAAAATATATAAATAAACACACAAATAAATAAAAAAAATTTGGCATCTTCCTAACCAGAGAAGTAAAAGACCTTCACAATGAAAACTACAAAACATTGCTCAAAGAATCAAAGAAGACACAAACAAATGAAAAACTATTCCATGCTCATGAATTGGAAGAGTTGACTTTGTTAAGATGTCCATCCTAACAAAGGCAACCTACAGATTTAACACCATACCCATTAAATGACCAACATCATTCTTGTAAGACCTGGAAATGACAATACAGAAGTTCATATGGAAACTTAAAAGGCCACAAATAGCCAAAACAATCCTTAACAAATGAATCAAAGGGGGAGGTATTACCCATCTAGACTTCAACTCTACTATAAAGCTACAATAATCAAAACAGTCTAGTACTGATACAAGAAGAGATATATAGACCAATGGGCAGACATTCCGGAAACAAAACCTTAGATTCTCAACCAGCACATTTTCAACAAAGCCTCCACCAACAACCACTGGGAAGAGGAGAACCTATTCAGTAAATGGTGCTGGGAAAACTGGTTGACCACATTCAGGAGACTGAAACAGGTCCCCTGCCTATCATTATACACAAAACCAACTCCATATATTTCAAAGACATAAATGTAAAATCTTGAACTATAAGAATCTTAGATAAAGCAGGAGACACTCTTCCATAAATTGGAATAGGCAACCAATTCCTGGTCAAAACCATGATAGCACATGCTATAAGAGATCAGTTTTTTTTTTTCTCATAGCTTTTCTGTCACAACTCCCACAACTCACTGCCATAGTGTGTGTGCTTCTTAGTTTAACATTGAAATCATTCAGCTATCTCATTTTAGAAGTAAGGCAACAAAGGCCACATATATACTGGGTAGTCTCTATACTGATTGTTCTTTATTGGATACTCTGGTGCTAGATGACATGATAAAGATTGGGATTATTTAGGTAAAAGGATCAATGGCTCATAAGTTTCCATAAGGAAGGTATATGAATGAGATTAAGATTAATGAAAAACATTTCAACTTCTAATTATTATTATGCAAATCATTTTTTTCTAGTTATCATGTACATAAAAGTGGTAACATCATCATGCATACCACCAAAAATCTTCATATCCTCTCCTTAAAAAAATCAGACATATATATCCAGTTATTAATTAACACAGTCATTTGAAAAGTTTTTTTTAATATCAGAGCCTCAAATCTTCATCATATTCACTATTTTCATAGTTCATTCTTATTTAGCCTTTTTTTTCTTATTATTTTTGGGAGTCTATGAAATAAACAGCAAATATCAACAGCAACAACCCATTCATATAAAATAATTAGAAAAGAGTAACAAGATTGCAGTACCAGTTTTCTTTTAGGAAAGAAGAGGAAGAGGCATTTAGGACAGATTGCAGCATAAAGCTCTGACTGATTCTCTAAAGCAACTCTTTGGCAAGATAAAATAAGCCAGTTAGCTACATGAGCTTTCCTTTTTTCTTTCTTTTCTTTCTTTTCTTCTCTCTTATTTTCTTTTTCTCCTCTTTTCTCCTTCTCCTTCTTCTTCTTCTTCTCCCTCTGTCTCTGTCCTCCCTTCCTCCTCCCTCTCCCCTCCCCCCACCCCTCTCCCTTCCCCTTTCTCCTCCTTCTTTCCCCTCCTACCCCCTCTTCTCTTCTCTTCTCTTCTCTTCTCTTCTCTTCTCTTCTCTTCTCTTCTCTTCTCTTCTCTCTCTCCTCTGTTTCTGCTTTAAAGTAGATTGAGTTTCCTGGATAACACATCTGACTACTCAGGATTCCATGTGGGGGAGAGTCCCTCTATGACAAACAATGTTTCTCCCACAGCATCCTAATTATAGCCTAGCATTTCTTGATCTGAGATCTTAAGTTGGCATGATGAGCAGTGGGTCAGTTTGGATTGACTTTGTCACAGACTAATAACCACCAACCTCAACTGGATTTGACTATATAAATTATTCATAGAGATAGACCGTTCTCATACAAGATATAGTACATTTAAGCACCAGTCATTCCACTGGTCCTACCAGCAAAGATTATTTTGCTTTGACATTGTCCTATCTAACATAACCCATTTTCTACTTCAGACCTTAAACTTCCAATGCCACTCAGAATCCTATTAGAGAGAAAAGTGGTTTCCTAAGTTTCGGGAGCGCGTGTTCCATAATTGTGTCTATTGTCCTAAAAATGACCTTTCAGAAACTTCCTTCCAGTGGTGACCGGGAGACACATTCTTCACATGTTATTAGTGCAAGTGCTTAAGTAAAACAATGACATCTTTTATCCAAGCAAAATAACATCATTGATATAAAGATCACATACCCTTGGTAATGTATCCACTTTCTGGTCTGATCATTATAATAATGAAGGAGAAAGTGTGGGTTAAATGGTATAAAATTTGATCACTGGGGATGCTGGTCATGTAGGAGACTAAAGTAGGGAATAAATGAATGGTTTACTTACAGGGGAATACTGGTAGAAAAGATATAAAGCATATTGTCTCCAGTTTGAGTTTATGAAGTTTATATTTAAAGCATCTTGTTTTTCTGTTATATTTGTAGTCTTTTGAAGATCCTGCTTTATATTTGAATTTGCAACTCTATAGTGTTAAAATCATTAATAATAGAGAAGAAAGGGAAAAATTTATGATATTCTTCATAATGACTGTCATGATAGTCAAGAATACAAAAAGGGGAAACTAGATTTTGCAAATATTTACAATTATATTACAAGTATTCACAAATATATTTACAATTACATCTTGTAAGATTAAACAACTTTCTAAACGTTTTCAAGCATTAAATCCAGGCATTATCTATCCAAAGAAAAAAATATTTATAAAGCACTTCTTATGTAAGTAGTTAAATCTGTTCTACTATATATTTGACTAAATTACATGTATTCTATATGCCTATTGAGCACAAAAACAGAAGTTTTAAAGGCAAAATAATTATTTGGAGTCAAGTCAAAATACCCTTCACTTTGGGTCCTCACATAAATATAAGACATGTGAATGCTATTTATAAAATATAAGCCAGAGATAAGACATAGAGATAAAACTTTGATCATAATTTGGAAAACTTCTGATCAACTCATATTTTTACAGCACTTTAAACATTTTGTTTACACTACATAACTGTTAGGTGTTTTGGGGATGAGGATAAATAAGCAGGAGATGGGCACATTGGAATATATTAACTAGGGTCAACTAATACGGCAAGTTGCAAATATTTTCTTTGTCTATTGCAAATGAAAAATAATGAGATGAGAAATAAGAAACACATGTATATTTCCCAAACTAAATGTACAAAGTGCCGCATATTAATTTTGCCTTAATTTGCTTTTCAATGAATGAGATTCTTTATATGAATTAAAACAGAGCAAGGAAGCTAAATCATGGGGACAGAGCAGCAGTTCACATTAATGCTTTGCATAATAAATTAAGGTTTATCCAAAATTAGATCTCTGATTGGAATCCTGGAGCAGAACATAATTATTGCAAAGAAGACTTAAAGGATACACTTCTAGCAGAGGGAGTGAACAGTTTTTTAACTTGCTGATTATAATATCTGTGGATATTGCAACACCAAAGATAGTACTAAATATTTATTTAATGTATAATTCTAGCTGGGCTCGGTGGTTCAACCTTTAATCCCGCGCCTTTGGGAGGTTGAGGTGAGTGGATTGCCTGAGCCCGCGGGTTCGAGACCCACCTGGGCAGGTGAGACCTCATCTCTACAATAAAATAAAAAAATTAGCTGGGCGTGGTAGTGCACGCCTGCAATTCTGGCTACTTGGAAGGCTGAGGTGGAAGGATCGCCGGAGCCCAGCAGGTCGAGACTGCGGTGGCCGGGAGCGGACACTGCACTCCGGTCTGGGCGACAGAGTGAGACTCCAACTCAAAAAAAAAAAAAAAAAGTATAATACTAATATGTCCAATGATCATTTCATTCTGATAGCTGCTGACTATCTTAAAGCTTTTCAGGGGCATTTGTTAGCACCTGACCCATGCCAGTGCTCAGTGCAAAGCGGTTCACTGTATTGAGGTCTGTGGTACTTATGTTGTTTGCCACCAGATGTGCCTGTGACTATGGTCCTTTTACAGACATTATGCCATTTTCAGAAAGACATGGAGGCATAGAAACACTTTCTTCCTGCAGGGAGTTTGAGATTGACCAATTAAACTTACTGTAGCAAAAATGCAATAAGTATGTGCGTAATCATGGGTCTTGTTTTACATTATCCTATGTTTAATGCAAATCTGTGGTAGTCAACAATTTAATACAGAGAGATAAATCTATGGATAATGTGAAGTTTCTTTCTCTGCCTTCAGGCACTGGAGAAAAATGTGTTCATGCTGTATATTTTTGAAATCATGCTATACAAAGTTTCATTTTGTATATATATATATCTTTGAAGAAAAGTGACCTAGACATGTGTTGGGAGCCGGCCATGGAGACCCACTGAGTGTTAGGGATCAGGAAGGGCCGTTCACCCCGAGACCACTAAGATGCGTTCGGGAGCTATTGACCCCATTTCCTCCCCCTTTCTACTCAGCACTAACCAGATTAAGCTCCTGTGAGCTCAAAACATAAAAACTCTGAGACCGGGATAAACACAAGCTAACTTTAGAAGCTCATTGCTCCCATTCTTCCACAAACTGCAGTTTTGGCTTTCCCACAACTTATAATTCAAACTCGTGTCACATCTAAGAGCCTTAGTATTGGTCACAGGCTTCTGGGTCATGATCTTAGGATTTATTGAAGGTGTAAATTGTAGAATATAGTTTTAGAAGACAGCCATTTTGTTGAAAGAATGCGGTTGAGTTACTTGCAGGTAGCCCACTGTGAACTTTGGACCGGGCCACATTCCAAACATTCTGGGATGGGCCACTTTCATTTGTAAAGTAAATACTTAAGCTTCTATAGAATTGTTTAACTTGGCATAAATCAATCAGTTTAGGATGGAAAAGGTTTATAGAATATGTGTCACGGATTAGATTATCCTTTGTTATGGGATTTTAAGATTATCATATGAAAAGGGTTTAAAGGCAATCATTGATTAATTTTTCATGGATTAAGGTTTCTGGTAGGTGGGGGATGCCCCTCCCACATCTGACTTTGTGTGTAAAAGACCCATTGCAATTCCCAATAACACACATCGCTTATGCACTAGACCGGAGTCCAGTCCCTTTCTTTCTCTCTCTCTCTTTCTCTCTTTCTTCTTCCCCCCAATTGCTGATGCCATCTCCACCTTTCGGGTACCCTGAACCTGGCTGGAGCTGGTCTCCGGCAGACATAATTTATAAAGAACATTATTTTTTAATTGATTCACATTAGAATTCTCATTCTTGATTATCAACTTTGGTAGTCTACTTTTAACATTTATTTTATTTTCATTTTTAGTTTAATTTTTGAACTGGAGTCTCACTGTATCATCCAGGCTGGATTGTAGTGGCACAATCATGGCTCACCAAAGCTTAGACTTTCTGGTTCAGACGATTCTTTCACTCAGCCTCCGTAACAGCTGTGACTACAGGCTGATGCCACCATACCAGGCCAATTTTTTATTTTTGTAGAGACAAGTTCTCACGAGGTTGTCCAGGCTGACCTCTAACTCCTGGACTCAAGCAATCCTCCTGTGTTACCCTCCCAAAGTGTTAGTATTACAGGCATGAGCCACCATGCCTGGCTAGTCTACTTTATTCATAGAAATATTTTTTTTTCTTTTTCTAACATTTTATTTAAAAAAATTATATATGGAACTTGAACTTTTAAAAATCACTATTATTTTGAGAATGTTTATTATATTTGAATCCAAAATGCTACAAGAATGAAACTTCTAAATACTTTAGCCATGACTTGTATATTCAATATACATTGAATAATATATGCATCAGCTTAAGTTTTCACTCAACAAATCTAAACTGTATGTAATACCCCATCATTAAAAACATGACTTTTATGTGTGATAAAATAATATAATTTTATAGATAAAAAGCAGAAAAAATTACATGATTTCTTTATTTTATATTTTAATCTATAGTATTTAACAGTACACTAGAAAAAGGAAAAGGTATGTTTCTTATTTGTAAAAATAGTAGTGTCATAGGAAAGTGAATGAAGTGTTATCAACAACAAAGGGAGCCTATGGAAGTATTCTGAAATGTTTTTCTTAGCATTTGGACTCTATGATATTTTTAATCACATGCATCCCCTAGGGATAGAACCAATAAAAATTTACTAGGGATTTCAATTCTTCAGTCATTTAGATTAGTATGTGAAAAACCTTAGTTATTGAAGGGAAGTGTGTGTGTGTGTGTGTGTGTGTGTGTGTGTGTGTGTGTGTGTAACTGGTAAAATGTTGGAAAAGTCATTGGTAGAGATGGAGAAAACATCAGACATTGAGAGAATGCTGGCTCTTAATGGGCAAGCTAATACCCAAAGATTGTCTAAAAGAGCTATGTGTGAAAAGGGGATATTGTTAAAAAGGTTATGTCAGGTACTATTGGCTGTGGACAACAAGATTCTCAAGTACTCCCTTCCTCAAATGGAAGTGGCTACCTCCAAATTACTTAGTTCTTGAAGATAGACTACAATATGGCATTAATTGACAGGTTGTGCATGTCTATCTTTTCCATTTAAGTACTTAGTATAAGCATTGTTTCCTCCACTTCCATATTTAGCTTTCTATTCTATAGCCTTGTATCAAGTTTTGTCCTCTCTCAATTGAATGCTCAATAATGAGTCACGGTAACAGAAGAATCTAGATTTTACTAAAACAATGTAGTTGAATATTTGATAATTATTAGTTGTTTGGGGAATCCAGACTCTTTAATTCAAATAAAATTCTAATTAATAATTCCAATGTATAACTTCGAGCAAACATACACAAACCCACACAGGTAAATATATAACATAAATGAAGCATTTTAAATGCTAATTTCTAATTAATAAATTATTTCCAAGTTAGATTAATTGTACAATTAATTTTCCAAATGTCTATGTCAGAAATTTAGAGTTACCTTAAATAAGCATTCTCATTCCTTCCACAACATTTGAAAAACATATATTCTATGTGTACTTTTTTTTTTGAGTTAGAGTCTCACTCTGTCGTGCAGTGGCCGCTTCCAGCCACCGCAGCCTCGACCTGCTGGGCTCCGGCAATCCTTCCGCCTCAGCCTTCCAAGTAGCCGGAATTACAGGCATGCACTATCATGCCCGGCTGATTTTTTGATTTATTGTAGAGATGAGGTCTCGCTGCCCAAGCGGGTCTCGAACCCGCGGGCTCAGGCAATCCACTCACCTCAGCCTCCCAAAGGCGCGGGATTACAGGCTGAGCCACCGAGCCCGGCTGTTTGTGTACTGTTTTTATAAGCCTCCTAAATTTCCAGTTTCTATCCACAGATTTTGGTTAATACCTGCCACTTCTTTACCTGGACAGATACAATAACTTCTTATTTGGTCTTTTGGTTTTTAAGCTTGATTCCCCCCATTGTTGATATAAACACCAAAATGAGCTTTATGAAATGAGCATTTAAGTACATTACCCCATTGTATAAAAGCCTTAAATGATGTGGTTTTTAGCTACCAGCCCAGGTCAGGATCACTTGTGAAGGTCATTAAAATAATAATGATGATTATAAATACTAATTTCTAAACACGACATATTCCAGCCTTACTAAATTATAATCTCCAGTTTTAATCTTCCAGGGGTGAACACATTCTCTCTCTTTCTCTTCTTTCTATCTCCTCCTTTTTTAACTTTGAAGGTAAATCAATGCACATCCCAAATTAGCAGTCACTAGTTTAATGGTCTGTTATTACCTACAAGGTAAAATGTAGTTTGATTTACAAGGCTGCTTAAAATATGACTTCACTTAGCTTTCTAGCCTCTGACGCTGCAACTGAACAATATTTAAGTGCTCACAGTTCTCTGAATACTCAATGATCTTTCATTCCTTTGTGTTTTTAATTTACTTGGAATCTTCCTCACCACTCTGCCCACTGGCTAAATTCTGTTATTTCATTAACAGTAATAATTCTGAAAGTTTATGTCAGCGTTTTTCTCATGAAGTCCCCGTACTACTGCTGTCATACTCCTTTTAGCACCAAGGATGCTGTGCCCTGTGTAAAGGTACACATATTTGTCTCCATCACCAAGCAATGATTTTTTTTGAGATTAGGGACGGTGGCTCATTCCTCTTTATATGAACAAAGGTTGGCAATATTCAGTGATTGGCACATAATGCACATTCAATAAATATTTTTTGAATCAATGGGGATGGAAGAGATTGATAGCATGCTTTCATGAATCAGTAGTTTCTTCAGAAATAACAAAATAAATTTGTTAATGATACTATGAGGACATTAATCAATGATTGCTTAATACTTGTGGTGTGTTCAAAATAATCATTCCAAAAGGAAAAAAAGAAAAAAGACATTTTTGTTCCCAGTATTTTGAATCTAAAAGGATATTTACTATTTGTATGTTTGGAAATCTCTGCTTGACATTTAGAATCATATAAACATAATCGGTTTATAAAATACATAATGGTTAAAAAAAGACTATAACTTAAGACAAATCTTGCTACTGATCATAATCTTTTAGATATCCCTTTATCTAGTAAAACTAAGCCATGTTTATAATATGAGAGTAGATATAATGATGTCATAAAAGATGAATTTTAAACAAAGAAGTGTTCAATTTTTTTTTACAATAAGTCTTCTGGCATAATATCCATATAAATAGCTGAATCCACTGATCCTGTTTTAAAAAATATATGTTTGATCTAAATTCTAAAGTCTAATTGAGTTTGTAAATTAATTGTGTTATGGTGATCCATCCATATAGTTGGCAATATAAGAAAGAAATGAGAAGTTTTATTTTGACAATATATTTTCCCCATCGCACCAAAGATGTGACCAGCCAAGCACAAGAGATACAGAGAACCCCCACAAGACATCAAATGAGAAGACCAACACTAGACACATAGTAATTGGCCTACACAAAGTAGAAACAAAAGAAACAATTCTAAAGGAAGCAAGAGAGAAAGGTTAGACTACCTACCAGGGAAAACCAATCAGAATAGCAGCAGACCTATCAGCAGAAACTCTACAAGCAAGAAGGGACTGGAGCCCTATATTAAAGTTCTCAAATTAAAAGAAAACAATTCAACCAAGAATTTCCTATCCAGTCAAGCTCACCTACATCAGTGATGGAGAATTAAAATCCTTTCCAGATATCCAATCCCTAGAGATTAGGCAGCTTCAGACCAGCTCAACAAGAGACACTTAAAAAGGTATTAAGCACAGAAGAAAGAAAAAAAGAAAGATCACACTCTTCCCAAGAGAACAGCAGAACACAGAATCAACAGAGAATGCAGCACAACAAGAAACTTGAGAACACACACATACATTAACCCAAACACAAAAGAAAACAAACAAACAAAGGAAATACTTTATAAGAACCTCATGACAAACAGAAACAATCACGTTTCAATAATCAGCCTGAATGTGAATGGACTAAATGCATCACCAAAAAGACATAGAATGGCAAACTGGATAAGAAACCATAACCCAATTATTTGTTCCATGCAGGAAACCAAACTCACCACAAGGGACACAGATAGACTCAAAGTTAAAGGATTGAAAAAGAGTTTCTATGCAAAGGGATCACAAAAGAAGGCAAGAGTCGTGATTTTAATATCAGACAAAACAATTTTTAAGCTATCAAAAATAAATAAATCACCAAATTAAAAGCCCAAATATAGGACATAAAGACCAAAATATCATAGAGAACATCAACAAAACAAAAACCTGTTTTTTTGAAAGAATTAACAAGATTGTTGGACCCCTAGCAAGAATGACTGAGAAAAAGAGAGAAAAAGTCCAAATAAACACAATCAGAAATACAAAAGATCAAATCACTACTGATCCCAAAGAAATACAAAGGATTATCAGAGATTACTATGTACACCTATATGGAAACAAACTGGAAAACCTAAACGGAATGGAGGATTTTCTGACATCACACAATATCCCCAGGTTGAAAGAAGAAGACATTGAGACACTAACTAGACAAATTACAACCCAGGAAATTGACTCTGTCATATGAAAATTACCTACAAAAAAAAAAAGCCCTGGACCAGATGGCTTTCCAGCAAAATTCTATAAAACATACAAGGAGGAGCTGATACCAATCCTATTGAAAGCATTCTAGGCAACTGAGAAAGATGGAATTCACTCCAAATCGTTTTATGAAGTTGACATCACACTGATACCCGAATCTGGTAAAGATCCAACAATAAAAGAGAACTGCAGAACAATATCCCTTACGAACATAGATGCAAAAGTCCTCAACAAGATTCTAACAAATTGGATCCAAAAACACATCTCAAATCATCCACCGGGACCAAGTAGGTTTCATATCCAGGATGCAGGGCTGGTTCAGCATCTGCAATACCATAAATGTAATTAAATACATCAACAGATGTAAAAACAAGAACCACATGATTATCTCATTAGATGCAAAAAAAGCTATTGATAAAATCCAGCATCCCTTTTGGATAAAAACCCTCAAACACCAGGTATAGAAGGAACAGACTTCAAAATAGTAAGTGTCGTCTGCATTAAACCCACAGCTAATATATTGATAAATGGACAGAAACTGGAAACATTTCCTCTGAAAACTGATACAAGACAAGGCTAGGCACTCCCACCTCTCTTGTTCAACATTGTGTTGGAAGTCATAACTTGGACAATTAGACAAGAGAAGTAAATCAGTGGTATCCAAATAGGAGAAGAGGTAGTAAAGTTACCCCTCCTTGCTGATGATATGATCCTATACCTTGAAAACCCAAGAGAATCTGTCAAAAACTGCTTGCACTGATAAAGGACTTTGACAAAGTTTCAAGGTACAAAATAGATGAGCAAAAGACAGTTGCATTCCTCTACACCAACAACAAGCAGGCAGAGACCCAAATTAAAAGCACAATCCCATTCTCAAAAGCCACACAAAAAATATGAAATACCTTGGCATCTTCTTAACCAGAGAAGTGAAAGACCTTTGCAATAAGAACTACAAAACACTGCCCAAAGAAATCCAAGAAGACACAAACAAGTGGAAAAATAATGCATGCTCATAGATAGGAAGAATCAACATGGTTAAGATATCCATCTTATTAAAGTCAATCTACAGATTCAACGCAAGACCCATTAAGTTACCAACATCATTCTTCTCAGACCTGGAAATGACAATACAGAAATTCATATGGAAACATAAATGACCACGAATAGCCACAACAATCCTTAGCAAAAGAAACAAAGCAGGAGGTATCACACTTTCAGACTTCAAACTTTACTATAAGGCTACAGTAATCAAAACAGCCTGGTATTGGTATAAGAACACGCACATAGACCAATAGAACAGCATAGAGATTCCGGAAGCAAAGCTTCAATGTCTCAACCAACTCATCTTTGACAAAGCCTCCAACAACAATCACTGGGGAGGGGAGAACCTATTCAGTAAATGGTGCTGGGAAAACTGGCTGACCACATGTAGAAGATTGAAACAGGACCCCTACCTATCACCATACACAAAAGTTAACTCTAAATGAATCAAAGATCTAAACATACAAACTCAAACTATAAGAAACTTAGAAAACTCAGGAGACACAGTTATGGAAATTGGAACTAGCAATCAATTCCTATTCAAAACCCTAAAGTCCAATACCTTAAGAAATAAAATAGATAAGTGGGACCTCATCAAACTAACGAGCTTCTGCAAAGCTAAAGAAACCATCTAGAGATTAGGGAGACAGCCCACAGAATGGTAAAAATAATTTGCAAACTGTACATCTGACAAAGACCTAACATCTAGGATCTACAAGGAACTCAAACACACCAAAAGGAAAAAAAACAAACAACCCCTTTAAAAAATGGGCAAACGACATGAATAGACACTTCTCAAAAGATGATATACGGGTAGCCACCAGAAACATGAAGAATTGCTCAGTCTCACTCATCACCAGAGAAATGCAAATCAAAAGCACACTGAGATACCACCTAACCCCAGTAAAAGTGACTGTCATTAATAAAACAAACTACATATGCTGGTGAGGATGTGGAGAAAAAGGAACATTTCTACACTGCTGGTGGAAATGCAAACTAGTGTAACCTCTCTGGAAGACAGTGTGGCAATTTCTGGAAGAACTAGAAGTTGACCTTCCATATGACCCAGCAGTCTTCCTATTGGGAATATAACCAGAGGAACTCAAATTATTCCACAAAAAAGATTCCTGCACATGTATGTTTGTTGCAGCTCTGTTCACAATAGCAAAAACATGGAGCCAACCATGCTGCCCATCGAAGCTGGACTGGATAAAAAAATGTGGTACATATACACAATGGTATATCATGCAGCCATAAAGAAGGACAAACATATGGACTTTGCAGCAACTTGGATAGATTTAGAGTCTATCGTACTCAGTGTTCTATCACAGAAACAAAGGACAGAGTACCATATGTTCTCACTCATAAGCGGACCTTGAAGTGTTATCATAATACTATAAGAAAGGGATTGGCAGTAGTGGGAAACCACCAGGGGACGAGGATGGGGGTGGGGGATGGGATTGGCATTTGAGGGAAACTGCCAGGGGAAGGAGGGGGATGCCTCATCAACAAGGGTACTTGCATAATCAATGTTTGTATACCTAACCCTGAATTGTACCCCACATCTTTATTTATTTATTTATTTATTTATTATTTATTTATTTATTTTTGAGTTGGAGTCTCACTATGTCGCCCAGACTGGAGTGCAGTGGCCGCTCCCAGCCACCACAGCCTCCACCTGCTGGGCTCTGGCAATCTTTCTGCCTCAGCCTTCCAAGTAGCTGAAACTACAGGCACGTGCTACCATGCCCTGCTAATTTTTTTTGATTTATTGTAGAGATGAGGTCTCACCAAGTTGCCCAGGCAGGTCTAGAACCCGCAGGCTCAGGCAATCCACTCGCCTCAGCCTCCCAAGGCGCGGGATTACAGGCTGAGCCACCGAGCCCGGCTCCACATCTTTATAATAAAAAAAAGAGAGAGAGAAGAAAGAAAAAACACCAATAAAGATAGAAAAAAAATTGAAGAAAAAGAAAACTAAAATTCTGGATTTTTAAACAATATTCTCTCCAGTTGGCCACAGTTTGAAATTCTTGTCATCAGTGTTACTAATATATAGACATGCAGTGTCATTTTCTCTAAAAGGCCTTAGAGACAATACAGTAAGTGTAGCTTTCTGAAGCCACAGTAATTTATTTGCATAAGTTAATTTAATATGCTATTTAATATATAATTAATATCTTGGGCTCTAGGAGAATGAGATTAATGATAGCCAATGTCCCAAAAGCTCATAGAAATGGCACAAATTTTTTGAATGTGAACATCGTGTAAGTGAGGGAACTATGAACTGTACATTGCACATAAGAAACAATGAAGTGTCTAGTGTCCCTGAACAGAGGCAAATGTAAGAAGGAATACTAAAAATAAAGAATAAATTTTTTTCTTATCATTCAGGATATAGTGAGGATCCAATTGGATAAGGGAAAAAACACATTTTTGAAAAGATAAATAAAATTCAGGACAAGGTCTTCTAAAGATAATAAAAGCAGCCGGACACAATGGCTCAAGTCTGTAATCCCAGTCTTTGGGAGACCGAAGCTAGTGGATTGCCTAAGCCTAGGGGTTCGAGACCAGCCTGGGCAACTTAGCAAGACCTCATCTCTACAAAAAAATAAAAAAATTAGCTGGGCGTGGTGGCGCAAGCCTGCAATTCCACCTACTTGGAAGGCAGAGGCGGAAGGATCTCTAGAGCCCAGCAGGTCAAGACTGTAGTGGACATGAGCGTGCCACTGCACTCCAGCCTGGGTGACAGAGTGAGATTCTTAAAAAAAAAAAAAAAGATAATAAAAGCACATATTTGAATATGTGAAAATAAAGCAAAATATTATTTTTATTTCCCTCAGTAATTTTTAAAGATTTTGATAGGATCTTGTATTAGCAATAATTTTAAAAGCATATTTTCTTGTTTATCTTAAAGGATTTGAGAGTTCACTAGCCGCTAGTTTGTAAACAGCTAATTGCTCTTTAAAGCATACAAAGTTTCATCTTACTATTCAGTGAAGCTATTGGAGAACTATTTAGCCTATAGTTTATTCATTTGGCTTCCCTAAAAATAACATGAAATTATTTCAGCCAGTGACTTTCAATCTTTCTTCTTTGGAGACTTCCATGGTAGAAAGAAAGGCATGGGGATGTGGGAACACTGACCATCCCTTCTGCACTTCAACGAGATAAATTCCTGTTTATTTTTTTTATTTGTCTTCTTTATAATATTGACAAATTTTTATGCTGCTTGAAAATCAGTACTTTAGAGAACACAAAATGGCATGCAAAAGCAGGATGAAAACTATAGACTTTTTTTTTTGTCTTGCACAATGCCTTCAATATTGTCATGTTTAGAAATAAAGGAGCAGGTTTACAGCTTCTAAAAAAAAAATCTAGTCCTACATGACTTGCATTCCCATAATGCAATAGCTAGCTGGAACAAGGTAACCCTGATGTCCACTTAAGAGGATTTTCATTCTCAGTCCTCCTCCTGACTGACCTGTTAGACTTGCCCTAATTTAAAATCTTCCTAGCCTATCAGCTTCAAATTTGTATCATCTACTAAGTTAATGTACACAATTGAAGTGGTCATTGCTAGGCTATTATTTTTTAAATGAATAGTGAATCAACAAGTGAAATATATAGCAATTCAAATATGGGAATGAGGGCAAGATTACTGAGGGCCTCTTCCTTCCCTTCCTCCTATCCTTCCCTTACCTTTTCATTTCTGTCCCTTTCCTTCCTTCCTTCCTTCCTTCCTTCCTTCCTTCCTTCCTTCTTCCTTCCTTCCTTCCTTCCTTCCTTCCTTCCTTCTTTCCTTCTGTCTTTCTGTCTTTCCTTCTTTCCTTCTTCCCTTCTTTCTCTCTCTCTCTCTCTCTCTCTCTCTCTCTCTCTCTCTTTCCTTATGTTTTTCTTTTGCAATGGATGAGAAACTAGTCATAAACTTAAGTATTTAAGATAAATACTTTTTTTTTTTTTTTTTGGAGTTGGAGTCTCATTCTGTCACCCAGGCTGGGGAGTGCAGTGGCTGCTCCCGGCCACCGCAGCCTCGACCTGCTGGGCTCCGGCGATCCTTCCGCCTCAGCCTTCCAAGTAGCTGGAATTACAGGAATGCGCTACCACACCCGGCTGATTTTTTGATTTTTTGTAGAGATGAGGGCTCGCTGCCCAGGCGGGTCTTGAACCCGCGGGCTCAGGCAATCCACTCACCTCAGCCTCCCAAAGGTGCGGGATTACAGGCTGAGCCACCGAGCAGGCAAATACATTCTTATAACTCAAGTTGAATTATAATTTGAACCTCCCATTTGTCTAGAGTGACAAAAGATAAATCTTTCTCTGATAAAATAAATGTGTCTCTTTCTTTAAACCCAGATTTTTCAATAATTTGTGGAGTGATTAAGATGTCATGGGGGCTCATTTATTTTTAAATAATCCGTCCACAGGGGTGTCCTCTGTGGCTTCCATCCCTGTTCTGTGCATGCTGCCACTGATCTGATCTTTGTTCACAGCAATTGTTTTTATACAGAGAAAACACTATTATTTCCATCCAAGGATTCAGGACAACTTTGGTTAGATCATTTGTAACTCTAGGTTGTGGAAATCTCTGTAAGGCTGTGAATAGTCCTTATCTGCTTTCTTCTGAGTCACACCAACTCTCAGAAGCAGTGAACATAGAACACAGTAGGCCTAAGAGCATGACTGGAACAGAAGGAGAAATAATGAGAGAAAGGGAAAAATATCCAGCCTTACAAACAAAACCAACAATCCATAAAATTGCAATGATTAAATCACATGTTTTTAACTTTATTTAAGTAGGTAAGGTCCCCTGTGACAGGAATCCAAATATAGCTATCAAAATCCAGTGATACAAAGAGATACGTAAACCAACCAACTGAAAACCTAATTAAATTAACTGGACCGTGAAGTATACAAGTGTCTAATATCTATAATGGAACAGGCAAACAAGTAAAATCTGAGTGTACTAGTACTGAAAAATATGGCTATTGTTTTTTCTGATGATAATAAATGGATCTCACAGAGGAGAAAGTTGTCACTGTTTCTACCTGGTAATTTACCTGGGTCAATAAATGCAGTATGTTTCTTTCTTGTTTTCTTTCTTTCTTTTTCCAAATCTGAGTTTCAGTTTTGGGTTTTCAGCTTTTTTTCCCTATTGTATATTTGATGTCCTTGTGTAACTTGAATTTTGGTTTATTATTTTTCACTTTGCAAGGAGATTATGCAAACTTAATGAGATGACTGACTTTTAATTTTTAACTGGAAATATAATGGCATAGATCACTTTGTCTTGTCTCCCTTGAGGAGTGAATGATTAAATTTTATATGTGAGAGGCAAATTACAAACTTAATGCCTTAAGCCCATAATAATGCACATATCACTGGTATAGCCAATAAACAAAAACATCCCATAATACCTTGCCTTGGAGGTCTGTGTTTTGGCCATTGTTTCTGCATTTTTTAATCTGAATAATTGATAACATTATAATGCCTTTTTATAACTAGGCAGGGAATTATGTGAGATAATTTGCATAGAGTATGACAACATGTGACTATATATGTTAGCTAGTATCTTTGTGATTGTTATTACCATTATTAAAGTTATTGTAAGACTTGGGGCCCTTCATGCAGTTCAGAATGCTTGTCTAGACCATATTTTGGGACCTGATATTCTTTTCAATCTCTTTTTCCATTCCCCAAATTTGTATTTTAAACACACTGGAACCCTGGACACACATCACTTCCTGAACTTGATGATGAATGTACTGTAATTTAGAGGCTTTTGTGTTGCTGCTATGCCTTGAAAATTATTGTTCTTCTGTCTAGCAGGTGTCCAGCCACATATAGTAAGTAACTCATTCCCCCTGCTTTATTTAATGGAGACATCCAAGTCTATGCAGCAATCTTTTCATGATTCCTTGATCAGTTTTCTCTCTCATTCACTCCTGTACTTTTTCAGAGCTTCTGCTATCAATTTAGTATCCAAATATCTCTTTTCCCTTACTTCTGTTTGATAGATGAACACATAATTCAATTTTCTGTTGTTTAATATACAAACCTATTTGCACGAGGGCAGACTTCCCCCACCAAAAAACGGAATTACCTTTTGGAGGGTTGGCCTCTTAAAGTATAGTCTTCCCTAAATAGATAGGTGTTCTAGGAACACATTAGCATCAGTGTAACAACTAGTGTTGTTGTGAGAGGCTGTGTTCAGCCTCAGTGAATTTTTTTAGAGATTATTTCAACACATTTGCCCATTTCATGATGAGTGATTTACCAATGCACCTGCCGACATTGTGCTGAGTGTTCAGCAGATTTTGACCAAATACAACATGATCCCAGTGTCCCACTCTCCCTAGTCATCTGATCTCACAGACCCCAAGCATTTTTGTGTGTTTGTTTCTCCAGATCAAAAGAGCCCTCAAAGGTAAATGTGTCGCCAATGTTGAACAGGTAGAACAAAAAATGGCAGGAGCACTAAAAGGCACCTAAATTGACAAATTCAAAAACTGTTTTGAGCAATGTAAAAAAGCATCTAGATAGGTGTATTGCATCAAGCAGAGAGTACTTTGAAGATAAATGAATTTTAAATATCTAAGGATAAATACACAATTTTTAATAAAATAAATTCCAGGTTTTGGGGAGTTCCACTTCATATCTTTCCCCATTCTCTCCTCTTGTGGAAATAGAAATGTATTTTGTTCTCTCTAAATAATCTTTGTATTTCATGGCATCTTGCTTTTCCAGAGATTTTCCTCTTCTTTTTGTGTAGTTTCTTTTCAAATTATACTTATCACAGCTGTTTTTGTTTGTTTGTGCTGTTGTAATTAGATACCCGAGATTGGGTATTTTATAAAAAACATAAATTTATTTCTTACAGTTCTGGAGGGAGAAAGTTCAAAATCAAAGCTGCAGTATTCAATGCGTGCTGAGGACCCTTCCATGGCTCCCTTACATGACAGAAAGGGCAAAGGCTATGTCCTCACTTGGTGGAAGAATATGAGCAAGGACCGTCCCCCCCAAAAAACTAATCTATTTATACAAAAATTTTAGATTTACTCTTACATGTTTGAACTTCATTCATCTTCAAAGTACTCTCCTTTTGATGCAGTACACCTATCAAGATGCCTTTTCACTGCTTTTCTTTAATTTTGATGTCTGTTAGTGCTTCTAACGTTTTTTGTTTCACCTATTCCACATAGGCAAAACATTTCTCTTTGAGGACTTTTTCATCTGAGGAAATAAAAAAAAAAATCAGTGGGGTAAAACTGAGGGACTAGGGAGGGTGGGACACTGGGGTCATGCCATTTTTTAACAAAATCTCCTGAACACTCAGGCAGTGTGGGCAAGTGCACTCATAAATCACCCATCATGAAATGGGCAAACTTATTGAAAGAATCTCCAAAAAAAATTCACTGAAGCTGAATGCAGCATCTCACAACAGCTAATTGGAACACTGATGCTGATGGGTTATAAAACACTTACATAGTGGGGGAAGCCTAGACTACAAGGGGTGACCCTTCCAAAAGATAATTTTTGTTTTGGGGGGAGGCCCCTTCATAACAATATAGAAATTTCCTAAATTACTCCCTTCCAGTTCTTTTATATGGCACTAATCCATTCTTGAGGGCAGAGCCCCCAAGAATTTATCACTTCCCAAAAGTTCCCACCTCTTAATACCACCCCAATGGGAATTAAGTTTTAACATGAATTTTGGAGGACACATGAACATTCAAACCATAGCAATGGCTTCCTTCACTTCAGCATTTAAACTGGCTCTATTTTCTCATGTTTGGCAACATAAACTCTTTCTTACATCTCAATAATTTCTTTTTTTTTTGCTCCAGATTTTTTTCCCCTTCTTAAAGTCAAACTTATTGAAAAAACTCTACACAGTGCCTCCATATTTTTCACTCACACTTACTTTTCTGTTTAATCAACTTGAGTTTCTGTTGTCACCTTTCTACTTAAACTGTTCTTTCTCAAGTTTCCTACCAACATCCTGCAACAACAGAGTAGATGCTTTTGCAAATCTCATCACATTGCACAAAACTGAGCACTTTTTCTATGATCAAAATGCATTTTTTTCATATTCTTTATAACCCCATATACTCAATATACACTCATCCACTCATGACTATCTTCATTATAGGCTCATTTTTAGATGAGATAGATGCTATCATGACTTTATGCATCATCTTTTTTGATGAGCCCCATGTCCATAACTCAAGACTAAATTCCTGTCTCAAGTTTCAAATCTGTGTAGCCACCAATATACTTGACTTCTCCAATTGCAATTATATTATGTGTCTCCATTTTAGTTTTTCTTACCAAAGCATCTCTTCTTGAATTTCTGATCTCAAGACATGCCTCAGCATCTACTCAAAAATTATTCTGTTCTCTTCTAGAAGATCCATATTTGCCTGGCCAACAGTCCTTTCTCTGAGTATCTTCTTTACCTAATACTCCCTTTCCTCTGCTTCCAGTCTCAAGCACATACACTCACACGCATACTGAATCCTATTCATCCTTTAGGTCTTAGGTAAAGTTTTCCTGACCACTCTCCACACTTTTCTGCAACAGAAGTAATTTCTGTTTTTGTTTTTATTTTGTGATTTATTGTAGAGATGAGGTCTCATCAAGTCACAAATGCTGGTCTTGAACCCCTGGGATCAGGCAATCCTCTCACCTCAGCCTCCCAAAGTGGGATTACAGGCTGACCCACTGCGCCCAGCCAGCCTAGAAGCCATTTCTATAGACTCTGTCTGATCTCATGTGTCATTTACCTATCAGCATATCATATTTTTAGTTGTACTCCTAGTTATTTATCACCAACATAAAATATTGACATCCTTACTACATATTCTATAGTGTTTATTATTGACTATCCAGTTCTTTGCACAAAGATTAATAAATCTGAAAGAATAAAGTTATATTGTTTTGGTCCATATGGGCTGCTAAAAGAAAGTCCTATAAACTGGGTTGCTTATAAACAACAGAAATTTGTTTCTCAAAGTTCTGAAGACTGGGAAATCCAAGGTAAAGTGGTCCCAATACACTGATAAGAGCCCACTTTTTTGTTCATGAATGGCTATCTTCTGGGGTCTTTTTAATAATGGCACTATTCCCATTTATAAGTGTTCTACTCTCATCATCTTTCACATCCCAAAGATCCCATCATCCAATATCAACACATTGGGGATTAGGTTTAACATAAGAATTTTGGGGGGACACAAGCATTTATTTGCTATAGCAAATAAAAAAGGTAACATAGTTCTCTTGCTGCTCATTCAAGATTTTCATTCTTTCTACACCAGCATACCACAGTTGAGTCTTCTTTCTTATATATAATTTGCATATTTTCTACAAAAAGAAGTAAATAAATCTCAACAGACATTGGAATCAAATAATGAATAGTGCTGAAAATTAGGGTGTGTGGATTAAACTCGAATTTTTAGTAAGTGGAGAGTTTAGTAAGTGGAAAGTTTTAAGTAATCATCACCGAAAAGATGTCAAGACCAAGAGAATGGATTTTATTTTCAGTCTAGTCAATTAAAGTTAATTGAAATAGCCACTGCATTAATAAAATTTTAGTAGAAATGTGTGGTTAATGCTAGTCTTTGCATTATTTAACAGAATACACTATGAAAACATGATGATGGAATAGGCTCTGTATTCATTAGCTCTGCAGAAAAAATTAAACAATAAGAGGGGCCAAGAAGGTGGTAAAAATGTAGAAAATAAAATTGCAATTTAAAGTGATCATGGATATTGAAAAAATACATAAAAGAAATGCAGTCAGGATAAGATGAGGGTAGTATAACTAAAGGAAAAAAATTTAAATGCAAAAATACAAGAAATGCAAGTGTGGCAGAAAAATAGCAAAGTATCCTAATAGATAATAATCTATCCATAATCAGTGACACAGCCCTGGAGAAAGCAAACACAGTGCTGAATTCTTAAATAAGAACCAGGCACTGAGAAATCATAAGGCAATTCTTCTGTTATATTCATCAGTGCCTTGACTTGCTTCATAATCAAAATCAATGCTGTTTTGAGAAATGTAGGGAAAGTTCAGAAGAAGGCAATGGAATCAATTTACGTTCTAAAATTAGTGATAAAGAAAGGCAATGAAGAAAGGAATATTCTGGGTGTTACAATATTGAAAGAAGACAAATCATATTACATAACAGCTCCTGTGTAAATGATGGTGCCCAGGTGGTCTCCTCTAAGCCCAATCAAGCAGAATGAAGAGTGAAGATTAGCATATAAGTTTAGGCAAGATGCAGCGAGGATTTCTCAGAGTTGATAAAATACTAGCAGGAGACACTACAGAGATAAAGATTAAAATTGATTTTTTCTTTGAGTGACTTAAATAGAATCCTGTCTAACTGAGAATAAACTAAATTGCCTTCCATTTACTCTTAATCTTCGCAGAAATGTGGATGCTATTATTTTAATATTGATTCTGACAAGCTGCTAAAAAAAAAAAAAAAAACAGTAATCCCCAGAAT
The DNA here is from genome assembly GCA_027257055.1 of Cephalopachus bancanus. Taxonomy (NCBI): domain Eukaryota; kingdom Metazoa; phylum Chordata; class Mammalia; order Primates; family Tarsiidae; genus Cephalopachus; species Cephalopachus bancanus. The sequence continues at coordinate 1,385,111 of JAPVLO010000274.1, forward strand.
AGAGATTTATAAAAAGCAGAAATGATAACAGCATGGACAACGCCAGATAGTGGATAACACTGAGTCAGTTAGAGTGTGGTACAATGAGCACCAGCTTTAAAGCCAGGAGACATACTAATAACGGTTAACACTGATGAAGGCGTGCTTTGCCAGATGCCAGGCTGAGCACAGTAAGTGCATTGTCATTGTTAATTTTCTTAGAGACTCTACATGGAGATAACATTATCATCTCCAGTTTATAGTGTGGAAATTGAAGTTTATTAGATGAACCACCAGGCCCACAGCCATATAACTAAAGCATTCTATTCAAATGCATGCTTGCTTGACATCAGAAACTATTGCTCTTAATAAACAATATTAAGATCTAAGCAGGAATTTATTTTAGGCTCCATTTTTTTCCCACTAAACCTCGAGAGCCATACGTATATAGTTGTGTGATAACTATCTGCTGAAAGACAATTATATATCATATATCCCTGAAAACACAAAGAGACAAGTTGGAAAATGCAAAGATGTGTATATGAACAGAAAAATACACATTAAAAGATTTTGAATTTGTTGGTTAGACTGATATCTTTTTATTTGGGCATTTTACCATATTAGATATCTTAGTGTTAGATTACTTTTCCAGTGTCTTAATAATCATTGCTATTTTACAATTTTGTTTTATTAAAATAATGTGTGAGTGGTAAGAGAAGGAGGAAAAGCATATGTCAATGTTGTGAATTCAATGGAATTTTATCAAAATTTCAAACAAATAATTTTTTAAATGTAAAATATTATAAAGGTGAGAATCAATCTACAATTTAGAATAGATATGTCCATTTCAAAATAATTAAAACATAAATCTGTCAGATAAAAAAATAAGTTGTCCAAAAATGATAATGTGATCATGCAAATGCTACTTTTAACATAGCACTGCTCATAGACTATCTTGGTTTTTGTTCTTATTTTTCATCAGCTTAACAAGACTGCACTAAAACTCGTAGCATTGCGCCCTGTACAATCTTGTATAATTGAAATGAATGACAAGTGGACCTTAGACCTGAAAATAGTAAGTGAAGAAGTTATGGAAGTCAGGATTCTCCAGAGAACAGAGCTGATACGCATGGTTTCTGTGGATATATCAGTTTATTTAAGGAAGTGGCTCACATAATTGTGGAGGCTTGGTGAGTCCAAATTTGATGAGAGGGGATGGCAGGCTGAAGACTCAGGACATTAAGTTGCAAGTTCAGTCTGATGGCAGAACTGGAAGAGTTGCTATCTCAGATGAAGTCTAAAGACAGTGTGCTGATTAAATTATCTCATTCTCAAGGGGAGGTCAGTATTTTGGTTCTATTGTACCCTTCAACTGATTGGATGAGGCCCACCCACATTATGAAGGGCAATCTGCTTTACCCAAAGTTTTGGTTTCATCCCAAAACTCCCTTACAGAAAATTCAGAATAATGTTTGACCAAATATCTGAGCACCATGGCATAGTCAAATTGGCAAATAAGATTAACTGCCACAGAAATGTCTGTTTTGGAAAAAAATAATAATAATTTACCTTCATTAATTATTCACTAGTTAGAAACTTATGAAGAGTAGTTTTTTGTGTTTTGTTGTTGTTGCTTTAGTTTGTTTGCTTGTTTGTTTGTTTTCTCTGAGACAAGCATTGGTTTTCTGGATCATCTCAGTTTTTGATAGTGTCTTTAATACCATCTGATATTAAAATGACGATATAAATTTTCTCTAATATGTGTGATATCTGCACCTTCTTAAAAGTGATACAATCCTAAATTACACATGGGGCTGAGAAAGATAATTACATCTTGTAATAGCAAGTTATCTGTGGTCACTTATGGTTCTTTTAAATATTTATTTTTCTTTGCAGTCTTAATATTAATTCAGAGTCTATGGACTCATTAAAGAGATACCATGGCTAGAGAAGCAGTCTGATATCTTAGTTCTTTTTAAATCCCCTCTATTCTTCCAAATCAAATAATAATTTAAGTACAGAAATTTAAATTCATAAATTTTATTTTTATTTTATAATTAGTATAGTGACACAGAAATTTTTCTTTTATAATTAATCAGTATTTTTTATTATGGTTTTGTGGGGTACAGTTAAGGGTTAGGTGTACAATTACGTTTCATTCAGGCACCCTGTTGATAAGAGGTGTTTTCCCAGCCCCAGACACAGATATTTGCTACTGTTAATCACATCCCCCTCACCCCCATAATTTCCCAGTACCGTCAGTCATTTTCTTATAGCATTACATTGGATGTTCAAGGTCCATTATATGAGTGAGAACATGTGATATTCTGATCTTTGTTTCTGTGAGAGGTCACTCAGTATTATAGACTCTAGTTCCATCCAGGTTGCTGCGAAATTCATGATTTTGTTCTTTTTTATGGCTGTGTAGTATTCCGTCATGTATATGTACCACATTTTTTTAATCCAGTCCTCTTTTGATGGGCAGCATGGTTGGTTCCAGGTTCTTGCTATTGTGGACAATGCTGCGATAAACATATGTGTGCAGGTATCTTTTTTATAGAGTGATTTGTGTTCTTCAGGGTATATTCCCAGGAGGGGGATTGCAGGGTCATATGGAAGGTCAATTTTTAGAGCTTTTAGGAATCGCCACACTGCTTTCCACAGAGGTTGCACTAGTTTACACTCCCACCAGCAGTGTAGAAGTGTTCTCTTTTCACCACACCCTCTCCAGCAGCTGTTATTTTTTGAGTTGTTGATAATTACCATTCTGACTGGAGTTAGGTGGTATCTCAGTGTGGTTTTGATTTGCATCTCCCTGATGATTAGTGAGGTTGAGCATTTCTTCATGTGTTTGTTGGCTGCTCGAATGTCTTCTTTTGTGAAGTGTCTGTTCATATCTTTTGCCCATTTTATAATGGGGTTGTTTGTTTTCTTCTTTTCAGTACGTTTCAGTTCCCTATAGATCCAGGATGTTAAGCCTTTGTCAGACCTAGAGTTGGCAAATACTTTTTCCCAGTTTGTAGGCTGTCTCCCTGCTCTCTTGATGGTTTCTTTGGCTTTGCAGAAATTTTAGAAAACAAAAATCTAGCATAATTATATTATGTTGAAACGTGACCTTAGTGAACATTTCAATATTTCAGTCACAAATAAAACATGAACAGAAAAAAATATTGAATAAAAATAAACAGAAGAATCATGAGGCAAAAGAAAGACATGAAAATGAAAACTATATGGAAAGAAAGACTTCATTTTTATCCTTAGCATGAATTTGTAGATAGCATTTTGCTTTATAGTCTATCATAACATGATATTATCTGTTTTTTCTTCCTGAATTCATGCTTTGTGAACAAATGTTTTCTGTTATAATGGGATATTTCACCAGTAATTTCCAAATTTTTTTCTTTTATTTTTGGAGACAATTTTACAACTATACAGACCTTTAATAACAAATAGAACTTAGCTCTGACTTTATTTTATTATTATTATTTTCTTTAATTTTAAACATGTGGGGTACAATACAGGGTTAGGTATACAGATGTTGAAGCTCTGACTTTTTAAAAATACGTAAATCAGACCAGGCACAGTGGCTCATGCCTATAATCCCAGAACTTTGGGAGGCCGAGGCAAGAGGATTGCCTGAGCCCAGGGGTTTGACATCTGCCTGGACAACTTGGTGAGACCTCATCTCTACAATAAATCAAAAAATTAGCTGGACATGGTGGCGTGTGCCTATAGTTCCGCTACTTGGAAGGGTGAGGCAGAAGGATCTCCTGAGCCCAGCAGGTGGGGAGACACTGGCTGTGAACTTGCCACTGCACTCCAGCCTGTGCGATAGAGTGAGACTCCAACTCAAAAAAAGAAAGAATATATAAGTCACCTTTAACTTATTATTCTAGAATAATTCTTTTAAGAAATTGTAGGAAATCTGATTACTTACTAACTTTAAGTACATTTTTTCTGAGTACTATTTCCTCATTTTTAGTTTGAGTGAAACTTTTTTTTGTATGGTAGACTGAGCTGTTACAAGAAGCTCAGTTTCAAGCATTTAAAAATTTTACATTCTAGGGCAAATCTTTGTGCAAAGGAAAATATGCAATATTTAGGTGTCAGAATTAAGAGAACCCTCTAAATCAAGGCCAGGAGAAGACACCCAAAGGCATTCCACTTTGGGATAGTCAAAGAGTGAAGGTGACACCATGCCCAGGCCCAGTAGTAAAACTGAATGTCATTGACAAAGCTATGTATGATGTTAATTCCATCTATGAAATGGAGATTTAAGTATCCTACTCACCAGCCTAAGAAATCTTTAACATAAGTTAATCATTCACTTGGGACAGTGGGCAGAAAAGGAGTTACCTTGAAAAGCCAAACCTCAGCCAGGCTCAGTGGCTAAGTCTGTAATCCCAGCACTTTTGGGTGAGGCGAGTGGGTTGCCTGAGCCTGTGGGTTGAGACCAGCCCGGGCAACTTGGCGAGACCTTGTCTCTACAATAAATCAAAAATTAGCCACGCGCAGTAGTGCACTCCTGTAGTTCCGTCTACTTGGAAGGCTGAGGCAGAAGGATCGCCAGAGCCCAGCAGGTCAACACTGGGGTGGCCGTGGGCGTACCACTGGACTCCAGCCTGGGGGATAGAGTGAGACTCTGACTAAAAAAAAAAAACAAAAAAAACAGAAAAGAAAAGAAAGAAGTTAAACCTCCTGTCTATGTCTCAAGTGAGTATAAAATACATATTGTTATTTGTGAATTTGATCATCCCTGAGCTGAGAAGTTAATATAACTGCTCTACAATTAAAAAATATCTAGGTATTTTTCAGCCTATACAAATATTACTCCATCAGGCAGCTATGACTCCTATAGAAAAACCATTCCCTGTAAAGAAAAACTCACAGAAAAACAGTACATACATAAATGCATGCTTACCTACATATGTAAACAGATCAAAGCCAACTATTATGAGATGCAGCAGATGTATTTAATGGCAGAATATGCACCTGAAAAATTCACAACAGAGCAATACAGATGGCAATTTAAAATATTTATGTCTGAAATCCTCAAAATTATGGAGGAATATATGTATGTCACATGACACAAATAATATATTAAGACAAAAGGAGAATACATATTTTTTAAATTTCTTTTTTTAAAGATATGGGATGCAATTCAGGGCTAGGTATACAAATGCTCATTATGCAGGTACCTTGGTGAAGAGGTGTACCCCCCCACCCAGTTTCCCACTACTGTCAATCTCAATTTCCCCTACCCCGGGAGTTTCCCACTATTACCAATCCCTTTGTATAGTATTATGATACTTGTTCAAGGTCCACTTATGAGTGACAACATGTGATTCTCAGTCCGTTTCTGTGATAGATCACTCAGTATTATAGCCTCTAGTTCTATTCTTGCTGATGCGAAGTTCATAATTTTGTCCTTCTTTATGACTGCATAATATTCCATCATGAATATGTAGCACATTTAATTTATACAGTCCTCTTTCAATGGGCAGCACAGTTGGTTCCATGTTTTTGCTATTGTGAACAATGCTGCAATAAACATATGTGAGCAGGTATCTTTTTCACAGCGTGATTTGAGTTCCTCCCGGTATATTCCCAGTAGGGGGATAGCAGGGTCACATGGAAGGTAGATTTTTAGATCTTTTAGGAATCACCAAACTGTTTTCCACAGAGGTTTTATTAATTTACACTCCCACTAACAGTACAAAAATGTTCCCTTTTCCCCACATCCTTTCCAGAATCTGTTGTTTTTTGAGTTGCTGATGATGGTCATTCTGACTGGAGTTAGGTAGTATCTCAATGTTTTCTTTGTCTTTACAGAAGCTTATCAGTTTGATGAGTTCCCACTTGTATATCTTATCTCTTATGGCATGGATGCTTGGGGTTTTGATCAGGAATTGGTTGCCAGTTCTAATTTCCATAAGGATATCTCCTGCATTGTCTAAGAATCTTATAGTTTGGGGTTTTACGTTTATGTCTTTGATCCATTTAGATTTGATTTTTGTGTATAGTGATAGGTAGGGGTCTTGCTTTAATCTTCTGCATGTGGTCAGTCATTTTTCACAGCACTATTTACTGAATAGGATTTCCTCTCCCCAGTGGTTGGTGGTGGAGGCTTTGTCAAAGATAAGCTGGTTGAGAAATTGGGGTTTTGCTTCTAGAATCTCTATCCTGTTCCATTGGTTGAAATGCCTGTTCTTGTGCCAATACCAGTCTATTTTGATTATTTTAGTTTTATAGTGAAGTTTAAAGTCTGGGAGTTTTATATTTCCCGCTTTTTTTTTTTTTTCCTGCTGAGGATTGTTTTGGTTATGCGTGTTCATTTATGTTTCTACATGAATTCCTGTACTGACATTTACAGGTCTGAGGAAAATGCTGCTGGAAATTAATGGATATTGCGTTAAATCTGTAGATTGCCTTTGGTAGAATGAACATCTTAACAATGTTGATTCTTCCAATCCATGAGCATTACTCCATTTGTTTGTGTCCTCTTTGATTTCTTTGAGCAGTGTTTTATAGTTTTCATTGTAAAGGTCTTTCACATCTCTAGTTAGGAAGATACTGAGGTATTTCATTTTTTGGTGTCTATTGTGAATGGAATTTTGCTTTTTATTTGGGTTTCTGTTTGTTTATTGTTGCTGCATAGAAATGTAACTGTCTTTTGCACATTTATTTTATATCCTGAGTCTTTCCCAAAGTCTTTTATCAGTGCAAGGATGTTTTTGACAGATTCTTTTGGGTTTTTGTGGTATAGAATCATGTCGTCTACAAGGAGGGATAACTTGACTTCCTCTTTTCCTATTTGGATGCCACCGATCTCCTTCTCTTTTCTGATTGCTCAGGCTAGAACTTCCAAAACCATGCTGAACAGGAGGAGTGAGAGTGGGCATCTTTGTTGTGTTCTGGTTTTCAGAGGAAATGATTCCAATTTTTGTCTGTTTCGCAGAATACTGGCTGTGGGTTTCTTGTAGATGGTTCTTACTGTTTTGAGGTATGTTCCATCTATACCTAGATGTTCGAGGGTTTTCATCAAGAAGAGGTGCTGGATTCTATCAAAAGTTTTTTCTGAGTCTAATGAAATAATCATGTGTTGGGTTTTTTTTTTTTTTCCATCTGTTAGTTTATTTAATTATGTTTATGGTCTTACAAATGTTGAACCATCCCTGCATCCCAGGGATGAAGCCTACTTGAACGTGGTGGATGATTTTTGAGATTTGTTGTTGGATTCAGTTTGCTAGAATCTTGCTGAGAATTTTAGCATTTTATTCACTGAGGATATTAGCCTGTAGTTCTCTCTCTTTGTTGGATCATTACCTGGTTTGGGTATCAATGTGATGTCAGTGTCACAAAATGTTTTAGGGAGAGTTCTACCTTTCTCAATTGCCTGGAACACTATCAATAGGATTGGTATCAGTTCCTCCTTGCCTGTTTTGTAGAATTCTGTCAGACATATTTTTAAAAGAAATAGAATAGCAATTGTAAAAATGACAAGATAAAAGTCAGACGACAGGTTCAAACAACATATTCCTTACTAAATAGATGCATACTAAAGAGAAAATCAGTCAATTAGAAGATAGATATGAGAAAAATTGAGAATCACTGCAAGGATATAACACATGGGATATATATGTGACACAAATTGAAACCTATGCAGAATAGGATATGAAACTCCACATACATGTACTAAAAAAACTATACTTAGAGAATTTTGAATAAAATTATTTCAGAGCTTCAGAGTTTAGAGGAAAATAGTCAACATTATAGCATTGCTTTGCTTGGGCTGCCATAACAAAGTACCATACACTGAGCGGTTTCAGCAACAGAAATATGTTTTCTCACAATTCTGGAGGCTAGAACTCCAAGATCAAGGTATTGACAGGTAGGGTTGCTTTTTAATTGGAACATCTTTTCATGGCTTATAGATGGCCATCTTATTACTATGTCTTCACAAGACCTTTTCTCTGCATTCATATAGCTTTAGTGTCTCTTTGCATGTCAGAATTTTTCCTTCTTGTAAGATACCAGTTTGATTAGATTAGGGCCCACCCTGATACCTTCATTCTAAAATAATCTCCTTGTAGAGGCATTATCACATTTATTAGGTACTGGAGTTAGAATGTCAACAAAGGAATTTGGAGGTGGTGCACAATTCAGACCATAACACTTTATCAAAAACAGCAACAAGCCGGGCTAGGTGGCTCAGCCTGTAATCCCGTGCCTTTGGGAGGCTGAGGTGAGTGGATTGCCTGAGCCCGCGGGTTCGAGACCCGCCTGGGCAGCGAGACCTCATCTCTACAATAAATCAAAAAATCAGCCGGACTGGTAGCGCGCGCCTGTAATTCCGGCTACTTGGAAAGCTGAGATGGAAGGATCGCCGGAGCCCAGCAGGTTGAGGCTGCAGTGGCTGGGAGCGGCCACAGCACTCCAGTCTGGGCGACAGAGTGAGACTCCAACTCAAAAAAAAAAAAAAAAAAAACAGCAACAACAAAAGATTTCTTAAAAAGGAATAAGAATCAGACGCCTGTTGTAAAATACATAACAGGAAGAAATGGAACAAACAATGTTTTTCAAATACTAATGAAAAATACCATCAATCTAAAAATCCATAACAAGAGATTATATTTTCAAGAAAGTGAAACAGGTACAGTAAGAAATAAAAAGTGTTAATATTCATATATTCTCACTGAAAAATTAATAGTTGGATTTTAGAAAGACTTATTTTCATGAATAATATGAAAGTATTGCCATTTAGCTAGGAGATTTTAAGACTGTTGGTACATTAAATAATTTTTATTATAAAAATAATGGAGATGAAAATAATCATGATGATGTGATACACATAACTAAATTGGGGGGTGTTAAAAATGAGATATAAAATTATAAATAAGTGATATGAAAAGTGGATTTCTTTAACATTGAATACACAAGATATTTGCCTTGTATTACTTGTATTATTAAAAAAGATACAGCATTACATTTTAGATTTTGTTAAATAAAAAATATTTTACAAAGTACATTCACATAGCAAGTAAAATTACAACATATAATTTCCATAGAAATCAAAAACCAGCCGGGCTCAGTGTCTCAGCCTGTAATCTCACGCCTTTGGAAGGCTGAGGTTAGTGGATTGCCTGAGCCCGCGGGTTCGAGACCCGCCTGGGCAGCAAGACCTCATCTCTACAGTAAATCAAAAAATCAGCTGGGCATGGTAGCGCGTGCCTGTAATTCCGGCTACTTGGAAGACTGAGGCGGAAGGATCGCCTGAGCCCAGCAAGTCGAGGCTGCGGTAGCCCGGAGCGGCCGCTGCACTCCAGTCTGGGCGACAGAGTGAGACTCCAACTCAAAAAAAAAAATAAAAAAATAAAAGAAAAGAAAAGAAATAAAAAACCCAAAGTAATGAAAACTTAATAAATTATTTAAATTAAGTCAATAACAACAAAAATATGCTATTAAAGCATGAAATAAGATCATAAATTTAAAAAAATTACATATAAATATTATAAATATGAAGTTGAATACATAAAGAGAAAGATTTATATAAGATTTATCTAAGTCCTAAAATTCACATGACTACACCATTTATTGCTTATGGTCATATATACATGAGTGTATAAAATAATATTAATATAATATGTGGCATGTTTGTGTGTACTATGTATAAAACATATAGCTATGAATGATGTATTAGCATATCTATATAGTAGATGAAAACAAATGTTGGAAGCAAATTGTGCACATTAAATTCTGGGGAAAAAAATAAAAAAGTAAAAAATTTAAAGAGAATATTAATTTTATTTTGTTTTGCAATGTTATTTTTAAAAACCTTAGTAGGCCGGGCTCGGTGGCTCAGCCTGTAATCCTGCACATTTGGGAGGCTGAGGTGAGTGGATTGCCTGAGCCTACGGGTTCGAGACCCACCTGGGCAACTTGGCAAGACCTCATCTGTACAATAAATCAAAAATTAGCCAGGCATGGTAGTGCATGCCTGTAGTCCCAGCTACTTGGAAGGCTGAGGTGGAAGGATCACTGGAGCCCAGCAGGTCGAGGCTGTGGTGGCTGAGAGTGGCCACTGCACTGCATTCCAGTCTGGGTGACAAAGTGAGACTCCAAATAAAAAAAAAAATACCTTAGTATACATAAAATACATTGAAAAGACTGACTTAAAGAGTCCTAAACTTCCAGTTTCTACAATAATCTGACTCTTTCATATATCAATGAACCAAGTCTCTAAACTCTGAGTATATTGTTAACTGATGCATATTTATTCATTGTGTGTGGTCACTGGTTTACATGCTTTATATGTGTTAATTGATTTAATCTTCACAACCACTGGATGAGAAAGTTTCTATAATTAAAGTTATTTAGGATCATGTCATTAAATAACTTCTCTAAGATAGCATAGCAAGTAAGGGCATTAACTTGAGTTTTGCCTCTGGAGCCAATGTTTATGGCTCTTTTGTATTTTAAATATTTTTCAGTTGTACTTCACTATATAGGAATAGCTGGGACTATAGGTGTGCACCACCATACCCTGCTAATGTTCTAAATTTTTTTGTAGAAGGGTAGTCTACATTGCCAGGCATTGTTTTGCATCTGCTCTCCATGAACCCGAAGAAGATTGCCCCCAGTATAAAGTCCTGGTAGATAATGGTAGATGTGGACAATCCACTTCTTCCTACCCTGAGCCAGCTGCTGGGTGAAAGATGAATACAGCAAATCTGACTGAGAAGGAGGCCGGTAAGTGCCTAACTGCTTCCTCCCACCTTAGCAATAAACAAAAGAGATCAGGAGGGCAGGGTAGAGGCTGGAGGCTCCATTTTCCTGCCACAAACTGGATGCCATGGAAGCTGTGATCACACTAGGACTGGAAGGAAGGAGGAAAGAGTCCAGGAGACTTAGAGTCAAGTTACTCCTTTCACCTCCTCATGGGTGCATGCTGGCTACCAGTTGAAGGCAACAGCAGATGAAGATTCCAACATTTCAAGTTTCAACAGCAAAGAGGAAACCTGCAGTAACAGGTCTGCAGTCGCAGAACCCACCACAAGAGGAAGTTCCCTCTTTCTCAAAGACATATACTAAATCTGATAACTCTCTACAAATGGGTTTTTTATTTTTCTCTTTTTTTTTTTTTTTTTGGTTTGTTTGTCTCATTTATCCACTGGTTGGTTGTTTTGCTCCTTTCTGACCTCCTTATTTTTTTCTTTTTTTCATTTTTGTTTTCCTTTGTATTTCTTCTTATTTTTATTATTCTTCCCTCTCTTCTCTCTCTTATACTCTATCTTGGCCTCAGGGGCTACACAAGCATAACCATTATAAGATCATATTGTGTGGTGATGAAGAATGAGTCCCAACTGGCCCCATCAAAAGATAGAAATCATTGTGACCTGTCAGTAGATTCTGAATCCCCAACTAATCCAGTCAAAAGATAGCAATCATTATGTCCTGTCAGTAGGTCCTGAATCCTTGTGACCCTTCCCCCATCCTTTAGTAAGTTTTCAAAATTGTAAAGATATAGCACAGTGCCCCATTGCTAGCCTGTTTCATAACTGGACAAACCCAGAGGCCCAGCTCAAGGAATGACAGAAGGAAGAGCAAATAGAGGTGATTGCTTCACCATTTCTCATTGAACAATGATATTAAACAGAAAGATAATAAAACTGCTACAAATGAAGAAAAACCAATGAAAAATCACTGATTGCCTTCAATGAAGAGACATTGCCTGGAAGAACAGCTATTGGTGCATAAAGAGTAGTTGTCTCTGAGAATACTATACTCAAAAGATACTTACAGAGATAAGTAATGCATTGGATAGAATGAATACACATCAAGAAATGTAAGGGCTAAAACTAAATGATATTGCAATGGAATTGGACAGACACAAGAAACCATATTTAGAAATAATAGAAATAAAAAACTCCATTCGAGAAATAAATAACAAACTGATAAGAATAGAAAACAGGAATTGACAAAGCAGAAGAAAGATCTCAGAGCAGGAAGACCAAAATATGAAATTAACCCAATCAATTAAAAATCGAAAAAAAAATTAAGAAGATAGAAGAAACTCTACAAGACGTGCAATTTTATCATGAAGCCAAACCTATGTCTAATCAGTATACAAGAGGTAATTCAAGAAAACTTATCTGGCCGGAGTGGTGTTTATACAAGCACATGAGAGTCAGAGAACCTTCCAAGACATTTTATGAGAAGACCAAACCCTAGACACATAGTAATTTACTTACACAAAGTAGGTATAAAATGAAAAATTCTGACAGCAGCAAGGAAAAAAAGATCAGACTACCTATTGAGGAAGACCAATTAGAATTGCTCCAACCTATCTGCAAAAACACTACAGGTCAGAAGGGACCTCAATATTTATTGTTCTCAAAGATAAACAATTCAACCAAGAATTTCCTACCCAGCCAAGCTAGGCTTCAACAGCAATGAAAAATTAAAATCCTTCCCAGACATCCAATCTCTAAGAGAATATGCTGCTTTCAGACTGACTCTATAGGAGACACTTAAAAAGGTATTGTGCACAGAATAAAAACAGAAACAAAAGAAAGATCATACACTTGACAAGACCAAAAACGGACAGCCACAGAGCACACAGCACACCCCAAAATGAAAACACATACATATTAACACAAAAGCAAAAAGCAAAAAACAAAAACAAAAAATACAACCTTATAAGAACCTTATGACAGGGACAAACTCTGACAAAGTAATAATCAGCCTGAACATGAATGGACTAAATGCACTACCGAAAAGACACAGATCGGCAAAGTGGATAAAAAAGCATAACTCAATAATATACTGACTCCAGGAAAGATACATCATGACAAAGGACATCCACAGACTTAAAGGTAGAGGATGGAAAATAAATTATCAGGTGAATGGAAACCATAAAAAGACAGAAGTCACAATTTTATTATCAGACAAAAAGCCTTCAAGCTATCAAGAATTTTAAAAAGGATACAAAAGGACACTACATAATGATAAAAGTCTCATTCCATTCACAAGAACTATCCATCCTCAACATATATGTACCCAACACAGGAACACCAGGATTTATAAAGCAACTACTGATTAAATTTTAAAAGGACATTGATTCTAACACTATAATAACTGGAGACATAACCCCACTAGCAATCCTAGATAGAACATTGAAACAAAAATCCAATAAGAAAATCTGGAACCTCAACTTGACCCTTGACCAAATGGACTTCATAGATACCTACAGAATACTCCACCCAACAGCCACAGAATATACATCCTACTCATCTATATGCAACATACTTCAGACTGACACATCTTTGGTCATAAATTAAGCATAAAAAAAATTCACAAGATCAAGAAACTATCATGCATCTCGTCAATCCACAGTGGAATAAAAATAAATATCACTATCAACATCCCTTGAAAACACACAAAGACATGGAAACTACACAGCATAATACTGAACGACTCCTAGGTCAACACAGAAATCAAAACAGAAATTAAAAGATTCTTGAAAACAATGAAAACAAAGACACATTGTACCAAAACCTCTGGGATGCCATGAAATCAATACTAAGAGGGAAATTTATAACTCTATGCACACACATCAAGAAAATAGAAAGAACTAACAGCCTAACAAAGCACCTAAGGGAGCTGAAAAGGCAAGACCACCAAAACCCTAACTTCACTGAAGAATCCAGATCCCTGAAGTAAAAGCCCAAATACAGGACATAGAATACAAAAATATCATAGAAAAAAATCAATGAAACAAAAAGCTGGTTCTATGAAAAATAAATAAGATTGATGAACCCTTATCCAGATTGCTCAAGAAAAAAGGAAAAAAAGCCCTAATAAACACACTCAGAAATGCAAAAGATCAAGTCAGAAAGGATACCAAACAAATACAAAAAATATCAGAGATTATTATGCGCACCTGTATGGAAACTTGGAAATCTAAATGAAATTGAGGACTTCCTGACATCACACAACTTCCCAAGGTTGAAACAAAAATAAATTGAAACATTATATAGACCAATAGTGACCCAGGAAATTGACTTTGTCATAAGAAAACTATCTAAATACACACACACACACACACACACACACACACACACACAAGTACTGGAACAGACAGCTTACCAGTGGAGTTCTACAAAACATACAAGGAGGAATTGATACTAATCCCATTGAAGGTATTCCAAGCAATTGAAATTGAGAGAGATAGAACTCTCCCCAAATCATTTTATAAAGCTAACATCACACTAGTACCCTAAACTAGGTAAAGATTAAACAATGAAGAGAATTACAGGTCAATATCCCTGGTGAACCTAGATGCAAAAATTCTCACAAGATTCTAGCAAATTGGTCTCAACAACACATCTCAAAAGTTATCCACCATGACCAAGTAGGCTTCATCCCAGGATGCAGGACTGGTTCAACATCTGCAAGACCTTAATGTAATTGAATACATCAACAGATGAGGAAAAAAAAGAACCACATGATTATATAACAAGACTCAGAAAAAGCTGTTGACAAAATCCAGTATCCCTTCATGATAATAATTTTAAAAAAAACCTTTGAACACCTATGCATAGAGAGATCATACCTCAAAATAATAAGAGCAATCTACAATGAACCCGTACCCAACATATTGCCAGACAGACATTGGAAGCATTTCCCTTGAAAATCAGAACAAGACCAGGCTGCCCACTTTCAACTTTCCTGTTCAACATAGTGTTGGAAATGCTAGCCAGAACAATCAAAAAGAGCAGGAAATCATCAGTATCCAAAAGAAAGAGAGAGAGAGAGAGAGAGAGAGAAAATTAAGTTATTCTTCATTTCTAGGGATGTAATCCTATACCTTGAAAATCCAAGATAATCTGTCCAAAACCTCCTTGCACTGATATAAGACTTGGGCAAACTCTCAGGGTATAAAAATCTACGTGCAAAAGACAGTCACATTTTTATACACTAATTACAAAAAGTCAGAAAACTAATAAAAAGTGCAATCCTATTCACCATGGCCACAACAAAAATGAAATGCCTTGGCATCTTCCTAACCAGAGAAGTTAAAGACCTTTACATCCTACAAAAACTACAAAATACTGTTCAAAGAAATCAAATAAGACAAACAAATGGAAAATGCTCATAGATTGGAAGAATCAAAGTTGTTAAGATGTCCATCCTATCCAAGACAGTCTATAGATTCAATGCAATACCTATTATTATCAACCTCATTCTCAGACCTGGAAAAAAATTACAGAAATTTATATGGAAACATAAATGACCACGAATAGCTAAAACAATCCTAAGCAAAAGAAACAAAACAGGAGGTATCACATTTTTGACTTTAAATTTTATCATACGGCTGCAATAATCAAAACAACCTGATATTGATAGAAGGCATATAGACCAATGGAACAGGATAGAGATTCCTGAAGCAAAACCTCAATTTCTTAACCAACTCATCGTCGACAAAACCTCACCAACAACCACTAGGGAGAGAAGAACTTATTCAGTAAATAGTGCTAGGAAAACAGACTGACCACATGCAGAAGAATGAAACAGAATCCCTATCTATCACCCTACACAAAAAATTAACTCTAAATGGATCGAAGACTTAAATGTAAAACTTCCTACTATAAGAATCTTAGAAAACAAAAGAGACATCTTTACAGAAATTGGAATAGGCAACCACCTCCTGATCAAAGCCCAAACCATAAGAGATAAGATAGAGAGGTGAAACCTCATCAAGCTGAAAAGTTTCTGCAAAGCAAAATAAACCAATAAGAGAGTGGGAAGACAGCCTGAAGAATGGGCAAAAATATTTGCCAACTGTATATCTGACAACATCCAGGATCTACAAGGCTCTCAAATGTGCTTAAAAGAAAAAAAATTCATCAACAACAAAAAAAAGCCCTTTAAAAAGTGGGCAAAAGACATGAATAGGCACTTCTCAAAAGAAGACAACCAAGAGATACATGATAAAATGCTCAGCCTCACTAATCATCAAAGAAATGAAAATCAAACCACACTGTGATGCCGCCCCCTAACTCCTGTCAGGATGGCCATCATTAGTAATTCAAAAAACAACAGATGCTGGAGACGATGCAGAGAAAATAGAACACTTCTACACTGTTAGTGGGAGTATAAACTAATACAACCTCTGTGGAACAGTGTGGCAATTTCTAAAGCTTATGTCAATTGCCCCAAAGTCTTAATTCATTCCAGCATCAACTTTAAAGTCTAAAGTTCAAGGTGTCACCTGAATATCATCTAAGTTAGATATAAGTGACACTCAAAGTACCAAATTTTGAGGCAAATTGCTCCCAATCTGGAAACCTCTGAAATCAAATATGGTTTATCTAATAATAATAATAATAATAATAATAATAATAATAATAATAAAATTTTTTTGAAAAAAGGTAGAACAGGAATAGTGTATTTTACACTACTGGAGAAAAAGAAAAAAAAAAAAGAAAAAGAAAGAGCTATAATTCCAAGCAGATTCAAAATAACATTGAATCTTAGATTTTGATAATGATCTTATTTTTCCCTTTGTCTTGCCTTCTGGACACAATGGGACAATAGTTGGGCCCCCATAGTCAGTTCTTTCCCCATGCAAAACTGCGGAACCATGGTTTGGAGTCAAGTCCATGCCACTTTCTTAGGCTAGAGTTATACACTGGTGGATCTATGCATCTAGGGTCATGGTAGCAGCCTAAGCATTGCCTTAATTTGGGCTTTTTATGGTGGCCACACTCTTGTGGCAGTTCTCTGACTGGTCCTCATGGCTCCCTAGGACATCCTTTGAAATCAAGATGGAAGCAGCAATGTTCCTACAGCTTGTGGACTCTGTACAATTGTGAAGATGGCACCCTGCAGATGTTACCAAAGGTTATGGCTATGCTCTCAGGCAGCCAACAGCCTGAACTGTATTGAGCCCAATGCTGAGGATCACAAAACTGGAATTTGGGGATTGAAGCCATGAGATTGCTCTGTCCCCAAAGCCCTTAAATCCTAGGCCCACAATGGAAAGGGAAGTTCTGATGGTCTCTAAAATACCTTTGGGGTCATTACTGTATCATCTTTATGAATAGTACCAGGTATCTAATGATATGTACTAATTCTTCTTATCAAATGCTAGCTTACCCACCTTTTGATATTTTCTTCTGAACACATTTTCTCATTTTTATAGGTTGAGATTTTTTCACATCTTTAAGTTCTGCTTTTCTTTTTGTTAAAATGGTGTCTTTAAGTTGTTTCTCTCTTCATTCATTTTACTATAAGCACTTAAGTAAAGCCATGGCATACCTTCAATACTTGACTTAAAGATTATTAACAAAACATCATATCTTATTTTGCTGCTAACAAGTTCTACCTTTCATACAATACTAGAATATGAACACAATTTAGTTGCATTGTTTTATTGCTATATTAAAACAAAGATGATCTTTCTCCAATTTTCAATACTGTTTCTCATTACATCTGAGGCCCCATAGTAATGGCCTTTATCATAATACTGCTTCCAAAATTCTGTTTATGGCCTCAAAGATAGCGGATTACTCTTTAGCACCCCCAATCTTCTGGACTTCACCAAAATCACTGATAATGATCCATTAATGGTAATGTAGGCTTTCTCTAGACTGCACTTGAAAATTCTTTCAAACTCTATGTATTACTTAGTTTCAAACTTGCTTCCGCATTTTTAAACATAGAGTCACGCACTGTATAACAATATTTCAGTCAACTGACCACATATACAAAGATAGTCCCATAAGATGATAACATTGCATTTTAATTTTTTATATGTTAAGATACACAAATACCATTTAGTTAAAATTATGGATAGTAAGCCGGGCTCGGTGGCTCAGCCTGTAATCCCGCGCCTTTGGGAGGCTGAGGTGAATGGATTGCCTGAGACCGCGAGTTCGAGACCCGCCTGGGCAGGCGAGACCTCATCTCTACAATAACTAAAAAAAATTAGCCAGGCGTGGTAGCGCGCGCCTGTAATTCTGGTTACCCGGAAGACTTGAGGTGGAAGGCTCACCGGAGCCCAGCAGGTCGAGGCTGTGGTGGCCGGGAGCGGCCACTGCATTCCAGTCTGGGTGACAGAGTAAGACTCCAACTAAAAAATATATATATATATATGAATAGTATTCAGTAGAGTAACATTCTGTTCAGGGTTATATCCTAGGAACAATGGGTTATACCATGTAGCCTAGGGGTGTAACAGACTATATCATCTAGGTTTGTGTAAATACGCTCTATAATGTCCACACAACAAAGTTACTTAATAATGAATTACTCAGAATGTATCTCCATCATTAAGCGATACTTGACTCTATGTTACAGCAACTCCTCACTTCTGCTACCAATTTCTTAGTCTTTTGGGGATTCTATTACAAAATACAATAAACTGAGTAGCTTTTGAACAAGAGAAGTTTATCACAATTCTGGAAACAGGAAAATTCAAGGTCAAGGGACCAATAAATTTGGTGTCTGGTCAGGACCCACCCACTTTCTTATAGATGGTGCCTTGTAGCTACATTCTTGTAAGGCAGAGAAGACTAGCTACCTGTCTGCGATCTCTCTTGTAAGAGCTCTAATCCCAATCATGAGGGATTTGCCTTTATGATCTAAACACCTCCCAAATGGCCTCACCTCCTAATACCATTAACTTGGGTGTTAAGATTTCAACATATGAATTTTGGAGGGACACATATTTAGAACATAATAGGGTATATGAAATGCTGCCACAGCTATACTAAAAACAGAGTTGGTTCAAGAGGACATAACATGGGACACAAAAAGCATATGCTAGACTAGACAAATTCATGGCATTATGTTTATGAAACAAAATATGATGCAGCTTATATTAAGTAAATAGAATTTAAGTAAACTCAATATTAAGAAGCCATTTTCTGAAACACAAATGTATCATATTGACAAGATGTATTCAAAAAAGTTTATATTTTTAAAATGATTTCTTCTTCTTTCACCAGGTTTGTAAGACTTTCAGTGGATTCATTTATGCATAGATTCAACAGATTAAATTGAGGCTTCACCATGTATAAACTTGCACTCTTCTAATATGGATAATCATTGATGAAAGAGGCAGACAAGGATACAGTTAGCATAGAGCTCACATTTTAGTGGGGAAGACTAAAGGCTTATATGGTGCAAGAACAAGTGAAAGTTGGATTCTTATTATTAATGTAATTTGGTTAATAGTCACAGATTATTTAAGTGTTAGGAAATGTACATTTCCTAAAGTATAGCTAATGTGTCTTATGTTACATTGTATACAGCTACATATAAATAAACTTGGCTGAGTGATTGAAAGTGTATGCCACTGGTTTGAGTTATTGCTCTTTGTTGCAATTTATGCAATTAAAGACTTGGCTGAAACACATTTTAGTAGCACTTATGAAATTGCCTCTGTATTGTTTGAATAATGTTTGAGAATTAGTTGAGGTAGTTCAGCTCTCAAAGCTAGAGGAATTCTCAAACATTTTTAAATTTTTGGATAAATACTCCTGAAAATTTTACAGTAAATCAACATTTTTGTTTTATGTAAAATTCAAGATGTTCTATTTGCTTAGCCAGTTTAGCAATACATTTTCATAAAATATGTCTTGCACATATTTTAAAACTGGCAATATAACTCATATGTTTCTTATTTTTTAAGGTTATGCTTCAAACTTTAGAAAGAGGCAAACCTATAAAGCCTTTTCATGAAAACGCAAGTACTAACCATTGTGGCTTCTATTAAAATTATTAATCTCTTTAGAATAGACAGTGTCATTAAGTTAAAATAAATGAGAGAAGATGAAAAAGTACTAATTATTTATTATAATGCCTTCATTAGTATTTGTGTGAATAAACTAACTGTTCATATTCATGAAGCACATGCTGGTTCACATGCTGTCTATAAGGACAAAAATATGTTTAGAAGACTGCTACACATAATTGGTTTTTTCTGAGGCTTTCAGATTTTTCTACTTTCAAATAAAAGTTTTAGATATTAATTTCCATAATGAATTGTCATGTTGTTTATGTTTAAACTATCAAAAGATGATCAAAGGATGCAACTGTCCCTTTGCTATAAAACTATGCTTCTCTGTTCTGGGATGCTAGGTGGGGACTTGGATCCTGCAGAGGCTTTCTGGTTGGTACTACCCAGAGGGAACAAGCAGAAAGTTAAAAGGTAGGTATAGGCAGAAGACGTTACTTCTTTCTGTGTGTATGCTATATCTGTCCTCTTTTCCTAATGATATTCTTCATCTTAACAGTGATCTAGCAGCAATACAGCAATAGGTGTATTATACACACACACTCACACATACACACACACACACACACACACACACACACACGCTCACACACACACATATGTATATATTAGTGTTTCCAAGATTCACCTACTCTCACCTACTCAGAGATACCAGAGGCAGTCAGGGAGGCAGAATCCTTTACCAAAAAATCAGTTGTAAATCCAATTTTAGGATCTGAAGTTTTGTTTATTTATTGTTTTCCGATCTTACTTTTTCTTATTTTTAGCCATGCAAAAGCCCATACAACCAATTCCCTGTTAAATTAACTCATGTAATTTCTGTTTTATTGATAGAACCATGATAGATGCAGATATTTTTATTAATAGGCTTACGAAATTTTTCTTCAAGCTGTGACTTTAATAAGTCTACATAATTTTCTAATATTAAATATTAACATAAAAAGGCCGACTTCTTATTTCTACAGGATGACATGAACTTGTTTTCATTGTAATATGCAAAACTATAAACCCTTGCCATAATGCACTAGGTAGCGAAAGTAAAACTCTAAAAGAAGGAAAAAAAAATGAATTGGTTTGGGCCTCCAAGGCTGAGAGACAACACAGTGACAATGCATTTTCTTTTTTTTTTGATTTGGAGTCTCACTCTGTCGCCCAGACTGGAGTGCAGTGGCTGCTCCCGGCCACTGCAGCCTTGACCTGCTGGGCTCCGGCGATCCTTCCGCCTCAGCCTTCCGAGTAGCTGGAATTACAGAAGTGCGCTACCACGCCAGGCTGATTTTTTGATTTATTGTAGAGATGAGGTCTCGCTGCCCAGACGGGTCTCGAACCCGCGGGCTCAGGCAATCCATTCACCTCAGCCTCCCAAAGGGGCGGGATTACAGGCTGAGCCACTGAGCCCGGCGACAAAGCATATTGTCCACTCAAAAGACAAAAGTGACCCAAGTCTGATGTTTATTGACACTCTGTATAACAACACAAGATGGCCCACAGAAGCCATGACCAACCCCAGATCAGATGAGATTCCACTACAATGCGGTAATAAAAAGCAGGAAGTTGCTTTTTATACCCACAGGATGGAAAATCAATCTCTTTCCCATTTAGAGACACCTAGGGAAATTTCTGCTTTTCAGGCATCACTTATAGGGATCTGTAGGGGGTTCAGGAGTACCTAAGAAACTAAGCAAATCATAATAAAAAAACAAAAGTGCTGGAAATTAAACTAGCAATTGAACCACAGACAATTTCATTAAGCTAAGGTTTGTGTGATAAGCCTAAATAGGGTTACTCTCTCGAATAAAATATTTAAGCTGGGCTCAGTGGCTCGGCCTGTAATCCCACGCTTTGGGAGGCTGAGGTGAGTGGATTGCCTGAGCTTGCGGGTTCGAGATCCGCCTGGGCACCTTGGCAAGACCTCATCTGTACAGTAAGTCAAAAAATCAGCCGGGCATGGTAGCACACGCCTGTAATTCTGGCTACTTGGAAGGCTGAGGCGGAAGGATCGCCGGAGTCCAGCAGTTCGAGGCTGCGGTGGCCGGGAGCGGCCACTGCACTCCAGTCTGGGCGACAGAGTGAGACTCCAAATTAAAAAAAAAAAAAAAAAAAAATTTAAATAAGAGCCAAAATTTTTGTTTTAGTTTTTTTTTTTAACATAATAGACAATGTTTTGAATGTGCCGTCAAAAATCACCCATTATAACAAGAACAAAAAGAAAATCACAGTGAGATTGAAAAAATACAATAAATTGATACAAATACTGAAAAGAATTAGTTGGAATTATCTGACATGGATTTCAAAATGGCTAGTTTAAAAATTCTCAAAACAACAATTTATAAATTCTTTTTGAAATAAGAAAATAGAAATCCAAGCAAATAAGTAGAAGTTATAAACAAAAGAAAATATGATATATAATAGATTAATAGAATAACAAAAAAAAATCCTTGCTACATGGGCTTAATAGAGAAGTTATAACAGAAGAAATGATCAATGAAACTACAAACAGATCAATCAAACTTGCCAAATGTTAGGGAAAAAAGACAAAACAAACAAACAAAAGAACAGAGATTCACACACCTAGAGACAATAACAAAAGATATAACATTTTTCTCAGTTGTGTCCTTTCAGAAAAGAAGAAAGTAGACCTGAAAAAATATTTTTAGAAGTAATGACTGGAAACTTTCTTAATTGGCCAAGAGACATAAGCTTATAGATTAAAGATGCTGAGCACATTTCACACAGCATAAATTAAAAGAAAACAATGACAAGATTTATCATAATTAAACTTTTGAAAACCAAAGTAAACAATACCTTTAGAGAAATCAGAAATAAATAAATGCATTATTTATACGGAAAGATCAGTTGGAATGACAGCATACATAAGTTTTTAAATCATGGAGGAAAGAAGGAAATGACACAACATTTACAAATGCGGATGGAGAAGAACTATTAACCATAGATTCTATATACAGGGAAAAAATTACTCTTCAGGAATGAAAAACAAAGATAAAGAATATTAAAAATTGTTACTAGCAGTCCTACTCTTAAAAATGGACTAAAATAAATTGATCAAACAAAGGAAAGCAATATAGGAATCTTAGTGCTTCAGGAAGAAAGAATGAACAGAACTATGAGTGCATTCAGCACACTGTATTGTTCACATGTTTTAAAAATCATATCGAATAATTAAAAAATTATAACATCATTTGATGTTCAACACAATTATACCTAAAAATAGAGAACGGGAAGGGACACGCGTAAGTGGCATAATGCTGACATCCATAGATTGATTGCACTAAGTCACATATGCAGTAAGTTATATACCACATATATACTCAAATAAATGTTTACAAAAATTTATAACAAAATTTGTTCACAAACACTATAAATCAAATTTGAAACCTAAAAATTATTCATGTAATCCACAAGAAAGCAACAAATGAATAGTAAAGAAAATAGTACATAAACAGGCCAGGCATGGTAGCCCACGCATGAAATCCCAGCACAATAAAAAAAAATTCAAAAGGTCATACTTAAACTCTACCATATTAACATTTACCTTAAATATAAATTGTCTAAATAAAATAATCAAATGACAGATATTGGTAGAGAAGATTCATACACACACACACACACACACACACACACACACACACACACACACAGTCCAACTATTTGTTGTTTATTAGAATCTTAAAATTCAGTAAAATAGACATGTTGAAAGTAAAAGAATAAAACAGAATATATCATGCAAACATTGCTAAAAAGCAGAAGTACTTATTTTTAATATCCGATAAGGTAGACATCAGAGCAAAATTAATTACAGAGACAAAAATAAAGGCAACATAATGATAAAAATGAACAGTCAGTAAATACTCTAGTGTGTAAAGACCTTACTGTGTATGCACAAAATTCATGGATCAAAAAGTAATGAAGATGAAAGGAAAAATTATATAAATGCATAAATTTCTCTGAGTAGCATTCCCACTTTCAGTTCTTCATAGGGTTACTAGAGAGAAAATTAACCAGGAGAATATATCCCATTTGTGTATAGTCTTTATATTTACATTTGTACTGCCTAATTCCTCATATGTATCAGAATATTAAAACTGTACAGCAGATATGACAAATAATTGCAAAGTATTTTGGAAGCATATTTTATTGTTTTGAGAAGTAAATGTCTTGAGCTAATTAGGTAAAATTAATGAATGCTGCAAAATAGATGTGTCTAAGAACTCTTCTTAAGAAACCTTGAGATGAATCAAATTTGATTTTGCAAATATACACACATTTATGTGTATATCTGTGCTATGAGAAATAAATGACATTCTAGAAATGTGATGAAGGCCAGGCTCAGTGGTTCAGCCTGTAATCCCACTCTTTGGGAGGCTGAGGTGAGTGGATTGCCTGAGCCCTCAGGTTCGAGACCTGCCTGGGTCACTTGGCAAGCCCTCATCTCTACAATAAATCAAAAACTATCTGGGCATGGTAGCACGCACCTGTAGTTCCAGCTACTTGGAAGGCTGAGGCGGAAGGATCACCGGAGCCCAGCAGTTCGAGGCTGCGGTGGCTGGGAGCGTCCACTGCACTCCGGTCTGGGCGACAGCGTGAAACTCCAACTCAAAAAAAAAAAAGGAAGGAAAAGAAAAGAAATGTGATGATATGTAAAGGAGTATGACTTATAGTTGAACTTTATAAAACAGAATTTTATAAGAGACTAAAATATTCTACTTCATTTTCAACGTCTTGACCTGTTATTAAAAATATGAGTTGCTGCATAATTCTTTACTAAGTCAGTACTCACTACGTTTTTGTTTGGAGAAAGTTTGTCTGAGTATATGTATGAACTATGCTCCAAAAATTTAAATATATCACATAACCAATATATTTATTAACTTTTACAATGAATTTGGCCTTCATACTATATACTTAAAAACTACATAGAATGATATGTTCACCAAACCCACATATTGAAAGTAATTATTCTAAAATATTTCTACAGTTAAATGGTTAAGTTTTAGGTAGTTTATTTTATGATAATATACCAACAACTAATCATTGTGCCATGTTAATAGCCCTTTTATTCATTTAATTAGATGAGTGTCTTGAGTGCCCTATGTTTTTTATTTCTTCTATTTAAAAAGATTAGTCTCCTCTTAAAATAGAAAGGCATGAAGACTAGAAGGAATAAGAGAGACACAGGAGGAAGTGGAGAAGGTAACTGAAAATGTAATATTACTACACCCATTTCCTTCTCAATTTTGAAATTTATTTCTCTTGGTTATTTTAAAGAGCTGTGTCCCTTCAGTTAAAGTAGAAGGAAAAAGACCGAGATGAATGCTTGTGTCTAAAATATTTCTAGTAATTGCAGTTTAAAGTGCTTTCTGTCAGATGACTTCTTTTCTAAATAAAAAGTGAGTTGAGTTTGTTGGCAGGGAATGCATTTGGTAGAGAAAGGCAATGATAGTGGTCAGAAGATAGAATGTGTAAATAAATTACAGTAGAAATTGCTGGAATAATTAATTGAAGAAATAAAGTGGGATGTGTGCAACAGTGTCAAGTGCCTAAGTGAAGAAATTTCCTTAAATTATGTTGATGCTTAACTGTGTCATTGAATGACTTATTCCAGCAGTAGTCATCATCTAAATTTGAATAATGGGAAGACAAAATGGTGGCTTCATCCAAGGTTAAGACTGAGTAAGAGTAGATCGTCAAATAAAAACAGTTCAAAAAAAGTATAGGATAACAACAAAATAGATGATTGAAAATATCATTTCAATTAAAAAATGTCATGGTTTATGACAATTCTTTTAAAATCATTTTAAGCATCACTATCCCAAAAATACAGTCTTTCAATATACACTGACTCTAGTCTCTCCCCATAAAACTTGGTGAGTGAAAAGCCCATATACTTCTTGGGCAATTATGCATGGTTCTGCATCTTTTTCAAGTGATTGACATTACAGAGCAACAGTCTTTTGAGTATATTTGCTTTCATTTGTCTGATTTTGGCACTGAAGCTTCTACTTATTCAACTTCAAATTTAGACTTGTCACTTAAAATCTAGAAAATATTCTTGAATCTTAAACCATTAAGCTCTCCTTTTCATTGCTTCTCTCTGAAGCCTGATTAGTCTTTTGTTTTTAAAGAGACACTTTTATGATAGTGTTAGCTAGGCTTAAACGAAGACTTTTTTTTTTTTTATAAAGATCATACAAGAGATTTTTCTGTAATCTTTATCAGAGATTATAGAAACAAACATATTTAGAAACAAACAACATTTGCCTATGCAAAATAAATACTGCATTAAACAAATTTTTTTAGCTACCAATCACACAAGAGAGCTAGATAACTAATTCAACCAGCAGTGCATTAAATGCAGAAATACTACAGTTGTGATGTCATTTCAGGAAAATATGGCAGTTTTCCTAGAGAGCATATGAAGTTGGATTTTTCTAAATGCGAGAAAGAAAGGCAGAGGTGGTGTGTTTTGAATTACAAAAGCCATAAAGAGGCCTAACCGAGTCTGAAAACTCTATTGCAACCTGATAAATGTTCCCTACATCATTGCAATCTACTGATTATCCTAGTATTTACAGACAAGCAGAGATGGGGAGAATGTGGCTGCCCCAGCACATTTTGGGCAAATAAGCCATCAGTGAACATGCTCCAAAGGAAGGGGAATTTTCACAAATACCCCACAGGAAACAGCTTAAATATTTACATGACATGCCCTCATTTGAGTATTCCATGACTTTAGAAACACTAAATGGAAATAACACTAATTTAAGGCAGAATTGAATACTCAACCCTATTGATCAGTAGGCTACTAATGTAAGTAATATGAAAGGGATTCCAGGTCAATAAACTAAAATAAACTAATGTAAGAAAGGTAAGTAAATTAAAAACTGATATTTTGAAGAGCTGCACCCTCCTTCAGGTTCTCTCACTGTGGAGACAGCATTGAAAAGGTCACTGGGCTTTAATGGGCTTAAGTTTCCAACACAGGAAATTTGGGAGACATAGTCAAACCATGGCAAATGCAAAGCCTATAAATTGGTATTATTAAAGTTTTAAGTATTTGCCTTTGCAAAGAAAATGCTGTATTTTTTAATTTTAGCTGCCAATCATACAAGAGAGTCAGATAAGTTTTTTTACATACTTATCTTTTAATTTTATGTGTCAAGAGAGACTATGCGGGTAATCACTTAAAAGTTCATGCAACTTTAAATGAAATAAAAGTTCAAAAAAAATAGTTACTGTCATTGATAAAAGGTTACTTTAGACTCAACCTGACCACTTTATCTATTTTATAGTCTCCTGTCAGAGCTAAGGATGTGTAAATCATTAACAGAGACATTAGTATGCTGGCATTGAAGCTAGTTTTTGAAATATATTAGGTTTAACCAAGCATTAAGACCTGAGGTCTAAAGATACCCTACTTCTCTCTAATTTTAAGAACAAATTTGGTAGGTCAAGGACTGTAAATCTCTAAAAGACATTGTCATGAGAGGCTTCAAATTCCACTCAATGTCCCAGTAATGCTCTTAGAAAAAAAAAAATCAGCCATAGTTGACTATGAAGGATCATGGCAGAAAAAAGAAAAAAAAATTAATTATTAAAAAAACTGTTCTCAATGACATAAAATGTTATTAAAATTTATCAAAGATAGAATAAGTAGTAGTTGATTAATTCCATAGCTGGCAGTAACATGTGGTCAGACATTTAAAAAAAATAGAATATGATATAAACACAATTCAAATTTAGTTAATTTTAAGAAATACTATAACATAAATGAAAAATAATGGTTTATTAATGCATTTTTATGTACTAATTATCACAGAATTCCACATGATCTCCATTATTTTCAGATAGAAAAAATGTGGAGTACTGAATTTAATATTAGGCCTGGGGACACAAGTACAGGGAATATTTATAACCCAGTATATCTGGCATGCACAATCCTTTTACAAAGACTCAAGATTCAATAATTGTCCAGAATATGGTATCATTTGATTTACACAAATAACCTAATTGGTTTTAGTAATTTTTCACACCTGCTTATATTGTTTTAAAAAACAAAATCTTCAATGTTATGTGGGTTGAGAGTGTAAGTTCATGTTTGTACTTAGAAGAAATTACTTAACACCTACAAAAATTACCATATTTTACAAATATTTAATGATGATTTATCTATAGTCAAGTATTTAAAACATCATTTAATTTAATCCTCAAGTCAATATTATTAGAAAACCAGAAATTATTCTTATTTTTCTATTGTACTACATATGAAAAAAGCGACAAAAAACTATTCAGTGATATTTGTTAATGCACAATAAGAAAGACTTTATTCAGGACCATTGGGATAGAAGTACATGGACCACTTTAATGAGATTTTACAGTGGGAAAAAGAAACTAAACTCAGCTCTGACTACAGCATGGGTAAGTGGGCATTTATAGCCAATAAGTGGGGAGAGGGTCAGTAAATGGAAAATTTCTAAGAGAAAATCTTTAGGGTTAAGGAAGATTCTGGCTAAACCAATCTAAAAGTATTCTTGTTGAAAGTAGGCCAAAGTGATCAAATGTTATCTGAAAATGTTAGAAAATAACGAATCTGATTGGCTATAAAGGGTGAGCAAATATCAGGGGTAGGGTGTCTTCCTGCTAAACTGATGTAGCAGAATTGTTGCTAAAACTGGATTTTATAAACAGTTATTTTGATAGGCCTAGAAGAAGGCTCAGAAGGCTAATTAAAATTTGATTATGCAGAGAATCTTTGTTAAGTGTTATACATTTTTTATAAATTGAATTTTAATGTCCTGCTTAATGACACACAGATATTTTGTAACATTCCCACTGAAATATACTCAGGTAAATACTCACTACATTCTCAATCCTTTTAAAAATTAATGACCTGATCTTGTCTGCCATTTTAAAAATATAATGCAAATTAGAACTTCTCTTGATCTTATAGCCTCGACCAGCTTGCCAGCATCCAATAGAAAAATAATGGACAATAATATTCTTTAAGGAAAAAAATGGTTTCCAAAAATGTTAGTTATGTAGCAAATACAGATACGTTCATGATTTTTTAAAAAATATGAATTTTAAAAATGTAGTTGTATTTATATAAAATGAATTATAAGACATATTAATTATAGAGATTTCTATCCTGTGGATCAGAAAGCAATAATGAAATAAATGAGTTCTCTTTCTTTTTCCCCTTTTTTTCCTTATGTTTGAGTAAAGAGAAAAGTTGGAGCAGAGTTCTTGGTATCAGAAAGAAAAGAAGCAATAAAAGAGGGATGGAAAAACAAAGAATATAAAATGTTGGCATCAAAATTATTTTTAACAAGGTGTAATTGGAAATCAAGAATAAGACAATGTGACTCCAATAAGTAGAAGTGAATGTTACTTGCAGGATTCAAATTTGAGCTTTCACATACAAAAAAAGCAAATATGCCCTGTGAGATGCAACTCTCTTATAATTATGTCTAGCTGTCTTTAAAAGACAAGCTTTCATAAATTCTAAATAATCTTATTTTTAAAAATTATCTCCTTCTGACTGGACACAATAGCTCTCACTTATAATCCCAGTACTTTGGGAGGTGGAGGCAAGAGGATTGACTGATCCCAGGGGTTCAAGACCAGCCTGGGCAACTTGGTGAGATCTTGTCTCTACAACAAATTAAAAAATTAGCTTGGTGTTGTGGTGCACACCTGTAGTTCCTGCTACCTGGAAGCCTGAAGCAAAAGGATCACATGAGCCCAGTGGATCAAGGCTACAGTAGCCATGAGTGTGCCACCATACTTCAGCCTGGGCAGCAGAGTGAGACTCTGATTTTTTTTTAAAAAGTGTATATATACACCTAAAAAAAAAATCGGAGTCTCACTCTGAATTAAAAAATATATATATTAAAAATATATATTATTAAAATATATATATTATTAATATATATATATATATATTTCCTTGATGGGAAAACCTCTGTTGGTCTATGTTAGCAACTTTGCTTCATTTCCTTATATGTTTGGTTCTGCTATTGCAGGAGTTTAGATCTCCACTGTCAGCTTAAACCAGCAACCTCAGGTTCTTGGCCCATGACCAAGAAGATTAATGGCCACGGACAACAAAAGAATGAGTGTAAGAAGGAGTTTATTAAGGAACAAAGCTCTCCAGAGAAAGAGGGGACCCAAAATGGATAACCCAGTGCTAGGAGTTTTTTTGTGATTTTTATCTTGTCTTTTCTCTTATTTATATCTCATCTGCCCCTTACTTCCTGAGACTCAATTTCTATTTCATGTGCAGGTCCTTGACCAAGGTTACTCCATCTTGAATATTGCTCATAAGTACCACAGAAAAGCTCACTTGGTGGGAGGACCACAATGCAAATGCTATGTTAATGATATTATACTAAGCCAAGGTCAAGTTAGGACATTTAGTTAAATTCCTGAGCCTGTGTTTAAGCAGCAAAAAGTCCCATATAGCAGTACACCCTGGGTTGAGAGATGTTCTTTACCTCATTCACCACTTTTTAAGCCAACAGTTATATAATGGGGGTGGTGCAGGGATATTCCCTCAGGTGTTAAGTTTCATCAAGACCCTCCCTCTCTGCCTAACCAGCTTCTTTCTCCACTATCACTGCTATGTTTGATACATAAGGGACTATATCAATTAGTAAAATATAGGAACAGTATAAATCTGTAAAACTCCACAAAAATAAACCCTGCCTCAATAAATAATCAATAAAATGACATCAAATCTCTTAAGCAATTTGTAGATGCTCTATGGCATATTCATGTTTTGTACCCTTAGGAAAAAAAAATCATACTTAATATAAATAAGCAAAGATATGAACACATAAATATAAATATCCTTGAAAAGAATCAAGCTAATCTATTTAAATAAAATTATGAACCCACAGCACTTCTCCCTAGTTAGTATTAACTCAATTGTAATTTTATAGCAACTATTTTAGGTGCTGGAACATATTTCCTTTGAATCACTGAAAAACTGGTGACACACACACAAAATATTGTTTATATAAAAGCACTAATCTCATGTTTTAGTTAAGATTTATTTTATTTTATTAATTTTTTTGAAAAAATTCACCTATCTACTTCAAGGGCTAACAAACAACCTTGTATATTTTATTTGCTTTGCAGTCTCCTTCAGATTTTACCTTCAGATTGCTGCAAGTTCAGAAATGACACACAAATTTCTAAAGACTTAATAAGAGTGCTGATTACTCACAATCCTTTATATCTTTTTTCATAATAACTTCAAAGATAAGTGGATCTTTTAATGAAAGTCAGTGCTATTCCACTCTATGAAATTTTCAGGAAAAATGTAACTTTAATTTATTCTATTCTCTTATATACAACTAATCTGAACAATAGCTCATTGTTCATAGATAGCACTATAAAAAAGTGCTTACTTAGTCCTATAATATTAGAGGCACATGCTTTAAATGACTTTTACTAAATAAGTAAAATTGGAAGGCAGCAGGCTAATTCTCTTTAGTTCCAATTACTAAACATTGGTATGAAATTGATTACATTGCTATTATAGAAGTCAAAAGAAAGCTTTCTCTCTGCCCTCTGAAGTTTTGCAGAAAATAAACTGACAATAGAGAGATTAATAGAGAAAAAACATACTGATTTATTTAACATGCATGAGTATAAGGGAATTGCATGAGTATGAATACCCCATAACACAGTGAGGTTCAGATGTTTCTATAACTTTTAATTTAAAGAGACGATGGAGGAAATGGGGCAATTTGTGAGAGACAGTAATAATTTTTAGAAGAGATGAATAGATTCAATATTCAAACACTGGCCTGTAAATAATTTTCTTTGGGAACTGAATGGAACCAGAGAACAGAGTTCATCTGGGCTTCAATTATGGTGTTTAATTTCATTCTATTCCACTATGGTTTAATGTTCTCTGGTTAATAACATTTTAGGAAGGAAATTGAAGGCAACTGGGTTCTTCTTCGGAAGATTTGGTTGTCAAGTAGATAAGAACATTTCCGAATATAGCCTTATCCTGTGCTTTGGAAAGACAGAGGTTTGAGAGACAGGTGGGGTGAAAGGGTGAGACCTCGAGGTTGCTCCTTTAGTTTAATATTTTCAAAGGGTCATATTTTAGGGTATCATTTTCTTAGCCTCAGGATTCTCTAGAAGTGTTATAAATTAAAAACTGAATTAGTGGCTATGCAGAAAAAATTCAAGTTGGTAGCGGAGTGGCAAAGGATTCTGTTAAACCAATCTCTCATTTCTGAAAATAGGCCAGTCTAATTAAACCACTGTGTCTCATTTCAGAAGATGACATTGCAGATGGGATCTCAAAGCTAGGCTTCTATATTAATGCAGGTAAACATATCTTTAATAGGAGGCATTTCTATGAAAACAGAAGAAAAGCAAAAGTTAATGTCTGAAGTAAGTATGTAAGCTAGTCTCTGAGTCTGGAGGGCAGTCATTGAAAAGATTTATGGAAATGAATTGAAGCCAATTCAGCTGGACTAGGGAAGGTTGTGGAAATCTTGCAGAATTTCCTGGATTGCAGGTGTACACACAAAGTTGTCCATATATAAGTTGTTGCTGCGATTTTTCTTCAGTGCCAAATTGACTAGCTTCAGCTTGGAGAGCCTTAGAAAAAAGGTAGTTTCAATTTTTAGTGAATCCAAGTCAGAAAGGGTGAAAGAAAAATAGAAACAATCGTCTAGAGAATTATAGTCGGATATTGGAGAAAACTATACATTTAGAACTTAGTCTAGGTAACAAAAACTTAAAATTCATCAGCAAGGTTTGACTCTAATAATAGATGCACTATAGGTTTTTGTTTTCTCCTTTTCTGAAACATAATTTTTCTTATTTACACTTACCTCCATTTAAATAAAAATATTCATTAAGATTTATTTAAGATTAATTTGTTTGCAAAATAAGTTAAACCAATATGATTCTTATCTACCAAAGATTACTAAAGTCATATAAACCTGAAAAGTATTTGAACTTATTTATTTATGAGTGATTATTTTTCATTGGTACCATGCAGATGATTCACTATGCATGTGTAGACATGTGCATACATGTGAACATAATATACAACACACATATGTATACAGGTTGTTCATCCAAAGTCAAAGTTATCAGTAGTCTCAAGGCAAAAGACAGCAGAGTGTTTGACTTGAAAGAAACCTGCCCATGACCATAGGGTACCATGAGAAAGATAAAGGACCAAAAATGGGATCAATGATTGCATTTCTTTTGTTCATCACGAGGTGTCCCAAGTCACTAAAATCTCCTTTCTATCCTTTTATCAGTATCAAAGGTGGTAAAAGGAAAACAGGGAATGAGTAAATAGAAGAAAAAGTCTTAGGGCAGCTAACTTGGGAGTTTTTCAAAAAGGCTGATGAAGTTTTAGCTAGCAAGGATTTGGAAAAAAAAATAAGATCCAGTTGACTGTGAGAGAAAAAAAAATCCAACAGAAATAGAGGGAACTTCAAAAATGAGCTTGAATGCCAGTTTTCAAGTTATGCCAACTTTTGATCGTAGAGCTCTTTAAAAAATATGAATCCAAATACTTTATTATTAGGTTTTCAACTAGGACGAGTAGCAAACCTTTTGCCTTGCAAGTAGCTGGTGTTTCACCAGAGCAATTGACAGGAGCAGTGTCTTCAGCCCACCACTGTACTTGCTCATAACTTTACTCTCAGGAGTAACAGGAAGTGCATCTCTCTGGCCAAGCAGAGAAAGCAAGATAAACAAACAAACAAACAAAAAAGTTGTTATCATGGTCTAAATATAAATAAAAGTTTTAAACAAAAGACATACCTTTAAATGACTCACAATTAAACAAATAAGGTTATACGAGACAAAAACCAAGAAGTTTTTTATGGCTTTAGTCAAGTCCTCTAAAGAGAATGCAAAAAGCCGCACTTTTATGATCCAGACAATTCCCAACAACAGCTTAAAGAAAGCAAAATTTCACTAGCCGCATGTGAGGTGCAACCCACATTTCTGTCTGACCAGAGAACAGAGTTTGTCCAGGCTCCAGTATGGTATGTGATTTTCAGTATATTCCTATTCTTAGGACATCTATACTTTTGACCGGCTGACTGACAAAGGCCTGACAACTCATGTACCTACAATTGACAGAACATTTAACAAGACAAAATAGGGAAATACATTTGTTCATGGGGAAAAAAGATTACAAATGAATGGGCACCACAAAAGACTCAGAGTAAAACACATAATTTTAAACAAATGAATTAAAATAATTGTTATAATTTGTTTCCCCGGGTCAAAGAATTTACATCTCAAGGAACTGGTATCATGAATGAAATTAAAACCCAGGTCTCAAAGATGAAAGTGCCACCAGACCACTGGCTGGAGTGCTGCTTTTGCAAGTCCTGCAAGGAATCCAAAGCATGCAGTTTGAGAGTGCAATATGTTGGCTTTGTCTTAAATTTTGATTTCTATTTTTAAAAAAATCTTGCCAAGGGAACTTTTTAACGTACTTGTTATATTTCTTTTGTATCTTCCTTTCAATTTTATCTTTCCATAGATACTGATACATGAAATCCTTTTATTCTACCAATCTTAATTTGGAAAAGAAAAAGAAGAGAGCAACTTACTTTAACCATCTGCTCAATCAGATTCCACAGTGAGAGACCCAAGAGTCTGACAGGTAAGAAGTTTTCCCCTTTTGTTGGCTTGTCAGATTCTGGGTTTACTTTACAGGAATTTCTAGAAGAGCAGGGAGGATATGATTTACTCTGTCCACACCATGAAATCTGTAGCGGTTAAAAGAAAGCTTCTCCTCTCCTTTCTTCGGGTTCACTGAAAATGGACTGACAATCGACAGATTAATAGAGAAAAAAGTCATACTGATTTATTTAATGTGCAAACACATAGGAAAACTACATGAGAATGATTACCCAATAACACAATGAGCTCTGCTTGATTATGTCCCTTTCTTTACAGAAGAGAAGTGGGGAAATGTGGAAATTTATGAGGGGTAATAAACGATTTTTAGGAGAGATGAATGAATGTAATTCTCAGAAAATGGTTAATAAATAATTTTATCTGAAGATTATATGGGGCAGAGGACAGAGATTTTCTGGGTTGCAGGTGTGGTGTCTAATTTTCATTCTCTTCCTCTATAATATGAATTCTAATCTTCTCTCATTAATAAAACTTCAGAAAGAGGGATGGAAGGCAACTATGTTCCTCTTTGATGGATTTCATTTACAGGTAGATGAGGGAATTTCAGAGAACAGTCTTATCCTGTGATTTGGGAGAGACAGGATTTGAGGGGAAGGGTGGGGAAGTGAGAGCTACCTTGAGGTCCGTTTTTTAGTTCAGTATGTCAAAGCACTATATTTTGGATTATCATGTTCTGAAGCCCAATACTATTTATTGTTAAGTTTAGTTTCCAGAATAAATGTCTAATATCTTTTTTTTTTTTTTTTGAGTTGGAGTCTCACTCTGCCGCCCAGACTGGAGTGCAGTGGCTGCTCCCGTCCACCGCAGCCTCGACCTGCTGGGCTCCGGCGATCCTTCCACCTCAGCCTTCCAAGTAGCCAGAATTATAGGCATGCACTACCATGCCCGGCTGATTTTTTTGATTTATTGTAGAAATGAGGTCTCGCTGCCCAGGCGGGTCTCGAACCCGCGGGCTCAGGCAATCCACTCACCTCAGCCTCCCAAAGGCACGGGATTACAGGCTGAGACACTGAGCCCGGCTAAATGTCTAATATCTTAAATGGAGGCAGATAGTGCTGATGAGATTATCATTCAGGGTTCAACCAGAGAAGTAAAAACAGCATGAAATCTTTTTTAAGAATTTAACTGAAAGGACCTGGTTTACGCTTTTGTGGGCTCTTCCTGAGAAATTTGAAATCCATAGGGCAGGTGTTCAAAAAGGCAGGCTGAGACTGGGCATGGCGGCTTATTCCTGTAATCTCAGCACTTTGGGAGGCTGAGGCTGGAGGGTCACTTGAGTCCAGGAATTTGAGATCAGTCTGGGCAACATAGCAAGACCCTGACTCTACAAAGTATTTAACAAAATAAACTGAACATAATGGCATACTCTGTAGTCAGCTATTCGGGAGGCTGATCTGAGAGGATCACTTGAGCCCAAGAGATCAAGGCTTCAATACACTGTGATAGCACCACTATACTCTAGGCTGGGCAAAAGAGAGAGACCTTGGCTAAAAACAACAACAACAACAACAAAAAAAAAAAACGGAAGGATCTTGATTTCTGAATATAAATGAAGCTACTTCCCAGGCAGACTTCCCAGGCAGAATTTCCTTTTTCAGATAAGTCTCAATTCTGAACATAAGCCTTTTAAATGAATAAGACAGGCAAACTCAGATTGTCTAAAATAATCTCCTTTACTTAGAGTCAACTGATTATGGACTTTAATAATATTGACAAAACGTGTTTGCAGCAATAACTAGATTAGTATTTGATTAAATAACAGGAGACTAAAACCTAGTCAACACAACACATCAAACTGAGCATCACAATGAGAAAGGAGAGTGAGAAAATATTTTTATGATTGGGTTTATATTAATAAGTGTACTTAATGTGTTTGCTAGATTTTTTTATTGTTTGTTACCAAATACAACATATGTGTTTAAAGTCTTGTAACTGTTTCTTTTTCAATATGTCTCAAACATTTGTCTTGTGCATATAGCTTCCCCACTGTATCAGATAGTGTTTTCAAAAATCAGTCCAAATATAGTATATTTCACTTTCACATGTTCTTTTTAAAAAATGATGTTGTTATTCTTTGTATCAAAGTGATATTGATACTTCTTGAACCTAGCCAGATGGTTGTGACTTCCTCTCAACCAGCAGGTTGTGTAAGAAAAAAAAAAAAGCCTCCACATGACTCTTTTCTTCTTAGGCTGTTTGCCCTTTGAATACAGACATCATGTTGAAAAGTTCAGACCATACGGAGAAGTCACACATAGTTGTTCATCCTGACAACCAACATCAAGTAGTGTTCACGTTGATTGAGTGAGCCTCTGATGAGTCCAGCCTCAAATCTTCCAGCTGGGACCAAAGACATTGTGGAGCACAAAAAAGCCATCCCTAACATGCTGTTCTTGAATTTTTGATTTGAGGAATCCCTAAGCAAAATCAATAGTTATCTTATCCTAGTAACTTTTAAGGTAATATTTTCACCTAACACTAGTAAATGGCATTTCTATCTTGCACTTCCCAAGATTCCAACTCTTAAATCTCATTCTAATGGGGTTAGAAGTGGCTATTGGAATATAAAAGAATCTACCCAGAATATCACAAACCAACCAAGTGTATAAGTTTTGTGATTATTGATCTTCATGAAATACACATAAAACTTACCACCAGCAATTTTTCAATAAATAAATATAGCGATTGTTTACTCTCTGTTGTCATTTTGCTTTCAGAGATATGCATGTTTGTTTAAATCTTTCAGCAAAGTAGATCTAAACATTCAAAATATGTGTCTGCTTATTAATTCTACTCCATAATGGAAGTAATGAGTCCAGCAGTACCAGTAACTAAAGAAGGAAAGTGGTTTTGGAAAAGCCATAGGAAGAAAAAATCATATAACAGAAGTCTTTTTAACTATGTCTGCATTTTCCTTCCTACCCACATTTTTTTTTCTTTTTCTTTTTGCATCTAGAAGAGTAGGTATACTTCAGATAATAGAACTAGACTTCCCCAGTCAAAGAAAGGAAGGTTAAGGTTTTCAACCTTAAAGTTATGAAGCCCAGTGTTTCAGTATGTATTTGTTTTTTGTAACTTTCCAGCCTCATTTTCCTCCAGTGCTATTAAAATAATTATACATTTTAAATGAAATCAAGTAGGTAAAGTGCTTGGTACAGGGCCTGATGCAAAATAAGTTCTTAATAAAGGAAAAAATTCAGTGAAAATTGTTTAAAAAGAATAATTCAAATTGGTATATTGTAGTCATTGTATTTATGCAAAGTTTACTATACATTTGTTGATTTTTTAATAAAATAAAACATAACAGTGCTGTTGGAATATTTTACAACTATTTATATTTATATTATGTAAGCTAAGCAACCTTCAGAAACCAGAATTCGACTCAGTGAGGAAAGCACTTTGGTTCTGATTGCAGGAAAGGTGTTGTATCCACAATAATCCAATAACAAACTCCTAGTTTGGTGAGAATATGATATGAGCTATCAGTTGCTGCTGTAAAATTTATCTTGAGCTTAGTGACTTCAAATGACACTTAATATCTTTTAGTTCTGTAGATAAGAAGTTAGTATAGCATGTTTCTACAGGATTCTCTGTTAAGAAACTTTTAAGACCAAAAATCAAGGTGTCAATAGCTGTGTTTTATTTATTTATTTATTTTCTGGTGGTTCTGGGGTGAATCTACTTTCAAGCTCATTCAGATTGATGACCACATTTAAATATTTGTTGTTGTAGAAGACAGGTTCCTGTTGTCTTGCTGACTGGCCACATGTCTAGAGGCTGGTCACATTTCTTTTTATGCTTTTCATGTGTTTCCCTCCAGCAATTGGAGTTGAGCCCTTCTTGTGCTTAGAATCTATTTGACTTTCCCTTTTGCCATGTTTTTTTCTGTCTCTGGCTAAATGAAGTTATCTGATGCATCTAGAACATGGAGCTTGCTTTTATCTGTTTCATGTACTTATTTACTGACATAAACATGGTTGATAGTGAGTTCTGATTTGATATCTAAACTGGCCTTGATGAAGGTGAACAAAATTGGGAAGATAAAAATTTGAATGAAGAGAATACAGTTATCCCCTGGTATCTGGTGAAAAGTGGTTTCAGAACCCCACTAATACCAAAATCTGTGGATACTCAGTGTGTTATATAAAATGGTGTGGTATTTATACATAAACTATGTATATCCTTCTGTG
This sequence comes from Cephalopachus bancanus, assembly GCA_027257055.1. Taxonomy (NCBI): domain Eukaryota; kingdom Metazoa; phylum Chordata; class Mammalia; order Primates; family Tarsiidae; genus Cephalopachus; species Cephalopachus bancanus. The sequence goes on from JAPVLO010000274.1 coordinate 1,423,808, forward strand.
CACTTTTAATCATCAATACATTATTATAATATGTAATTAGTACAAGTATTTGTTATAACTGTTTTTTAAAATTTATTATTTTTATTGTTGTATTATTAGTACAAATATATTCACAATCCTTGATTGATTTCATGAACTCAGAACCTGCAGATATGGAAGTCTGAATATATATGTCAAAAAATTTTGAGGAGAAACTGTTTCTTAGCATAATAAATGCATAATTTCTGAAGCAAAGTTGAAAAGAAGTGAAAATAAAATAAAGGAAGATGTACAAAATATAGTTACTTTAATTTTAACCCTGGAAATTTGTGAAGAGGCACTTACAGAGAATTCAATCTCCCAAATAAAGTTTTTTAAAAAAGATTTTTATTTTTAATATATTTTCTGTTAAAACATGAGACTATATAAAGACAATATACTAATAAGACAAATTTATGAAGTTTTAAAATATGTAGGTAATTGAAAGTATGTTCTGTAAGTAGGGGCTATGGTCCAGGAGTAAATTTTTGCAGTATCCAGTGGTGGTTCCAGGAGTTTTATTTAGGAAGTAGTTTAAGAATGCCAATAGAGGAGGTGCAGCCAGCCTCTCCTGTGAAGTGATAAGGCATCCTTCTTGATTTTAGCCAGGCTTCTCTGAACCTTCCTCTCAACCAAGTCACAACCTTGGATTTCTGTGTCCATCTTATACATTACACAGCTTTAATAAGAATCCTGCCAAATCAGTTTAGCCAGAATCATTAACCTCCATATCTGATCACCCTGGACATCTTGTCAAATTTATCATCCCCTACATTTGAGAGCTGGCCATCCTGGCCTGCCTTCAGCAATAAGCCTGTTAGGTCCCTTTAGCCAAAATCCACTGGGTACTGTGTCTCAAGCCTATAATCCCAGCACTTTGGAAGGCTGAGGCAAAAGAATTGCCTGAGTCCAGGGGCTCGAGACCAACCTAGGCAACTTTGTGAGACCTCATCTCTACAATAAATCAAAAATTAGCAGGTGAGGTAGCATGCATCTGTAGTTCTGACTACTTGGAAGGCTGAGGCAGAAGAATCTCTGGAGGCCAGCAGGTCAATGCTGGAGTGGTTGTGAGCATACCACTGCACTCCAACTTGGGTGACAGAGTAAGACTCTGACTCAAAAAAAAAAAAAAAAAAAAAGAAAGAAAAGAAAAAGAAAGAGAAAAAGAATCCACTTCCCTGATGTTTTATCTTAGAATTTTTTACCTTTCAATCCCCCAAACTGCTCCTTGGTTATAAATCTCCACTTGTCTGTGTTGTATTTGAAACTGAGCCCAGTTCCCTTCTGAGGTCTCTTTTAGTTTATTGCAATAATTCCTGAATAAAATTATGGTCTTCCAGGCCTGCCTTTAACAATAATCCTGTTAATTCCCTTTTGTCAAAAATCCACCTCCCTATTTCTGATATTTTCTCTTAGAATTTTCCATCTCTCAACCCTTTAACCAGGTCCTTGACTATAAATTCCCATTTGTCTGTTGTATTTGGAAATGAGCCCAGTTCTGTCCTGAGGTCTCTTTTCTTCTATTGCAGTAACTCCTGAATAAAATGTGCTGTGTTGTTTCTGTTTCTGTTTTTACTTTTTGTGGAAGCAAAGATTGTCTTTATGCAATTGAGGCATCTAAGTAGATGGTAAATGTCTGTTTTCATACCTTAACAGGCATAAAACCTGTTTTTGTTTTTTTTAATATTTAACAAAAGCTGTTTGCCTTGTTACCAGTTTATCTCTACTTAAATAAGTGGTCTTCAAACTAGATTACACATTCATATGGGTATTTGTGATAACTTTCTAGTCGGGTTGCTAGGCCTACCTAGTTTTTAGAGAATTAATATTCAATGATCAGAACTTCAACTTCTACATAAAATCGTTCCTAAAACTGATCGGCCTGAGTAAAAGCCTCTGATGGAGTTGTGGGTTCTAATTTCACACCCCCACTATAATCATGCATCTATTATATAAAAGAAAATATTTTTACTCACCTCTAATCTTACTGTGGCTCACTGCCCCAAAAGCATGAAAAACTTTTAATATGCTATTGAAGGTACTATTTAAAATACTGATATTGATAGTGAGAAAGGGAAAAACTTTAATGAAGATTATTAAAGCCAGATGAATGCCAGTGTTTTTAAAACTTTGTTTTCAACAAAATGTAAGGAGACCCTACCTGAGTTGTAAGCAGATAGGTCATTTAAATTATAAATTGTTGACAGACTATATGATTTTTAAGTTACAGTTTAGAAGTGGTTAAAATAATTAAGTGACTTTGATAGAGGAAAAATCCCTTTCATTTCCAAGCACTTATTAATATTTATGTATTTGCAGCTTCCTAATTTTTATATTCATAGAAAAAAAGCAAAGAAAAATAAAAATAGGGTTTATGAAGAACATTGTCTCATTTGGAATAAAACAATTATAGACGTGTTCAATTTGATGAAATATCAGTCCTGTATATCTCAATAACTTATGGGTATTCAATTTTAGATTTAAAAAAGCAAACTCTGTAAAATATTTAGAAAAGTTTATTCTGAGACAATATGAGTGACCATGGTCTGGGGAACAGACTCAAGGAGATCCTCAGAAGTATGCCTGTGGCAATAGAGTTACAGTTAGCTTTTATATATTTTAGGGAGAAAGAAGTTACAGGCAAAGATATAAAGCAATTCATGTAAATATATGCTGTATGTTGGAGAAAAAAAGTCCATGCATCTCCAAGCATGAGGTTTTCAACTCATAGGTGAATTTACACATTTTTTTTGACTGACGATTGCAAGAGTTAAGCTTTGTCTAAAGAGATGAAAACAGTAGAAAGAAATACTTGTGTTAAGATAAGGAAGTTGTAGAAGCAAAGGTTGTCTTGATATAATTGAATCCTCTAAGTAGTAGGATTTAGAGAGAATAGATGGTAAATTTCTCTTTTCAGATTTTAAAAGGTTTCAGTGTCTTATTTAAATCTTTCGTAAATTTGGGAGAGACCTGATAGGGAAGAAGATTCATTACAGATGTTACAGATGCAAACTTCCCCCACACAAAAACAGATTTGCAGGATATATTTTGTGTAAAATATATTTATTTTCTTCAGGGTCTGCTAACTGCAATTTGATACTGAGTCACATTGGAATTTGGTATCCTACTGCCACAAAGGATGTGTTGTGTCAGTCTTATGATCTCCATTTTATATGCTGGTCAGTTGTGTCTAAACTCCAAATGGAAGGGAAGATAAGGAGACTTGTTCAACTTCTCTTTCCTTCATGACTGGAATTTAGTTTTTCAGGGTTTTGGGGGGCCCCTTGACCAAGAGGGAATACATTGAGTTTGCTGGGGAGCTTAGGATTTTATTTTTCATTTATATGGTAAAATGTACTTTCAATGTTAAAAATCACTAACCAAATATATATTTATGTTGTCTTGATCTATTCTACAGTACCCAAAATTTTAGTAATAATTAAGTCTAGAATGCTTTTATTAACATTTAGAAGCTTATGCTTGCAGGAGAAAATAACACTACATTTGTAGTTGAAATGGATCCTAGATACAAAAAAAGAAAGAAAGACAAAAAGAAAAAAGTGATTAACAAGAGAAAAGCAAACAGAAGTTTATTAATATGTATGCTTTATATATACACTATGAATACATGGAAGACACCCAGAAAATGAGTAGCTCTCAAAAAAGTGGCATTCAATTTCAGTTTCTATAGCATCAACAAAGAATAGTGAATTTTTAGAGAAATGAAAGACAAAGGAAAGAGCGTTAAGTCTCTAGAGGTGACAAAATAGGAAAAGGCAAATAAGTCACAGATAAGGACTAGCTAGTAAAGTTTGTTGATTTAATTTTCTCTGGTACTGTCTTAGTTTATTCATGCTGCTATAAGAAAATAACACAGACTGGATGATCTATAAAAAACAGAAATTTAATTTCACTGTTCTGGAGGCTGGGGAATTCAAGATTAAGCCAAAAATTATTAACTCTGAATGTAAATGGTCTCAATGTCCCACTAAAAATACATAGACTGGCAGAATAGATTTAAAAACGCACACACACACACATACACAAAACCCAAATATCTGCTGCCTTCAAGAGTCCCATTTAACTCACAAAGACTCCTATAGACTCATGTCAAAGGGGTGGGGAAATATACTCCATGCAAATGGAATCCAGAAATAGAGTATCCATTTTCATATCAGATAAAACAGACTTTAAATTAACAGCAATACAAAAAGACAAAGATGGGTAATATATAATGATAAATGAATCAATCCAACAAGAAGACATAACAATTTTAAATATATATATGCAAGTGTGTGTGTATATATATACACATATATAATGTATATATATATATAGTATATAGTGTTTACTATATATATATATGTCTAGTAAAATTCATTTTATATATATCCCAACACCAGAGATTACAACTTTATAAAACAAATTTTACTAGAACCCCCAAAAGATACAGACAGCAATACAAAAATAATGGGAGACTTTGACACTCCACTAACAACAGTAGACAGATCATCAAGGTAGAAAGTCGACAAAAAAATACTGGAGTTAAATAGAACTCTACAGGACATGGAACTGACAGACATCTACAGGGCATTTCATGCCAAAACTACAGAATACACATTTTATAATCAGTACATGAAACATTATTTTCAAGATAGACCATAGGATAAGCCAAAAATCAAGTCTTAATAAATTTAAAAAAATCAAAATCATGTCAAGTACCATCTCAGGCCAACCAAATTCAAATGGAATAAAACTAGAAGTTAACTCCTAGAAAAACTTGCAAACCCAAATAAAGATATGGAAGTTAAACAATTTGTTCCTGAATGATCCTTGGGTCAACAATGAAATCAAGATGGAAATTAAAAATGCCTTTAAATGAAAGACAACAGTGAAACAAGTTATCTAAAAACTCTGAGACACAGCCAAAGCTGTGCTCAGAGGAAAATTGATAGCACTTAAGGTCTCCATTAACAAGACTAGAAGATCACATATCAACAATCTAACATCACACCTCAAGGAGCTAGGAAAGCACAAACGAGCAAAACTCAAATGATATGAAAAAATAAATAATAACGATCAGAGTAGAAGTAAATGAAAATAAAATTTTGAAAAATACAAAAGATCAATGAAACAAGAAGGTGGTTCTTTGAAAGGATAAACAAAATCTATAGAATATTAGCTAGATTAATTAGGAAATGAAGAAAGAGGTCTCAAATTAGCTCAATCAGAAGTGAAAAAGGAGACATTACAACTCATACAATGGAAATTCAAAAGATCATCCAAGACTATTATGAACACCTCTATGCCAACAAACTAGATAATCTAGAGGAAATTGATAAATTATTGGAAACATACCAATCCCCCACCTTGAATCAGAAAAAAATAGAAACCCTGAACAAACCAACAAGGAGTAAAACAGTGAAAGTCTCCCAACAACAACAAAAAAGTCCAGGACCTAATGGTCTTTCAGCTTAACTCTACCAGATCTTCAAAGAAGAACTGGTACCAATTTTACTGAAGCTATTCCACAGATTGAAGAGGAAGGAATTCTCCCTAACTCATTCTACAAGGCCAATATAACTCTGATACCAAAACCAGGAAAAGACACAACAAGAAAAGGAAACTACAGACCAATATCTCTTATGAACATAGACATAAAATCTTGAACAAAATATTAGTCAACCAAATTCAAGTGCACATAAAAAACAAAACAAACCAAAACAAAAACGTTGTGACCAAGTGAGTTTTATCCCAGGGATGTAAGAGTGATTCAACATGTGCAAGTCAATAAACGTGATCCATCACATAAACAGAATGTTTTAAAAATCATGTGATCATTTCAATAGTTGCAGAAAAAGCACATGATAAAATGCAGCATCCTTTTATGATAAAAACCCTCAGCAAAATAGACATAGAGGAAAGTCCTCAAAATAAAAAAAGCTATATACGACAAATTCACAGCCAATGAATAGAGAAAAGTTGCACACATTCCCCCTCAGAACTGGAACAAGGCAAGGTTGTCGTCCACTTTCACCACTCCTATTCAACATAGTACTAGAAGTTCTAGCCAGAGCAATCAAGCCAGAAATAGAATTAAAGGGTATCCAAATTGGAAAATAATAAACTATCTCTGTATGCCAATGATATGATCTTATACCCTGAGAACCTTAAAGATGCCTCCAAAAGCTCCTGGACTTAATAAATAAATTTGGTAAAAATTTCAGGATACAAAATCAACACACACAGCCCAGTAGCAACCAAGCTGAGAATCAATTCAAGAACTCAATTCTATTTAGAATAGCAATCACAAAACTAAAATACCTAGGGATATATTTTTCCAGAAAGGTGAAAGATCTCTACAGAGTGAACTACAAAATTCTAGTGAAAGAAATTGTAGAGGACACAAACAAATGAAGAAACATCCCACACTCATGATTGGAACGATCAGCATTGTTAAAATGATCATATTACTCAAAGTAATCTACAGATTCAGCACAATCCCTATCAAGCTACAGAATTGGAAAAAAAAATCTAAAATCCATATGGAAGCAAAAAAAGAGCCAGAATAGCCCAAACAATCCTAAACAGAAAGAACAAAGTTGAAGGCATCATGGTGCATGACTTCAAATTATACTACAAGGCAGTAGTAACCAAAACAGCATGGTACTGGTACAAGAGCAGACACATGGACCAATGGAACAGAATAGAGAATCCAGAAATAAACCTAAATACCTACAACCAACTGATCTTTGACAAAGTAGACAAAAGCATACACTGGGGAAAGGACACCTATTCCACAAATGATGCTTAGAAAAGTGGATAGTTGCATGAAAAAATATGAAACTTAATCCTTATCTCTCCCTATACACAAAAATTAACTAAAGAGGGTTAAAGACTTAAACATCAGAGCTGAAACCATAAAATTCCTAGAAGAAAACCGAGGAAAAACTCTTAGGAACATTGGCCTATGCAAATAATTTATGGCTAAAGCCCTAAAAACAAATGGAACTAAAACAAAAATAAATAAGTAGGACTCAAACTAAAATGCTTCTGCACAGTGAAAGAAATAATCAACAGAGCAAACAGGCAACCTACAGAATGGGAGAAGGTATTCACAAACTATACATCTGACAAAGGTCTAATATCCAGAATCTACAAAGAACTGAAACAAATCAGCATGAAAAAAGTAAATAACTCCATTAAAAAGTGGGCAAATCGCAAGAATAAAACAATTCACCCCTGCAAAAAAAGGGCAAACAACATGAACAGACATGTACAAACGGCCAACAAACATATGAAAAAATGCTCAACATTGTTCTTCATCAGGGAAATACAAATTAAAACCACAATAAGATACTATTTTATACCAGTCAGAAAGACCATTATTAAAAAATAAAAACAAAACAAAAAAATAGATGCTGGTGTGGATGTGTAGGAACACTGATAAAGGATAAAGGAGCTGATAAAGGAACACTGATACACAATTAGTGGGAGCATAAATTAATACAACTTCTATGGCAAATGGTATGGAGATTACTCCAAGAACTAAAAGTAGATCTACCATTTGATTCAGCAATCCCACTGCTAGGTATCTACCCTAAGGAACAGTGGTGATTATATACAAGATACCTGCTCCTATATGTTCACCATAGCACAATTCACAATTGAAAAGATGTGGAATCAACTTAAATGCCCATTAACTGATCAGTAGACAATGAAAATGTGGTATGTGTACACCATAGAATACTATGCAGTCATAAAAAAGAATGAAATTATGTCCTTTGCAGCAACATCCATGGAGCTGGAGATGGTCATCTTAAGAAAACAGACTCAGAAACAGAAAATTGAACACTGCATGTTCTCACTAATATATGGGAGGTAAACTGTCACAAAGACAGAAATAATATTCACTGGGGACACACAATAATAGACACTGGGAAGTAGGGGAGGTGGTTAGGGTTCAGAAACTATCTACAGGGCACAATGTTCACAATCTGAGAGATGGGCCACCTGAGACCCAATCCCCACCACTACACAATATGCCCATATAAAGAAAACACATGTGTACCTCCTGAATCTAAAACTAAAAAATAAATAAATAAATTACAAAGGAAAAAATAAAATAAAAAGCTCTAATGCTTAATTTCAATTTTTACACTTACTTTATATCTTTCTGGTAGTAATCATTCCATGAATAATCACCCTACCGTAGACTATACTTTGAACTGGTCTTAAACTGGTCGTTCTAAGGACTGGAAATATAGAACTTTTGTCTAGTAGATTCCAATCTGTACTTTTCCGAGTTTAAATTCTTGACTCATTCTAAACTACCAAAGCACAGAATGTGGCATTTAATATTTTAAATTATAAATGTTTTGAAATGTTTATACCATTATTTTCCTACATGGACGAATTAGAAAAGGAGCAATCTTTAGGGGACACAAAAAATCAGACAGTCAAGCACAATTTGTCATTGAGAATCATGCTTCTGAAGCCTGTGGAGAAGGAATTAAACCACATCATGCATCTTGCAGCGCCAGAACAGCATTGCGTTGACAATGAAATTGAATGAGAATGAGGTCATTTTTCAGCCAGCTTCCAGAAATTGTCCCTTTAAAATTCTGAGTTTCCTAACTGCCATAAATATCCATGTTTTCCATTTCTAGACTTGAAAAAAAAACAACAACAAAAAACACTGTAACCCACAGGATGGGATTTCTGTGTCAAAGATGGGTGGAAAGAATACAGTCTCATGAGAAAAAAAATCAGTCATTAAAATAACTTTGATGACAACTTCTTTTTCCATTGAGTTCATTCACTATGTTGAAAACATGTATGCAAACATGGACTTCAATCAACTTAAAGGCTTTTCTGTATGGACAGAAAATGAAATGATGATTACTAAAAAAGTAAAAATAATAAAACATTTTTAAAAGGCACATATGTGAATGCGTTTGGATAGAGAATAACTATATAGTAGGAAGGTGTGAGAAAATATTTTTCCTTCTTCTGATACATAATTTCTATATATTTATTTTGTCTATTATTGTTAAAGAATAATCATTATACATAACAACTTATACATAACATAGGTGTTTTATGACATAAGCAGAATATACTTATATATAATGGCTTGTCTTTTTGCTTGCCTTTTTATATTTCTAATCTTAGCAATAAGTTAACACCCATGTATAAAATTTGCCTGAACATAGACCATAGACATATTGAAGCTCTAAATCAAGATTAGTATTTTGGAGTATTATTTTTGCTAACACTAAACTAAAATAAGAAACATAGAAACAATTTCTTCATAGCTGTTATATTTAAGATATTGTGTCATTTGATAACAGATAATATAAATCTAAAAATGTAATGTACCTTAGTTTCAAAAGGTTCATGCTTTGGTAGAGAAATTAATGGGAGAAATTTGAAAGGGATTAGTATGTATAAAACTGTGTAGTTTATATATATATATATATATATATATATATATATATATATATATACTATGTACAATTATTATGTATATGTGATCATATAATGTTTTGTTTTTGTTTTTATTTTTGAGTTGGCATCACACTCTGTCACCCAGGTTGGATTGCAGAGATGCGATCACATCTGCTGTAGCCTTAACCTCCCATACTCAGGTGATCCTTCCACCTTAGCCTCATGAGTGGATGGGGCTATAAGCATGTGCCATGATGCCCAGCTATTTTTTTAAATTTTATTTTTTGGTAGATGAGGTCTCACTGTGTTGTCTAGGCTGGTCTTGAAATCCTAGGCTCAAGCCATCCTCTTAGCTTGGTCTCTTAAAGTGCTGGGATTATAAGCATGAGCCACAGCAATATTGATTTAATATTGACAAATATGATAATTACAAATAAAGTACTACAAAAATGCAGATAAGGACTGAGGATAATAAGGATTATTGAGTTTAGATAGGATATCTAAATAGGGGTCACAAAGTGGTTGACCAAATTACATATTAAGAATGAACTAAAATTTAGACAGATAAATAGGGGAAAGAATTTTAGATATAGAGAACCTTAAGCAAAGGGCACAGTCTCAAGGATGTATAGCATGATTGAAAAATACATTCCACATTTTCATGGGCTCTAATGTTTCATAGTCTTCATATTTTTTATTAAGTGATCTAAGAATTAAAAATAATTTATAAAATAGATGCATTGGAATAGGCATGTGATTTCTAACTCAACTGAATAGTCTCTAAAGCTTAACCTCTTCATTCAGGTAGGCTATAGGCTGTTTCTGCCCTCTCTCTCAAACTTGAGACCTCATTGTAAAAAAACAACAAAAAACTCCTTTTTCAGAAGCTCACACAAGGATAGAGGCAATCTAGCTTGGTGTAATTAGCTACAATCAGATTCTAAATTCTTCATTGATAAAATCATTTAAAACAGGTCCTTTGGCAGTGATATAGTGTCACAATTTTTTGTAAAATCATATTATTTCCTTCAGATCAAACTTCTAAAGTGCTTTATATTAAATAATGGAATCCCTGACAGACTCTCTAAAATTTCAAACAATAACTTTGGCTATTGTAGTTTTAAATTTGTGCTTCTTCTTCTTCAGATATACTGCAACAACTAAATTAACACTTTAAGATGTGCAAGAGTGTTTGTTAATTTATTGGACATTTATTAAGTTTCTTACTATTCAAGTAAATTTTGAATCTCATATTCTACACATGTTTAATAGCATATCTACAATTCATATAGTTTCTGCATGACTAATCTAAAATAAATTTAGTATTTGTTAATAACAAGTAATTGCTGTAACTACTAAAATAAAGTTTGTTATTTAATTCAGATTTTCAAACTAGTGAAAACAGCAATGAATAAGTTTCCCAAAGAGGAAACATGAATACTATTCATATTAATTGGATTTAGTGTATGAGGAAAAGGAAAAAGGAGTTCAGGAAATTCTTGACAGTTTTACATCAAGAAACAATATAAATGGAAAATTCTAACTAATAATGCATAACAGGATAATATAATGACTACATAAAGGGGAGTGAAATTAGAGGCAATGAAAATGAGACCAATGTAAAACTAATTGAATTTATGGTTCTTGGTGAATATCTAGATGGGAATGTTAAGGAGATGTAGTTAAAGAAATAGTTGGTGATTATTTGGGAAATCAACACTACTAAACGAATAAATGAATTAGTGAATGAACAAATAAGCTAATAGGTTCAGATATTAGGAAAGACTTTTGAATCATCAGCCTATTATGGTGGAAACTCTGGGATGAGGTCACCTATGCAAATGGTGGAGAGCAACCTGAGAACCACAGTTAAAGGCTGTCAGAACAAGAGGAGTAAGAAAATCAAGGCTGAGGATGGACAACTAGAAAGGAGAAGGTGGATCAATAGGAAAGGCTTTTTCAGAAGTCAAGGAAGTATTTTTAAAATATTTTAAAAATAACTTAGAAAAGTCATATAAGTCCCAAGTATAAAAAGAAGCCATTGATTTAGGCTGTTATGAGACTTATGATTCAGCTTTAGTTTTGGAATACAAAGTTATTTCCTATCAAGACATTAATAAGGGTGAAAACAAAAAAAACCAGATAAGCTAAATAAATACCAGTTTAGTTGAAGCATCACTTGATCATTCCTCATCTATCTATCTTCCTTTCCAAATCTAGTGTAGAAATCACTCTGCTACTAGTCTAGATTCTGGACTAAATCTGAGAGTCGACTGGTAGCTAAAATTGAATGACCAGTCATTGCATTTATAGTGTTCAATTGCAGGTATTGTTAACCATACAGAGATTACCTTCAAAGTACATAGGGCTAACATTTATGCTTCCCTAACCAGTAAAGAGCACTGCAAGAATAAGCGGTTTATATAGTTTGAAGCTTGCAAATGATCACCCCAAATACAAACACACAGTTGCATGCACACACCTACAGTCACAGACCCAACACAAAGAAAGAAAAAAATAGTAGTTAGTCTTTAAATATATTACCAGGACCGCAGTTTTGAGAATTGCCAGAAAAGCTTTGAATAAAATATTTGAGACCATAAATTCAGGTAAAGAAAAACTTACTAGTTAAATATCTGGGATTGGCAGTAGCCAGAAACTGCCAGGGAAGGGAGGGGGTGGGTATGTAACATCAATAAGGGTACCTGATCTCAAGTCAGGCAAAATGGGGACCAAAAGGAGACCCAAACTTTACCTGTATGATGACCACTTGTATACCTAGTCTTGAATTGTACCCCACATCTTTAAAATACATTTTTAAAGTGTTTAATTTATTTTAAAGTTTTCAACATTTTTCCTTCTAAGAAATTGCTATATCTGGGACTGCAAACATTGGGACTATTTTTCTTATGACCTTGACTTCTCTATCCCCCCTTACTTCTTAGTAACTTTCCACCCACAGACCACCCCCTCTTTACTCCTTGTCTGTAATCTTCACTTGTCTTTGCTGTATTCGGAAGTGAATCCAGTTCTATGTGGAAGTCTCTTTTCCTTTATTTCAACAGTTCCTGAATAAATATGTTTTATCATTTTACCCAATGTTCAGCACTGGTTTCCTTTAACACACATTGTATAGAAATTAAATGATATTCCAAGGTTCTATGTACACAAAACTATGCCAAATTCCAAGAACATAATAGCCATAAGGTTCAGTTATTAACAGTTTTTTATTCAAATCTTAAATTTGTTTATTAAACTTAAGATTTGAATAAAAAACTAAATCATTGAGTGAGAACTATTATTGCATTTTATTTGCAGTTTCTATTTGGTCTCCAGGAAAACACAACTGCAAGTAAGGCATCATTATTTTTCCTGTTTAACACTGTTGCACTTTTCTATATGTTATCCTTTCTGAGAGTCTATCTTTGAGGTTCAAAAATTCAATTCTTAAAAATAAATTCAATTCTTAGTTTTTCTTGATATATGGAATGAATCATTGTTATAGCTTTTGATCCTAAGATTATTTTATCTCATCATACATTTACAACAAAATGAAAAGCATATTTTGTTATATACCATTTTTTTAGACTAGATCTATTTTAGAAGCATCTAGAAAATATTCATTCTGAAATAATTAAATTCATAAAATAGTATCAGTATGATTAAACAGTTAAAGTTGTTTCCAATTTTGAAGTAATCCGAAGAAAGTGTAATTTTTATCCTACCATAGACAATAATTTATATTCATTAATATCTTTTTGTAAGATGGTTAGAAAGTACACAAGCATGATCCTGACACAAATGATATGCAACGTTTATATTTTATCTAAATTTTATGTTTTGATTTTTCAGTATATTTAACTTAACTTCATTTTTCAATTTGAAAGCAAATGTAGGCAATTTGGAATAATGTTTCAACTATACTGAATTTTGAAAGCAACTGATAGATAAATTATACAAACCAAAAGTAAAACAAAATTATAGAAGATTCCAATTTTAAGTATTCATAATGCCCCTTCACCAAACCAACAAAGAACATCTATGGACCAAAAGTATTTTCTCTGGAAATTTTACCTAATTTCCATTCAATTTTGGCTCTTTTTCTTCATTAAATTAAAACAAAAAAGCAAAACAAAAAAACCCCTAAGAACAACAAAAAGCATATATTAAATTTTACTTATAAATAATAATAAAATTTAAGCAATGAATAAAACATATTATCAAACTCAAAGTCACTCCAAAATAATACATAAACTACTTTTTTTGTTTTCACTATGATACCAAAAAATTAAATTCCACCTATCTAATCTCTCTCTCGCGCGCTCTCTCTCTCTCTCTCTCTCTCTCTCTCTCTCTCTCTATCAAATCTCTCTCTCTCTCTATCATCTACCTATCTATCTTCATCATCATCATCTATCTATCTGGTAGATAGATAAAATTTCTGAGGTTTATACATTGTAAAATAAAAAGACCAGTAATAGAATGTAGAGATCACAAAATATAATTTTAGACATTTGGATCAAGGCCCATTAACTTGTCAGTAGCACTGGCATACATTCACCACTGAATATATGAATTAAGCCTATGACATGCTGCTAAATTATGAGATGTATAAATTGAGATGAAAAGTATTTGCAATCTCTATAAATTCTGTTTTCTTTAATGGTCCCCGTTACTTTCTGGATATAGTGGCATTTTTGTGACTTTCCAAAACTGGATGCCACTTTAAAATATATGCTGAAAACCATTTAAAAAAAAATACAAAATTTTGTTTTGAGTAAAATTACACAGACTGGCTACACTGCCCTCCTTTCTCAGACATATTCTGATTTAGCTCAGTAAACCTATTGTATTATGTGTCCCGTAAAAGACATCAATTCTCTTTTCCATCCACTTGAGGAGGAGAAGGAGGAGGAAGAAGAGGAGAAACAGAAGTAACCAGAGGATAAATATCTGGGGACAGGACCAAATCCAACTACCTACGGAACAGAGGGTTTTCTCAGTGAAGGACATATTTTATTTTTTATTTTTTTCCTTTTTTCTTTTTTAAGTGAGAAAGCAGGATTTATTGAGAAGACAGAAACTACCACAGTGGGAGGGGAGAGACATATTTTCTTTACTATATTTTATGTAACTCAGAGGTTTAATGGAGATGACAGCTATTAAGATGCTTTTCCTTTCCTAATAGCTAATTCTACAGGCTTGCTGAAATTTTCACACAAAGGTATCATATTCTAGAATTTTTACCTTGTTGAAGAATGCAGACCCTTCAATTATCTGTAATTCTGAAATCTACATCTAAAAATTAAAGATTTTCCACTCAAACTGAATAACATAACAATATATATGTAAAATTTCAAATATAAATGGTAATTAAGATATCAAGCACATTTTTGCCATAAACAACATCATTGGCCAAAGGGATGAGATGTTATTTCTTACTCTGAATAAAGCAGGGATCCACAAAATAATTTGGTGAGAAAGTGATGTTATCTGACTGGAGTTTTAAAAGAACAGATTGGGTCATATGGAATGTCAATTTCTAGTTCTTTTAGAAATCGCCACACTATTTTCCATAGAGGTTGAGCTAATTTGTATTCCCACAAGCAATCCCCTTATTGGGAATATACCTGGAGGAACTGGAAGTATTCTACAAAACAAACAAACAAACAAAACAAAACAAAACAAAAAACCTTACCTGTACACGCATGTTTATTGCAGCACTATTCACAGTAGCAAAAACACAGAACCAACCATGATGCTCATCAAAACTGAACTGGAAAAAAAAAGTGGTACATGTACAAAATGGAATATTATACTGCCATGAAGAAGGAAAGACATATGAACTTCTCAGCAACTTGGATGGAGTTAGAGTTTGTCATACACAGTGATCTATCACAGAAACGAAGAACCGAGTACCACAAGTTCTCACTCATAAGCAGAACATGAACATTTGCCATAATACTATAAGAAAGGGATTGGCAGTAGCAGGATACTGCCAGTGCGAGGTGAAACATCAATAAGGGCACCTGTTCTCAAACCCCCAAACAGAGGCCCAAACTTTACCTGTACCATGTCCACTTGTATACTTAATCCTGAATTGTACCCCACATCTTTAAAAAAGGACATATATTTTTAAAAAGATGCAAATAATAATAATAACAGATTGAAAATAAACCGTGTAAGTGAAAAGACAGAAATACCAGTCAGAAGACTATCGATTTTAAGGCAATAGACGATGATGGCTTAGACCAGGATAGAAGCAATGAGCAGATGACACACTTAGATTCTGGCTATTCAGTATTTTAAAAGATTCAACTGGGTTCCCTGCTGAAGAGGATATGAAGTCAAAATAATAATCGACTCAAAAATATATATATTTTTTGGTCTAAAAAGCCATTTCAGATCTTCGGGCATCCACTCATGCTTGCATTTTTATCAGGTTCAGTGTGGTTTGAAACTTACCCACATAATTTTTGTGCTACTGGCATCAAAATCCAAGCCAGCTACTGCTCTGATATTCAACAGAGAGAACACTAATTTGGTCTAATACTTGAGTTTTTAACAGAAATGTTAGACTTACTGAGAGATCAACCCATGTTGCATTTTTCCAGGAGACTGAATGTCTTTCAGGGATAGTTTTACAATATAAAATTTTAATCTTACTTTGATTTTAGAATCTAATACCCGTATCATCTTGAAAAAAATAAATAATACTCTGTAACTTCAGTTGATGTATTTTTCCTTGACTATATTAGTAACAATCTCAAATATTGTTTTATATAGTCACTCATCACATTAGTATTTAAAAATTATAATGCACATGAAGACATTTCTTTCTCTCAACAACTTTTTAAGGAAATAAAAATATGTACACAAAAACCTAAAATGAATTTTAGAAATAATATGCCAAGGGAGTTCATGTGAACTTTCTTCTGGTTAGTGGGATTAGATTTTCTGGCTCATAAAGAAGCTTTTTCCTGTGTGTGTGTGTGTGTGTGTGTGTGTGTGTGTGTGTGTGTGTGTGTGTGTGTATGTTTGCACGTTTTGCTGGGGGAGGAATCACAAAATAAAATAATTGCTGTTATTTTAAAAAGTTAAAGTTTAAAAATTTTTTAAAATTGCTTCCAGCCGGGCTTGGTAGCTCAGCCTGTAATCCCTCGCCTTTGGGAGGCTGAGGTGAGTGAATTACTTGAGCCCGCGGGTTCAAGACCCGCCTGGGCAACTTGGCGAGACCCATCTCTACAATAAATAAAAAAATCAGCCTGGCATGGTAACGCATACCTGTAATTCCGGCTACTCGGAAGGCTGAGGCGGAAGGATCGCCGGAGCCCAGCAGGTCGAGGCTGCGGTGGTCGGGAGCGGCCACTGCACTCCAGTCTGGGCGACAGAGTGAGACTCCAACTCAAAAAAAAAAAAAAAAATTGCTTCCAATTACCTAAGAACTATAGCAAAATGACATATTTAAATCTATTGCTTAGGTCAACAAAAACTATTAAAGAAAAAAATTCAATCTGTTGCAAGTTCCTGTATAGTTATGTTACCCTCTATCTCCTGAAGTAACCATTCTCCATTTTGAATTTGGTATTTATAATTTCTATGAATGTTTTTGTTTAATTTATTATATATGTATCCTTAAGCAATGCGCCGTATAGGTCCACCTTATTTTATATTTTAAATAAATATTTATTTTGCAAATAATCATTTGAAATTTTTCATCATGATGCTTTTGAGCTTTATAAATGTAATACGGTTCTGATCAATATTTTTAATTATATGATATGAATTGGAACATTGCGTTTATTTTTTTATTGATAGATACTTAGGACATCTCTATATCAGTGAGAAAAATTAAAATTAAAACAGGAATGAAAAATTTCTTCACTTTTTTAATGGTTTGCAATATGAGTTTAAAATTTTAAAATGGAAAATCTAGCAGCATTAGGTTTTGGATGTTGAACTATGGGATCTATTGTAACTACTGAGGAAATGTAAATTGGCAAACTAGTGAGTAAAATTTGGTATATTAAATAATAAATCATTGGTAGGTTTACCACAAGAACTATTAATCACATACATGTATACTCTCATGTAACTGTATGTATTAGAAATATACAAGATTGTTGTGACAGGTAAATAATGACCACTAACCTCAAAATGTTGCCTGTGACATTGCTAGGCAAAGGGAATTAAGATTGCAGGTGAAATTAAGGTTGTTAACTGGTTGACCTTAAAATAAAGAGAGTATCCTGGATTATCCACATAAACCCAATGTTATCATAGTGGTCCTTAAACCTGGTGAAGTGAGGAACAAAGTGAGACCCAAATTTTACCTGCCCAGTGACCAAAAGCATGTCCTAGAAAATATTTTTGTTTTACACTTACACATTTATTTGGAGTATGGCGTATTAAGGCTGTGTAATGTAAGATAAATCTAAACAATTAGAGGAAATCAGATAATGGAACACCTAGCATGACACAGAAATAAGTGATGACTTTATTCTGATAAACGTGAATTTAAAAAGCTAAAAACCAAAACATGATCCAAAAATCCCAGCCAAGAGAAAAACTACATTTATCTATTATCTATCAATATGTATCTATCATCTATCTTCTAATAAAGATCCAAACACAACAGTGAGAAAGTGTGTATATTAAATTGAAGCACACTGAAAATAATAATAGATCCGTCAAACATGTAAAGACATAAGTATTACAATGCAACTATATCACATATCAAGGATTATGCAATAATGTATGAGGGAGAAAAAAGGAAAATTGTTTCAGTATAAAAGAGCACGAAATAAGCAGGGTTAATGGAAAAAATAAGAGTGCAGAGAGTGATGCCTATATTCTGAGTCTTCTAACCAAGTCCTTAACAACTAGTCCCTGGGTCTGGGGTCATGTGACTGGCTTGGTTATTATAGCTTCTTTAGAAAGAAACTGAAGTCTCAAATCAGAGACTCTAATAAAATCATGAATACCTTGTTTACCAACCCCAGTAACAGAGATATTATTGCCTCATCATAATTAAAAACTAATATTTGATTTTGCTGAAAAACAATGCAATGAAAATGTATCAAAGGTGTTATGAAATACAAAAAAATAGTACCAAAAGGAGTAATTTTCAGCATTTTTTTGGAGGGGGTTTATATCTTTTAATTCAAATCAAGAACAAAAGCAAGTGATGAAAGGGAAAACTACTGTGTTAGATACTTAGTAAAAATGAGTTGAAATCAGAATGACAATATTGTGCCAACATTACATTTCACCATAAATAATACCAAATATAATAATAATAGATCTGGAGAGCATCTGTATAAGATACTATTAACCAATGTCAAATATCTTTTTTTGAGTTTTGACAAAATATGGCTTTTTTTTTCCTTTTACTATTTTTGGCAAGCTAGACCAAAGACAACATTCTCATAATAAGGGAGTACATATCCATATGTCTACTCAGACACTGTGATAATACATTGCAACTAAATATAATGTGTTACTATGATAGACTGTAATATGAACTTAAAATTATTAAGTGTTACATGCAGCTTATATCATGCCCATCATTAAAAGCCATTTAGTAATTTTCTATTTAACAGCTGTTTTCATGGATACTCCTTTGTGTTTTGATAACCACTAACTCAGCACTAATGACTGCTAAACATATACCATGCACAGACAACTCTTCAAGACAGGAATTTGCATGCACAAAGAGAAGGAAATTGACATTTATTAAAGGTTATTGCCGCTATACACATAATTTTATTTTATATTAACTATCTTCCCATGAAGTTTTAACCCTTTTTGTTAGAATGAATGGAAGTGCTGAAGCTCAAAGCTTTACAACTTAGCTAATGGAATAAGTGGGGGAAATATAGGATTATTATAAATATCTCTTTATTCCAAACTATGGTCTCTTTCTCTCAAAATAAAAATACACTAATGTGTAGATACTTGATATATTTTTTGTATATATTTTAATTATTGGACATCAATCATTCATTCTTCTTTTGTTTAACCTGGTACTTGAATTTCTAGATCCATTCTCTTCTCTTAAGGAACTCATCTTCATTTGTTCGTTTATTTTTTTTTTAATCTTTTGCACATGATGTTTAATGCAATTGCAGATTTTTGTATTCATCTCATAAATTTTGAAGGATTCTGCATGTGTAAATGTCAGCAGATGTTTCTGATGCAGATTTTCTATGAACCACATCTTGACAAGCCCTGCTTTGGGATTAGTTCAGATATCTTTTTGAAGGAAACTACTTTTGTATCACAAGACTAAATTAGTAGTCCTTTTGTCTGTTTTTATAGGCACTTACGGGAATTTCTTTGGAGCAGGTATCACGTGAAAATTACAATTTTCTGCCTGTTTTCAGTCACTTCCAAAATCTTTAAATATAAAGACTGCATATTCCTAGGTTTTTCTTATCTTGTTCCCAATTCATTTAATACATAGTGGGTATTTAAAAATATTTGTTGGTTAAATGAATTGATAAATGAACATATTTTCAAAGTTAACGTTTAATGTTTATTTGCATGCAACAGACTTAATTCACTCTAACTGAAACAAAAAAGTAATTTATTAATGGAATATGTAATACCACCCACAATCATTGGAAAATCCAGAGATACAGGCTTGAGGCTCTGATTTCAGCAAAGCCTGCCAAAAACAAATAGCAGCATCTGTTGTTTTTTGAGTTATTGATGATGGCCATCCTGACTAGAGTTAGGTGGTATCTCAGTGTGGTTATAATTTGCATTTCTTTGATGATTTGTGAGTCTGAGCATTTTTTCATGTATTTGTTGGCTGCTCATATGTCTTCTTTTGTGAAGTGCCTATATTTTGCCCACGGTTTAATAGGACTGTTTGTTTTTTCCTTTTTGGCACATTTGAGTTCCTTGTAGATCCTAGATGTTAGGTCTTTGTCAGATACACAGTTGAATAAATTATGGACCGCAGAAACTTGGATGGATTTAGAGACTATAATACTCAGTGATCTATTACAGAAACAAAGAACTGAGTACCACACATTCTCAGTAATAAACGCACCTGAACAATTATCATAATACTATAAGAAAGGGATTGGCAGTAGTTGGAAACTGCCAGGAGAGGGATGGGAGCACACTTCAGCAATAAGGGTACCTGATCTCAAACCAGGTGAAGTGAGGATCAAAGGGAGACCCCAACTTTACCTGTATAGTGACCATTTGTGTATCAAACCCTGAATTATACCCCACATCTTTAAAATAGAAATAAAAATAAAACAAAATAAAAAACAAGCAATAAAACAAAATAGAATGACCTGATAAGAACAATGCCACTGCTGCTATGTTACGGAATGAATGAATTTCATGTAATGAAACAAGATCACCATGAAAACTAACACACAGCCTTATAACAACTGCCACTCATTTCTGCCATCTTAACCTTGTAACAACGGCTAGACACCTTTGCCGTCATCACCTCTAGTGAAAGCTATCTTTGCAGAGTTTGTTCCCTCATGCCATCAATTTTCTAATAAAAGTCTCACTCAGACACTTAGGTCACATGCCTGTATTTTAGCTGCAAGGAAGACTGGAAATTTGAGTGTGTTCTTTTAATTTGAGGGCGGAAGTTGTCACACCCATTCTATCAGTTAAATAGCCCTCCACACAGATTATGTGCAAGACAATGTGCTAGGCCCTGGGGGTGAAGATGTTGTCTACAATCAAAGAGTTCAGATTTCTGAGGCAGAAGGATCCCCGGAGTCCAGCAGGTCGAGGCTGCGGTGGCCGAGAGTGGCCACTGCACTCCAGTCTAGGCGACAGAGTGAGACTCCAACTCAAAAAAAAAAAAAAAAGAGTTCAGATTCTTTTCTTTTTTTTAAAGCATTGGAACCGATTATTTTATTAATGATATTTGGCTTATAATGGAATTTTGGACATTGAGAAACTTGGTTATAACCAAAAAAGCAAATTTTTATATCTAATATTTGTGTAACATGTGGAACAGTCACCAATATGCCTTGCAGGTTCATTACTACATGTTGCGCAATAGAGGTTTTTGTGACTTCTTTTACCTGGTGTCTTTCTAGTTGAGCAGACAATGCGATCTTGCTGTCTTCCTCCCACCTTAATAATATGTAATTTATTGTCCAGTTTGTTGTTCGAAGATGATGTGGAAGGATGCACTTGTAATTCCTGAAAAACACTTCTCAACTGATCGATCAGAAACTTGACAAATTTGAATTGGGATACAGGCTGTTCATTTTTGGGGGTGTTTGGTACAAAATATAGGAGTTAATAATGCATATTTCTAAGTCCCCAGAAGAATAATTTCCTCCACCATTTTAAAGATTTTCACACACACAAAATGACAGTATGCAGAAGCATATTGATCTTCACAATCCACACCACTCATAGTTGCAATATAATTCAGAATCATTTCAGGTTTTTTGACTGATCCATGTAATGTCCTTGTGGTATATTTCATTCCTGCATGATTCCAAGTGCTGAGAATTATAGTGATTCTATAGTGATTGACCTTTCACGGAAGACGCATAAGATTATTTTTCTTAAATGCTACTGTCTTTATTTTTTTGTGTGTGAAAAACTTCGGCTTTTTGATTTGTTCTGGTATTCTCTTTCAGTAGACTTTGTACCAGGAACATGACATTTCATCTTTAGTAGCTCTTCTGCTATGGCAATACTAGCGTAGTATCTGTCAGTAAACATGTGGTATCCTACTGCATTGAGAATGTTTCCCAACAACTTTTTATATAAATATAATGGAATTCTGGTGCTTACAGGACGAACAGGTTGAATGATGTTTTTGGATGTATTGCTGCTATAGATAAGCATTGAAAAAAATATACCCTGTTTCTGAATCAGCTAGCATATAAATGCTTATACCCCAATTGGTAGGTTTATTTGGTTTGTAAATTATAAATGATATTCGCCCTTTAAATTGAACAGTGGATTAGTCTATAAAAATCGCATGATCTGGTATGAAATATTGTCACATGCTTGTAGCCTCCGCTTTCTCGACCTGCTGGGCTCTGGTGATCCTTCAACCTCAGTCTTTCAAGTAGCTGGAACTATAGGCACACGCCAACACACCCAGCTAATTTTTTGCTTTTGTAGAGATGAGGTCTTGCCAAGTTGCCCAGGCTGGTCACGAGCCCGTGGGCTCAGGCAACCCTCTCACCTCAGCCTCCCAAAGTGCTGGGATTATAGGCATGAGCCACCGCACCCAGCCTTGCCAAAGTTTTGAATTGATGTATTCCAAATAATTATTGGTCTTATGAATATGAGTTCTGATCATCCCATCACTTGATGCAGGTATCTTCAAATGGAGCATCCAGGAGATTTACATAAACCTTTCTGTACTGAATGTTATTGAAAAGAAGAATATTTTACTAATGAATGCAGCTGACCAGTGTTCTTGCAAATTTGGTACTTGAATTACTCCCATATTTAGGATAACTGTGATGAAAACTAAAAAAAATTCCTGTTGGTCAATGCATGTCACTTTTGCCAAATAGATATTTGTGTGACAGCTGCTTTTTCCTTACTTTTTCATCCACATAATGATTTGTTTCTTTTATAACACTATTCACTAATTCATTTGTAAAATACAGAGTAAAATAGTCAACCAGTTCTCTTATATTACTTCTTTCTTTTGGTCCTATTGTTTGAAGATTCCATTTAGTTTAACGATTATAATTTTAATGCTATCTGCATAAGGCTGAAGTTTTTGAACACCTACTTGATATAGAATTGGCACATTTAAATAACCCTAGGAAAATAAATTCTACAAAATGTTGATTAACTTTCGCAGATACATGTAAAGAACACACTGGCATATACATATAAGGTTTTTCCTTGTCTTTTGATAGTATTTTTTAAAAGTGAGAAAACTAGGAATGGTTGGCAATAACATTTTGTGGCTAGAATGAAGTTATTGGAGCTGGGTTAGGTGGCTCAGCCTGTAATCCCGCACTTTGGGAGGCTGAGATGAGTGGATTGCCTAAACCCACGGGTTCGAGACCCGCCTGGGCAACTTGGCGAGACCTCATCTCTACAATAAATTTAAAAAAAAAATTAGCTGGGTGTGGTAGCGCACGCCTGTAGTTCCAGCTACTTGGAAGGCTGAGGCGGAAGGATCGCCAGATCCCAGCAGGTTGAGGCTGCAGTTGAGGCTGCAGTGGCCGGGAGCGGCCACTGCACTCCAGTCTGGGTGACAGAGTGAGACTCCAACTCAAAAAAAAAAAAAAAAGAGAATGAAGTTATTGGTATAAAAAAAATCAGAAAAAAAAGTCATTTAATTGAGTTCAAGTACAATTTTAGATCTTAATAAGGACATGAAAATGTATCATTCAAAATATTCACAATGCCTTTCTGAAGAGAACTCAAAATACAGTTACAACCACAAAATGTGTAAGTCTTTGCTTTCTATTTCTATTTTCATACATTTATATAAACTATATTCTTTAGTACCCATGGCAATTTTCATCAATTTACTTAGGTAAAAAAATCTCACAGAATATTGCTGAATTAAATATTTTTTACTTGATTGCTGCTCACTTTTTTCCAGGTGTGAGGAAAATGTCTACACGTAAGATCACACTTTATTATCAGGACAGAGATCAGGGACTCATTCTTGGCATCAATTTGTTTTCTAAATTTTCACATTAATTCGTCATCTGGCACACTATTTTATTTGTAAAATATCTTGATGTTTTATTTCTACTCATCTTCACTGGTAAAGTCATTCTATTAAAATAATACTGTATAATTTTTTTCCATTTTCATTCTCCCAAATCTAATCTTCCTTGGTAGGGTATCATAAGATTATGTGATATTCCTGCTTAAATTCTTCTAACTGCTTCATTGAAATATAAGTGAATGTTGTACTTTGGCCTGTGAGGCTCCTATCTTCCCACCTTCATCTCGTGCCACATTCTACTGCATTCACTCCCCTTCAGCCATAATGATATTTATTCTGTTCTTCAAGTGTCTAAAACTCTTGCAGATCTTATAGCACTTGCCCATGAAGTTCAGTTTACTGGGCTTGCTTTTCCACCCCATTTCTGCTTCCAGGTTTTGATTCCACGTTTTATATCACCCAGAGAATCTACTACTACGTAATTAGTTCCCTCCCCTTGTTTTCTTTCAGAGCATCTGGTTCTTTATCAGCATTTATAATTTAATGTGTGTTTATTGAATTGTTAATCATCTGTTTCTCCCACTACACTGGAAGCTCCTTGAGCCAGGGACTGAAAGAGTCTGTTTTGTTTACCAGTAAAGCCAATGGTATCACAGTGCTTGACAAACAGTAGAAATTCAAGAAGTATCAATTAAATAAATGGATAAAAAATTATGCAATAGGTACCATGATAACACTCACAGGTTATAGCAAATGAGTAAAATAAATACCTATTGTGAAGTCTGTAGTAATCTGACTTTTCAAACTTCTTTGTTTCACACTCATGAGAAACCTGGAATTATATGCTGCTCATAATTCATGTCTGGATGTTATTTATAGTTATAAGTTCAAGCAGATAATACTGAAAAAAAATTTTTTAATACAAAGAAAAAAATTATACAACTTTTCATAAAAACAAGGAGTAAACTAATGTATTTCTCTTAAAATACATTGGGTATCATATTGAAAAATGTAATTCTGAAATTTAAAAAATCATGTTCAAATTTCTAAAACACAGTCTCCTTTAAAAGTTTAGGAAGTTAATTATTTATTGTTATGATAATTTCAGTACAAAATCTGATTAATAATTTCTGCTTCATATCTCTCACTGTATTATTGAGATTCAAACAAACTTTATATTATATCTATTTATATATTTGTTGTTATTTTTATAGATATATAACAGTACAGCTCAGTGCTGATTTTCCAAAAGATAACATAATTTATACTTAATCATAACTGCTTTATGACCAATGATTAGAAAACAAATCAATGTGGCTTGGCTAGGATAACTGAGAAGACTAAACTAGCACCTACATGTTGTTTCATCTTCCAGCAGACTAGCATGATCTCATTCACATGGTGGTGGGTAGGGAATCCAAGAAAACAAGCATAAATGTGTAAGTTAGGCTTTGTAATGGAAACTTAAGCCTTCTACCACATTCCATTAGTCAGAGAAAGTCACAGAATTAAGTGTTTCTTAAATAGACATCACTAATGAGAAAATGAACTAAAAACCATCAAATAAAGGGAAATAGAATCAGGGCATAGAATAATTGCAGCCATTTTTATAAACAACCTATTATAGCAGGTAGCAATGAACATATGATTTGGAAGTAGATCTTGAAGGAATTGTTTATAAGAGGGTGAGAAGACTATTCTTTAAAAATATACTTAAAATGAAGGTAAGTGTGAATTAAGAAATTATTTTGAGATTAATAGATTTTATTTTTTCATTTAATTCTCGCAATCAGTTCTATGAGCTGAGTATTATTAGTCCAATTTCATAGCTAAGAAAATTGAAACTGAGATCAAGAGTAAGTTACTCTTTCCTCTGTGCTTAATACCTTTTCAGGCATCTCTTGTGAACTTTGCAGCAACTTGGATGGTTTTGGAGTCTATCATACTCAGTGATCTATCACAGAAACAAAGAACTGAGTACCACATAAGTGGTGCTCATTCATAAGTGGACCCTGAACACTTAAAATACTACAAGAAAAAGATTGGCAGTAGTGAGACACTGGCAGTAAGAGGATGGGTGTGGGAACACATAATATCAATAAGGGTGCCTGATCCTAATCCAGGTGAAGTGAGGGCTAATGGGAGATCTAAACTTCACCTGTACCTAGACCACTTATGTACCCAATCCTGACTTTAAATACACATCTTTAAAATTAAAAATTTAAAAAAGAGTGAGTTACTAGAAGAAAGTTATACAGTTAATATGGGAAAAAATAAGAAACTATAATCAAGTCAGGTAGTCTTTAATCCCAAAGGTTATAATAATTTCAGTTTTACTGTACTGCCTCTTCGTATAAATGAAATCATATCGTCTTGATAAGAGAAAAATACTCTGGTCTTCAAAAGCATTGTACTAAAACATAATATATTCCATACCTTTTCTTTTTCACCTGATCATGCTCCCTACTTTAATTCTTATTGGTTTGTTTCTATAATTTACCCATTACTGGTATATTTTTTGTTAGTCACATATTTCTTATTTACCTCATCAAGGTGCAGGTAAGTTTACTTATTTCCCAAAATCACTTCTACATTTTTTTCCATTTTATATTGTGGCAAACACCTATGATATCTACCATTAAAACATTTTTTTTAATGTTTACAATACAGTACTGTTCACTAAGTTCATGTAATCACCATTATATTTCTGCTTCTAAGAATTTCACTGCTTGAGATAGTTTATGTAAATGAAGTCAAACAATATTTCTCCTTCTGTGAGTGGCTTATGTCAGTTAGAATAAGATTCTCAAGGATCATTTAAGTTGTAAAACATGACAGGATTTGCTTCTCTTCTAAAACTAATATTCTGTTATGTACTTATACACCATATGTTTACTTTTTCATTCACCTATGAAGACACTTTGGTTTTTTTCAACTTATTGGCTATTGAAAGGAATGCTGGACTAGCACAAAAGTGAAAATATCTCTTTGTAATACTTACTTCAATATTTTAGGATAAGCCCCAGAAATAAGATTGCTGGATCAATATTGCATCTATTTTTAATTTTTAATTTTTTGAGGCACCTCGATACTGTTTTCTCTATAGTGTGTGTACCATATTATGCCCCACCAATAGTGCACAAAGGTTCCAATTTCTCTTCATTCTCACCAATACTTGTTAGTTTCTGTTTGTTGTTGTTGTTCTGTTTATTTGCTTGTTTCATGTCAGAATGCTTTTCCTTTATGTTTGCTTTCAGCTTCAGATCTCATGTTTAAGCCTTTAACCCATTTTGAACTGATTTTTGTGTACTGTATAAGATAACAGGTCAAATTTTATTATTTTGCATGTGAATATCGAGTTTTTCCAACTACATTTTTAAAGAGATTATTATTGATGTACAAGTCTGGAATAAGACAAGCAGGAATTAAAGTGGAGCAGAAAATATGAAAATCAAAAGATAGATTTGAAAAATTGTTTCATTTATTTCTACTAAAATGAACCAATTGTATAAAATGAAAGATGATATGTACATATTTACGAGTTAGTTCACATGCTTTACAAATTCTATTGTTTGGACCCTCTACATAAGAAGAAACAATTTACAGAGATTATTGGATTATTATGTGAATTATGATTCAACTATAAGTTTATAGGTTTGCCAAAATGTTCTGATTTCTTGCTGTCATCTTTTTTATATTTGCATTACTTAAACTTGTGGATAAAACTATATATTTTATATCATCTTTCCCCAAATGAAAATTTTGACATTGTAATTATCTATTTGTTAAAGTAAACTAACCTCAAGGTTTAACATGTTACAATTAATCTGAATTTGTTGAATGAAAAAATGAGTCCTATATTGAATGGGAAAATATTAGCAGATATTCTCACCTATAAAATTTAAGAGACTATGCTTATTTTGTGATCCGGAAGAACAATATTTGATTTCCAATGTAATAAACAACTATTTTAATGGCATAAAAATATAAGTCAGATACAGTACTCAAGACTATCTGTTAGTGTTAATTTACTTAGTCTGCTATAACACAATAATCATAAGCTGGGTGGCTTAGAAATGCATTTTATACTGTCCTGTGGGGCTGCATGTTCTAAAATCAAGGTGCCAGTAAATTCATAGTTCAGGAAGGGCCCTAGTTCTGATTAAAAGAAGGTACCTTCTCACCCTGATGTTACATAGTACAACGGGATAGGAAGCTCTTCTGAGTCTCTTTTATAAGAGTACTAATGCCAATCATGAAGACTCTGCTTTCTTGATTGAATCACTTTCCAGAGATTCCACTCCTAATACCATCACCATGGGGATTAGAATTTCAAAATATGAATTTTGAGGGGGCATATACACTCAGTCTATAGCAAGAGTAATAATTTATATTAATAGGTCATATGGAGACCATAATCTTAATCTTTTTATTTATAATATCCTAGACATTCACAATTGTTATGGTTCAAAGTGTTATGACATAAATTGAACTTTGTCTCACAAACTGATTATCAACATATTCAGAATAAACCAACAATTTAATTATAATTATTACATATTTTGGCTGTTAAAAAATGCAATGACAGTGTGTATTACAAGTTGGTTTTGTTTGAAAACATAGCTAGCAATCCCTATGTAAGTGAAATAGGTGTGAACTGATAGGTATGTGTTCCAATTTGTATCCTTTGCAGAAATAAGACTTTTATCTTGAAATCGCGTATGCACACACATACACACAAATATTGATTACTGGAATCCTTAAGACAACTGAAGTCTAATTTGAAAGAAGAATATTTAAATAGATGTTCATTTAGGCTAAATTAGAGACTAGAAAACTATCATTAGAAGTGCAATTAAGAAATATTCAATAATTTATTAAGTATATGGCATAAAAAGTATATAGCCGGGTTCGGTGGCTCAGCCTGTAATCCCACGCCTTGGGAGGCTGAGATGAGTGGATTGCCTGAGCCCGCGGGTTCGAGACCTGCCTGGGCAACTTGGCGAGACCTCATCTCTACAATAAATCAAAAAATCAGCCAGGCGTGGTAGCGCATGCCTGTAATTCCAGCTACTTGGAAGGCTGAGGTGGAAGGATCGCCGGAGTCCAGCAGGTCAAGGCTGCGGTGGCTGGGAGCAGCCACTGCACTCCAGTCTGGGCAACAGAGTAAGATTCCAACTCAAAAAAAAAAAAGTATATGTATCTTGAGCACCAAGGATGTGCCCAAACTAGGCTGAACATTGGTGACATTAGAAGTACACACTATAGTATCATTCTCTGCTCTCAGAAAACTGTATTCTAGTTGTAAAAAGGAAACATTTGTCAACCTTTTAAATAATGACAAATGTTCTGAATAGAATAAAAGGCAATATATGAGAAAATGAGGAGGAAGTGTAATATTAAATAGATACAGGCGAAGGTGACACCTATGTACTAATAGTAAATCAAGCATCTAAATGAAAATCAGTTGTTAACACAATTGAAACAAATGCATACATTAAAATTGCTTTGTCTTGCAAAAATAATAATAAAATAATGTTAGGTCGAATAAGAAGGCTAAAAATGATCCTTTAGAAGATGTTCTCTTCTCAATTCATACAGGTACTAATAACGATTTTTTGAATGAAATCAAGTTTATGAAATTTAGACATCATTTTTATAAATACTCAGGTATCATTAATATTTAATATCAATAGAAAACCAAAGACAAAATTTGGAATGAGATATAAAAGTACTATTTTATCATCAAATGAAATCCTCTTTGAGTTGGATTAGTTATTGTTTTCAGAATGAGTTTTATCATTAATCCTGACTGTATACCTAGAAATTAGGTCTTTACATGAGGAACTATTAATATCATTTAGTGGTCCAAACTTGCAGAGGATTGTCAATGTCTAAAATCTCTACTTGCTTTCTAGTATACATAATATTATATAGCATTACTCAATGAATAACGTTGACTATGTGTACCAATGAGAAAATGGATGAATGAATGGGTAGATGGATGGATGAATGAATGAATGAATGGATGGGTGGGTGGATGAATGAATAGAAGATGGCAGACAAATAGGATTTCTATTATAAGACTTGTATAAGAAAGGAGGAAAGACATCTATTCTCACAAAATAGAACAACTTTCCTGGAATCATCATTCTTTATATCGTACAAATCAGAGACACCTGCTTTTGAGTTGCTACTATTATTTTTGTCAGTTAATAAAAAACCTTCATGGCAGAAAATGTAAGGAAGGCATTCAAAAGTTAAAAGTCAATTAAATTTATTCCAGCTACTAATTACAATAGATTGATTCTTCTTTGTATGCAAGTGCAATCCAAGATTTTCCTACCAACCTCTTTCTAAAAAAATGAGACCTCTTTATGCAGAAAACAGCTACAAAGGACTGGCTATTAAAAGACAAAAACAAACAAAAAAGACCTAGAGAAATTATTCAAATTAAAAATTAAGAAACAAAAAAATTAGATCAACCATGTACTTGAAAAGAGATTCAAATAGCCTATAAAACATGTATTTGAAAAGAGATTCAAATATACTACTAAAAACAAGGGGAGTCAGTAAACATTGTCAAATGTATTTTCAACATACACTCATGCATATATTTTAATAATGGGAGTCACAGTAAAAAAATAAAAACTTTTTTATGGTTTCAGATATATATTTGAAAATAAATGGATGTGAATTAATAAAAAAAGTTTTGAAATTGAGGGTGTGAAAAAGTAAAGGATTTGTTGGTCAAACTCAGAAATTTTAAAAATGTAATATTGACTTTTATTGATTATGAAGTAGGCCGATTTCACTTCTGATTACACTTCCTGCTTCTGGGTAGATTTGAACATTAATAAGTATATTTTTTTCAGATTATATAATCTTTTCATGGATTATAATTTTTCACTATCATTGTGAGATATGCTTGAAAGAATTAGATAGGATGAGAGGCTGAGATAGAAAATCCTTCCCGGGAGAAAGTAACAGACTATAACTGTAAACAAGATAAATGCAAACAAATTCTGTAATCCCTTTACAGCATTGAGTGGCTTTCCAGTTCATACCAGGAGGCCAGAGTTTACTTCACTTTGTATTATTTTGTGATATTTTGTCTTTCAGGCTAAGGTTGTCATAGCTTATTAAAAGCTTAGTGTCTCTACTTCAGAAATTTTTGGTTTTAAGTGACATATATAATTTTCAGAAGAGTCATGGTCATCTCATTTTAGTGGCAATTTTGATGTGGTTATAATTTATGTCTTTGGATCTCTGGTTTATAATACACAGTTACCTTGCTCTGTGTGATTAAGGCCATTTTTCACGGCATGTTCTACATGGGTTCCTTTCCTCAGATTTTCTTTATTTAGACACAGTACCTTCTTGGAATTGTTGTGTTAGAATAAAGTGTGGTGATGGCCCAGGAGTCCACACTTCAGCAGCAAAGAAAAGTCAGAAGAGAAGTGAGCCTTTGACAATGACTGCAAAATTTCCTCCAAGTGTTGACCTTTAACGGACCTTATTACAACACTTTGTGTGGTCTGAGCCTCACAGTCACTTGAAATGTAGTTCATGTGAGTATCATGGTGAGGGTCTTATGAAACTTGAAGACAATTTTGTTTGTCTTAATGAAATGTATGCCTGAGGCTCTTAGAGT
This sequence comes from Cephalopachus bancanus, assembly GCA_027257055.1. Classification (NCBI taxonomy): domain Eukaryota; kingdom Metazoa; phylum Chordata; class Mammalia; order Primates; family Tarsiidae; genus Cephalopachus; species Cephalopachus bancanus. The sequence goes on from JAPVLO010000274.1 coordinate 1,455,586, forward strand.
CTTGTTTGTGAACCCAGTGGAATGTACTGAACCCTATTTATGGTTATTACATCAGTGATTCCAACATTCCAAAAGGAAGCTGTTCACATAGAGCAGTAATTTTTAAATTTTTATGCATATGAGAATTACAGGCAGTTGGTAAAGCACAAATTACTGGGCTCCACTCCCAACATTTCTAATTTAATTGGTTCGGGGTGGTTTATAATCTGAAGAAAAAGCATTCCAATGCAGCTTAGAAAAGGCCCTTGAAGGGTGCAGTACCAAGAAGTTTCAGTTTCTTTCTGATGACTATTTGTTTTTCCTGCTGTACAAAATCGCTGGCCTTTGTTATTGCATTACTTAAGTATATTCTGTGGAGTTTTGTGAGTACACTCGATTATAAATCGGCTCTATATAATCACTGTAGTTATCCGTTATTGCATGTTTAATTATACCAAACTTAATGACTTAAAATGATAATAAAACTGTTCTTGCAAGAATGGTTTCTATGGGTGAAAAATTTGGGAAAATGGCTTACCTAGGGATTTCTTTCATGAGGTTGCAATCAAGAAGTTAACTAAGTGACAGTAGTTGAAAGCCTTGACTGGGACTGGTTTCAAGGTGATTTGGCTTATGTTTAAGTTTGTTGTTGGTGACAGGTTCTCTTTGTATGGACTTTTCCAAAGGTCTGTCAAGTGAAGTCACAATATGGCAGCTAGATTTCCATGGAGTGAGGTGATACAAAAATGTATAGCTTCTACCTCATTTTTTTGTTGTTTTTTTAACACCAAATCTGCCATCATCTCCATCTTAGATTTTTCTGTGGCCAGAACTGTGAGAAGCAAATTTCTGTTGTTTGTAAGTTATTCAGATTATAGTATTTCTACTACAGTAGCACACACAAACAAAAACACTTTTAGAGAAGTAGTCACATATTTCTATTAAAAAAAATCTAGGGTTCTTTTTCGTGGTAAAATAATATGAGAATTCAGGTGCTAGTACGAGGGGGAACCAAAAAAATTCCCAGATTTATTTATAAAAAGCTGTGTATTTATTCTTACATACTTAAACTGTATTCACCTTCAAATTATTCTTCGTCTGATGCAATGCACCCATCAAGAAATTTTTCTCACTGCTCAGAACAGTTTTTCAATTTGTTAATTTTGATGCCTTTTAGCATTTATTTCATGTTTTTTTCAAACCTCTTCTATATTGGCAAATCGATTCCCTTTGAGGGCTTTTTTCATCCAGGGAAACCAACAAAAGTTGTTTGAGGCAAAGTTGGGGAACAGGAAGGTTGGGACACAGGGATTATGCCATTTTGTGTCAAATGCTGCTAAACACTCAGTACAGTGGGGCAGGTGTTTTGCCACAAGAGAAGAACTAGTTACCCATTTGCTACAACTTGGGATGTTCCTTTCATAAATCAGGATGCAACCTTCTCAAAGCTTCCAGATAAAAACTTTGGTTGACCATTGATCTGAAAGAACAAATTCCAAGTGTACTACAAGGGGCCATCCTCCAAAAGAAAATTCTGGATTTTTTGGGTCCCCTTGTATACACCATTGGGGATAACATTATTTTTGGCTATTTCAAAGGACAGAGTTAGATACATATGTATGCATCTGAAATAAATTTTTAATATATAAATCCATATTAATATTTGGGATGTAACTTTTCTTTCCTTTTTGCAGTGAGAAATGATTATTTTTAACTTTTTATTTTGAAATGAATTTTTTAAAGTTTAATGAAAAGTTACAAAATAAGTAAAAACTTTTCACATGACTATTACCAGGCAGTCTTAGTGCTATCATTTTATGTAACCATAATTCAGTCATCAAAATCAGAAAAGTACTATTTTTTCCTAATCAAGTTTTCCTCATAACCTTTATTTGGAAAGACTTCAAATATATGGAAATCTTGCAAAGACAGTCCAAAAATAACACATATTCTTTTTATTTAGTTTCAACTTTTGTAGATTTTTAGCTTTATAAATATATATACATACTCGAGTGTTTCAGAAAATTATTATATTATATGTAGAATATAGGCATATAAAATAAATATTTATTGCTTATGCATATATACACATAAATGTTTATGCATATAGTATATATATTTTTTTAATTTTCTGATCATTTGGGAGATGGTTACTCATATTAAGGTCAATTATTGCTAAATATATCAAAGTGATTTTTTTTTAAAGAATAAAGATAATGTAAATAATCACAATAGTGTCAACAACTTAAATAACTTTAAGCTTTATTCAGGACTTTAATCTACTTTATGATCTGTATTCATATTGTCTTAAAATACAGAAAAAGTAAAAGTATTGTGAAATAGAATTTTAAAATAGATCATGCTGGAGGCCATAACACAAAAGGATTTGAGGCAAGGAACCACTAGAAGACACTTCAAGTGAATCAGACAAGAAATGATGAAGACCTAAGGGAAAACAGAGAAAGCATAATATAGTTTAAAATATGCCATATATAATTGTTATGGAACTTCAGAAATTCTGCCATTTACTGAAATATTGGAAAGGAGAGACAGCAAACAGTTGAGCTCAGTCTGATGTACAAGTAAAAGCTCTTATGTGTCTATTTACCGATTAAAAATCCTGTATAGTTAAAGTACAGATGTCACAGACTAACCGGCATGTCTTACGTCTCAGTGTTCCCTCCATTACTTGGGTTAAATGCTGTTTTTTGGTTTTTTTTCTTTCTCAATACTCTGAAATGAGTGTTAAAGTGGCATTGAAAATTGGACAGGGTTATGTTCCTCCTCACATTGACTGGGCATACAGGTTAATGCTCTGTTTTAAATTTGACATTATCTGACTATAAAGAGACTATGTTTTTTTAATAACCTTATTCATCATTTAAATTAAGTAGCTTGACAGTTTCTGGAAGTATAGAGAAAGCCCTTGATTAAATACTAACGAGTAATTTCTTCTCTGAAAACTTATACCACACAAATTCAAAACCATATCTCAGTCCATTGCTATAACTGAATACTCAAGACCGTGTCATTAATTTTTAAAAAATGAAATTTCTGACAGTTCTGGAAGCTGGGAAGTCCTATATCCAGGACTGCATCTGATGAGGGTCTTCTTGCTGGTGGGGGCCCTCTGCCTGAGGTGACACAGGGCATATAATGGCAAGGTGGGATGAGTGTGTAAGTTCAAGTTTCTATCCTCTTCTTGTGAGGTCACCAGTACCACTCCCATGATAACTCATCACTCCATTAAGCCATGAATTGATTAACTAATTAAAATTTAAAGTGATTAATCCAGGACTCAGTACATCCTCATGACCCAATTTCCCCTTAATAACCTCACCTCTCAAGAGTGCCACAAGGGGATTACGTTTTAACATGAGTTTCAGAGGGGAAAAACACTCAAACCAAAGCACCTAACATAGAGTTAAAATCTTCCACTGAACATTACCAATGCCCATTATGAAGAAAATAGTGTTCACTATATTATACAATTATTGATTCCTTCCTTGGTTTGCTGTTAATAAAGATAGGTTTCAACAAACTATTTCAATCTTAAAATCACACACACATAAAAAAGACAAATTTGGGAACTTCTTGAAATTGCATACCACTTCACCTTTACTTTTAATTGTTATTGAGACAAAAATACTTCCTAATGTTATCTAGAATTCGCATTAAAATAATAGTAAAACTGCTGAATTTGGCAAAGAAGATAAAATACAAGTGAATGTTGTTAAACACTATTTCTTATACTCAGTGATTGAGAAGAAAATTGATCTAGTGTAACATAGTAGCAACCTATCTGAGAAGCTTTGTGCATACAGTTCTTTATGTAGTCCAAAAAAGTCACTCAGAAGTCCAGCAGCGAAAAACATTGGTTTGTTACACTTATGGGAAGGACACCTATGGTGGGTTGGTGATAAAAGATCACCTTGGGATAGCACAACAGTTTTATAATCAAGCAAGTTAATTGTTCAAATCCTTATACATTGGTTATAATCACATTGATTGAAATGTGATGATTGTATTATCTTTAGGTTGCTTGGTTACCTTCATCTTGTGACTCATCAACTCCACGATTTGATACAAGAATATGCATTTTCTGCAGAGACCAGCCTTGACCAGGGGCTGCTCCCTGGGGGAGGGACAGAAAGGAACCAGATATGGGCGACAGAGGCAACAAACAATTACCCGGCACCTAGTTAGAAATCTAAAGTAATTTAAAAGACTCAAGAGGCTGGGCTCCGTGGCTCAGCCTGTAATCCCAGCGCTTTGGGAGGCCGAGGTGAGTGGATTGCCTGGGCCCGTGGGTTCGAGACCCACCTGGGCAACTTGGCTAGACCTCATCTGTACAATAAATAAAAAATTAGCTGGCGTGGTAGCGCGCCCCTGTAGTTCCAGCTGCTTGGAAGGCTGAGGCAGAAGGATCATCGGAGCCCAGCAGGCCAAGGCTGCAGTGGCCAGGAGCGTGCCACCGCACTCCAGTCTGGGTGACCGAGTGAGACTCCAACACACACACACACACACACACACGGAAACAAATGCATATACTCACAAACAAATTAGCTAAATTGAAATATATGACTTTAATTTTTGTGCCTAACTCAGATTAGGAGAATTAAGCTTTCAGTTGTAAAAAAAAAAAATCCATTGTATTAAAATTATGTTTAATAGGTGTTATGAAATTTTGATTTTCAGTCCTAGGATGGAAACTCTACGGGTTCAGCAAAGAACATTCATTTAGAAATGCACTCACGGTCGGACTCAGTGGCTCAGCCTGTAATCCCAGCATTTGGGAGGCCGAAGCGAGTGGTTTGCTTAAGCCTGCGGGTTCGAAACCCACCTGGACAACTTGACGAGACCTCATCTCTACAATAAATCAAAAATTAGCTGGGCGTGGTAGTGAACACCTATAGTTCCAGCTCCTTGGAAGGCTGAGGCAGAAGGATCACCAGAGCCCAGCAGGTCGAGGCTGCGGTGGCCAGGAGCATTCCAGTCTGGGCAACAGAGAGAGACTCCAACACACACACACACAAATACACTCAGTTTATTTGGGCACAAAGGTTGTGAGATCTGTGTGAGTGATCTAGAAACATGCTGTTATTAATCAAAGAAGACTTCTATCTGTTGGAGATGCAGTGCTTATAAGAAACTTGCATTTCTAAAGGTGAAATACTAAAGTCAAAAGGCAATCTTTCTGCATTGGACTTTGCTTATTCTTTATCTTATCCTTCATATTGCATTAGTGTTTTAAGAAAGTGATTGCGATCATTTAAGAACAATAGAGACCATTTTGGAACTTGCAATGCATATTTCCAAACTAATATTGAAACTAGTTCTGTCTGTCCAACTACTATAAATAAGGCAAGAAAATTGTATAGTGCAAGAAAACCAAAGAAAACAAAACTATAGAAGAAAACCAGTGTGCAGAATATCTACACAGAAGTAGCTAGATTGAGTCGAAAATGGGGAAGTTAGAAAAGAAAAAAATATGTTTTAGAGGCTATATAGAGAGATATGTATGATGTCAAATTTGATTCTCTTTTCAAACCACATGCTCATCAGAAGGCTTTGCATTTTCCTCTACATGTTGGCACTAAAATTCTCCCCAGCTTTCACTGTGTCTAAGTCAGACATAATACTGGTCTGGAGACCTTCATCTCCCAAATTAAAATATATTTTTAATGTTTTTATTTCTTTCTAGTATATTCATATTGAAAAACAAATACAACCAATGAACTACCAATTCCATGAGAGACATTAATCAGGTAACCCTATTATATTGAATACTATTTTTGAAACAATTTTTAAATAAGCACACATATAGTGTTTTCATATCCAGAAAGCAAATACAAATAATGTCTAATATAATAAATAAGGAAAGTCACACAACCTATAAAATGAGAATGCATACTTTAAATGTTCCTGGGAACAGCTGTAACTTGCCCTCCATCTGTATACATATTTTCCTTCTAATATTTACTTTGGTGTCTTTTATACATGTTTAACTCATTTTATTTACCCCAAATAATTATCCACAACACTCATGATATCACTGTATGGTTCTAATTTAATGGATGTTTCAAGCTTATAGAACATATAATCATAAATGAAATAAAAAATAAAATATTAATTATATCAGATAATGGATCAAACTTTTGCATTTAATTTTTATGTACATTTCTGTATTAATTCTGAAGGGTGACAGAATATGCATCGGAAAATATTGCTCTTTGAGTAAGGATCACTTTACTAAAAAGGCAGCTTGAAAGTAGCAGATGCAAGAAAAGCATTCTAATTTGTTCTTTTCCTTCTTGAAAACAGGAGATTAAAACTTCCATATAGAAGATGCCTTTTTTTGTACCAGGAAAAAAGAAGTTTTTTTTTGGGTTTTTTTTTTTTTTTTTTTTATGGGAAGTCATAGCTGAGAGAATCTGGAGAAATAGACCTTGTTAAAACAAATCTTATCTACTTTTTGCCTCCCCACTATCTAGATACTTTTCTGCATCTGCCTCTCTTTGCTCAATCTAATACAAATACATGTAGGCTTTGTCAGTTCATTGGGTTTTCATTTATTTATGAGGACTTCTGTGGCACATCAAACGTATGTTAAGTCTGTATACATTTCTTCTGGTTATCTATCTTAGGTCATTTCAATTCTCAGACCTGGCCAGAACTCTAAGAGGGGAGATCTAGCTTTGACTCCTCTACAATTCATTTACCAAGTGAGTATGTCATAACCCAATAGTTAAAAAATGCTTTGTATCAATGGATATTACAAAAAACTCATTGCACTGTATACTATATTTCTAATTTTCTCTGAATGATCTTCCTTTTATGTTTTAAAAGATTTGCTAACATAACACCAAGTGAAATTAAAACTTGAAAATTTCTAGTAAATGCATGTAAACATATAGTCAAGGGAGACAATGCATTATCAAGAAAAAATAATTATGAGATTTGTTTTGTTTTTAAAAAGAGAGCAGATATTTGTTGTTTTCAAGACCATGTGTTATGTAAGGCACATGAGTTATCTTATTTAATCTTTGCAGCCACCTTCTGAGGTCAGTTTTATTATTTTAAATGTTAAGATGAGAAAAGAAGAATGTGAAGAGGTTTATGAAAGTGTTCATGATTGCACAGCTAATATGCAAAGTAGTAGCAACTATTGTGCTCAATATATTAGGCTCTACTACCTGGGATTTGGGAAGCCTTTCAAAATTTCCAGGAAGGAAGATTGAACCACATAACTAACTGTTTTAATAACTGTGAAAGGAAGGGGAATGTATCACTTTTGGTAGAAGGTGGTTAGAAGCAAGTGAAAGTTCTCTACACAATTTTAATGTCATTGTAGTCATGACAGTCAGAAGTTGAGATAAGTTCGCGTGAAATAGAGCTACCCTAGTTTCTTGAATCACAACAAAGATAAAATTGCTCTGTAGAGTTGCCAACTAGCTTTGGACCTTAAATGAGTGAAAAGTAGCATTTACTGGGTTAAATTCAAGATTTACTTGTAAAGGTTAGTAGTCAAGCCTATGTGAAGAATTATGTAAAATGAGATGAGAAAAGAATAGCTTTTCTGTTTTATACAAAGTAACAATGGTTTTAAGTATGTTGTAAATGAACACCTTGTAACAATGAGGCATTTGAAGTGGAGTTGAATTTTTTCCCCTTTGGAATAGAGAAACTGGCATTAAAACTAGTACTAAGGGGATATTGAATAATATGGATTCTAAAGACTTTTTGAATCATAGACAACTATGAAGAAAACAGCAAGCATTCTCTAAGAGCAAAAAATATTTCCAAAAAATAATAATAATAGCAGAAAGGTAGGGCCATGGGTTTTATTTTTAATAACTTGTTTTTAATTTTGTGAAAATCTGTAGGCTTTGACATTTTGAATATCCTTTCATGAAAAGAAGAATTTGGATACATTTCTAAATATTAAAACATAATTAAAATGAAACCTGCTTTTTTCTTCAATTCATGGATATGCACAAACACATGTGCCTGCAGACATACACAAACACACACATGAACTCTACTCTCTTCATTGAAATTCTTCATAAACACTTTTGAAGAACTAGTTCTTTAATTATAGGAAAGACTCCAAACGTTAATATTTCTAGAGAAAGAGTACCTGCCATGTACTAAAGGAAAGAACTGGCTAAAACAGAGAGAAAGAGAGAGAGACAGAGAGAGAGAGAGAGAGAGAGAGAGATAACATCACCTCGCCCTGAGGACACTAAACCTTTATTGTAACATAACTTTTCATTTTCTTTAGTAACAAAATCAGAAACATGTTATTAACACTTTATAAAAGTCTTTGGAACTAATCTTCACAGTATTGTTTTTTTGTCTTCTCTCCATTCATACATCAACTATCATAAAGGCTCAAAAATCTTGCCCACAATGTATGTCAATGGGAGTAGAAGGAGACAAAATTAAATTAAATTTTAAAAAGGTGACCAAAGTGATCATTTGCTTCCATTTTTGGTCTTACTATATAACCACACCAATGACATGACATATGGCATGCTCCACTGACCCTATTAATCTGCTCAAGACATTTATTTTGGTCTCCCTATGAAAGAAGACAAATATTAGCTTTTCAACTTTTCCTTTAGCAGTCTCATATGCCATGAAAATCTAGCAGCTATCGACTGAATAAGACTTTTTTCCCTAATTCAGACCTTTGCAATAGCCACCTTCTAGCTTTATGTAACTCTCAATTTATCCTCAAATATCCAATGAAATATGTTCATTTGTCATGCATATTCCATACTTCTTTTGTTTTTTCACTTGTAGCTTTGAATATCCTAATAATATTTATAATAAATTTCATATAAAACTTGAAAGAAAACATAAGAATTAATTTTAATATGAGTCAATGTCAATCAACTCAAAAGGAATAGATTTTGTAACCATAAGAAAATAACAAATAATAAGATGATGAGAGTGATGAACAATTAAAACTAAACCAAACCTTTAAACCAATAAAATAGCTGGGCACAATGGCTCATGGCTATAATACTAGCACTTTTAGAGGCTGAGGATTGTTTGAGACCTGGAGTTTGAGACCAACCTAGTCAACAGAATGAGACCTCATCTCCACAAAAATCTGAAAAATTAGCTGGTGTGCTGATGTACACCTGTAGTTCCAGATACTTGGGAGACTGAGGCAAAATGGTCGTCTGAGCCCAGGAGGTCAGGACTGCAATGAGTCATGATCACGCCACTGTACTCCATTCTGGGCAACAGAGTGAGATCCTGCCTCAAAAATAAGTAAATAAATAAATAAATATAATTTATCCAGAGTCTGTTTAAAACACTCCAATAGAAAACCACATGGATCTAGAAAAGAGTTCCAGTAAGGGAAAACCTACATTAAACTATTTTGTGCCAAAATAGTAACATTTACAAAATGTGACATTTTATTTAACTGCTTATGAATTTGCCCGATAAAATAAATTGCAATAAAAAAACTGAAGAACAATATAATAATAAAATTTAAAGTTGAAAAAAGAGGTAGATATATTTCATTATTGTTCATCGAAATATTAGATAGTTTATCAACTATATTGACAATCGATAAACTCAGGAGAAGAATAATACATCATATTGGAACTTTTGTTTTTACCTTCCATATCGGTACTTTTGTTTTTAGCTCTACTACATCCTTCCCAATTCAGTCTCTTAGCTCACGTTGTAACATTGCTATCTTAGTCCTAAAGAATGGGTTGAGTGATTATGTCACAGTGAAATAATTGAAAGAGAATGATTCAGATAGCATTATGTTGCATCTCGTGGAAACAGAAAGAATAAGGGCAGTGACTTTCTCGGGAAATTTAGTATGGAGAAATTAATTACCATGGGCTTTAGATAAGCAATGATTTTCTCTCCAGTTGCAGCCTCTTTGATTTCCTATTCTCTTACTTTATAGTTTTTTTTATTTATGGCATATCTGTAAAGCAGCGCAATTTTCAAGGCCCTATTCTTATTTTCTTTGGCCTTTCTCTCCAGTATCTCCTAGGTCATGTTTTATTTCGGAAACAAATTTTGAGATGGGTTTTTGTGGTGGATGTTTATTCAAGAGGGTTCTTGGAAATAAAACCTATGAAAACATGGCAGAAATGGGGAAGGAGATATTGAACTGCAGAGTAGTTGATATAAAGTTTCAACTAATTTTGTGGATTTGGAATGACTCATCAAATTGGTCTCAAATTGAAGCAAATTGGTCAGGCATTTGTATCCTACAATTTAGAAGTTATTGGATGGAGAGAGAGAAAGAAAGAAAGAGAGAGACCATAGGAAATAATAGTTAGTTATTTTTTAGGTAAAATATAATGTGTGTGCCTAGCTTCATTATTGTATAAGGATTTTTCATTGTTTCAGGACAATTTATTGAAAAGGCTATCATCTGCACACTGAATTACCTTTGCAACTTTTGCAAAAATCAGTTAACTATGTTTGTATGAACCTATTTCTGGATATGCTATCTTTTCAAATTTGAGGTGGTTTCTTTATAATAGTGAGGTACAATTATTTACATGTTAGGAAAAAAGGTTATTGGGCATGTAGCAGATAATGAGAGAAACTGGACTATATTAAGATGACATTTGGAATCAGAATTAAATAGCAACTTACTTTGCTGATTATATATGTATGTAATACTGTCCATTTATTTTGTTTCTTTGAGCATTGATTTCTACAACTGTCAGTTGAAAATGATAAATACTGGCTTGATAAGGCTATATTAAATAATCTCTCTTTTCAGAGAGTTATAATATTTATCAAATGAGAAAGATCATGACTGAGTAACCCAGATATTTATGTATTTTAAATTTTATCATGATAAAAATAAATAAATGGCAGCATATTTTGGATCAATGATAAACTCTTTGCAACCAAATATAGAAACATGATTCTTGAAATCATTACTTTTTCTCTGTTAAGCAAATTCAAATGATACTGTGAAAATAGCATAAGTGAAGATTTTACTGTGTTTTACCTGTAGAGAAGAGATAGCAAATTTGACTGCTGTGATGGTGTAAAGTAGGAAAGATGTTAAATTACAGCCAAACCCAAAAATTATATGCTATTATAGCTAGTAAAATACTAACATTTTAGCAGAGTATTCTAGAATGTGGTCTTTTTAATAGCAAGTTAAATAATTTTATAAAAGTACTAAATAAGTAGGAAAATATTTGCATATGTGTTTATTTATATAGTTTATATATAAAATTTATTTAGGGAGACTTAGCTGGATTTAATGACTGGTCCTTCCAAATAATAAAGTAGCACTTAAAAATGAGCACTATGTCTAAAAAGTGAAACAATTTCAAACTAAAAGAAAAATATCAAATTGTAATAGTATGATTCCAATATGTATATATATGTAGGCATATATCTATACATCTACATGCATATATGATGCATTTTTACTTCAAGGAATATTATAATTAAATTAGATGTAAAAGAGATGCACTACCTTCAAAAATTATCAACAATACAATTTAATTAAAATGCTGATTCAAAACATTGTCTTTAATTTGAATTTTGTGAATTTTTAATTTTGTTTGTTATCAATTACTGTGCTTATTTTGACTATATAGTAAGAATTCTAAAAATAAATTTATTTTTAATTTAATTTTACATTTGTACATATTTAGTTTTGTGCTAAAAATATCCTCAGTCAAAAAGTTTTCAAATTTAAATTAAACTCAGTGATACTTTTTAAACAATCAGTTACAGAAATAATGTAAAATAAAGTTTGATCTTTATAGCACTGATAATTAGAAAATAACTTTAATTGAAGAACTTAAATTTGGAGGAGATTATTTTTGGTCCACTAAGTACGATTTATATATTTTTGAAACATATTTCTTATTATACAGTTCTGTATAGATCAGCTTTTCTTGTTTCAATCTTGGCTTCCAGAAACACATACACAGACACACACACACACACACACACACACACACACACACACACACACACAAAATAAAAATCAAGATCACACTCTAGTAAGAATAATATTTCTTACCTTTTAAGGAGCAAGAAAACATTAATATATTGCAATTATTAAATTTTCTAAATAATTAGTAAGTGGGGAAACTCATATAACATTACAACAAATATTAAATGTTTATTTTATATCATGGGTTTAGGAGAGAGAGCAGGAGAAAGTGGGTTTAAGAAAGAAACACTGAAATGGACAGAGAAAGAGATTCTTAAAAGAAAAAGAGCAATACACATGAATGACAAAGAAAAGGACAGCGAACAGGACATTGGCTGAGTCAAGTTGACTGTAAAAAATATAAAGAGAAAAGCATGTGGGAAGATGGAAAGTGTGAATGTGAGCTAAGGCAAAAAATGTCTACAATGGTAGTAAAAGGCATTAAAAGCCACTTGTCCAATGTGATTAAACAGTTGATTATTAACTAGAAAAAATCAATTAAAACTGGCTTAAAATTACACATTATTTTAATAAACATCTTTTAAAAATATTTACAGCATATCAAAATTACATCATTTTGGTTTAATTTTAAAATTGTGGGTTACAATTAAGGGTTAGGTATACAAATATTTATTGTGCAAGTATCCTTGTTGATGAATTGTGCCCCTCCCCAGGCAGATATGGACTCCTGTTAATCCCACCTCCCTGTTTCCCCTCCCCCTGTAGTTTCCCACTACTGTCAATCCTTATAGTATTACGGTAGCTGTTTAAGGTCCACTAATGAGTGAGAACATGTGGTCAGATCTTTGTTTCTGTGAAAGATCACTCAGTATTATAAACTCTAATTCCATCCAGGTTGCTGCGAAATTCATGATTTTGTTCTTACCAATGTTTAGATGCAGGATCAAATAATGTTGACTCTACATGAAGTCCTCATAATCTTTCAAAAACACATCCTTTATACATATTTTTATAATCTTTTTTTAAGTACAGTAAAAACTTCAAGATGCTTAGAAAATAATTTAAGTGCATATTCTTATTGATTTTGACAGTTTAGTCCTAATGTTTGGCCACCTGTTCTTTAGAATAGTTTTTAGAAACTTGTCTTTATCAAATCTTCTTAAAACTTTACACTGGTTTTCTTAAGAGTATAAATAACACCACCTACAACTCTTTTTGTTCCTTTTACATTTATGTTTTATTGGTTGAAGCAAAATTTAAACAACCAGAATATATGTGTTTGGGGATCTCCCAACTGTCTCTTGATAAGCATACAACTCAACTGCTTGAGAGAAAGAGAGCATGAATGTATTAAGTCATGGCCAGTTGGCTCCTGGTTGCAAGTTGTGGGCAACAGTATGCACCAGAAGAATTATAAAATGTTGGTTATTCAGACAGTAAGCTATGGGGTCCAGTTATATGATTCTCTGTTTTAAATTCCTATATTTAAACTACATGAAGAAGTTGTAGAAACCCAGAGACTACCTAAGTTTCTATCTTTATCAGAGATATTGGGTTATATATCTGAATGCAACATATTTAGAAACTGACCCTAACAAATTTGGAGTTAGACCTAAATTTGAGCACTGACTCTGTTTTTTCTTTTTTCTTGGGAGAACTTGAAACTTTGGTTAGGCTTATTTAAAAAATAAAATGAATAAACTAACAGTAAAATAGATTTAAAAAATTTTAAACTCACAAAATCTAACTATAATGGATTTGATTGATTATTAGAAACACAACATGAGAATCAGAGTGCCTTATGTGGCACCTAATAAATGTTTAATAATTATCCTTTACTGATTATTATCTAAATACTTCAAGTATTGTCAAAATTTAACAGAGTCCATACTTTTCTCTTTCTCTCAAAATATTAAATCTTAATTATGTTCTGGGGACGTTTCAAATCAATATCCTCTAGCATCTTACGGGAAATGAAGAGTCAATTCTGAAGAATGTTCCATATGCTGTTGAGAAGAATTTATATTTTGCAACTGTTTAGATGGAATTTTCAGTAAATGACTCTTAGGTTCATTTGGTCTACAGTATAATTCAAATTCAGTGATTCTTTATTGATTTTCTATCTGGATAATCTGTCAACTGCTGAAAGTGAAGTGCTAAAGGTGCTTTATTATTTATTATATAATAGACTTCATCTATTTTTATAGTTTTTGACTAAAAGTCTATTTTAAAACTAGGTTTCTCTGCTCTAAAATGGTTTCAATGATGGAAAAAATAATACTTATTTCTGAGAGCTGATTTGATAATTAATTGAGATATTTATAAAATATGCTTTTCAGAATCTAGCACTTCACAATTACCAATAAATGGTACTTTATATCTTACATATTTTATTACAGTTTTGAATACTAGACTTTTTAGAGAAGACCACCTCTTTTATTTAAATATACAATATGAAGATATTCTGTGACTCATATTTCATAATAATTTTTATTAATTTGGTAAATTGCTGGTTTTTAAAAATAAATGAAAAGAGATTTCCCTAGACTGAATATGTGTGTTTTCCCTCAAATTTATATATTGAAGTTTAAATCTTTAGTATAATGGTATTTGGTGCTGTGGTCTTTGGGAAGTAATTTAGTGATGAGCCATCATAAATGGAAATGGCACCCTTATAAGAAGGAAGATAGTAGTCTGCAAATCAGGAGGTGGACCAACATCAGACACTGGATCTGTTGACACATTGACCTTAAACATTCCAACCTTCAGAACTATGAGAAATACATTTTCAAGTCACCCAGCCCATGGAATTCTGTTATAACAGTCCAAACTGATTAAGGCAGAGTTTTCCATTTTAGTTGAATTTTATGTCTGACAACTATAAAAGTTCTACATATTTAAAATTATCTTAGGTAGGTATCTGAGGCTTTAAGCCTAAGACATTAAAAAATCAGAAAATGATAGAACTGGAAATAATGTTAAAAATTTTATTTTAGAGTCCCTTGATTTAATAACTACCATTTTAACAGAAGATTAAATTTTTCTGGATTTACACATGTAGAAAATGGAAAAAACAGTTTTCAAATTTGAGTATCCTACCACCTACTTGAATATTTTTGAAATTCAACAACCAAATATCATAAAAACACACACACATATACATGTACACACACCCACTATTTGTATAATTGTATATGCACCCACTATTTGGATAATTTAATATATGCATACATCATGAATTTAGTTATAGCTCCTGAATTTCCTTCAAACTAGGTAACTATATGTATTTAAAATTAATCCTAACACGTAATATTTTTTATAATTTAGCATCTTTTCTGGTTATATTTTCAATTTAAATGTCCAAGTTTAACAGTAAAGCAGTATCATTTGAACCTATGTCATTTTATAAATGATTAATTAGATTATTTTATTTAAAATATATTAAATAAAATATCTATAGTTTTATAGACTTGCATAACGTATTTTAAAGCGTTCATATTTAAAATTCAGAAAAAGAAAACACTAAGTTTTAAGTGAAGTAAATGCAAATAATGAAAAATCTGTTTAACTACAAAACAATAAGACACATTAACATGGAGTATCATTTTCATTCCTACATAAATAACATAATATTTTTTGATCATCCAAGTGCTCATTTTATTCAAATGCTATGTTAATTCAGTTGCTATGCTAAAAACATATCATTAAAGATATTCATTAAAATAAAATATCAGTCATAAGCAGCCAGAAGCAGATTTCAATATAATTTTTGAGATGCTTAAAATTTAGTGTTTACTCTTTAAGAATATCAGTAGTGTATAATTAAAATGTAAAGTAAAATTCAGAAAACATAAAACAATATGAATATTGTTTTAATTAATTTTGTTTATTTTTATAAAAACTTTTATTCCAAGTCAAAACTTGTATCAACATCGACCAGAGATAATTTTCAAGCAAATCAAAAATCTACTTTTAATACTTCTATTGTTATAATTTTTATCAAAATAACATCTTTTTCTATGAGATATATTGATGGTCAATTATGATGAATTTGAAATGAACAAAAAAGAGATATTAGTTTGGTTTTTTTGTTGTTGTTTTTTGAATCAGGGTCTCACTCTGTTGCCTAGGCTAGAATGCAATGGCACAATTATGGCACACTGCAGCCTGGAACGCCTTAGCTCGGGCAAATCTTTACAGTTCAGCCTCCTAAGTAGCTGCAACTACAGGCACATGTCATCACATCCAGCTTACCTTTTGATTTTTTGTAGTGATGAGGTCTGGCTATATTGCTTGGGTTTGTCTCGAACTTATGGGCTACGTAATCCTCCCACCTTGGCCTCACAAAGTGCTGGGATTGCAGGTGTAAGGCACTGAACCCAGATGAGATAATAGATTTTTTTTTCAGAGGTATCTTTTAATGTATCTTGGGTATAAAACAAAAATTAGTTTTGAGAGTAACAAGGAGTTTTGTCACTCCTGTATAACTTACAGAGGATAATTGTACAAGTTTTTGCCACAGTTTAAATCTTAAGTACTGACAAAACAAATTCAAATGTCTTATTCCTTTCTGATTGTTAAAACTTAAACAAGTCTCCACTCTCACCACTACTATTTAACATAGTACTGGAAGTCATAGCCAGAGCAATCAGTTAAGAGAAAGAAGAGGTATCCAAATAGGAAAAGAAGAAGTTAAAAAAAGCCCTAAAGATTCCACCAAAAGGCTTCTAACATTTATAAACAACATCAGTAAAGTTTTGGGATACAAAATCATCTCTCAAAAAATAGCTGCATTTCTATATACCCACAACAAACTAAAAGGAACAAAATGAAAAACAGAATCCCATTTACAATAGTCCCCTCAACGCCCCCCCCCAAAAAAAAACCTCAGAATTTATCTAACCAAAGAGGTGAAAGATCACTGCAATGACAACTATAAAGCACTGGTGTAAGAAATGAAAGGTGCCATAAACAAATGGAAAAGCATTATATGCTCATGGATTGGAAGAGTCAATATTGTTAAATTGTGTATACTGCCCAAAGTAATCTACAGATTCAATGCAATTCCTATCAAACTACCAGAATCACTTTTTACAAATCTAGAACATACAATACTTAAATTAACATGAAATCAAACAAAAGCCAGAATAGACAAAGAAACCTAAACACAAAGGACAAAGCCAGAGGAATCACAGAAGCTGGACCCTATCTATCACCATATACAAAAATTAACTCAAGATGGATTAATGACTCAAACATAACACCTCAAACTATAAACATCTTAGATGAGACCTTAGGAAACACTCTTCTGAACATCCCCCTAGTTAATGAATCCATGATGACGTCCTCAAAAGCAAAGGCAGCAAAAACCAAAATTGACAAATGAGACCTAATTAAACTAAGACGTTTATGCAAAAGAAACCATCAACAGAATAAATAGATAACCTACAGATTGGGAGAAAATATTTGCAAACCAAGCAACCAACAAAGGTCTAATATCCAGAATCTATAAGGAACTAAAATTAACAGGGAAAAAAAGTGAATAATTCCATTAAAAAGTGAGCAAAGGACACAAACAGAACTTTTTAAAGGAAGACATCAAGCAGTCAACAAATATAGGAAAAAATGCTCAACACCACTAATAACCAGAGAAATGCCAATCAAAACTACAATAAGATACCTTCTCAAACCAGACGTTATGACTATTAATAAAAAGTCAAAAAACAACAGATGTTGGTGAGGTTGCAGAGAAAAGGGAATGATCATTCACTGTCGATGGGGGCTGCAAGCAAGTGCAGCCCCTCTGGAAAGCAATTTGGAGATTTCTCAAAGAATTAAAAATGGGTTTACCATTTGATCCAGCAACCCCACTGCTGGGTTTATACCTAACTGAGTAGAAATTTTTCTTTCAAAAAAATACCTGCATTCATATTTTTACCACAGCACTATTTATGATAACAAAAACATGGAACCAACCCAATGTCCGTAAATGATGGACTAGATAAAGAAAATATTCTTCATATATACCATAAAATACTATGCAACTATTTTAAAAAATCATATTCTTTGAAGCTACATGGATGCAGCTGGAGGTCATCATTCTAAGTGAATTATCACAGAAAACTGAATACCACAGGTTCACACTTATAAGGGGAAGCTAAACACTGGGTACACAAGGGCATAAGGATGGGAAGAACAGAAAATGAAAACTCCTAAAGAGGATGGTAAGGGGTGAAAAGTCTACTATTATTGGATACCATGCACACCACCTCAGTGACAGAGTCAAGAGGAACCTAAACCTTACCATCACACAATACACCTATGTAAAAAAGTTGCACATGTACCTGTGAATCGAAAATTAAAATAAATTTGAAAAATCTCTTAAAAGAGCAATTAGTTTATTTTTAATAAGACATAAAACAGACATTTCAATTATTTTAAAATGCATATAAAAATGATAATTTTATTCAAAAACTAATGAAATCCATATATTCCACAAATATCATATCTGAGTCACTCGAGTTTCCTAGGTAATTTAATTTCTTAAGATTTGCCTTAACGTATAGGTTAAACTGTCTTCTTCAAAGGTGAGGTTTAAAATAAGGATGCATAAGAGGTTGCAGTAATTTGTGAAATTACTACTAACTATAACTTATAATTAAATCTTGAGCAGTTTAAAAATACCAGCACCATATACTGATAGGTTCTTCTCTCCTCAGTGGTTGTTGTTGGAGGCTTTGTCAAATATGAGTTGGTTGAGGTTTTGCTTCCAGAATCTCTATCCTGCTCCATTGGTCTATATGTCTGTTCTTGTACCAACACCAAACTGTTTTGTTTGAAGTCTGGGAGTGTGATACCTCCTGCTTTGTTTATTTTGCTAAAGATTGTTTTGAGTATTCGTGGTTGTTTATGTTTCCATACGAATTTTTGTATTGTCATTTCCAGGTCTGAGAAGAATGATGTTGTTAACTTAATGGGTATTGCGTTGAATCTGTCGATTGCATTTGGTAGGATGGACATCTTAACAATGTTGATTTTTCCTATCCATGAGCATGGGATATTTTTCCATTTGTTTGTGCCTTCTTGGATTTCTTTGAGCAGCGTTTTGTAATTCTCATTGTAAAGGTCTTTCACTTCTCTGGTTAGAAAGATGCCGAGGTTATTTCATTTTTTGTGTGACTATTTTGAATGGGATTGTGCTTTTAATTTGGATCTCTGCCTGCTTGTTGTTGGTGTTTAGGAGTGTAATTGTATTTTGCACATTTATTTTGTTCCCTGAGACTTTTCCAAAGTCCTTTACAAGTGCAAACAGGTATTTGACAGATTCTCTTGGATTTTCAAGGTAAAGAATCATATTGTCAGCAAAGAGAGATAACTTGACATTCTCTTTTTCTCTTTTGATAACCCTGATTTCCTTCTCTTGTCTAATTGTGCTAGCTAGGACTTGCAATACAATGTTGAACAGGAGGGGTGAGAGTGGGCAGCCTTGTCTTTTTCCACTTTCCAGGAGAAATGCTCCCATTTTCTGTCCATTTAGCAATATGTTAGCTGTGGGTCTATCATAGAGGGGACTAACTACTTTGAGGTATGTTTTTCTATACCTAGGTGATTAAGTATTTTTATCAAGAAGGGATACTGGATTTTATCAAAAGACTTTGCTGCATCTAATGAAATAATCATGTGGTTCTTGTTTTTATATATCTGTTGATGTATTTAATTACATTTGTGATCTTGCAAATGTTGAACCAGCCCTGCATCCTTGGGATGAAGCTTACTTGGTCATGATGGATGATTTTTGAGATGTGTTTTTTGATCCAATTTTCTAGAATCTTGTAGAGAATTTTTGCATCTATGTTCATAAAGGATATTGGCCTGCGGTGTCCTTTTTCTGTTGGATCTTTACCTGACTTCAATGTCAGTGTGATATTAGCTTCGTAAAATAGTTGGGGGGGGATTCCATTTTGTCAATTGCCTGGAATAATTTCAATAGGAGTGGTATCAGCTCTACCTTGTATGTTTTGTAGAATTCTGCTGGAAAGTCATCCGGTTCAGGGTTTTCTTTTTTAAATTGTTGATAGTTTTCATATGACAGAGTCAATTACCTGGATTTTTATTGGCTTATTTAGTGTCTCAATGTCTTCTTGTTTCTACCTGGGAAGATTGTGTGATATCAGAAAGTCCTCCATTTCATTTAGGTTATCAAGTTTGTTTTCATATAGGTGTACATAGTAATCTCTGATAATCTTTTGTATTACTTCGGGGTCCATTGTGATTTGATCTTTCTTACTTCTGATTGTGTTTATTTGGGCTTTTTCTCTCTTTTTCTTGGTCATTCTGGCTAGGGGTCCATCAATCTTATTAATTCTTTCAAAGAACCAGTTTTATGTTTTGTTGATGTTTTCCATGATATTTTTGTCTTCTGTGTCCCATATTTGGGCTCTACCTTAGTGATTTGGATTCTTTTGCTAAAGTTGGGATTTTGGTGATATTCTCTTTCCAGCTCCCTTAGGTGATTTGTTAGGCTGTCAACTTGTGATCTTTTTGTATTCTTGATGTGTACTCACAGAGATATCAATTCCCCTCTTGGAACTGATTTCATAGCATCCCAGAGGTTTTGGTAAGATGTCTTTTCATTTTCAATCGTTTCTAGAAATCTTTTAATCTCTGCTTTGATTTCAGTGGGGACTCAGGAGTTGTTCAGCATCATGCTGTTTAGTGACCATATCTTTGTGGACATTGGGGAAGTTTTATTGGTGTTGATATTTATTTTTATTCCACTGTGGTCTGAGAAGGTGTTTGGCAATATTTTAACCTTATGGAATTTGTTTATGCTTGATTTATGTCCAAGGATGTGATCAATCTTGAAGTACATTCCATATGGTGATGAGTAGAATGTATATTCTGTGGTTTTTGGGTGGAATAATCTGTAGGTATCTATTAAGTTCTTTTGGTCAAGTGTCAAGTTTAGGTTTTGGATCTCCTTGTTAATTTTTTGCCTTGATGATCTATCTAGGACTGTTAGTGGATATTCAAGTCCTCTGCTATAATAGTGTTAGAGTCAATATCTTTTTTTAGTTTATTTAGTAGTTGTTTTCTAAATGCTGGTGTGCCTGTGTTGGGTGAATATATGTTCAGGATGGATATTTCTTGTTGATGGATTGACCCTTTTATTATTATGTAGGGTCCTTTTATATCTTTTAAAATTTTTGATAGCTTAAAGGTTGTTTTGTCTGATATTAAGATCGTGACTCCTGCCTTATTTGTGATCCATTTGCCTGAAAACTCGTTTTCTATCCTTAACTTTGAGTCTGTGTGCATCCCTTGTGTTGAGATGATTTTCCTGGATGCAGCACATAATTGGGTCATGGTTTCTTATCCAGTTTACCATTCTGTGTCTTTTTAGTGGTGCATTTAGATCATTCATATTCAGGCTGATTATTATAATGTGATCGTTTATTCCTGTCATGAGGTTCTTATAAAGTTTTTTCTTTGTTTACTTTCTTTTGGCATTGGGGTTGATGTATGTTTGTGTTTTCAAGTTTCTTGTTGCCTTGTATTCTCTGTTGATTCTGTGCTCTGCTGTTCTCTTGGGAAGTATGTGACCTTTTTTTTCTCTCTTTCTTCTATGCTTAATACCTTTTTAAGTGTCTCCTGTAGAGCTGGTCTGGGAGCCGAATAATCTCTTAGGAATTGGATATCTGGGAAGGATTTTAATTCACCATCACTGATGAAGCTGAGCTTGGCTGTGTAGGAAATTCTTGGTTGAAATCGTTTATCTCTGAGCACTTTGAATATAGAACTCCAGTCCCTTCTTGTTTGCAGTGTCCCTGCTAAAAGTCTGTTGCTATTCTGTTTGGTTTTCCCCGGAAGGTAGTCTAACCTTTTCTCTTGCTTCCTTTAGGAATTTTTCTTTTGTGTCTACTTTGTGTAGGTGAATTACTCTGTGTCTACAGGTCAGTGTTCTCATTTGATATTTTGTGGGAGTTTTCTTGTGCTTGACTGGTCACATCTCTGATGAGATAGAGAAAGTTTTCTTGGATTATCTCCTGGAATACTTGTTCCAAGTTGTTCACCATTCCTCTTTCTTCTCTTGGATACTTATCAGGCATTGATTTGGCCTCTTGATATAATCACACATATCTTGTAGGCTTTGTTCTTTTTTTTCTGAGTCTTCTTTCTATATTTTTTACAGATTGGGTTAATCCCATGTTCTGGTCTTCAAGTTCTGAGATTCTTCCTTCAGGTAGATTAAATTCTGTTTTCCATGTTCATCACCTTGTTATTTATTTCCTGAATGAAATTTTTTATTTCTAAAATCTCTGTTACAAGTTATTTCAGTGTTGTGTCTTGTCTTTCTTGAGTTTTATTCACTCTTTCCATCCCTTCCCTAATCCCTGTCATAGTTTGGGACCAGTCTTTGGTGACTTTCATTGTTTGGGCAACAAGATCTGATTTTACAGGAGTTTTCTCTGTTACACTTGAAATTGCCTGTGGAAATCCTTTGTTTTTTTTCTCACTTGTGACAGCTCTCTTGCTTTTCTCTTTAGTTCTGTTATTCAATGTCAGTGAGAGAGGTTTTCCCTTCTGATTTTTGCTCAGCCCTCTATTCTTTCTCAATTCATGCTCTGAATTTGTTCTATTTGAAATAGGAAGGTGAATGGGAAATTTTGTTGTCTCTTTTAGATTTTGAAAGTCGAATAATGTAGGGGATGGGGCACTAGAATTCAGAAACTACTTGCAAATGAAAATGTTCACTTATTGTGGTTTGTGTTCCCTGAGACCCACTCCCCACCACCACTCTGTATGAAGACATGCAGCAGAAACCAATGCAAAAAACAACTGAACAACAGAGACATTACCTACACTACCCAAAACAAACTGGAATAACAACAAAGTGAAATGAGACAAACAACAGCAATAAACTATGAAAACTGTACACACACACTCATGCCTAGCACAAAATGAATGGAGAAGAAAAACAGTAAGACCAGGGGGGAAAAAACATTCATTTCAAAACCTCACACATATATTGACACACACCTTAAACTATAAAAAATGAAGATAAAAAACCCAGAAAGACAAAGGAGCAAAAAACAAACCAACTACAACAACAAAATTGAAAGATGAACACTCAATCATTCACATATACACATAAACAGAAAACAACAAATAAAAGAAGAAAAAAAACAGAAAAATAAAATAAAAAATATAAAAATTGGGGAGGATGTACATCAACCTCTCACATTCACATTCATGCACAAATGAAAAATATTTTTTAAAAAAATTAACAGGCAAAAAAATTTTTAAAATTAAAATTAAAAATTAAAAAAAAACCTGTCCAATTGTGGCAGGTTCTGCAATTGTTCCTACAGAACGACCTCTTTCACTCTTTCCTCAGTGTCTGGAGCAGGCAAGGAGGAGGGGCAGTGGAAGCATGTGGCTGCAATTCTCCCTTCCCACTCTGGTATGGCCAGGGAGATCTCCTTTGGTGGGGAGGTGTGAGACTGTCACTTTTCCAGGTCTGTACCCATGGGGGGAATGCCCCAGCCAGGCCTATCCTGGAATGGAGTTCTGCTATTGTGACTGACATCCAGGCTCTGCCTGGTTTTGTCCCTCTCAGTCATGGTCCAGCTGTGTGGATCTGACATTCAGAGAATTGCTGGGAGGTCAGGGTTTGGGTCAGCCCCTGACTCACCTTGATCTCTTTGGAGTCCTTCCTTGTCCTTTTCTAGCCACTCCCTTTGTCCTGCAGTTGGATCAGGAGGGAGTGGGGCAGCTGGGACTTGGTTCTCATCAGGTCTCTCCGAAGTTTGTGCTTTCAGGATCTTCCCTCTGGGTAATGATCAACCCCTGAATAGTTGATCTGCCAGACACAGAAATTGGGTGTGTTGCTCAATGGTGAGTAACTAGGAGCACTTTTCTGCCCCACCTTCAAGATGGTGGTGGGGTGCCTCTCTTGTCCTCTTTTGTGGGACTCTGCCTATGGGCTTCCTCTGCAGCCCCTGCTGCCAGTGCCCTGCCAGGCACTGAAGTGGTGAGGCAAAGACTGGAGTCAACAGTCTCTTCTACTGCAGTGGTGAGGCAGAGCTTGGGATGGTAGTTTCTCCCAGCCACTTCTTCACAGGAAAACTTTTGTCCATTTAAAAAAAAATACACTTAGTTTCTGTGACCTAGAAAGATCTGGGAACCAAGCAAAGAAGATGTAGCATCAGCTGTTGTTTCAAGGCCCTGGCCACTTCCTCACAAGCCCCCACTTATTCAGTCTCTCCCAGCATTTTCCTCCCAGGAAGGGCTTTGCTGAATTAAAAAAAAAATGACTCTCAACTTCTGTGTCCTGGGAATCACTAGGGTCCAAGTGTGGCACAAGCTGCTGCACCAGGAGAGCCCTGGTCACTGGCTCCCTAGCACTCACTCAGTCAACCATTCACACGCCCACTCTCTCACCAACACATACACAAAATTTTTCATATACTCACTGACTCACACTGGGTCTTGCATACTCTGACTGGCTTGGTTGCCATCTTCCCAACTGCCACACATTTTGATACGTACAAATATGTGTTAATAAAAATAAAAAAAAATTAGCCAGTTATAGTGGTGTGTGCCTGTAATTTCAGCTACTTGGAAGGCTGAGGTGGAAGGATTGACTAAGCCAAGCAGGTTGAGGCTGTGGTGGCTGGGGAAGTGCCACTGTACTCTATCCTGGGCAACGGCATGAAGCTCTGACTCAAATAAACAAATAAATAAATATATAAAAATTAAAAAATAAAAAATTTGTATAATTTACATTTGTAAATTAGTAATAACTTGTGAGTATATAATATAATCTGAGCATTTTCTAAACTCAAGTTCCCAAATTTTTAGTTTATTTCCTAAAGTGAACTTCAAATATGCCAACTCTCTCCCATGATAACTTTATGGGAAATTCTTTTTTATTCTCCAAGATCTCATTTTCATTCCTAGACCTTGGGTTTGTACTCTGCACAGCTCTCCATGGGCACAGGACTCATGCTTTATAAATAGGAGATCTGCTCTCTTTTTCTCAGTTTCTGCCTCTGAGTACAAAGTAAACTGGACCTTCTCCCTAATCTCTGCCATTCATTCCAGGATATGCATATTTTCCTAGCTTTGTTTGTATTATGATGTTTTGGACAGACTAGTCAACTTTTATTCTTCAAATCATCTCATCCTTTTCAGGTTGATTATAAATATTACTAAAAATTGCAATAAAGGTGAAAGATATGAATAAGTGAAGACTACTAATGTTGGATTTAGAGGATAAGACAACAATTCAATATATCCTGCTTATTTGTATTAATTCAGGTGCTGGATGCCTGAAAATATTAGAAGCATCAACTTTTGTCATTCACTGTATTACAAAAAAATGAAGAGTGTTTTTAAATTTGATTGAACTTTGTATAATGCAAATATATTGGTATTTTTATCTTGTTTCGATTTGTTCCAGAAATTATGTCTCTGTCTAAAAAGTTAAATTAGCCAAAGGATTTAATAAACACTGGTGTGTATCTGAATACCACTTCATTTGTTCCCATTTCCTAGACAGTCATTTCCAGTTGTAATGTGAAAATGTTTAAAGACTTTTTCTCAATAGTAAATCACATTTTTTGGCAACCTTAACTGGTGATGTAAAGAAATCATATACTACAGCTTTTGCAAAGTGCGTATTTCACCATTAATTTAAGTTGTAAAGGTCTTTTGGGGGAAGATAATTCATCATACAGTACAATTGTTCACTTACATTTCAAAAATAGTGTTAGCAATTTTGCATTCTGTATTGATTGGAAACAGTTTATTTAGAGAACTTTACTGTGCCTATATTTTAGAAGTCTTTTTCAAGCTTTTTAATATACTTTACAAAGTTGAGGAAAAGCCATTAAAATCTGGAGTTTGTCACCCTACCATGTGAAAATTAGATAATCCAAAAGAAAGATAATAAGTTTCATTGCTAGGATTTGAGACAGTGGAGATATACCTACCACAATAATCCCTTTCATGTATGTTACAGATAATTTTTTCTATAGTGTTATATTTTCTCCATCCTCAAGTCCAAATATATTTGGCAACAAAAAATTAGAAACTCATGAGTAAATTATAAAAAATTAGAAATTAGTTAGATTTTTAGCATACTGCTTAAGATATTTTTTATTCAAATAAATGCCTTGAATTTTTAACCTATAAGTGCTTTTTATGTAATCCTTGGATAGCTCACTTTTGGAAATGTAACATCTTACCACTTATGCTGGTATGCACATTTTAAAAAGTCTTAATATTTTTATTCTTTTCATTTTATTTTACATGATTGTAAATGTAATTATTCATAATTCATTTCCCTTTTTTGAAAATTTATTTATGCCAACCAGCTATATTGAATAAAATCTTATTTACCAGTTTCTTAACACAAATACACAAACCATATCAGTTATTTAAAACCTATCAGTAATTTAAAAATGAAAAATTATCATTCACTTATTTCTGCAAAGGACTTATGAATCTGAACACATTCAGTAAAGAATTTTAACCTTCCTCAGCTGAATTGTAGCATTTAAAAATACCTTAAATATGAATATGGGCACACCTCATCAACAAGAGTACCTACATAATCAACATTTGTATACCTAACCCTGAATTGTACCCCACATCTTCAAAATAAAATATAAAATAAAATAAATAATACATTAAAAAGTCAAAAAATATGCATTACATCATTAACCTATGCAGCAATTATTTAATTTTCACATAAGTGATTATTCTAAGCCCTGAAATATAGGCAAGGGGGGATTTCTAACTTAAATCATTTTTTGCAGGTTTTGAAATACTTGGCCTTTGATTTAGGTTGGGAAACTTGAAAACTTAGGGGTTTTTTCAATGGAATGCTAGTTGCTGGTGAATTAATGCTATATATATTGACACAAAGTAAAAGTGAATAGTATTTGGACTGAGAATAAGTTGTTTTGTTAGATTACGATCAGTTTTATTAGAAGCAGATATAGTCAATAAATTTCCTAATAATATCCTTGATTTGAAGCCATGGAAATATTCTTTTAACATAGAAAACTTTTCATGTTTCATTGTAGTAACTAGTAAAATTTTGTAGAAACTATGAAAGATTAAAATAAAACAATAAACCAAAGTGAAAAATGGGCCCTGGATGCATAAAACTGCAAAAACTCAATTAAAGACCTTCCGTCACATTTCTGGTCATTAAAGACACTGGCATAATGTGAAAAATCATGTAGGATAGCAATATTCAGAAAACTATCAGATTGAAAGGCAGATAAGTGAATATTTCTTGTGTAGTCTTATTTCATTGACCTTGAAGATGAAATAGATACTCTGCATCATTTACAAAGAATAGAGCTGAAAGACATAGATGGAATAAGTTGTTGTTGTGTACTTTTGCAAACCTTTTTTAAAAAGCATGAGACATATTTTTGAATTTATGTTTGTATTCCACACTGTATATTTGCATTGAAATTTATTATTGCCTTACTGATCCAATATTTATTCTAGTAAGTCAACTCGATATTTCAGTGCCAATTTCATTAGACTTAAGATTAGTGTTAAAAATTCAATTCTGACATATATTTGTCTCTGACATTTCAAATAAGATTAGAAGTATATGTATAAACAGTAGATTTTCTCTGACATTGATCAACAACTTTGTGATGCATTTCAACAGAATATCAGTTTTAGACATTCACTTTCATCATGTGTAAAAAAGGAACTCACAAACTTGCAAATCATCATGCATTATTATTTTGCTATTATGTACCCAATAATAAATTTATATTTCTTTTAAGACAAGCTGCAATACAAACGTCTTGTTGATACAGAGGATAATATAATATGGAGATGCATCTCATTAATACATCTGAGAAAAAGATGAATGGTTGTATAGTAATTTTTGATGATTCAGAAGTTGACAGAGTACTTCCATGTTATTTTTATCTATTTGCTTTTATCTGATTTTTCATTTTGTGGATTAATAATGTTTTCAGTATTATATAATAGAAATAACTAAAACATGACACATAGTGAACATCCAATATATCGATGTAACAATGGAGAAAATGTTTTTGTGACAGTTGGCTAAGAAAAAAAGATTGACTTATTTAAAAAAACAGGACAGTATTGTGCATACTTCTAAATTTCAAATTCTATTTTATAATTACATATATTTCTATATTTTATATAGAAATCAGTTTTGCTATGTTCACCAGACTGGTCTCGAACTCCTGACTTCAAGAGAGTCTTCTGCCTAGACCTTTCAAAGTAGTGAAATTACAGCCGTTAACCACCACGCCTGTCCTACAATAGAAATTAAAAATACATTTAAGCCAACATTAAGTCTATGTTTTACTTTGCATTAATTTGCATTTAACTCATAATCTAACAACATGAAGTAAAACTTAATACTTGCTATTCGATCTTTTAATTAGGCATTATGACATTTTATACTTAATCCTATTTGATTGTTTTGTACAGTAAAGTCTCAGATTAAATCATATAAAAATGAACCTTTAGAATATCTTCCAGCAAATTAACATGAATTTCATAATAAGTTAACTACAAAATGAATTATATTATGTATTATTAATTTGTTATTAATTAACTAAATCAGAGTTATTATTGCTAATTGCATAACTTCAAGTAAATTTTGTAATTTTTCTCCCTCATTTTTCTCATCTCTAAAGTGAGTGTCATGATAGAATCTGCCTCTGTTGACTTTTATAAGGATTTAATATGCTAATCTAGTTAATATATCTATCCCCAGTAACCAGGCAACACAGAGTAGATGTGATAATGAGGCAACTATTTTCATAACAAATGTATGGACATAAGACACTTATCTCTGGTATGTTGTATCTAGTGTTCTATTACTGAGAAATGGCACCTAATTTTTTTTAACAGACATAACGTCATAACTATATAATTTTTTAAAAGACATGTTGTTTTCTTTTTTAAGCAACTCAGTTCAGTATGAAGTTATTTAAACCATAATTATGCAACTTGCTTTAAACATAATTAATAACAATTATTTTTGAGGTTTTGTCAGCAATTGAGGCTTTATTCTCTAAAATCAATGTGTAGAACATATTTATTCCTTCACTTTGCATAGATGGCAACCCAAGTATGAAGCTTCTCCCAGCTAATAATTTGGGACAAACAGGAAAAAGCACATTGACATCGTGGTTTGAATATCATAATATTCTCTTTTCCTACTTAGTTATTTCTCTGTGACAGAAAGATTTTCTGACACAGTGCATAAATGGAACTTCAACTAAATTTGAAATGTTTGTATTTCAACTTCAACAGAAGGTCACAGAACCCATGTTGAAGGTGTAATACGTTAATAAATTCTTACAATTATGTAACACATATAAGCCACTCATCATGCTCTTTGATCTTATAATTATATGTCTTTGTTAGACCACTAGGTTGATCTAGCACTATATTGTGTGTACTGTGGTTTACTGGAAAATCCAGGACAAAATTTAGATGTGTTTAAGTCAGAGACATGGTGACAACATGAGTACTGAATTAAGTAGCAAAACATGAGTACTGAATTATGAGCTAAGTAGTCACTGAATGACAGCTGCTCTAAATACAATTAATTTTTTCCTAATAAACCAATTGCATTTCATTCATCTGTTATTAATTTATTCATTGATTTATCAAACATTTACTCGATTATTCCTGGGAGATGGGCTTACTCTAGGAGCAAAAAACATAATGGTAAACAAAATACCTGTAACACCCTTCTTTGGAGTTTTAAAAGTAGCAGTGAAGAAGGAAAATGAACAAAGATGAGGGTCCTTTGAGAACCAGAAGGAATCATGGGAGCATTTAGACCTAATAAAATCTGTGGGTCTAGGAGAAGCCCTCTAGTTTTTCTGAAACGCCAACTGCCAATTTGAATAAAAGAGGTGATTATTTGAAATAATGATTCATGAAATTATCTTCAGTATTATTGATAAGTATTAAAATATGAAAAAATCAAGATATCTTTTATTTACCTCTGAGATTTTGAAGCATGTATTGTAGGGATTTTGGACTTCACTGCGAGCTTAAATCATCAACCTCAAGTTCTTGTCCCATGACCAAGAAGATTATGGGATGCGGACAACAAAAGGTTGAATGAAAGAAGGAGTTTATTAAGCAACAAAGCTCTCTAGAAAAAGAGCAGGGACCCAAAATGGGTTATCTCGTGCTAGGAGATTTTTTTTTTTTCTGTGGTTTTTATCTTATCTTTTCTGGGGTATTTCTCTCTTTTACATCTCATCTGCCCCTTATTCCCCGAGACTCAATTCTTATTGCACATGCAGGTCCTTGACTAAAGTTAATCCATCTTGAATATTACCCATGAGTGCCCCAGAAAATCACACTCAGAGGGGTAAAACCATAATGCAAATGCTATACTCATGATATTATAATAAGCCAAGGTCAAGTTAGAACATTTAGTTAAGCTGCTCCACCTGTGTTTAAGCAGCAAAAAGTCCCTTCTAGCAGTGCATCCTAGGTTGAGAGGATGTTCTTAACCACACTTACCACATTTCCAGCCAACAATTATATAAAGGGGGTGGTTCAGGGGACGTTTCACAGGTGTTAAGTCTCCTGGAGACCCTCCCTCTCTGTCAGCCTAAACAGCTTCTGACTATCTCCTCTCTCACATGTAGGATTTAAGTGTTCCTATTATGGTTTCAAATTTAAATAACATTTCTACCTGATTATAACTTATTCTTGTTCCATGTCAAGATATGTTGATTTAAAATTTAGAGAAATTTTAATGGGTAAATACTGGATCTGCCCATACCTCTGATACTTTTGGCCTTTCTCTTCTATATGTTTTCCAGAAAAGTGTTTCTTAACTGGACAAATTTTGTCCCCAGGAAATATTAAAGTTAATATTTAGACACATTTTTTTATTGTCACAACTTGGAGGATAGTGCTATTAGTTAGAAGGCAGGGATGTTGTAAACATCCTACAATATATAGCATTCCTTTGCACAACAAATAAATATTCAACACAAAATACCAAAAGCATCAAGGTTGAAAAAACCTGGGTTTTAGGACAATTCATAGTCTTTTTTCCCTTATTTTACCCTCTGCGTTTTCCCAGTCTTAAAGTAAATACACAGTGTAAGAAACTTATTTTTTAAAATATTAAGTATCAAATACATTATTTAACTAATTATTAAATGCAATAATTGATATATAGCTAACTATTGACTGCATTAATACGTTTTATACAAATTACACAATTGTGAACCAATTAAATATCCATTATTTATAAGCTTGACAAATATTCTTCAAAGGTCAATAATTTTATGTATTCTCTTGTTAATACAGATGTGCAAGGCCTCAGTCCCTTCTATCTAACTAGGAAACAATATTAAAATGCTTACCAATATGTAATGTTTAAATTGCTTCTTGCATGAATACATTTCAATGCCTAGGGTGATGATATTATGCAAATTTTATTATGTTGGCATACCTCAGAGATATTGCAGATTTGGTTCCAACCACCACAATACAGCAAATCGCATGAATTTTTTGATTTCTCAGTGAACATAAAATTTCTATAGTCTATCTCTAAAAAATGCACCTATGTTAATTGGAAAATACTTTGCTAAAACGTGCCAATGATTATCTGAGCCTTCTGGAAATTGTATTCTTTTTGCTAGTTGATTTTCTTGCCTTGATGTTGATGGTGGCTGACTAAACAGGAGGTTGCTGACTGGGTGACTGTAGCAATTTTTAAAAATAGGATGATAATAAAATTGGCAGCATTGATTGACTTGTTTCATGAAACATTTCTCTGTAGCATGCGATGTTGTTTGATAGCATATGACTCATCATAGGCCTTCATGGAAAATTAGAATCAATGCTCTCTAACTCTGCCAGTGCTTTATCAACTAAGCTTATACCATATTCTAAATTGTTAAATATACTTGTAAAGAAATTTTAGATTCAGACTTTACACATGCATGATCATTACACTGACATATTGTGTCGTGTTTTGTTGTCATTTCAACAAATTTCAAAGCATCTTCACCAGGATTAGATTATCATCTCAAGAAAATACTTTCTTTGTTCATTCATAAAAAGCCACTCCAACAGTTCAGGATTTATTATGAGATTGCATCAATTCAGCCACAGTTTAAGATCCCATCTCTAATTCTAGTTATCTTGCTATTTCTGTGATGCTGCAATTACTTCCTCTACTAAAGTCTTGAACCCTTCATGGTCATTTATGAAGGTTGATATCAATTTCTTCCAAATTCTCATTAACACTTATGTTTTTACCTTCTCCCATGAATCACAAATGTTAGCGACACATAAAATGACAAATACTTTCCAGAAAGTTTTCAACTTACTTTGCCTACATCCATGAAATGAATCATCATCTATGGCAGTTACAGCTTTATTAAATGTATTTATTAAATAAATAAGACTTGAAAGTTAACATTACTCCTTGATTCAGAATAGATGTCATTTTAGGAAGCATGGAAACAACATTTACCTCCATGAACATCTCCATCAGATCTCTTGGTGAACATGTGCATTGTCAGTAAGTAGTGGCCTTTTGCAATATTTTTTTTTCTTCTGCTGGTAGATTTCAGTAGTGGTCTTAACATATTCTGTAAACCATGCTGTAAGCAGGTGTGCTGTCATTCAGGAATTATTCTTCCGCTTACAGAGCACAGGTAGAATTTATGTAACATATTTATTTATATTTTTATTTTATTTTAAAGATGTGGGGTACAATTCAAAGTTAGGTATACAAATGCTCATTATGCAGGTACCCTTGTAGATGAGATGTGCCCCCCTTCCAGCAATTTCCCACTACTGCCAATCCCATTTCCCCCTCCTCTGACAGTTTCCAACTACTGCCAATCCCTTTCTTATAACATTATAATAGTTTATGGTCTGTTTATGAGTGAGAATATGTGATACTCAGTTCTTTGTTTCTGCAATAAATCACTCAGTATTATAGACTCTAAGTCCATCCAAGTTGCTGCAAAGGTCATAATTTTGTCCTCCTTTATGGCCACATAATATTACATTGTGTATATGGACCACATTTTTTTTATCCAGTTCTCTTTCGATGGGCAGTCTGGTTGGTTCCATGTTTTTGCTATTGTGGATAATGCTGCAATAAATATGTGTGTGCAGGTATATTTTTCATAGAGTGATTTGAGTTCCTTCAGGTATATTTGACATTTTAGGAATCGCCAAACTGTTCAATCCCTGTGGAACACAGTTTAGAGATCACTTAACATAATTCTTAAGGACCCTGGAATTTTCAGAATGGTAAATGAGCATTGGCTTCAACTTACAGTCACCGGTGTTACTCACACACAGCCAAAGAGTTACCTAATCATTTGAAACTTTGAAACCGGGCATCAACTTCCCTTCCATAGATATGAAAGTCCTTAATGGCATTTGCTTCCAATATAAAGTCGTTTCATCTATATTGAAAATCTGTTGTTTAATGCAATCACCTTCATCAATTATCTCAGTTGAATTTTCTAGGTAACTTACTACAGCTTTTACAATTGCACTTGCTACCTCATCTTACACTTTCATGTTAGGAAGACTCATTCTTTTCTTAAACCTTATGAAACACCTTCTGCTAGCTTCCAACTTTTCTTATGCAGCTTCCTCACTTCCTTGGTCTTCATAGTATTGAAGAAAGTTAAGGTCTTGCTCTGGATAAGGCCTTGGCTTAAGGGAATGTTGTGATTGTATTGATCTTTTATCCAGACCACTAAAACTTTCTCAACATCAGCACTAAGGCTGTTTCACTTTCTCATATTAATGTGTTCACTGGAGTAACACTTTTAATTTTCTTCAAGAACTTTTCCTTTGAATAAAAACTTGGCTAACTGTTTGGCCTATGAGGCCTGGTTTTGGCCTCTGTCTGCTCTTGGCATGCCTTCCTCATAAGCTTAATCATTTCTTGCTTTTGATTTAAAGTGAGAGATGTATGACTTTTTCTTTCACTTAAACACTCAAAAGGCCATTGTAGGGTTGATAATTGGTCTAAATCAATATTCTTATGTCTCAGGAATCAGGAGGCCTGAGAAAAGGGGGATGCGAACTATCAGAACACACATGGCATTTATTAAGTCTGTCATCTTATATGGGCATGGTTCGTGGCCCCAAAACAATTACAGTAGTAACATAAAAGAACACTAATTAGAGATCATGATAATGAAAGCAATTTAAATATTGTTAGAATTACCAAATATGACCTAGACACAAAGAAAACACATGCTCTTGGAAAAAATGACTCCAATAGGATGATCATTACAGGACTGTTACAAACTTTCAATGTCTTAAAAAAAAGCAATATCTGCAAAGTGCAATTAAGTGAAGCGCAATAAAGGACGCTTTTTATATGTATACCTAAGTGATCAGGAAATAAGTTATAACAAACATAATGCTTAATATTATTTCTTATCTTCAAAGCTTTTTTAAAATAATGCCTCCAGGTGGAGCGTGGTGACTCATTCCTGTAATCTCAGTACACTGGGAGGCTAAAGTGGGAGGATTGCTTGAAGCCAGGAGTTCAAGACCAGACTGAACACACAACAAGACCTTGTCTCTATAAAAATAGTAATAGCTGGATGTGGTGGTGGTGCGCACCTGTAGCCCCAGTTACTCAAAAGACTGAGGAAGGAGAATTGTTTGAGCCCAGTGAGTGGAGTCTGCAGCGAGACAAAATTGCAACACTGCAGACCAAGCTGGGTGATAGAGTGAGAACTTGTCTCTAAAAAACAAACAACAACAAAAAAAACCCCAAAACCCCAAATATGTGTGTGTGTGTATGTGTGTGTGTGTGTGTATATAATTTAAAAATAAAATAGTTTTTTCTTCTCTTATTACTAGTATGATATTATATTATACAAGTTACAAACTACAAGTAACTTAAGGTCAATTAAGTTTTAGAAACTATGCCACAAGCACAATTGCTAGCCCCTATCATATTTCCTTCCTAATTGATTTTAAACTGCCAATTTTCGCTAGGTCTCCTTAGCTCAGAAAACGTACTTAATGTGCCAAGACTAATATAATACCATAGCTATCATCAAATTAAGTGGAATTTAATTTCTTTTAAAACATATGGAAGAAACCTTGTCCAAAACTACTTATTAAAATTCGTGTCTATTTTTACATTATAAGTACAAAGTAGTTGTGAAACAATCTGCCCTTGGAATAACTTGCATTTTTTTCGTGCATACTGCAATGTTATTATGCTTATTTTTATTTTCCTATTCTCCATGTATAGGTTTAATTTCATTGATTTGTGTTACCTCAATTTCTATTACATGTCTCTAGGGAGACCTGAAATTTCCATGCAATCTCGTAAGTGTTGTTTTCTGAATGTGTGGACAAGCAGAGGAATATTCCAAGTCTAGAGAATAGTATACACAATACACTTTCAGGTCTATCAGGAATAAAATGATAATTTTTTTCTCTTAAAATATGGCCTACATTACTTCCTGGCTATTTCTCAATGATACCAAGGTCTAAACCATTAGTCAGTTCTGACAGGAATCAATGCCAGCATGGGTAATATATCATCTCAATTTTATATTACTATTTTATATAGCACATACAACCACTAAAGTAGAAATACACAGACTTTAGAAAAAAGAATAGAATTTAAAAATTAAAACTAAGTGAAAACTATAAAAACTTTTACCATCTTCTGCATCTCCTTCAAATTTTTATCCAAATATTTAACATGTGTAAACTCACGCAGCTGAAAGTGTAAAAATATGAAATGATATAGGATTATAGAGCAGGTAAACAATGGTCTAGAATTTTTTTGGTAAATTATTTTTATTCTTCAACTTTAATAATTAAGGAAAATGCTACCATAAATATTCCATAACAAACCTTATTGATAATGAAGAAGGTGAAATGTTTTTCCATTTGTTGGTGTCATCTTTGATTTCTTTGCACAGAGTTTTGTGGTTTTTGTTATAATAGTCTCTCACTTCTCTGATTAAATAGATGCTAAGGTATTTCATTTTTTGTGTTTTTTTTGTTTGTTTGTTTGTTTTGTGGCTATTGTGAATGGGATTGTGCTTTTTATTTAGTTCTCTGCCTGTTTATTGTTGGTGCATA
This sequence comes from Cephalopachus bancanus, assembly GCA_027257055.1. Taxonomy (NCBI): domain Eukaryota; kingdom Metazoa; phylum Chordata; class Mammalia; order Primates; family Tarsiidae; genus Cephalopachus; species Cephalopachus bancanus. Next base: position 1,491,647 of record JAPVLO010000274.1, read on the forward strand.
GAGATGTCTGTACATATGTCTACACCAATGTCTTCTGGACATTGATTTTGTACCCTGAGACTTTACCAACATCATTTATCAGTACAAGGAGGTTTTTGACAGATTATCTTGTGTTTTCAAGTTACAGGATCATATTGTCTGCAAAGAGGAATAACTTGACCTTCCCTTTTCTTAATTGAATACCTCTGCTTTCCTTCTCTTGCCTGATTGCTCTAGTTATGACTTCCAACTCCATGTTGAACAGGAGGGGCGATAGTGGGCAACCTTGTCTTGTTCCTCTTACTCGGGGGAAATGTTTATAACTTCTATCTATTGAGCAATATGTTGACTAGTGATTATCTAAGATAGCTCTTACTAGTTTGAGGAATGCTCCTTCTTTGCCTGGGAGTTCAGGGGTTTTTTATCAAGAAGGGGTGCTGGATCTTGTCAAAAGCTTTTTTCTGCATCTAATGATATAATCATGTGGTTTTTGTTTTTACATCTGTCGATGTGTTGAATTACATTTATGGTCTTGTGAATGTTGAACCTGCCCTACGTCCAGGGAATGAAGCTTACTTATTCATGGTGGATGATTCCATTCTCACGGGTTGGGAGAATCAATACTGTTAAGGTATTCATCCTACCCAAGGAAATCTACAGATTCAACACGCTACTCATCAAATTATCAACATCTTTCTTCTCAGATCTGGAAACAACAATACAGAAATTCATTTTGAAAACAAAAAACACCACAAATAGCTGAAACAATCCTTATCAAAAGAAACAAATCATTAGGTATCACAATTCCAATCTTTAAACTTTTCTATCAAGTTACTATAATTGAAGCAGCCTGGTACTGTATATGAACAGGTATATAGATCAATGGAAAAAGACAGATTCCAAAAGTAACAACATGATTTCTCAGTTAACTCATCTTTGACAAAGCCATCAACAGCAACCACAGGGGAGAAGAGCATTTATCCAGCAAATGGTGCTGTAAAAACTGACTGACCACATGCGGTAAATGAAACAGGACCCCTACCGATCACTGTAGGCAAACATTAACTCTAAATAGATCAAAGACTTAAATGTAAAACCTCAAACTATAAGAATATTAGAAAATGTAAGATACACCCTTATGCACATTGAAATAGGAAACAAATTCGTAATCATAACCCCAAAAGCATATGCCATAAAAGATTAGACAAGTGGGTCCTCACCAAACTGAAAAACTTTGCACAGCAAAGAAACCATCAAGAGAGGGGGAAGACAACTCACAGAATGGGAAAAAATATTTGCTAACTGTCTAACAAAGGCCTAACATCAAGGATCTCTAAGAAACTCAAGTGAGTCAAAAGTTAAAAAAAAAGAAAAAACTCAATTAAAAAATGGGCAAAAGACATGAATAGACACCTCTGAAAAAGACATACAAACAGTAAACAGGCATATGGAAAAATGCTCAGCCTCACTATTCATCAGAGAAATACAAATCAAAACCACTTTGAGATACTACATAATTCCAGTTAGAATTGCCATCATCAATAAAACAAAAAACAACAGATACTGGTGAGGATGCAGAGAAAAGGGAACACTTTTACACTGTGGATGGGAGTGCAAACTAGTTTAACCTCTGTGGAAATCAGTGTGGCAATTTTTAATAGAACTAGAACTTGACCTTCCATATGACCCAGCAATCCCTTTTCTGGGAATAACCTGGAAGAACTCAAATCATTCTACAAAAAAGATACTTGCACATGCACCAACTCTGCTGCTCATTGAAAGTGCACTGGATGAAGAAACTATGGTACATATACACAATGGAGTACTACACAGCTATAAAGATGGACAAAATTATAGACTTCATAGCACTTGGATAGCATGTTCACAAGTGGGTCCTGAACATTTATCACAACACTGAAAGAGAGGGATCAGCAGTAGTGGGATACTGCCAGGGGAAGAAGTGGGCATACATAGCATCACTAAGGCCACCTGACCTTACACTAGGGGAAGTGAGGACCAGTGGGAATCCCAAACTTCACCTACACATAAACCACTTATGTACCTAAACCTGACATACCCCATATTTTTGCTATATATATATTTTTTTTTAAATGGAAAAGTTGAAGAAGAAATCTCTCAAGAAAGAGATGTGATTTGGTATTCCATGAGGCCTTATTAATATGATCCTGCTATTGAACCATAAACATCTCCATTTGAACCTGCTGAGAGGCAGGCTGGAAAAACAAAGTTAGTGGAGTAGGGTGTTGGAAATAAAAAAGTGATTCAGATATCCAAATGCCAAGTCATTGGCATTCTTGGAAAGTTTCTCAGATATAAAAGAAAAATTGGGGAGCAAGCAGAGAAGAATATATAAGGATTAAGCAGAGTTCTGGAGAGCATTTTAATGATTTGAGGCAAAGGACAGAATATCAAATATCATGGAAAGGAAATAGAGCTGAGATGACTATTTATTTGAAAGTCAGAAGCTAGGCAGTTGAGTGAGGTAAGATGGGAGACAGTTTAGAGATGGATCTAATGTTCAGAGAGCAATTCCTATTCAGGCACTAACACAACAGAACAACATTTAAACTGCAGTCATGCTTTCTGAGACCCATGACAATGGAGTAAATGTTCTTTCATCTCTGTCGGTGTTAATTACAAACAATTCTCCAATGGCTAGCGGTGATTTTTGTCTTTGGGTTTCCTTAACACCCAAAAGGTAGTGAGATAATTTTATGCATAGGCTATACTTGTTTTTACTATCTAAACTTGTCCAGCAAGAATTCTATTACTTTGGATATGCAGATTGCCCTGTTAAAACACTATCATCCAAGATAGAAGTAATATATTGTTTTATTTTTCAGCCAATAAGATTTACTACAAACTTTAACAAAACAAGTCATTTACATTGTGACATTGTAGAGAGAGAAGTTCCTAGAACTGTTAGTAGAATGTGACTAAAGAACAAGAGAAGTGAGAATGAATGAGAAGGTGAGAAAATAAGAAATTTAGAAAGAATTAATTCCAGTAATACTCAAGATATTGAGTAAATAGTAGGCAACATTTAGGCACTACCGATATTTATTTGTGGGAAGAAAAAAAAGTAACAGAAATAATTAAGTCCATTTAAGATAATAATAGTTTGGTCAACATGCTTAATTAAGGTTCTGTTTCTATTTCAAGTCCTACATTTTTTGCTATGACTAACGTAAAGTTTAGTTTTTAACTTTATATGAAGTTGTCTTTCTAGTTTTTTTTTATGTTAATTACCTCAGTTGTGTTGCTCATTAGGATTTGTTCTTTCTAAATCCAAGTGTTAAATAATTCCAGACCACTTTACAAAAAGATAACTACTTTGTGTATATGAAAAAATGTTATTTTTCAGTCCTAAAGTGAAGGGTTTTGTTGGTGATGGTGTTTTTAGCTATGTGTAGTTATTGTACTGACAAAGTGTTATCCATCTCAATACACTTATGCACTGCATATAGATATTTTGGTCAATAATGAAATACATACATAATGGTGGTCCCATAAGATTATAATGAAACTACAATATTCTTTTCGCTGTAACATCTTGTAAAGTCATAACACAAGTTATTCCTCATTTACTTGTTGTGGTGCTGGTATAAACAAACCTACTATGCTGCCAGTTATATAAAAATATAGCACATACAACTATAAACAGTATATAGTATTTGATAATGATAATAAATGACTATGTTAATGGTTTATGTATTTGCTATACTGTTTTCTTATTTTAGAGTGTACTTCTTCTACATATATATAAGTATATGTTAACTATAGAACAGCCTAAGCTTATCCTTAAAGAGGTATTCCAGAAGAAATTCTTGTTATTATAGGAGATGACAGCTCTGGGTATACCATAGTTTCTGAAGGCCTTCCAGTGAAGAAAGATGTAGAGTGGAAGACAGTGATATTGATGATCCTGACTTTATGTAGCCCCAAGCTAATGTCTGTGTTTGTTTTATTTTTTTTTAAGTTTAAAATGTAAAAATAAAAAATACGTTTAAAAATTAAAAAATAGAAAAATTTTATAGACTACGGACATAGAGGAAAAAGATTTTACAGCTGCACAATGTGTTTGGGTTTTAAAAGGTCTTATAACAAAAATGTCAAAAAGTCAAAAAAATATATAAAATGAAAAAGTAACAGTAACTTAAAAAAATAAATTTAGTGTAGCCTAAGTACATGTACAGTGTTTATAAAGTCTATAGTAGTGTAGAGTAATGTCCTAGGCCTTCATATTCACTCACCACTCACTCACTGACTCATCCGGAGCCACTTCAAGTCCTGAAAGCTCCATTCATGGTATGTGCTCTACTTAAGTGTACTTTTAAAAACTTTTATATCATACTTACTGTACCTTTCTATGTTTAGATACACAAATACCACTGTGTTACAGTTTCCTCTGGTATTCAGTGCAGTAACCAGCTGTACAGGTTTTAACCTGGGAGGAACAGGTTAAATCATATAGCCAACGTGTGTAGTAAGCTTTACCAGCTAAGTTTGTGTAAATACCATCAATGATATTCACACGACAAGATTATCCAACAATTTATTTCTCAGAATATATCCCCACTATTAACCATTGCATGACTGTGTATGAAATTAGCTAAATGATTTTCAGTGGGGTTGTTATCCACCTTAGAGACCATTTTAAAATGTATGAAGGCATTTTTATTGTTACAGTGATGGAAAGACTCCACCTAAGTAGAACGTTTTGGGTACCAGGGATACTAAAAAACCAGCAATGGGTGGTAAGTTGTACATAACTCAAATCTTCTCATGCAAAATGTGAATTTTAAGTTGTTATGCTAAATGTGTGAGTTTATCTTTAAGCTAATATAAATACTTGGATAGTAAGAAAAACATTAACTCACTGATCTAATTTTTTGTCCACAATCTCCCTTTTCCTAAGCACATTCCATTTAGGAGAGGTGTGTATGACACAACTCCTACTAAACAGACAAAATTGGAAGTCATGTTTGTGAGGCTCCTGAGAATGTTTTACTTTCTCTATTAAAAAAGAGGCAATCAGGTATGGCACAGATCATTGACTCTTTTGTTCTTTCCACCGTTTTTATGTATTAAATGTGGAAGTGTGTGTCATTCGTCTTTAAAAAACTAAAGTGATAAACATAAAGGAAGAAACATGTTAATGGGGATCAGAAGTTGAAAATATAATAAAATTTGATGCCTAATTATATTTCTAAATTTCTCAGTCTTGGACTGCTCAGCTGCAAACTTTTATTTTAAGAAGGAAAAGAGTAGCATCTGTATTATTTGAATCACTGTAACAATGTTTTTCATATTGACTGAAGTGTGTGTATATGTGTGTGTTCATGTGTCTATTCAGTTTACATTCATTTGTGGGTATAATTTGCTTACAAATTTGTTTACTGACATTTTTCTGGGAATATTAAGACATTTTTTCCTGTTGTTTTTCGTTGATTTTTTGTTTTAAAAAGGATTTGTATGCATTATGATATGAACAGTTCTGTTTTCTATTAGTTACTGAAATCTACTTCTAAAATATTGAAACTAGAAACATTACAGCAATAAAGTGCAAAATTTTTTAAAATGCATATGTTCTATTATTAAAATTCACTGACAAGTTTACTGACAAATGAAGAAAAATCATGACAGCAAATAAAGTCAATGATTTACTAATAACTGAAATCACATTGATTGTCAAACTGAATATGCCATTTGTGTCCCTTCAGTGCATAATACCAATTCTTTAAAAAGACTCAGCTAAAAATAACTTTTTGATATAGCTATGGGATTTGTAGGGAACATAAAAATTATCTAAAAAACAATCATCATATTTTTGTGTACATTATATTCTGCACTAAAGTTTTAGGCGCTTCCTGCAAGCTTTTATCACTGATTTTATACATCAGTAATTCCACATGTAATGACTGAAGGAACTATTCATTCATTTCCTTGTCTTTTGCAACTCAAACTTCTAAACACAGTTCAGATCTCTGTTCCTTATTAAGATTCTCTGTCCTACAGAACTTGCAGAGTGCTCAGAACGTTCAAGGAACATAACTTCAGGAACATGAAACTATCAGAAGGACTTAAAAATTCTCGGGTTTTTCCAAATGTCTTGTTACCTTCTAAAACTGCATCCAGCTATTCATTATTGTTAGTGTGAAAGATGAGGTAATAATGATGGCTTTTCTAAGAGATATTAACTGAAGCTGATGACAATTCTAACCATTAAAGCCAAATATTCAAAATTGATTTTTACTACTTTTTCTTTCTTTTGAAGCTAAACATTTGAATTTATAATCCTTAAAATATAATTTTAGAAAGCTGTATAATATCTTTCAACAGATCATTTAATAGTAATTATTTAAAAATCCTCTGCTTAAAAAGTTATCCTGATCAGAATTTTAAAAATTCAACCACCATAAACATAAAATTGACTCTGTTATAGAGTCATTTATGAACATAAAAAGTAAACATAATTTCATTTTAAATCGTTTTTCATTTTAACAGTGTTCTCAGACAACAATATGCAGTGGCACTTCTAAGTTGAGATGTCATTTTCAGTGACAGTAAGTATCACTGACAGTTCAAAGTGGCAAAGTTCATTTAGCCACTTCCTACAATACCTCTTCAATCTGTTGGCTTCCTTCACTTCTCACCATAAAAATAGGCTCAAATACTTTTTGGCTGTTCAAAAATGTTCTATAGCTATTTAAATCTCCTTGCTGTGGCAGCTTTTTCTAGTTCGTGTGGCTTAAGCTTCAAGACATGTATTCTCTCTTCTTCAAGCCCAGCTGAGGTCCTTACGTTCTCAGCACGACTCTTACGTGCTAAGGATAAAGCAATAAGCTTACTTTATTAAAGAAATTCATTCTGAGTTGTGATTTACTAATAATCCTACCTGAATCACTGCAATTTGCATATAATGCTGCATTTATGTATGTTAAATTATATTGTGATGACTTTATTTTTTATTTATTAGCTCTCTCCCTTATTGCAATAAGAACTTCCTGGGAGCAGGCATGGCTGTTATTATGGTTACCCTGTACTGTCTGGTTTCCCACTAAGTGGTATTCATTCAGTCATGCTTCTTAAAGAGTAGTGGATCAGGGGAGGAGGCAGGGAGGAGCTTAGGGTTCAGAAATTGTCTATTGAGTACAATGCTCATTATCTGGGGAATAGGCCACATGACATCCAATTTCAACCACGATACAATATGTCCATGTAACAAACATGCACTTGTACCCCAGATTCTAAAATTTAAAAAAAGAAAGAAAAAAAAAAGAGAGACAGAGTGTTGTAATAATTAAGTTGGGTAGGAATGACAAATAAGGTCCATTAGATTGGATTTTTGAGGGATGCATAGGATTTGCAATGATCAATTGCCCAAGTTCTCAAACTACCTTTAACTTCTACACACCGTTACCTCACAGCCTACACACTGACATGTCACACATGCAGTTAGAGATGCCCTGTAGCAGAATAGTGCATAGTTTCTATGGCCACGTATCATGGTGTCAGAGGGAGGAAATGGAAAGTATTCAGTCTAGGGGCACAGACTGAATTTGAAATTGGCAGGAAGCTGAGAGGGGTAATGTAGGAGGGTGCTGGCTGAAGGTAGGCAAAGATGAAGGGTTTCTGCTGGGAAGCCCATAGAAATATGTTGAGTAACTCTGTCATTTCCATATGTAATGGAGGACCAATTTACTTAGTAAGTATACAAGAGGTGACCCCCCCAAAATGGAATTTTCTTTTGGAGGGTAGGCCCCTTGTAGCACAGGCTTTCCCTGCTAGGTAAGTGTTCTAGGAATCCATTGGCATCAGTGTACCAGTCTGCATTGTTGTAAGAAGCTGCATTTAGCATCTGTGAATTTGGGAGGTGGAGAAGTTTCTTTCAAGGCATTTGACCATTCCATGATGAGTGCTTTTTGAGTGCACCTACCCACACCATGGTGCATGTTCAGTAGTTTTGGGTTTTTTGTTTTTTTGGGTTTTTTTTTTAGTGATATCATATGTGTGTGTGTTTTTTTTTTTAAGATATGTGGTACAATTCAAGATTAGGTACACAAGTGATCATTATGCAGGTAAACTTGTTGATAAGGTGTGGCTCCCCTGCTCTCCTGGCAGTTTCCCACTATCGCCAATCCCTTTCTTATAGTATTATGATAATTGTTCAAGGTCCTCTATGAGTGAGGACATGTGGCACTCAATTATTCTTTTCTGTGATAGATCACTGAGTACTATAGATTCTAAATCCATCCAAGTTGCTGCAGGTTATGCTCTCCATTTCCCTTCCTCTCTATTCACCCAATCTCACCCCAAGCGACTCTGTTTTTATTTCTCTGGATGAAAAAACTCTTCAGCAAGAAACATTTTGCCAATGTGGAAAAGACGAAAAAAAAAAAATGGCAGACGCACTAACAAGCATCAAAACTGATGAGTTCAAAAACTGTTTTGAGCAGTGGAAAAAGTGTCTCGGTAGGTGTATTTTATCAAACAAACAGTACTTTGAAGTTGACTGAAGTTTAAACATGTCAGAATAAATGCACAATCTTTAATAAATAGATTATGTTTGGGGTCCCCCTTGTAAATACTAATAGATTATATGACAATATATCTATGCTTATACTCTTTACATAATTGTTTTTTGAGTTGGAGTCTCACTCTGTTGCCCAGACTGGGGTGCAGTGGCCGCTCCCAGCCACCACAGCCTCGAGCTGCGACTCTGGCGATCCTTCCACCTCAGCCTTCCAAGTAGCCGGAATTACAGGCATGCGCTACCACACCCAGCTGATTTTTTGATTTACTGTAGAGATGAGGTCTCGCTGCCCAGGCGGGTCTCTAACCCGCAGGCTCAAGGCAATCCACTCATCTCAGCCTCCCAAAGGCGCGGGATTACAGGCTGAGCCACCGAGCCTGGCTCTACATAATTTTTTATAACTTGTTTTTTTTGAGTTAGGTGCTCACTCTCTCACCCAGGCTGGAGTGCAGAGGAATGATCACAGCTCACTGCAACCTCAAACTCCTGGGCTCAAGTGATTCTCCGCTTCAATCTCTCAAGCAGATGGACTCCAGGTGCATGCCACCAAACCTGACTAATTTTATTTTTAGAGGTGAGGTCTCACTATGTTGCTTAGGTTCGTCTTGAACACCTGGGTTCAAGTAGTTCTCTCTCCTTGGCCTCCCAAAGTTCTGGGATTACAGGCATTAGCCACCATGCCCTGTCAACATATTCTATTAAAGGAAATGTAATTCCTTTGAAGTACATTTTAACTGTTGCAAATAAACCCGATTTGCTAGACAATATCTCAAAAGAAAGATAAGTTGAAGGCTACAATAGATAATATTCTCTTGTAGTTACCATTTTAATCATTAGTTTTTGGTTCCATTTTCTCATACTTAGTAGCTATATTTTATTGAATAAAAACACTAGTCCTGACAAATCAAAGTAATAGGATATTGGGCACGTTACATTTTCATTGCTATACAGAATGAAATCTCACACTACCTTCTAATTCATCAGAATATGAATAAGTAGGACACCTTTCTGATCACAACAATTTCTTGAGAGATATTTTTTTAATACAGTTTTTTTCTCAGTCCAGAGCAAAATTATTTCTTGTAGTCTGAGATGTTATTGTCTTTTGAAACCTTTTCAAGATAGAAAAGTCACTTACCAAAAGCATTGAATAGCTTCCTAAACTGTAAGACTTCCTCTTTAAAATCTGTAAGTAAAGAGAACAGCAAATGAAAAAGCAAGGCATTGGTTTCTGAATCCTGTATTACTGAGTGCGACATGATTACTTACACAATGCTTATATTTTACCTTCATCTTCTTGTCCCTTTTCAGTTATAGCCACTATTCTGATCTCATGTGTTATATGAGGTTCTAGTTCAAAATAAATATTTGCTGACAAAATATGTATAAGACATATTATTGACAATTAAGAAATTTGTGAAGAAAAGCATATGAAGCCAGTATAATTTTAAATAAATAATTTCACTATAAAACATTCCAGAAACTGTTTTATATAAGAAGAAAATGAGCAGAATTTTTTTACAGTTTCTGTAAACGCTAAGTAGAAAGTAAACTTCCTTTCCTCTTTCTAGTTCCAAGAAATGAGAGATGAAAACAAAGCATGTTGGGTGAAGGGGTCTCAACAGCCACTCAGCCAAGTAAGAAAGGGTCATGGGCCTGGAACATTCCCTTGAAGAGAGGTAAAGAGCCCACACAGTCTGTGCCAAGCTTATCACCTTGTCGATGACTTTACCTGTTTTGGATTTCATGAAAGTTAAAACTTTGTTCTACTTTTTTTTCCCTTTATTTTAAAGATATGGGATACAATTTAGGGTTAGGTATACAAATGTTTATTAAGCAGGCAACCTTGTTGATGAGGTGTACATTTCCCTCCCCTGGCAATTTTCTTCAAATGCCAATCCCATCCCCTCTCCCTTGGGAGTACACCACTACTGCCAATTCCTTTCTTACAGTTTTATGATAATTGCTCAAGGTCCACTTATGAGTGAGAACATATGGTACTCTGTTCTTTGTTTCTGTGATAGGTCACTGAGTATGATCAATTCTAAATTCATCCAAGTTGCTGCGAAGTCCATATGTTGGTCCTTCTTTATGGTTGCATAATATTCCATTGTGTATATGCACCACATTTTTTTACCCAGTCCAGTTTTGATGGGCAACATGATTGGTTCCATGTTTCTGCCATTGTGAATAGAGCTGTAACATACATGTGTGTGCAGGTATCTTTTCGGTAGAATGACTTGAGTTCCTCTGGGTATATTACCAATAGAAGGACTACTGGGTCATATGGAAGGTCAATTTCTAGTTCTTTCTAAAATCTATACACTGTCTTCCAAAGAGGTTGGTGGTAGTTTGCATTCCCACCAGCAGTGTAGCAGCATTCCTTTTCTCCAGATCATCAGTATCTGTTGTTTATTAATGATGGCCATCCTTACTGGGGTTAGGTGATATCTCAGTGTGCTTTTGATATGCATTTCTCTGATGATTAGTGAATCTGAGCACTTCTCCATGTGTCTGTTGGCTGCCTGTATATCTTCTTTTGAGAAGTGTCAATTCATGTCTTTTGTCCACTTTTTTGGGTTTTTTTTCGAGTTGGAGTCTCACTCTGTCACCCAGACTGAAGTGCAGTGGCCGCTCCTGGCCACCGCAGCCTCGACCTGCTGGGTTCTGGCGATCCTTCCGCCTCAGCCTTCCAAGTAGCTGGAACTATAGGCACGCGCTACCACACCCGGCTAATTTTTTTTTTTTTTTGATTTATTGTAGAGATGACGTCTCACCAATTTGTTTTGTCCACTTTTTAATGGAGCTGTTTGTTTTTTTTACTTTGAGTTCCTTGTAGATCCTAGATGTTAGGCCTTTGTAAGTTATACAGTTGACAAATATTTTTTTCCCATTCTATGGGCTGTCTCCCCACTCTCTTGATGATTTCCATTGCTTTGCAGAAGATTGTCAGTTTGATAAGGTCCGCTTGTCTATCTTATTTCTTATGACATGGGCACTTGGGGTTTTGCTTAGGAATTGGTCGCCAACTCCAACTTCCATGAGTGTCTCATGCATTTTCTAAGATTCTCGTAGTTTGAGGTTTTACGTTTAGGTCTCTGATCCATTTAGAGTTAATTTTTGTGAATGGTGATAGGTAGGGGTCCTGTTTCAATCTTCTGCAAGTAATCAGCCAGTTTTCCCAGCACCATTTGCTGAATAGGTTCTCCTCTCCCCAGTGGTTGTTGCAGACTTTGTCAAAAATGAGTTGGTTGAGAAACTGAAGCTTTGCTTCTGGAGTCTGTATCCTGTTCCATTGGTCTATGTGCCTGTTCTTGTATACCAGGCTGTTTTGATTACTGTAGCCTTATAGTCAAGTTTGAAGTTTGGAAGTGTGATATCTCCTGTTTTGTTTCTTTTGCTAAGGATTGTTTTTGCTATTCATGGTTGTTTATGTTTCCATGTGAATTTCTGTATTGTCATTTCCAGGTCTGAGAAGTATGATGTTGGTAATTTATTGGGTATTGTTTTGAATCTCTAGATTACCTAGGATAGACATCTTAATGAGGTTGATTCTTCCTATGCATGAGCACAGAATATTTTTCTATTTGTTTATATCCTCTTGGATTTCTTTGACCAGCGTTTTGTAGTTCTCATTGTAAAGGTCTTTCACTTCTCTGATTAGGAAGATGTTGAGGTATTTCATTTTTTGTGTGGCTATTGTGAATGGAATTGTGCTTTTTATTTGGCTCTTTGCCTGCTTGTTATTGGTGTATAAGAATGCAACTGTCTTTGCATATTTATTTTGTATTCTGACTTTACCAAAGTCCTTTATTAGTGCAAGCAGGTTTTTGACAGATTCTCTTGGATTTATGAGGTATAAGATCTTATCATCAGCAAAGAGGGATAACTTGACTTCTTCTTTTTCTATTTGGATAACCCGGATTTCCTTCTCTTGTCTAATTGCTCTAGCTAGGACTTCCAAAACAATATTAAACAAGAGGGGTGAGAGTGAGCAGCCTGGTCTTGATCTGGTTTTCAGGTGAAATATCTGCAGTTTCTGTCTGTTTAGCAATATACTAAATATGGGTTTATGTTAGATGGTGGTTACTATCTTGAGGTATGTTACTTCTATACCTAGGTGTTTGAGACTTTTTATCAACAGGGGATGCTGGGTTTTATCAAAGTCTTTTTCTGCATCTAATGATATAATCATGTGGTTCTTGTTTTTACATCTGTTGATGTATTTAATTACATTTATGGTCTTGCAGATGCGGAAACAGCCCTGCATCCTGGATGTGAAGCCTACTTGGTCCTGGTGGATGATTTGAGATGTGTTTTTGGATCCAATTTGCTAGAATCTTGTTGAGGATTTTTGCATCCATGTTCATAAGGGATATTGGCCTGTAGTTCTCTTTTTTGTTGCTGTTGGATCTTTACACAGTTTGAATATCAGTGTCATGTTAGCTCGTAAAATGATTTGGGGAGAATTCCATCTTTCTCAATTTCCTGGAATACTTTCAATAGGATTGATATCAGCTCCTCCTTGTGTGTTTCATGGAATTCTGCTGGAGAGCCATCTAGTCCAGGGCTTTTTTTTTTTTTTCCTTTGCAGACAGTTTTTGTATGACAGAGTTAATTTCCTGGGTAGAGTTGGTCTGTTTAGTGTCTCAGTGTCTTCTTTTTTCAACCTGGGGAGGTTGTGTGATGTCAGAATGTATTCCATTTCATTTAGGCTATTAATTTTTTTTCCATACAGGTATGCATAGTAATCTCTGATAATCTTTTGTATTTCTTCAGTGTTAGTTGTGACTTGGTCTTTTGTATTTCTGATTGTGTTTGTTTGGGCTTTTTCTCTCTTTTAGTTGGTCCTCTGGCTAGGAGTCCATCAATCTTTTTAATCTTTCAAAGAACCAGTCTTTTGTTTTGTTGATGTTTCCTATGATATTTTTATTTCTATGTCCTGTAGTTGGGCTCCATTTTTGGTGATCTGCATTCTTCTGCTAAAGTAAGGGATCTGGGGGTCATCTCTTTCCAACTCCTTTAGGTAATTTATTAGGCTGTCAACTTAAGATCTTTCCATTTTCATGATGTGTGTTTGTAGATATATAAATTTCCCTCTAAAAACTGTTTTCATGGCATTGCAGAGGTTTTGGTAAGATGTTTCTTCATTTTCATTTTTTTCCAGAAATCTTTTAATTTCTGTTTTGATTTCAGTGGAGACCCAGTAATTGTTCAGCATCATGTTGTTTAGTGACCATGTATTTTTGGGCTTTGGGGAAATTTTGTTGGTGTTGATATTTATTTTTTTCCACTGTGGTCTGAGAAGGTTTATGGCAATATTTCAACATTATGGAATTTGTTTATGCTTGATTTATGGTTGAGAATGTGATCAATCTTGGAGTACATCCTGTGGTGATGAGTAGAATGTATATTCTTTGCTTGTTGGGTAAAATTTTCTGTGGTATCAATTGATACTTGGTCTAGTGTCAAGTAAGTTCTGGATCTCCTTGTTGATTTTTTTGCTTCCATGAATCTAGCTAGAACTGTTAGTGGAGCATTCAAGCCCTCTGCTCTAATTGTGTTAGTGTCAATATCATTTTTTAGTTTAGTTAGTAGTTGCTTTATAAATGCTTGTACTTCCGTGTTGGTTGCTTATATGTTTAGGATGGCTATTTCTTGTTGATGAGTCAAAACTTTTATCATTTTGTAGTATTCTTTTGTATTTTTTTTTCATTTTTGATAGCTTAAAGGTTGTTTTGTCTGATATGAAGATCATGGCTCTTGCTTTCTTTTGTAATCCCTTTACCTGGAAACTCATTTTCCATCTTTTAACTTTGAGTCTGAGTGTGTCCCTTGTGGTGAGATGAGTTTCCCAGATGCAACAAATAATTGGGTCATGGTTTATTATCCAGTTTGTCACTCTATGTCTTTTGGTGGTGCATTTAGTCCATACACATTCAGGCTGATTATTGAAATGTGATTGTTTATCCCTGACATGAGGCTCACAAAGTTTTTTCTCCGTTTGCTTGTTTTCCTTCAGCTTTGACATTGATGTATGTATATGCTTTCAAGTTTGTTGTTGCTATGTATTCTCTGTTGATTCTATGCTCTGCTGTTCTCTTGGGAAGTGTATGGTAATTCTTTTTTTATTTTTTTTAATTTTTTCTGTGCTTAATAACTTCTTAAGTGTCTTCTGTAGTGCTGGTCTGGAAGCTGCATACTCTCTTTGGGATTGAATGTCCAGGAAGGATTTTAAATCTCCATCATTTAGGAAGCTGAACTTGGCTGAGTGGGAAATTTTTGGTTGAAATTGTTTATCTTTGAGGGCTTTGAATATTGGAATCCAGTATCTTCTTGCTTGTAGTTTTTCTGCATATAGGTCTGCTGATATTCTGATTGGTTTTCCCCAGTAGGTAGTCTGACATTTCTCTCTTGCTGTCTTTAGCACTTTTTCTTTTGTGCCTACTTTGTGTAGGCAAATTACTATATGTCTAGGAGCTGGTCTTCTCATTTGATATCTTGTGGGGGTTTTCTGCATCTCTTGTTTTTGGCTGGTCACATCTCTGGTGAGATGGGGAAAGTTTTCTTGGATTACCTCCTGGAATACTTGCTCCAAGGTGCTCTCCATTTGCCTTTCTTTTTCTGGGACACCAATCAGGCAGAGGTTCAGCCTCTGTATATAATTGCACATCTCTTGTAGGCTTTGTTCTTTTTTTCTGAGTCTTCTTTCTATGTTTTTTACAGATCAGGCAATTCTATGTTCTGGTCTTCAAGTCCTGAGATTCTTCTGCTAGATTATTTCTGCTTTCCATGCTTGTCATCTTGTTATTTTTTTTCTGGATGTAATTTTTTACGGCCAAACTCTTGTTACAAGTTCTTTCAGTGTTGCATCTTGTCTTTCTTGAGTCTCATTCACTCTTTCCATTCATTCTCTAATCCCTGTCATATTCTGAGGCCAGTTGTTAGTGACTTCCATTGTTTGGGTTCTGAGTCTGACTTTTCAGTCATTTTCTCTTTGTTATACTTGAAATTGCCTGTGGTCTTCCTCCCCCCCTTCATTTGTGACATATCTCTTGCTTTTCTCTTTAGTTCTGTTATTCAGTAGCAGTGGGAGAGGCTTTCATTTCTGATGTTTGCTCAGCCCTCTATTCTTTCCTGATCTGGGCTCTGGATTTGTTATATTTTGAAACAGGACTGTGGGTTGGAAACTTTGCTGTCTCTTGTAGTTTTGAAAGTCGAATAAGTTAGAGTATGAGGAGCTAGGATTCAGAAACTACTTGCAAATCACAATGTTCACTGATTCCCTGAGACCAACTCCCCACCACCATTCTATATGACAATGTAATGCGTATGTGTGTGTACCCCCTGAGTCTAAGATACAGTAGCATCAATGAGTAGAACAGCAAAAAATAGAATGAAATAAGATGGACAAAAATTTTGCAAAATTAATAAAAAGAAAAACACAGAACAATGAAAGCAGAAACTAAAGCAAAAACCAATTGAACACACAAACACAGACACACACCATAACAAAGTGAAAAAACAACCACACACACACACACACACACACACACACACACACACACACACAATGAATAGAGAGGAAAATAGAAAGACTGGGAAAAAAAAGAAAAAAATAGGAATTCAGAGTGAACCCTCACATATATATTCACACCCACTTTGAACCATATAAAAAAATAGAAGAGCAAAAAGGTAAAAACAAACCAATAACAAGGACAAAACAAAAAACAAAATGAGCAGAAACATGAACAATCATTCACATATACACATAAACAAAAACAAAAGAAAAGAAAAGATTTTTAAAAAGGGGGGACACAGTCAAACCCTCACATACACATTCATACACAAAGGAAAAATATTTTTTTAAAAATAAAAACTAACAAAAAGGCAACAAATTTTTAAAAATTAAAAAAAGAAGAAAAAACCCTGCCCTCTTGTGGCAGATCTATAATTGTTCCTCCCATCTGCTTCTCTGCTATCTCCTGCAGAGCTTCCGCCTCTTTCACTCTCTTCCCAGTGTCCAGACCAGGGAAGGAGGAGGGGCAGTGGGAGTGGGTGGGGCTGCAGCCCTTTCTTCCTACATTCATATGGTTAGTGGCATCTCCTCTGGTGGGGAGGTGCAGGATTGTCTCTTCCTAAGGTATATACTTGCAGGGGTTGCCCCAGTCAGGTCTATCCTGAAATGGAGTTCTATTGAGGCCGATATCCAGGTTCGACCTGGGTTCATCCTTCTCAGTCATGCCCCAGTCATGTGGGTCAGGAGTTCAGTGGATTGCTGGGGAGGAGGTGGATTGGGTCAGCTCTGGACTCATCTCTGATCTCTTTGGAGATCTTCCTCACTCTTTTCTGTCCTCAGTCTTTGTCCCTTGACTGAATCAGGGTAAGGGTTGGGGCCCCTGAGACTCAGCATTTGTCCTGTCCCTCCAAAGTTTGTGCTTTCAGGGTCACAATCAATCCTTGAGTTGTTGATCTGCCAGTCACAGAGATTGAGTCTGTTGCTCCATGGTGAGCAAGTCAGAGCACTTTCCTGCCATATTTTCAAGATGTTAGCAGGGTGCCTCTTTTGTCTTCTTCAGTGGGACTCTGCCTCTGGACTCCCTTCACAGCCCTTGCTGTCAGTGTCTGGCCAAGTGCAGAAGTGGTGAGACAGCCTGAAGCCGGTAGTCTCTCCCCACTGTTTCTTTGCAGGAAAATTTTTGTCAGTTAAAAAAAAAATGGTGCTCTGCTTCTGCCTGGGAAACACTAGGGACCAAACAAAGCAATTGCAGCACCAGCTGCTTCACCAGGAGGGCCCTAGTCACTTGCTCACCAGTTCCCACTTAGTCTCTCCCAGCATCTTCTTCTCAGGAAGGGTTTTGCTGATTAAAAAGAAAAAAGAAAAATGGTGCTCAGCCTCTGCATCCCAGAAATCACTATGGTCCAAGCTGAGCAGCTGTGGCACTAGCCACTGAAGCTGAGCAGCTGTGACACTAGCCACTGAACCAGGAGAGCCCTGGCCACTAACTCCCTATCCCTCAGTCAGGCAGCCACTCACATGCCCACTCACTCACAGACATGTAAACAAAATTTCCCATACACTCACACCAAGACTTTCATAGTCTGACTGGCTTGGCTACCATCTTTTTGACACACCCCCTTTGTTCTACTTCTTAAGTGCATGTGTTAATGGTCCTCAGGCACAACTCCAGATTTCAGCATCTCAGACTCCATGGCGGAGGGTCAAGGTCCTTCTACTGTGGCACGAAAGAGATTCATGTAGGACAGTTGCCCTGAGTTGAGGGAGGACATTACCTATGTGTACTGTTGGAGCTGATCTTGCTGTCTTGTGTATGTGAGTAAAACTGTTATGTTATCATTGTGTTGTATTTTCCCTGATGCCTCTGATACCAAGATGCAGTAGGCAGAAGAATTTGAACTATTATTCCTGTAGTTGACATAGTAATGATCTTTGCTATTCTCTGTATAGTTGGAGTCCTTCCGTGGCACTGGAAACTGGTGTACGGTGTCCTTCTCAACAAAACACCTTTCCACATTTAATTACTGTTCATTCTAAGTGGATTTTTAAAAAAATTAATGGAACTATATCTTGAATATAGAACACTGGCTTCTAGTTAAACGTATGTCAGCCATATTAAAGAAGTGCAGAAAAGATATATCTTCGTCTAAGGTAGGTTATTTCTGTGAAATCAAAAATTAAATCCAATTATTTTTAATATTAGCATGTAGGTTAACCAACCTGAATTTAGCATGTAGTAAGTATGATATGTCAAATAAAACGTATACTGAAAGTAAGTACAGGGAATTGATAGACAATTAAAAAAAACTTCAAAAAATCATGTCAATTCTCTGAAACATTTTAGAGCTATGCACTACAAAATAAATACAATATGAGACACAAATGTGGCCCACATATGCAATTTTAAGTTTTCTAATTTGAAAAGTAAACTACTTTATAATGTTAAATATATTACACTTTATTTGTTGTTGCTTATGTTATGTTATATTTTATTTTACATTCTAGAAATGTGCTTAATGAATTCATTTTTATTATTTATTTTGTTTTCCAATATTTGTATCTGTGATATTTATATAGCCTTACTGTTATTATATTTAATTTCTACAAAATAAAAATGTGAAGAATAGACTGTAAGGTTTTCTTCAAGGTACAAAACCTAAAAAGGTTAATATTTTTAAGGCTACATAAGTATTAATGGCAAAAATATAAAGTCTAAAATCTAGCTGTCATTTTCAAAATATCCAGACCTCACTTAATTCAGTACAGATGCTTTAAAAGTAACAGGAATAATAAGTTTCCAATTGACAAAATTCCTTAGATACCTTAGTTTTATTCTCTACTTTGTAAGAAACCTGAACTTTATTTTAAGAGTCTATTGCCATGTCAAAGCCTCAGCTTAAAACATACAGTGTCAGAACTAGGGGAAACCAACTAAGAAAAGATTCATTGGCAGAGAAAGTTGACTGATTAGGACAGATGGGAAAACCAAAGTGTAAATTCAAGGGATTTTTGGCCAGCTAACAACCTGGCAGCTATTTCAGAAAGACCAGAATGAGTTGCTGATTTGGAATCAATGAATATGTAACATCATTCCAACACAATTGCAGATTTCATTATATTATTTAAAAGTTAAACACATAATTTTTGCACAGTGAATATACTAGACAAGGATAGCTGAGAATTTGCAATATATGCTCATAGCACTTTTTCTATTTATTCCTGTATATGTATAGAATATTTGCATTTGTATAAAAGATTGATATTGGCCATTGTTATTTAAAGGCCTCATTTAAGTTATGTTAATGTGTATAGACCAGGGTTTTTCATAACCTGTATATTCACTTGTTTCTTTTTGATGAAATTTAAGATGAAAAGCAATACAATTAAAAAACACATTCATTTGAAATACTGCTAGTATTAGGGTATATAAAATTATTCACAAGACAAAGGTGATAGAGATCACAGTTTAAGTACATTCTCAGTATTTTTATTTAAAGGTAACTATATATAGCCAGTCTTAAACAAAACTATTAATGGCATAGCTACAGAATAAAAAGCAAAATTATAACAAAATAACTATATTTTTTCAGAACAAGAAAAGGGTGGAAAAAGAAGAAAAAAATTTTATCTGAGCAATCTATTCCAGATACAAGTATTGCTTTTCTTTTTATTAACTTAGTTCTAATCGAATTTTTTTTTTTTTTTTTTTTTGAGTTGGAGTCTCACTCTGTCGCCCAGACTGGAGTGCAGTGGCACGCTCCTGGTCACCACAGCCTCAACCTGCTGGGCTCCGGCGATCCTTCCGCCTCAGCCTTCCAAGTAGCTGGAACTACAAGCGCGTGCTACCACACCAGGCTAATTTTTTGATTTATTGTAGAGATGAGGTCTCACCAAGTTGCCCAGGCAGGTCTCGAACCCACGGGCTCAGGCAATCCACTCACCTCAGCCTCCCAAGGCGTGGGATTACAGGATGAGCCACCGAGCCTGGCTCTAATCTAACTTTTTAAAGATCTAGCCCCTTATGAAAATTAGAATAGGCAACCAATTCCTGATCAAAACCCCAAATGCCCATGGCATAAGAGATTAGACAAGTAGGGCCTCGTCAAACTGATAAACTTCTGAAAAGCAAAAGAAACCATCAAGAGAGCAGGGAGACAGCCCACAGAATGGGAAAAAATATTTGCCAGCAGTATATCTGGCAAAGGCCTAACATCTAGTATCTATAAGAACTCAAATGTGACAAAAGAAAAAAAAACAGTCCTGTTAGGAAGCAGGCAAAATATATGAATAGACACTTCTCAAAAGAAGACATATGACCAAGCAACAAACACATGAAAAAATGCTCAGGCTCATTAATCATCAAAGAAATGCAAATTAAAACCATTCTGAGATACCACCTAATTCCAGTCAGGATGGCCTTCATCAATAACTCAAAAAACAGCGGATGCTGGAGAGGATGTGGAGAAAAGTGAACACTTCTACACTGTTGGTGGGAATGTAAACTAGCACAATCTCTTTGGAAAACTTTGATGATTCCTAAAATATCTAAAAGCTGACCTCCACATGACCCAACAGTCTCACTTCTGGTAATATACCAAGAAGAACTCAAATCACTTCATAAAAAAGATACCTGCACACACATGTTTATTGCAGCACTCCTCACAATAGCAAAAACATGGAACCATCAGTGCAGTCCATCAAAATTGGACTGGTTTAAAAAATGTGGTACATATATGCAATGAAATATTATGCAGTCATAAAGAAGGACAAAATGATGAACTTTGCAGCAACTTGGATGGATTTAGAGTCTATCATACTCAGTGATCTATCACAGAAACACAGAACTTAGTACCACATGTTCTCACTCATAAGTGGACCCTGAACACTTATCATCATACTATAAGAAAGGAATTGGCCGTAGCAGGAAACTGCCAGGTTGGTGGGAGGGGCACATAACATTAATAAATATACCTGATATCAAGCCAGGCAAAGTGAGGACCTTCTGATGATCACTTGTATATCTAATCTTGAATTGTACCCACATCTTTAAAACAAACAAACAAACTGCAAGTCAGTCTCCCTCTTTCTCTCTCTCTCACACTTTCTCCTCTCTCTCTCTCTCTTGTTTTTTTACATTTTGATCATTATGGAAGAATTATTTTTTGTTCCATATTTATTTGTGTTTTTCTGTATTTAGGCTTAAGATTTTCCAATGTAAAAAGTTTCACATCAAGGCAGTTTGTGGAAGAAAAAAGCAAAACCCATACAGTGCTTACCAAAAAAGTTTCTGCACTCTGGGCTAAACTCCTCAGTATTAATGTGGAGGAGAAAAGGTGTTACAGGTGACATTCAAAAACACAGGGAAGAGGAACACAAAGTCAACTTTGTAATGTGAGTCTAGCAACACTTTTATACAAATAAAAGCCAATCTGTTATTGAGTTCTTATTTTAGTTCCTATTACATGAGGCTCATTGATAATTTGTGGAAATATAGGCTATAACCTGAGAAAAATAGAAACAACCCTTTAGCTAGGGGTAAAATTCAAAAGAAGGAATAAAAAAAATCAGTAGAAGAAAAGTCAGAAATCTGAAATTTGATTTGCCGTTTTGAATAAAGTCACTCTTTACTAAAGTCACTCTCCAAAGTGTAGACTGAAAGTAAATTGCCCCTTGAAAAACAGAAAGCTGATCATTTAAAGCAGATGAAGTTTTATCAAAAGTAAAAGTTTTTAATAGAAAAATAGCATCGCGTATCAAAGTTTTTCTTTGATGTGGCAGAAGTGATAGATCATATAAAGAGTCTAGCTTTCCTCACTTCATAACTCAAATATAATTGGTATCATATAAGCCCCTTCAATCTTCTGACTTTAAACAAGTTTAGTATGACATGGAAAATAAACAAGTTAAAATTATTTTTAAACTGGCTAATAATGACATGAAAAAAAATAATTTTTGTATATTGTTTGGAAAATGTATAGAAAATAAAATTACAGAGAAAAATTATATCTGAAATTGTAGCCTCCCTTTAAGAAGAGAATTAGATTTAATTAGATGGAAACTGTGAAGAAATTCTTTTATAAATTATTATTCACATGAGATATTGTAAATCTCTTTCATTTTGCACATGAGAGAAATTAGAGGATATCAAGTATTTAGGACCCCAGGAGTAAAGAAAATTTCATACATCCTAACAAATTAGTTCAGCAAAGGTCTAAAGTGAGATTAAATGTTGCTGTGCTCTCTCCCTACATTAAATTCACAGATCTACACCTAGATAGGGTTTCCTACTGTTCAGTGTAAATAGATTTTGGTATTCCCTTGATGTAGAACTGCTACATTGCCTACTAAAATGAAACTGTTCATGTATCTCAAGAACTGCATAAAGTGCCAAACAGCTACAAGGTGTAAGAAAGCCTGTTTAGAAAAACAAATAATTCCAAATCAGAGTTGCTGTTAATCTCATTGGATAGATCTGGAAATATAGTGTCTTCCTGAAGTTTGAGGATTAGTCTTTGCTCCATAAAAACAACAAAAATAATTGAGTAATTTGACTTTTTTTCTGATAAATTTGTTTGACATTTTTAGGGAAATTTATAAACTATAATAATAATAATAATAATAATAATAATAATAATAAAAGTAGTTGTTTCTATATTCAAATGTTTTTATAATGCAGAAACATTGAAATTTGATTAAGAATGACTTTGTAGTTATTTCAATTACTAATACCAATGTAATATTTTAAAATTATTTTAAGAAGTTTATATAAATAATCTCAATTCAATTATGCTTTTATATTTTCATAATTTAATTTTTTACTTTTGTACAAATGACATTA
The DNA here is from genome assembly GCA_027257055.1 of Cephalopachus bancanus. Classification (NCBI taxonomy): domain Eukaryota; kingdom Metazoa; phylum Chordata; class Mammalia; order Primates; family Tarsiidae; genus Cephalopachus; species Cephalopachus bancanus. Next base: position 1,514,540 of record JAPVLO010000274.1, read on the forward strand.
TTTTTCAAATGTACACCTGTTTCTTAAGAATATATTTTCACATTTCAAACCTTATGAGAGATATTAATCAGAAAAAATGAATAAACAACATTACTAAAAAATGAAAAAATGTATGAGTATATAAGTTGATGAACAATAAACAGAAAACTTAATTATCCTAATGATTAAGTATTAATGATATTCTTATTTGTTTCTGTGAGTTTCTTACTTAAAATCCTGTTGATTAGGCTATTTTTAGAACACGTTCATTACTTTCCCTTTCAGTAATTTTTTTCATCCACTATCACATTGAATTGATTTTTCTTTCATGAGTACAAACACTATGTAATGCATATAGTTTGACAAGCAAGTATTTTAAGTGAATCAGGTTGTTATGTCAGAAATACATATTAGCTTTCGAAATGCATCTCTTCTTGAAATAAACCCAGTATGTGAAATCTATATTGTGAATGAAAACAAAGGAGAGGTCTTTCTTGTTCAAAACAAACAATTTGCTTCATAAACAATGCATACTCTATTGATATTAACATATAAAATCTCCTTGTGCATAGGAACTATTATGCAACAAAGGACACTTCATTTGATGTACTTTTTTAGAAAGGTATTTATTATATAAATTAAGCATAATATACATGTATTAAACAAATTTTCTATGCCAAAACATAATTACTTGTTATATACTCATTAAATATTGTTTGATTAAAATAAATAAGACTTTATGTATCACTTACATAATTGATATTTTTTTCAGTAGAAAATATATTTATAATTGCCTTTTATTAAAATCACTTTTGTTATTTGAACTTTAGAAATCAAATGACTCCTTCCATTATTCCTACAATTCCTAAGCATCATTTTAGCTACTTAGTCCTCTAATGACTTCTATTCATCACATTATAGATATTGATCATGCCTCTCTCTTTCATTTCAATGTGTACTTTCACTTATGCTCTTTAATTGTTATCTGAATGTAAGTTACATGCTTAATTTGTTCATAAGTTTCCTTCAAGGAAGAAATATATCAAACATATTTTCTGCTCTCACAGAAATGAGTTTATTTGCAGATATAAACATTTGCCCAAGACAAAGAAATTGATGAAATGCTATTGTTAAAATCTGCTCAATGGAATGTCATTTTAAGAGAATCCAACAAGTAATGTAAACCTGGCAAAGATTTATACTGTTCTTTATCACTTATTTGTTTTACGGTTTTGCTATTGAGTATTTAATGTGTACTAATTTCCCTAAATATAACTTTTTTTAATTTGTAGGGGAAAATATTAATTACTCATATCACATACAAGGCATTTTATTTAATTTATGAGTCTTATTAGTCTTATTTAGACTTATTTATAATCCTAAGAGATTATATTTTTTATTTTATAGTCAGATATTGAGGTTTGGTATGAGCATGCTACTGTCTGACAAAACCTTTCTATCAATCAAAACACCATTCCTCTCTATAAAGCCAAAGGACAGAAGATCTGCTGTTTAAGAAAAAGAATGTGCAAAATCAGATGAACCAAACATACATTTTCTTTTCCATCCTCTATAAAAGACATTTAAAATTATATAATATTTATTGCATACTAAAATATCAATTGTATAATAAAATAAAAATGCTATATCTGCTTTTTAAATTTAATTATCAGCTACAAAAGGACACAGTATCTTTATAAAATATTTTATATAATATCTTGATTCTGGGTGTATTATAAATAACACAGAATAAATGCCTACTCATGAACTTTGTAGTTCAATGCTAGGATGAATAACACTCAAGAATTTTGAACTGCCAGCTGTACATGATCAACAAAGTCAAAATAAGTAAATAAGTGACCAGAGATTCAATGCAAATTCACATCACACCATCTGATTATGAATGTTAAAAATTTTAGATTTTTAAATTTCCTATTCTAGAAAGGGGCACTAGACAGACACATTCACCTATATGTTATTCTATCCAACATAAATTACCACTTAAAATTAAAACAAACAAGCAAAAAACAAAGAAATACAGTAAGTTCCCTACATATGAACCTTCAAGTTGTGAACTTTCAAAGAAGAGAATGTGCATTCATGCATCCAATCACATTAGTTAATTCACACGTCTGGCATACATTGTCTCATTTGTGCATCCTTTACAAGTAGTTGTACTTTTGTGTACTTTACTGTATAGTACTATATAAAGTACAACAGTACAGTATTTTTGTTTTAAGTCTAGGATGTCTGGAAGCAAGTGTAAAAGCAGTGGTGTTGTAGCTGGTGCTGTGTAGCTGATTGTGTTAGTTGGGTATATAAGCAAACTTTGTTTGACTTACGAATAACTTGGACTTATGGATGTGCCCTTGGAATGAAATTTGATCATATGTGGGGGACTTACTGTAGATAAGTTTATTTCACACATTCCATTTAAGATGACTGAGCGAGGGAATAAACAGGTCCTACCTTTTCCTGGTTGTGCTCCACTAAACAGTATCCAAACCATTGAGAGTACCCAGAGTCATGATAAGTGATTATGTTGGATTCTGGTACTACTTATAGTCACTGAGAGATGATTCTTATGTCATTGGAAATCCTATGTAATGTGTATAAAAGTTTGCGTAGAGAAATAACACTTTCCTATATCTACTTACCAATATGTTCAACTGTCCTAAACAGAGTTCTTTTTTTCTTTTGAAACATTTTTGTAAAAAAGCATTTCTGTCTTTGCACATTTGTGGCTGCTTTTTAATTTTTTTATTTCTTTGCTTAATAACATTTTACACACTTTTTACTTATCTTTAAATGTTTATAGTGAATAGTTAAATTCACATAAACCCCTTTTCATATACTTATTTTCATACTATTGTGACAAGCAATATATGTATCTGTCTATGCTTTAAATAAAAATAGCTTTGTATGAAAATATTATATATACATACTAAACATTTGTACATTTTCATGATAGAAATTACATTAAAAATACATTATCTTAATAACTAAAGTTAACTGACCAAAAATGCATTTTGGTTTACTAAATGCTTTTCTTACAAATATCTAAGATTTTCAACTGAGAACTTACACTAGAATCTATCTTGAGATTTAAAAAATTTTTAAAGGCATCTAGTTTTACATTTAAAAATATATAGATTGAAGTAGTGTATATTCTTATAATAGAATTTGGAGGAAACCTTTGGATAATTCACTTTGTGAGAAATTATAAGTGTAAGAAATTATATTTCTTTATATTGAGATTAATTTGAATTTAGTAAAGATTAATAAACCATCAGGGAGAATAAATTACAGTTCCTAATTGCTCTCCCCAGGACTATTTATAATAATTTCTGTCAGTATCTGGAGAAAAAGAATGTATATTAAACCTATGAAAATGCAGAATGGTGCTAACCACCTGCTTAATGAAAAAGCAAGTGCAAACTATTTTTATAGTCTTTATTCATTTACTGAGAACTTTAAGTGTTGAATATCTTCTACTAAACTACAGAGTAGTGTGATTTTTCTTCCAAAGCTCTGGAATTTGTTAAAGATGTTGTATCTTATCCAGTTGAATAGACCATCACATACAGTAAATCTAGACCAATGAGTATTACACAAATTTTACAGAATAATTTCCTAATATAGAAACACAAAACTTTAGTTTCATTTTACATTGAGGATTTTTTAGACAGGGGCATATTCTGTAAGAAATTTTTGCCATTGCAGGTTCTGTTGAGTATTATAATTAATGTATGACTAATGAGATTAATGTAATGACTAATGTTCATTAGCTCAATTTATGGATAAAATGAGGAGATGACAGCATACTGAAAAAATATATTACATATCCTCCATATACACACACAAAAGTTGCAGCATATCTGAAGTGAAAATTATTTAATTCTCAGAGAAAGAAGGGGCTTTGTTGTTGTTTCTCATTGTTTCCCTGGCACTTAGAACAGTATTTGGAACATAACAAACATTTAAGAAATAATTATAGAGTGAAAAATCTAATGCCTTTCCAAAGCAAAACTGATATAGTATTCAACAAAACAAATGTGATGTTTCTAGAAGAGAGTGGATGACTCATGTCTACAAAACAAATTCTATAAATCCCCATAGTTGATCTGGCAGGGAATCTAGTCATGAAGAATAACTTACCTTCAAGATAACCCTCAACATATCATAAGCTCATCACACAGGATGATGAGTGATGTATAATTGTTGTCATAGTTACTTCCATGTATGCTCTGAAGAAAATGAAAGCAAACTCCCAATATTGAGTTCTTGAAATTCATTAGCATCAAGCATTTCCTTTGTCTAAAATTTAAAAATAGAGTAAATCTTAGATGTCTGAGTAACACATATGGATGAAACAATAGCTATAAATAATCTGAAAATAACAATCAGGTCTATAGTTTGATATAAGTATAAGGAAACTTGAAGTGTGTTATTCATTCATAACAAGTGATACAGAAATTTCAATGATCTACCCAGTTTCGTTTGCTTGGAGACTTACAGCCTCACTAGAGCAAGATTATAGCCTCACTAGAGTCATGATGCTCCCTAGAGAACTAAAACAACTCCCAAAACACCAATATAACCAACAAGTGTCATTGCAGAAGGTCAAAACATTTCCACTTGTAAAATAAAATCAAATAAAGCCTCGCATAGAAGCTAGAATTAAATTCGGTTTTGAGAACGTACAACAGATAGTGATGGCATCCTTCAGAGAATGAATAAAATAAGATAAGCATAGAATTTAAAAGAATAGAAGGAACATTTAGCGTAGTGAATAGACGGATTTGTCTGTGCAGATTTCAAATACACAGGAGAATGTTAAAAGACAATATTAAAAAGGAAGACTAGTATATTTACAGTTAGTCTTATACGTTTCAATTTTTATTAGATGTTCTAAATAATAAAAATTATATAATACCAAATATTAGTATTTTTACTAATAGAAATTTAAAATATTTTCAAGATGTTTTTAATGCCATAGTAATAAGGGATTTTTCACACATCTTGAAGGATGCCTATCCAATTTTATGAAATCATTGCTTTATGCCATGGTGCAGATGGGGCAAGAATTGGTGGTTTTCAAATATAATAATAACAAAATCAAAACAGACTTTTAGAAGGTTAATCTTCAAGGCAGGGGTCTCCAGCCCGTGGAACGTGGACCCTTAGAGGTCTGCGGTCTATTGGGAACCAGGCAACACAGCAGAAGGTGAGGGACCAGCAAGCACAGCTCTGTTTCTCTCAGATCAGTGAAGGCATTAGATTCTCCCAGGAACTTCAACCTTCTTGTGAACTGTGCAAGTGAGGGATCTAGGTTGCAACCTCCTTAGTTGAATCTAATGCCAGATCCCACCACCGAAGAGAAAATTTGTCTTCCACGAAAAGATCCCTGATGCCAAAAGGACTGCTGTTCTAAGGAATGCAAAAATAGATGGAATAAGTGAGATGGAGATTATAGAACAAATCAAGGGCATCGTCATGGTCCATAGATAAAATAAGAAAGAAATCTGGATGGATGATAGTCTATGAAACCACTTCTGATCAAGCAAGCTGACAGTGATTTTCTCATACAGGGCATTAAAACCTTCCACATATAGAAATTTGAAGTCCTTGAGTAAATGAAAGGATGTCTTTTACTCCTCTTTTGCCTTTGAAAATATCTCTATTGTAATATAAAAAATAAATAATGTTCATAATGTTTTTAATGATCTAGAACAAGTTAAATTATGCTTCATATTGAATGTACTGAAAAGTATTGACCATGATTTCAAATTATTTCACATATATTATTTCACATAGAAATATTCACATATATCTTCTAGTATGTGTCCTAGGAAAATTTCTCAAAGCAATTAAGTACTTTCTGCAGGCTGCAATATAGTACAAATTGTATGTACATTAAAACCTGAACTGTCCAGAAATGAGTAGGTTTGGGCAGTGTGAAGCTCTATATTGTTTATTTTTTAATTTTCTGATTTATTTTTTATTCATCTGTAAAGTTGAAAACTATGAAATTTGTAATCATTCTATAGTTTAAATTTTTAAAAAACTTGTAAAATATTCACTTCTATTTTGCAATATATTAAAATACAATATATTAGTATTATCTTTGTGTTTCATTTGTCTGATTTATAAAATTATTAGCTTATATGTACTTATTGATGAATTTACTAAATATTACAAGTATCTTGCATAAATCTCTCTTGAATTTTTTAGTGAGAAACTTCATTTTCACAGTGGACAGAATTCTGCGTAACTTTGTCTTTTGGTTTTGAAAAATGTGGGAAATTTTCCAATAGGCAAGCAATTTCTATTTAAAACCGACATTTTGCCCAATGCTTCTTAGGTTAGCTCTATGTAAAATTTTATCCACAGAGTTTAAGTTAATTAGGACTACAGATATGACATTCTACTTTAGATAAGGTTCTTTTAAGGGCAAAAGGAAAATAGCACAAGAAACTATTGGAATGAAATTCAACACACAATCAACTTTCATTACATGTAAATTAGAACACAATTCTTTCAATCTAATATTTATATACTTATTATTTAATTAATATTTAAATATTTCTCTCAAAATATATCATGAATATTTTAGCTTATCTGAAGTAGAGAATTTAAGAAATTGTTGTGCAAAAGTAAATTCATTCAATTGAGTTAAATGATGCTACCTTTAAAATTTGCTCATTCCAGCTCAGAGCCGTGGCTCACACCTGTAATCTGCACTTCGGGATGCGGAGGTGGGATGATCACTTGAGGCCAGGAGATTGAGACCAGTCTAGGCAACATAGTAAGACACCATCTCTACAAAAAATAAAATAAAATAAAGAGAAGAAAGACAGAAAGACAGAAAGACAGAAAGAAAGAAAGAAAGAAAGAAAGAAAGAAAGAAAGAAAGAAAGAAAGAAAGAAAGAAAGAGAGGGAGGTAGGGAGGAAAGAAGGAAAGAGGGAGGAAGGGAGGGAGGGATGGAGAAAAGAAGGAAGAAAGGAAAGAAAAGAAAAAAAATGAAATTATCCAGCCCTGGTGGCGCATGCCTGTAGTCCTAACTACTTGGAAGGCTGAGGTGGAAGGATCTCTTGAATCCAGAAGCTCAAGGCCAACTGTGATGGTGCCACTGCACTCCAGACTGGGTTACAGATCAAGACACAGTACTCAAAAACAGAATAATAATGAATAAATAAGTAAAATCCACTCATTCACCTCACAGTCACCACTAACACTATTTTGTAATAACTGAGCTCTCCTCCCAAATGTGGTGCAATATGAGTGCTCAAGTTTTTAAAACAATAATAGTTCTTGAATATTTTTTCATTTCAGTAACTGCATTAATAATATAAATTAGCTATATATTTTAAATTTAAAACAAAACTGAGTTGTTTACTATCCTTACTCTGTATTTAGAAATGGGAAAAACAAGTCTAAATACTCATAGAGCAAAAAAGTGTATCCAGGGGCTGAAGCAATATCTCCCTTGATTAACAGCAAGATAATGGTGTAACTAAAGTTCAAATTAGGCAGATAATCTAATTACAGAGCCCAAGTCATAAAGAATTATGCAATTCTAAGCCACTGGTCAATTTGGGATGGAGATATTTGAAGCAAAGTTTATTTCATTGAAGAAAATATGTATGTGTATGACAATAATGTGTTCAATAGCTAGAGGGAAGAAGTTTTATAGGATAGATAGTCAGTATCTCAGTTGTCATAACAAATTGTATTTGAACTCTTTGAAAAAATCCTTGTTCAGTACAAGTTTTTTTAGAAACTAATATTTTGGAATGCCAAAAGTTATTACTAGTAAAACAAAAGAGCATATCAATTATGGCTTCTACCCCATTTCCCCCAAAATTAGTCTGGCCTATAAAGAGTATTTTTTAAAAAATCTATATACCAATCAAGGACAGACATTTTTTGCTTGGCATTCAAAGTGCCTATGAAAACATGAACATGGAAACAAAGTATAAACAATACTGTGAGTGTGTAAGTTGTCTTAGCATGTGTGTGTTGTAATGGATAATGCCTCTAACAAAACACTTCATTGATTTTTTTAAAGTAAGGAACTATATACTATACAGTACAAGAGCTCTAAAAAGTGTGGGATGGCTGGGCTTGGTGGCTCATGCCTATGATCCTAGCACTTCGGTAGGGCGAGATGAGAGGATTGCCAGAGTCCATGGGTTCCAGACCAGCCTGGGCAAATTGGTGATACCTTATCTCTACAGTAAATCAAAAAATTAGCCAGGCGTTGGTGGCACATGCCTGTAGTTCCAGCTACTTGGAAGCCTGAAGCAGAAGGATCACCTGAGCCCAGCAGGTTGAGGCTGCAGTGGCTGTGAGTCTGCCACTGCATAGTCTGGGTTATAAAGTGAGACTCTGACTCAAAAATAAATAAATAGATAGTTAGATAGATAGATAGATAAGAAAGATAATAAAAGTGTGGGATGACTAGTCAGTCCCCTAAAGGCGCTTGATTCTCAGGTAAACAGTATATGGGTAGAGCAAAAAACAGACTTTAGGAGTATAAAAATCTGAAGTTGTGTGTGTATGTGCATCCGTTGTAGTAGATATCCATGCCTTTCATTCAAATCTTCTAGTGTTAATAAGTTATTTTAAATTTAATAAGTTATTTTGAATTTGTTCTCAATTTGTACTTCACCAACATAAATGATTGTCAGTTAGCAACTAGTTTTCTTCAACACGTTGGAAAGATTATTTCACTGGCTTCTTTCCTACGGTTGTTAAATCTGTTATCAGTTTCATTTGTATTCCTTTGTAGGTGATTGCTGTTTTCTCTCTGCAGTATTCAACACATAATTTTTTGCTGAAGTATTTCAATATTTTCCCTAGTATGCTTTGCAGTTTTTTTCTGCTTGAAATTGTTATGCTTCTGGACTTGAAATATTTATGCATTCTAACAATTCAGAAAATTTTCTCCGTCATTACCTGTTTGAAATTACTTCTCCCTCATTCTCTTTATTCTCTTCTGGGTGTATATTAGAGCTAATCATAGAATGCCATAATAGGGTCTGTTAACTTTGTTTTTCCACATATTTATTCATCTGTTATAACTGTAGGATATTTTCTTCCACTCCATCCTTCAGGTTTTTTTGTTTTTTGTTTTTTGTTTTAACCTGTTCCCAATAATTTAATATGTTCACTTAAAAAAATTCAGGGATCACAATTTTTATTTCTGGAAGTTCTATTCAGATATTATAAAAAATAACTTAGCATTTTAAAATATAGTGTCAGCTGGGCTCGGTGGCTCAGCCTGCAATCCCGCGCCTTTGGGAGGCTGAGGTGAGTGGATTGCCTGAGCCCGCGGGTTCGAGACCCGCCTGGGCGGCGAGACCTCATCTCTACAATAAATCAAAAAATCAGCCAAGCGTGGTAGCGCATGCCTGTAATTCCGGCTTCTTGGAAGGCGGAGGCGGAAGGATCGCCGGAGCCCAGCAGGTCGAGGCTACGGTGGGCGGGAGCAGCCACTGCACTCCAGTCTGGGTTAGAGAGTGAGACTCCAATTAAAAAAAAAATAAAATAAAGTATAATAAAATATAGTGTCTATTTTATGCTTGTACTGTGAATTAACTCTTATTTCTTCAATTAAAAAATTGATGCATATTAGATGCGCATGTTTTAGAGGTACATGTTATAAATTAATACATTCATAGACTTCGTAAAGATTAAATCAGTGCAATTGGAAAGTCTATCACCTTAAATATTTGTCCTTTCTTTATGTTGGGAACATTGAAATTATTATCTTCTAAATATTTAGCACAATACAATAGATTTTTGTAAACTATAGTCATTATACTGATATATCAGACACTAAATCTTATTTCTTCTATCAAACTGTACATTTGTACCCATTAATAAACCTCTCTTCATTCCTCCCTCCCACCTATGCTTCCAAGCCTTTGCTACCCACCAAACTACTCTCTATCTTCATGCTATCCACTTACTATAATTCCACAAATGAGTGAAAATATGTGATCTTTGTCTTTCTGTACTTGGCTGATGTCACGTATCATGACCTTCAGTTCCACTTATATTTCTGCAAATAATAGAATTTCATTCTTTTTATGGCTCAATAATATTCCATTGTTTATATATACTGCATTTTCTTTATCATTCATCTGTTGATGGGCACTTGATTGAGTCCATATTTTGCCTATCATGAATAACGCTGCAATAAGCATGGGAGCGCAGTATATTGATTTCCTCTCATTTGAATATATACACATAGTGAAATTTCTGAATCATATGGTAGCTTTTCAGTTTTCTGAGGCTCTTTTGTCGAGTTTTCCAAAGTGGCTGTAATAGTTTACATTTCCAACATTAAGAGGGTTACCCTTTCTACACATTCTCACAATATCCGTTATTCTCTGTCTTTTTGTTACAAACAGTTTTCACTGGGCTCTGATTATATCTCACGTGGTTTTGGTTTGCATTTCTCTAATTATTGATGTTTTAACATTTTTATATTGTTATTGGCCATTTGTATGTCTCTTTTTGAGAAATTTCTATTAGGATATTTTGTTCATTTTTTAAATGAGATTATTAATTTTTTTTGCTATTGAGTTGTTTGAGCTCCTTGTATATTCTCATTATTAATACTTTGTCAGATGGATAGTTTGCAAATATTTTCTCCCATTCAGTAAGATGACTTTTCACTTTTTAATTGTTTCCTTTTCTGTGCGCAAGATTTTAAGCTTGATATAATCCCATATTAAAATTTGTATTTCAGTTGTCTGTGCTTTTAAGGTTTTACACAAGAACCTTTGCCCAGACCCATGCCTTGGAGTGTTACTCTAATGTTTTCTTCTAGTAGTTTAACAGATTTAAGTCTCTAGTCCATTTTCATTTGACTTTTGTGTATGGTAAGATATTGGAGTTTAGTTTTATTTTTTGCATATGGTTTTCCAGTTTTTCCAGGACCATTTATTGAAGAGATAGTCCTTTTCCCCGAGGTGTGTTCTTGATGTCCTTGTATTACATGAGTTGACTGTAAATGTGTGTATTTATATCTGGGTTCTCTGCTCTATTCCATTGGTCTATGTGTCTGTTGTTATGCCAGAACCATGCAAATTTGGTTACTATAGCTTCATAGTATATTTTGAAGGTCTGATTATGTAAGGTATCAACCTTCAGTTCTGTTCTTTTTGCTCAGGATTACAGTGTCTATTCAAAGTTTTTTGTGATTTGATATACATTTTAACTTTGTTTTACCCTTTCTGCAAAAATAGTCATTGGTATTTTGATAGGTTTTGCAATGAATCTGTAAATTGCTTTGAGTATAATTGTTATTATAAGAATATTAATTTTTCCAATATGAACATGGAATATGTTTCCATGTTTATGTCCCCTTCAATTTTTTCATCAGTGTTTTATAGTTTTTCTTGTATGGGTTTTAAATGATTTAAATATACTAATTTTATACACTGTGTCTGATAATTTTAATGTTTGAGAGCTTGAATTCTTCTACTTTTTAGTTTGTCTGTTTTAGTATCACACTCTCCACCACCACTCCTCACCAAAGTCTTGTTGACACTAACTCTCCATGAGTATTTTAATATGGTACTTGGTCAAATATCAATGACAACCAAGGCTAAAGGATTACTTAGTAAAAACAAGCTTGGAATTTAGAGATCACCCATTGTTCTGATGACACTTTTGGAAATATCTGTTTATATTCCAAATAATAATAAAACTTTTAGTATCTTCCCCTCCTCACCCCAGACAGGAATTTATGGTTTTCATTCTAAAGAAATTGATCTCTCTCCCTTTCTTTCTCTCTCTCCCTCTCTCTCTGAAAAGTGTGCTTGCCATGCTATTAAGGTTCCAAGTTTCATCATTTAAAGATTTCTGTTGCACACATAAATGACATCAAATTTCATTCTTTCGTCCTATGGGGAATCAGACATGGGAACAAGTGCTAAGCTTGCTGTGTGAAAATAGACTGTTTTCTGATTCCAAATCTTGTTTTTACTGGTAAGATAAATAAATAAATAAAATTTTAAAAACTCAACACTTAGTCGCAACTGTACATCATGATTTTAGATCATGACCTCAAGTCTGGTGAAACTTAATTGCTGGAATCTTTTGAAACATAAGTAGAAGGTGTATCTTCCAAAAGGAGTATGCTTATATTTCAACCAATTGTACTGAGAAAAGCATTGGATCATTCTGGACTACAGGGTGGTCTGCATAATGACAAGTTACTGTTTCCATTCTCAAGTAAGAATTTTGTTTGCTTGTTTTCCTATTGTGAGACCTTGTCCAGGATTGTTAAGTTTCATATATCAATAGTACAATATTATTTGTCCAGGCTACTTTTTATTTGAAGAAGTGGTATCTGTGCTTCTTGGCTTCATGAAGATTGTGCTTGTGCTATAACTTTACTAATTTAAATTAGACTCACAAGTTAGTTTAGTTGGCATTTACTTACTTATGTTTGTTACAAAACACCTGTAATTCATTATCTATTATTTATAGATACATCTTCTTCTGAAAGCTGATGTTGCAAGAACCACCACCACTGCCCTCCCCAGAGAGAAAATATATCAGCTATCATTTTATTAAAATGACACAGGATAAATCCAACCCAAAAATTTACCTAACTGATTGTGTTTATCAAAAAACTTGTTATTTTGTTAAGACTTTTGTCGGCTCACTCTGTCCTGAGTTCTCCCTATAGTGTAGTATTTTAAAGCTCAGTTGAAGTCCTTACAATTGTTTTGATGATTGATGTTACCATTCTAAAATTTCAAGCTACTGTGAATTGTATATAATTCTAAAATCAACAACTTCATCTACTTACAAATAGTGAGACATTTTGATAATGTTTGAGTATATTATCACAGATATAACAAGTCTTTCTGGGTTGAGGATACATTATATGTTCTTCTCTCTGTAATTTTACATTTCATAAAAGTGTTTTTCACTATGCTTTCAAAGAGGAGAAAATAATCTTATGAAACATCAACTCTCTTTTGGTTTTCATAATGAAAATAAAAATGCAACATTTTCTACATGTACATTTTATTTTTCAGGCATATAATTCTTTCAATAAAGATTTTTTGTTTTCATTTGAACTGGAAACTTTTGGTCAGTTCAAATCCATACTTATTTGTTCCCTTTTATGGAAGCCCAAATTATCTTGTGCTTTGACTTTTCAAAAGTTAAGATTATGCTTCAAATAGAATTATTCTTTCATTCTGAATTAATAGTTATAAACACTCTAAAGATGAAAGCATATCATAAATGGAATATAAATTATAAAATAAAATTATTCTAATATTCATCTCTATCAATCAAAGGATGTACCCAATTTGATCTACTCAGTGCCCTCACAGGATGTAATTGTAATGGATACATTTTAATCTACAGACAGTAATTTGAATATCATTGTGTTTAGTTTATAAACACTATAATTAAGGTAATAGTCAGACTTCATTATTATGTATACTTTTAAAATCTTATTCAAGTTCTAATCTCAATAAAAGTCCTCATTTATATCGATGTTTGCACCAAACATATCTACTATCATATTTTAAATCATTTGTTCAATCTTATGTAACTGTCATTTTCTCAATTCTACTTTAACTGATTTCAGCTGTTGTTTATATTGTTTTAAGCTTCAAGTTTGGAGTGACTGCATATAGTATACTTATATGCTAGCAAGTTAATTTTAAATGGAAGCTTGATAAGAAATTTGGTAAGTATGAGTAGGTAAAATAAGTTGCTAGATTCATAATTTATCTACAAAAATATCAAATATTATCAATAAGCAGCCAGTATCAAATTACATTAACTTTTTCTTAATTTCTTTAAATTAGTATAGTTTAGAAATCTTTCTAAATACTCATTTTGCAGGATGTGAAAAAAAAACTAGGTACATACTATCTAAACTAAGAAAAAGTATTTACAAAGACACAGAGGCTAGAATTGGCAGGGTAACTAGAGAAACTGACATGGATATTGACCTTGATAGAAGGATCCACATCACCTGAGAGAAAGCCTTATGAATTTATTCAAAGTATGTATGTGTAAGATGGAAGAGTTATTTAAAACTAACTTGCATATGGGTTCAAAGAACCTATTCAGTAAATGATGCTGTGAAAACTGACTGACCACATGCAAAAGACTGAAACCTATTTATCACCATACACAAAAGTCAACTCTAAATGGATCAAAGACCTGAACATAAAACCTCAAAGGATAAGAATCTTAGAGAATGCAGGAGATACCCTTACAGAAATTAGAGTAGGCAACCAATCTCTGATCTTATGGTGTCCATGCCATAAGAGAGAAGATAGACAACTGGGACCTCATTAAACTGAAAAGCTTCTGCAAAGTAAAAGAAACCATCAGGAGAGTGGGGAGACAGGTCACAGAATGGGAAAAAATATTTGCCAACTCTATATTTGACAAAGACCTAACATCCAAGATCTGTAAGGAACTCAAAGGTGCGAAAAGGAAAAAAAAAAAGTCCCATTAAAAACATGGGCAAAAGACATGAATAGACACTTCTCAAAAGAAGATATTCCGGCAGCCAACAGACCCATGAAAAAGTGCTCAGCCTCACTAATCGTCAGAGAAATGCAAATGAGAACCACACTGAGATATCACCTAAACCCAGTAAGAATGGCCATCATTAATAAAACAACAACAAAGCCGGGCTCGGTGGCTTATCCTGTAATCCCACGCCTTTGGGAGACTGAGGTGAGTGGATGCCTGAGCCCATGGGTTCGAGACCCACCTGGGCAGCGAGACCTCATTTCTACAATAAATCAAAACATCAGCCGGGGCGTGGTAGCGCATGCCTGTAATTCCAGCTACTCGGAAGGCTGAGGCGGAAGGATCACCGGAGCCCAACAGGTGAGGCTGTGGTGGCTGGGAGCAGTCACTGCATTCCCATCTGGGTGACTGAGTAAGACTCCAACTCAAACAACAACAACAACAACAACAGATGCTGGCAAGGATGGTAAGAAAAGAATTAGCAGTAGTGGGAAACTGCCAGGAGGGCAACGGGGAAGTGGAATTGGCAGTGATGGGAATCTGCTTGGGGAAGGGGGGGCACACCTCATCAACAAGGATATACATAATGAACACTTGTATACCTAACTCTGAATCATACCCCACATCTTTAAAATAAAAAAAAATAAAATAACAAAAAGGGGACACTTCTACACTGCTGATGGTAATGCAAACTGTTTGGAAAACAGTGTGGCAATCTCTAAAATAACTAGACATTAACCTTCCACATGATCCAGCAATCTCCCTACTGGGAATATACCTGGAAGGAACTCAATCATTCTACAAAAAAGATACCTGCACACACATGCTTTTTTGCAGCACTATTCACAATAGCAAAAACATAGAACCAACCATGCTGCCCATCAAAATTGGACTGGATAAAAAAATGTGGTACATATGTGCAATGGACTATTACACAACCATAAAGAAGAACAAACATATGGACTTCACAGCAACTTGGATGGATTTGGAGTTGATCTTACTCAGTGATCTATCACAGAAACAAAGAACAGAGTACCATATGTTTCCACTCATAAGTGGACTCTGAACATTTACCCTAATACTAGAAGAAAGGGATTGGGAGTGGTGGGATATTGCCGGGGTTGGGTAGAAACACAACATCAATAAGGGTACCTGATCTCAAACCAGGCAAAGTGAGGACCAAAGGGAGGCCCAAATTTTACCTGTACAATGTCCATTTGTATACCTAATCCTGAATTGTACACACATCATTAAAATAAAACATATATTAAACAAGTAAATGAATAATAAAAATATTTTTATGACACACACCACCACCACATCACATATGTACATACTGCACACACAAAAATTTTGTGTGTTATGTGTGATTGTATGTATCACAACAAAAATTTGATGATTTGATCATGTATGTAGGTCTGTTTTCATATAAACATTCAATCTTACAAAAATATTATGTGAATGTGTATATTTATACACAAAATGTGTACACTTTCTTTGTAACCCAAAACTGGTAGATTTAGTGTATATAAAGATTCTGTGATTTTATTATATGAATTATGTGAAATTAAAAAAATCTTAATCTCAGTTTTTCATCACCTTCTTTTCTGAGGCACATGTTAACTTACTAGATTTCATCCTGTGCAAGCAATATGTCAGATCTGTAACAGGGGTATTATTTCAATTAAATGATTAGAGATTTGTGATATTTTTAAATGTTTCTGTGGACTCCTATAAAGTTATAAAATCTTAATCTGCCTCTACCCTCCATAAAAGGATACAGCTTGTTCCATTTAACAACTCTCAAAACTCAGAGGATTTAAACAATAACAAATGTATTATGTTTCATGATTCTATGGATCAGGGATTCAGGCAGATTTTGATTAGGGTCTGTTTGTTTGTTTTTGTTATTCCATGTGGTACCAACAGAGAATACACTTTAGAATTCACATGGAATATGGGCAGGTCTGGCTGACTCAAGACAGCTTTACTCTTAGGTGGTGGAATGTCTAGCAGGTTAGACTCAATTGGTAGTTTCCCATTAATTGGAATTCATACACTGAAGCTCAGGGATTCCAAATAAAATGTTTTAGGAGGGCCAGAACCAAACTGCAAGAACCCTGGAGGTCTAACCTTGCAATTTTGGAAAAAGTCGATTTGCTGCATTCTTTTGTACTAACAATTCTCTAAGGCCAACCCATATTCAAGGGGGGAAAAAATGTCTCTACCTCTCAACTGGAAGAATAGCAAAGCAATTACAAGCACATCTAATCTCCCATAAAGTTGAACTCTAAAAGACTTTTCTTAAAAAGATCTTTTCTTTTAATATCCTTATTTATCATATTTTCTAAGGTGAAGCAAGTGTGTTTAATTATTCTCTCAAAGCTGGACAATGTGGCTCCGGCTTGTAATCCCAGAAGTTTTGGAGGTCAAGGCAGGAGAATTCTTTGAGGCAAGGAGTTCAAGACAAGTTTGGACAAAATAGAAAGTGGCAGATAGTAAGCTTAAACTGAAACACAATAGTGTTTGTGAACATTGAAAAGTGGGGAGAGTTAATCTCCCAGCATCTTAGACTTGATGCTTTTATATTAATGAGATTGGTTTCAAATTGCAAATGGTTGCATTTTTCTCTGCACTTTCATAGTAATGTTAATGATTATGTATCAGGTTCAAACATGGAAAGTTCACTTTCAGAGATTTTTGGTGACATTATAAGCAACGATTTCATTTTCTTTATTATATTTTGGTTTGTTTGTTTGTTTGTTTGTTTTTTGAGTTGGAGTCTCACTCTGTCACCCAGACTGGAATGCAGTGGCCCCTCCCAGCCACTGCAGCCTCCACCTACTGGGCTCTGGCGATCTTTCCGCCTCAGCCTTCCAAGTAGCTGGAACTACAGGCGCGCACTACCACACCCGGCTAATTTTTTGATTTATTGTAGAGATGAGGTCTCACCAAGTTTCCCAGGCAGGTCTCCAACCCGCGGGCTCAGGCAATCCACTCATCTCAGCCTCCCAAGGCACGGGATTACAGACTGAGCCACCGCGGCCGGCTTCTTTATTATATTTTAGTAAAAGTTTATCAGTTGTAAAAACAAACAGAAAAAAGAAACACAGTTTTCTGTGTTATTTGTAATGTTGAATGTTTTATTTCCAACCATAGCTAGCTTTCTGTGGTCTGCCTATATAGAAGTCACTAAATTTTATTCATAAATTTGCCTCTAATTTAAGTACCCATCAAATCACATCATGGCCCAGGCTTTAACTATCAAGAAAAAAGCATACTACATAATCAGTTTTTATAATTGTCATCATGTGCAATTTTCAACCATAATTTCTTGTAATCCTCATCCTAAAAACAGATAAGAAAGTTTCATTATTAACTGTTAAGATACAAGAATGCTAATTTGCAAGAAAGATAACCGAATCAAAGGCGGAGGCTGAATTTTAAGTACAAATGTATGGAAATTATGATTATGGTTCCATAATTTGAAAGTGTGTTCTGTCCAGTATCCCCAAATGATTTCAAGCTTTAAGCATTATGTAGCATAGCTAAATTTAATGTGTGCAAATGGCTCATCTAATTATTTTCCAGCAGATAAAATAAAACCTATACTTTTATATTTAATGAAATTATGATTAATAATTGCAGTCATTTTCTACTTAAATATTAACTCATTATTATGACCATTTTGATATAATTTATTAGTCTTCTTTCACGATATTGATATTAAAACACTTAGCATTTTTTACATAGTAATATTAGACTGTTTACTTCAAAATATATGTATATAGGAGAAAAGAGTGGTTGAGGTATTTGATCAAATGAAAACCAACTTACCAGGCACAAATCCTATTCTTTAAAAACTAGATTTGTTCTTAAACAAAAAAAATTAAGAGCATTTTGTTAAGTTCTCAACTACTTTATATTGAGCTGGAATCAAGAGGAAATTTCCTGGGGAGCATCGGGACAGGGTTCTGATGATAGTTTGTGGAGAAATTGCCTATGGAATCTTGATTAGTCAAAGATAAAACTACTAGGGACTTAGCAATAACATGTATGTGGTATTAAAATAGAATTCATTGCTTTTAAGAGAGAAAAAACAAGATGATTCCATTTAAATGAAACATTTATGTGTAGGTTAGAGCCAAAGAGAAAATTTCTGAAGTAGAAGATTTTTTTTTAACATTTCAAATATACTAGATGGATACATGGAGGTGTTTGAGTACTAGTTTTCTCATCATAAAAGAAAAAGAAAGAGAGAAACAGAGAGAGAGAGGAAAGAAGTTTATTTTGACTCACTGATGAATTACTTAAAATTCTGCTCATGTTAGAACAAAGCTTTTTTATTTCTGCCTATTGAAATTACAAGATAATAAAATACCCCAAACTTAATTCCAAACCTCAAAGACCTCTAACAGTATTTTGTTTTTTCTCACGGGAATAGTTCTCATACTTGGCCAAAAATCTGATACTTGTCATGAAGAGTATTTAATCATTAAAACAAATAACTAATAGACAAAACATTAACAAATAAACTCTCAGTAAAACAATTAAATCCAAGTGACTACAAAGACAGTTGATAGACTGAAGGCAAGGAGAATAACTCAACTTATTTAAATTTTTTTCTCTAAATAATTTTCAAATGGAAAACTTAGTCCAGTATTAAGACATAATTCATAGAACATATTATAGATTAAATTGGAAAAAAGACCGGCAAAAAAAAAAATGGAAAATTATATTGATACTTGAAACTGAAACCAAATATCAAACTAGAATCATCCTTAATATGTTACAGGAAATGTATTAACTGATTTGTTTTATTTTTTTGCTGTATTATTTTTTGTTGATTACATCCACTATAATAGAAATGCGAGATAAGCTGCCAAACTTGGTTGTAACATTACTAGAGAAAGCAATGACGGCTCTTTCTAAAGAAAAAAAAATCAGCTTAGTTGGGATCTTTTAAGTCAATGAATTAATAGTAGAAAACACAGGTTTAATCGTGTCTCATTACACTTAGACCCTAGTAAACATGGAGCAATAAAAAGTTCAGACACTTTTGCAAAAGATTCTCCAAATAGATTTTGCAAATAAAAATCTTTCAATCTGTGGATAGGATAAATCTACATAATTTGTTGATTTGCTTTGGTTTAAATATTTATATCAGGAAAATCAAACAAGCTAAATGAGCCAATATTTACAACTCTAATGCAAAGAATAAGTGCATCTGTGATGAAAGCAACCTTTTAAAGCAAGTCAAAATGATTATCCCAAGTAAAATTTTTCAGAATCACATTTTAAATATTCCTTTTGACTTTCATCTTTTTTAAAAAAACTTATTTTTATTTTAAAATTGTTGGGTACAGTTAAGGGTTAGGTATACAAGTATGCATCATTCAGGCACCCTTGTTGATAAGAGGTGTCTCCCCATCTCCAGACAGATATTGACTACCATTAGTCCCACCTCCCTTCCCCTCCCCAACCCCCCCATAGTTTCCCACCACTGTCAGTCCTTTTCTTATAGTGTTATGATAGATGTCCAAGGTCCACTATATGAGGGAGAACATGTGATACTCAGATCTTTGTTTCTGTGAGAGATCACTCAGTATTATAGACTTTAGTTCCAACCAGGTTGCTGCAAAATTCATGATTTTCTTCTTTTTTATGGCTACATAGTATTCCATCATGTATATGTACCACATTTTTTAATCCAATTCTCTTTTGATGGACAGCCTGGTTGGTTCCAGGTTCTTACTATTGTGAACAATGCTGCGATAAACATACGTGTGCAGGTATCTTTTTTATAGTGATTTGAGTTCTTCAGGGTATATTCCCAGTAGGGGAATTGCAGGGTCATATGGGAGATCGATGATTAGAGCTTTTAGGAATCGCCACGCTGCTTTCCACAGAGGTTGCACTAGTTTACACTCCCACCAACAGTGTAGAAGTGTTCCCTTTTCACCACATCCTCTCCAGCATCTGCTATTTTTTGAATTACTGATAATTGCCATTCTGACTGGAGTTAGGTGGTATTTTCTACCTGGCTAAAGTAAGCAGTAAGTAAAACTTTCATATAATTATATGCCAGTATAAGTATTTTACCTTTATATTTTATATGTTTATCACTTTTATCTTAAAAGGCATGCTGAGGATGGGCTTATATCACTGTCAATCATATGGACAAATAAAATTGGAGCGGTCAGTCATATGGACAAAGTTGGAGATATTTATATCACTGGATCCCTAATAACACAACACAGAATCCAAATCATAAACAAAGAAGACATAGTTCTCATTTACCATGATTTTTCAATTATTTAAAATATGATTTTAAAATGTTAACATCTAGAAAGTAGAGATATTAGGTTATTAAGCTATTTAGTAATACAAGATTTATACATAGGCATGAATGAAGGTTTTTCTGCATCCTGTTATGTTTTATCTTGATTGAACATACTCAAGTTTTGTAACATAGTTTTGGAAAACTTGGATATGAAGAGTTCTCACTGTTCACCAGTTGCAATTTCCTAATTTTATGTTGAAAGGGGTCAGGACACAAC
Organism: Cephalopachus bancanus; assembly: GCA_027257055.1. NCBI lineage: Eukaryota > Metazoa > Chordata > Mammalia > Primates > Tarsiidae > Cephalopachus > Cephalopachus bancanus. Next base: position 1,535,616 of record JAPVLO010000274.1, read on the forward strand.
ACCCTCAACTATGTCACTTTGACATAAGAATTATTCTGGAATAAAAGTACTTGAAAAACAGTGAGTACAGGAAGCTCCATTGGACCTTCAATTTGTTTCTTAAAAATGGAAGATAAGATTCCCACATGAAACTTGCCAAATTTATACCAGAAGGAAAGTAACATTTTTGTTATCAAGAATGGGAATTTGAGGCTGAAGGAAATCTGTACGAACAACCCTTATCTTCATAGGCACTCCTCTCTCTTATTATCTACCCTAGCTCAGGTCCCTTCGCCTTATCGTATTTTCACAATGCCTTCCCTGTCTAATTCGGGATAGAAGTGTTTGATGCTAACTGCTTCTTCAGGTCTTCATTTCCTTATGAGGGCTCCCGTGTCACATAAAATTTATATTGAATACATTTTTATGTGTCTCTCCTGTTGATCTGTCTTATGTTAATTTAATTTTCCAGTCCAGCCAAAATATTCTAAGAGAGTAGAGATAAAATTTTGCATCTTCTACAATATATAGAGAAACCGAGATCCCAGGGAAGAAAAACGATTTATGACATGACTATTTAAATAAATGCCCAAAGCAGAATTAGAATATAGTGGCTTGACATGTGAAAAGTAAGGCCACCCCAGAAGCAAAGAGCATTTTCCAGTCATTGTTTGAAATTGCTATTCATGGTGATAATAAAAAGCAGGATGTTTTTAGCTTGTGTTATTATTGTTTAATCTTCTCTGCACACATCATAACCTCTTATTTCCCAAACTTGGGACACTTCTTCCTCATCACTGCTAGAATCCCATCCTGCTCTAATAAAACCAAGAACATAGATTATTCCTCATGTCCTGTGCTTTTGTAAGTATTCAAACTAATGATGTTACATCAAATCATTTCAGAAACATTTCTAAAACACAAAAGAACAATTGTGCATAAGTAGTACATTTTGTAAGATGCGGGAATTTACAAGAAGACATAGTTGAAAGAGGTCACAGGACTCCAGATGTTACTTATGTAAAACCTTAATAAAGGCAAAGAACTCACTGCAGCAGGAAAAAGAAAGAGTATATGCAAACATCTGAGATACCCAAGACATACTGCTAAAGTTCAGAGGGTTCATTCTCAATTGCAAGGGACGTGTTTCATCTTGAGATTGTGAACCACCAAGGCACATACTCAAGATATCTTGTCACATGTTTACTGAAGGGACTCTTCATCTACTTTCATTTATTTTCACATAGCTAAAAGCAGACTGTGTAACCATACAAATAAATTGTAAATAATTAATGTGTTTTAATGAACAATATAGATAAATTTATACAAAATATTTTCATAGGAGTTTTAACACTAATCAGTTATTGTAAATCACCAGCAAAAAATGTTTCCTACAGTCTTTTGATCAATGTTGCTGTCATTAAATTTACTGATTGATTACAAGTTGAGTATATATCTTGGTCCCAAACATGTTTACTTCTTCAGCAGAAAACTATATGGTTAGAAGTCACTTCCAAATAGAGTTTACATGGACCATTCCAAAGAACTTGTCATAAGCATACTCCTAGAGCCTTAAGGCTATTGTGAGTCCAACAAATCATTCCTAAACTGAAATTTCTTTTAGTTTGTCAGGCAGTCCTGATTTTTACAATGGCCACTTTTCTCAGAAAAATTGGTATAGATAATACCACAATAAGTGGGTACACAGTGATATTTTAAGTCTATTGTATCTGAGCATTATCTCACCATAACATTTATGTCTATAATATAGTCATCCATGGCTATGTTTTGAACAAAATCCTTTGTAGATGTTTGAGAGTTAAGAATTTCAATATGATATTTTCAAAAGTTGTCTAATATAATAAGCATAAACTTTAGAATAGGGAAGAATGCAAATCAGCTTTAAAATTACAACAAAAGTTCATTTGTGTAAGTTGAATTGTATCCCCCAAAATTCTTAGCAAAATCCTAAATTCCAGTACTTCAGAATGTGACAGCATTTGGAGACAGGGTCTTTAAGGTGGTAACTAAGGTAAATGAGGTGAAGAGTGAGGTTCTGGATCCTGTATGATGTTGTTCTCTTAAGAAGAGCACATAAGGACACAGAAATGTGTACACACAAAAGATAGACAACATGAGGACACAATGAGAAGGTGACCATCTGCAAACCAAGGAAAGAGGTTTCAGAAAAAAACAATTATGATAACAATTTGGTCTTGGACTTCAAGCACTCAAAACCGTGAAAAAATAAATTTCTGTTGTTAAGCCACCCAGGTGGTATATACTGTTATGGCAGTTTTAGAAAACTAATGCATTTACCTACCCTTATTTTTATTAAAATCTTTGTGATGCCATCATCACCTGGATCAGCACAGTCTCCAGCCTTTTTGGCATCAAGGACCATTTCGTGAAAACAATTTTTTCCACCAATGGAGGAGAGGAGGAGTCATCAGGCATTAGATTCTTATAAGGAGCACATAACCTGTATCCCTCACATACGCAGATTACAATAAGGTTCACGCTCCTTATGAGAATCGAATGCCACCAGTGATCTGACAGCAGATGGAGCTCTGCTCGCCCTCCACTCGCCTCCTGCTCTGTGGCCTGTTCTTATCAAGCCACCAACCAGCACCAGTCTTCAGTCTGGGGTTGGGGATCCCTGACCTAGTTGAATCCAGAGCTGATGCTTGTTAAATCCACCGGGATCCATTATGGATCTTCAGCTTCACACAAATGAAATTCTTAAAGGAATGGCTTCACTCTTAAGAGCATCTATGAATACAGATAATATGATCCTCTTGCTGTCAAGATTCATACAAAGTAGTAAAGTAATACTTGCTTTTCCTTTTTGCACTACTTATTTATTGCCCCTGTTCCATCAGCAATTGTTTGTACTTTGTACACTAACTATTAAATTTTACTCAGACTCTTTCCCCACAGTAGAACAGGGGACTGACTCATGGAGTTGGAAGAAATATGAGTGGAACCAAAGTGGCCTCTTTTATCTATTACCAGTTATATGGAACAGAGTTGGAAAAGCACATATTCATAAGACAATTTGTCTACTAGGTACTAAAGAGGAAGAAACTTACTCAGTTAAGCCTGGTGAGGGGAAGAAGCAACAAGCCCATCTTTTTTCTTTTTTTAGCTCAAACATTTAACATTTAGAATTTTCATGGTGTCATATTTAAAAGTTGACCTTTTTTCTTGAACTTGTAAATGCAATCTAGATCTTAGCACTACAGAATCAGGAAGAGCAAAGGAAAACAAATAAATTTACTGAAGGTCTTACATCAGACTCTTTTCCACCGTGTCTTATCAATCCATCCAAAGGTGTTTTTGTTTACTTTCCCACGTACGTTTTAACACACTCACCATTTGATCTCGCAATCCTTCTCTTCAGTCTCTAACCATTCCCAGTTTAGTAAGCAGATGATTCAATGGCCCACTCCAAATTTCACACTCCACTAGTTTGTAGGTTGAAGCTTTTAAAGAAGTCCAATGTATCTACATTGTTGTACTCCAACTGCTATAAAATGGGTTTCTTGGTATGGCTATATAAATGATCGCACATTTTTATTTTTAATTTTTTTAAGTTGGAGTCTCACTCGGTCGCCCAGACTGGAGTACAGTGGCCGCTCCCGGCCATTGCAGCCTCTACCTTCTGGGCTCCAGTGATCCTTCCGCCTCAGCCTTCCAAGTAGCTGGAATTACAGGCACGCTCTACCACGGACGGCTGATTTTTTGATTTACTGATTTATTGTAGAGATGAGGTCTCGCTGCCCAGGTGGGTCTCGAACCCACGGGCTCAGTCAATCCACTCACCTCAGCCTCCCAAAGGCGCAGGATTACAGGCTGCGCCACCGAGCCCGGCTTGATCGAACTTTTTTAAATGTTAATTATTGTTACAGACTACTATTACCTTTGGAGGTACTTGCTTCAGGTGCTGAGTATAAAATTGCCAATCTAGAATGAGTAGTTATCCTAATCAAGACATATTAGTATCCCCTCGGGTCCATGCACAACAGGCCAAAATTATCCACTTAACAGCTACAGGTCAGCCCAGATCCCCTTAGGGTTCTGTTAGTAGTGAGGTTCCTGCTGAAGAAACTGAACAACTGTTAGACAATTTTTAAGTTTCTGAGAACAGTGCAATATGTCTTTTTTTTTTTTCCTGCTATTTTTCCTGAATGGTTATATGACCCCATGCCGCATATAGTCAATCACTTTTACAGAGAAAATAGAGGCTGGGTGTGGTGGCACACACTTATAATTTCGATGCTTTGGGAGGGTAAGGCAGAAAACTTACTTGAGTCCAAGCGTTTGAGACCAGCCTAGGTGACAGAACAGACCCTGTTTAAAAAAAATCCAGCCGGGCTCGGTGGCTCAGCCTGTAATCCCGCGCCTTTGGGAGGCTGAGGTGAGTGGATTGCCTGAGCCCGCGGGTTCGAGACCCGCCTGGGCAGCGAGACCTCATCTCTACAATAAATCAAAAAATCAGCCGGGCATGGTAGCGCATGCCTGTAATTCTGGCTACACGGAAGGCTGAGGAGGAAGGATCGCTAGAGCCCAGCAGGTTGAGGTTGCGGTGGCCGGGAGCGGCCACTGCACTCCAGTCTGGGCGACAGAGTGAGACTCCAACTCAAAAAAAAAAAAAAAAAAAAAAATCCACTTTTTGGATATAGTATAAATGTGTGTGTGTATGTGTCCACATATTTACACATGCATACACATACAGACATCATTATATTCAACTTTGATTTTCCATCTCCAAAGCAATATATATTTATATATTCATAATGTATGCTTTATCCTAGAATCCCTTTTACCTTATAATCATATGGGACTTGTTGTTTGAACTATACTGCCAGTTCTTTGGCTATTGTCTAAGAATTTGTATAAAACGCTACTGTTTTATTATTGTTATCTAGTTCCTGTGATTTAGGAAGAATAATTTTCCTAATTTTGCTAGCCTAGTGGACATTTATCTGTTCACAGAAATTCCAGTCATTGACCAGACACAATATGGCAACATCACAGAATGAATGCCCTGTTGGACATCAGTTGTTAAGTGAAATCTGTACATTTTGCTTCCTGCTCAGTGTTCTTTGTTAACTGATATTAGGGAGATGCCAGTTCTGCTAAGGGATTAGGTAACTCATCAGGTAGACCTAATTATTGGTACCACCTAAACGTATAGCAGCCACTTATTCATTAAAGGGATTCTTACTGATGTAGCATATTTTTAAATATATCAGTTCTAGCTTATCTGTGTGTTTTCCTCTCTATTGGAATGTTTTTCTGACCAAAAATCATGTCATGAAAAGTACATTAATAGTCTCAAAATAATTTTAATTTCTTTCATAACAGAATCCATTTCAATTAAAGTCCAATAACAGATCAAAAATTGTCTTCCAATGGAAATTTATAAGGCAGCAACTTTGGGCAAATTCTACTTCAAAATTCCAGCTATTATTACACGGTGGCTGCCATAAGCTTTTGTCAAAAGCTCTAGACAGCTAAGTGCAAGTAGTGGACACTTCTAATATCACATGAGCATTGGAGATACAATGCCTCGAAGAAAAAAGCTGGATTAAGCTATTAGACCAATCTCTTTTAAATTCTAAGATTGCGAGCTGGGCTCGGTGGCTCAGCCTGTAATCCCACGCCTTTGGGAGGCTAAGGGGAGTGGATTGCCTGAGCCCGCGGGTTCGAGACCTGCCTGGGCAGCGAGACCTCATCTCTACAATAAATCAAAAAATCAGCCGGGCGTGGTAGCGCGCGCCTGTAATTCCAGCTACTCGGAAGGCTGAGGCAGAAGGATCGCCAGAGCCCAGCAGGCGAGGTTGCGGTGGCCAGGAGCGGCCGTCTGGGCAATGGAGTGAGACTCCAACTAAAAAAAAAAAAAAAAAAAAAAAAATTCTAAGATTGCTTTTTGTTATACTAACCCCGTTAAAATTCATCTTATTTCCTGGGACTTTTGTGAATAGTGTCTAGTGATATTCTTATATATGGTAAATGATTACTCCAGAAATCACAACCTAATCAATGTTTATGCTTTTGTTTTCATTTTAGAGATGGTAAAGGAAATTTTTGTTGTTGTTTGAAGTATGTCTGTACTGTCTCCCCACCCAAATAATTCTCTTTATGTTTCAATATGTGATACTGCTGTATTTAAAACTGGTATTTGGTTTTTTGTTGTTGTATAAGGCATATTTAAGATGAGATCTACCCAACGATAGGCACAATTCTGTACATTAGCTCTCTAAAACTTTCTCATTTTGTATACTGAAACTGTATACTCCTTGAACAGTAACTTCTCATTTTGTCTTTCTCTCCAAGCCTGTGGCAATTACCAATCTGCTCCCTGTTTCTATGATTTTGGCTATATTAAATACTTTATGTACATGGAGTTATGCAGCCCTTGTGTGACTGGCTTATTTCACTTAGCATATGGTCCTAAAATTTCATCCATATTGTTGCAAATGGCAAGATTTCTTTCTATCTTAAGGCTAAATAATATTTCGTTGTATGTATATATCACATATATACATATATATCTTTGAATATAAATCCAAAAATGGGATTGTTGGATCATAAGAGAGTTCTATTTTTATTTTTTTAAAGAGCTGCCATGCTGTTAACAGGTGTGAGGTAGTTTTTATTTTCATTTGCCTGGTGATTAGTTATGTTGATCACCTTTTCATATACCTAATGACCATTTTTATGTCTTTTTTGAGAAATGCTTATTCATGTCTTTGGCACATTTTTAATCAAGGTATTTGGTTTATTGCTATTAAGTTGTAGGAATCCTCATACATCTTGGATATTAGGCCTTATCAGATGTATGATTTGCAAATGTTTTCTCCCATTTCATAGGCTGCCATTTTACTATGTTGATTATTTCTTTTGCTTCACAGAATCTTTTTAGTTTGATGCGCTCTCATTCATCTATTTTAACTTTTACTGACTGTGCTTTTGGTGTTATATTTAAAAAAAATTGCCCAAATCAATGTCAAGACTTGTTTCCCACATATTTTTTCTAGTTTTACAGTTTCAAGTCTTGTAAATCTTTAGTCAATTTTGAGCTGATTTTTGTATATTGTGTAAAATAAGGATTTAACTTCATTCTTTTGCAGGCAAATATGCAGTTTCCCCACAGCCATTTATTGAAGAGGCTATCTTTTTTCCATGTTGTGCTCTTAGTACCATTGTTGATGGCACAAATAATTCTTTTAAATACTTTCTCTTTAAATATTAAATAAATAAATAAATATTATGTGGATGTGGTTTTTATCCAAAATATTGTATTTAAAAATACAAAGTATGAACAACTTATTGATAAAATATGAAAAGTGAGAAAATTTTCTTATAATATTAAAGACATCACATATTTGATCAAATACATTCCTATTTTTTATTATTTACACAATAAACAATGTATATATTTTATTTTCACAAGTGAGAAGGTAGTAAACAGCCCATCTTGGAAGCTACCCAACTATCCTACAAAAGTTTAGCAAATGACACTAATGATATGTGAAAGATTTAAAATTTCTTTCATGATTAGATATTATTTTCTAGCTCCTCTTTTGAAAATTTTTAAACAGTTTACAGATGTTTTAAATAGTATAGCTTGAGATTTTTTTTTAATTTTCTTAAGGTATTTTCAAATAAGCAAATATAATCTTATTTCACATTTACAATAACATTCTTGTCACTGCAGCAGTACTAAGGTATCGTCAATAGAAAAGTATCTCTCACCCCTCCTGTTCAACATAGTATTGGAAGTCCTGGCTAGAGCAATCAGAGAAGAGGAGGCAATCAGGGGTATCAAAATAGGAAAAGAGGAAGTCAAGTTATCTATCTTTGCAGATGATATACTGTGTACCTTGAAAACCCAAGAGAATCTGTCAAAAGCCTCCTTACACTGATAAAGGCCTTTGGCAAAGTCTCAGGATACAAAATAAATGTACAAAAGATAATTGCATTTCTCTAAACCAATAATAAACAAACAGAAACCCAAATAAAAACCACAATTCCATTCACAATAGCCACACACAAAAAAATGAAATACTTTGGCCTCTTCCTAACCAGAGATGTGAAAGACCTTTACACTGCAAATTACAAAACACTGCTCAAAGAAATCAAAGATAACACAAACAAGTGGAAAAATATTCCATGCTCATGGATTGGAAGAATCAACATTGTGAAGATGTCCATCTTACCTAAGGCAATCTACAAATTCAATGCAATACCCATCAAATTGCCAGCAACATTCTTCTCAGATCTAGAAAAAGCAACACAGGAATTCATATGGAAACACAAACGTCTAAGAATAGCCAGAACAATCCTCAGCAAAAAAAAACAAAGCAGGTGGTATCACATTACCAGACTTCAAACTTTACTATAAAGCTACAACCATCGAAACAGCTTGGTATTGGTACAGGAACAGGCATATAGATCAATGGAATAGAATTGAGATTCCAGAAGCAAAACCTCAATTTCTCAACCAACTCATCTTCGACAAAGGCCCCACCACCTACCACTGGGGAGAGGAGAACCTATTCAGTAAATGGTGCTGGGAAAACTGGCTGACCACATGCAGAAGATTGAAACAGGACCCTTATCTATCCCCATGCACAAAGGTTAACTCCAAATGGATCAGAGACCTAAATGTAAAACCTCAAACCATAAGAACCTTAGAAAAGGAAGGAAATACCCTCATGGAAATCGGAACTGGCGTCCAATTCCTGAACAAAACCTGAAACCCACAGGTCATAAGAGAGAAGATAGACAAGTGGTACCTTATTAAACTGACAAGCTTCGGCAAAGCCAAAGAAACCATCAAGAGAGCAGGGAGACAGCCTACAGACTGGGAAAAAGTATTTGCCAACACCAGGTCTGACAAAGGCTTAACATCTTTGATCTACAAGGAACTCAAATGTGCTGAAAAAAAAAAAAAAACCCATTATAAAATGGGCAAAAGATATGAACAGACACTTCACAAAAGAAGACATCGAGCAGCCAACAAACACATGAAGAAATGCTCAACCTCACTAATCATCAGGGAGATGCAAATCAAGACCACACTGAGATACCACCTAACCCCAGTCAGAATGGCAATTATCAACAACTCAAAAAATAACAGCTGCTGGAGAGGGTGTGGTGAAAAGGGAACACTTCTACACTGTTGGTGGGAGTGTAAACTAGTGCAACCTCTGTGGAAAGCAGTGTGGCGATTCCTAAAAGCTCTAAAAATCGACCTTCCATATGGCCCCACAATCCCCCTACTGAGAATATACACTGAAGAACTCAAATCACTCTATAAAAAAGATACCTGCACACGTATGTTTATCACAGCATTGTTCACAATAGCAAGAACCTGGAAACAACCATGCTGCCCATCAAAAGAGGACTGGGTTAAAAAAACGTGGTACATATACACGATGGAATACTACGCAGCCATAAAAAAGAACAAAATCATGAATTTCGCAGCAACCTGAATGGAACTAGAGTCTATAATACTGAGTGACCTCTCATAGAAACAAAGATCCGAGTATCACATGTTCTCACTCATATAATGGACCTTGAACATCCAATGTAATAATATAAGAAAATGACTGATGGGACTGGGAAACTATGGCGGGGGAGGGAGATGGGATTAACAGTCGCAAATATCTGTCTGTGGACGGGGAAACACCTCTTATCAACAGGGTGCCTGAATGAAACGTAATTGTATACCTAACCCTTAACTGTACCCCACAAAACCACAATAAAAAATATTAAAAAAAGAAAAGTTTTATCAATATAATATCCTTTCCTTTTATACTGTTAAAGATTTAGAAAATCTAATAAAATATGGATTTAATCTCAATATCTCTTAAGTTGACACACAAAATTCGCCATCACAGGTAGGTCACTAATATAATTAATGGGGTTATTTCGGCCATTGCCAGCCTAAAAACTATATTTTATTGCTAAGTGTCAAGATAATACAGCATTTTTGATGAATTTCAAAATTTTGGAGCTGTTAAGCATGTAAGTAATTTTCTGATTAGTTTTCAATTTTCCTAAACACAGGAAATAATGAAAATAAAGACTAGCCTTAGCAGCTTTTCTCTGGATGTAATCAATGCAAATAAAATTATTTAGTACTTGAATACAGAAAAAAATTCATGTAATTATTCCTTGATTTGGTTCCCATGTAATTAGTAAAGCAAGCTATTTACAATTAGCATGTTGTCTATCATGGATTCAGTCTTTCCTTCAATCCTTGTTTCCTCCTTCTCTGCTTTGTTTTTATAAAACCTTGAAGAAGATTTCAATTTTACTTTAAGCGTTTCAATGTATTATTTTTATTTTTATTTTATTTTTCAGTTACGGGGTAAAAGTGAGGATTTACTACATAAGTAGGTTGCATGCAAGGGAAGTTGGACTTCTAGCTAGCTCTCTCTTCCCCTTGGTAGTAGACCAGGTACCCACTGTGTTGCCAAATTTCCTCCTCCCTCTTCCATCCCTCCCCTCTCCCTGCCCTAGCTGTGCCCAGCATCTGCGATCCTAACCTAGTGCTCTGTAAGAACAGTGTTCAGGGTCCACTTATGAGTGAGAACATGTGTTCAGTTCTTTGTTTCTGTGACAGTTCACTTAGTATGATGATCTCTAATTGCATCCACGTTGCTATGAAGGCTGTGATTTTGTTCTTCACGGCTGCATAATATTCCATTGTGTATACTTACCACATTTTCTTTATCCTGTCCACTTTTGAAGGGCATCTGGTTTGGTTCCATGTTTTTGCTATTATGAATAGTGCTGCAATAAACATGCATGTGCAGGTGAGTCATTGTAGAGTAATTTATGATCCTCTGAGTTTATTCCCAGCAGAAGATTTTTGCTGGATCATATGGAAGCTCAATTTTAGTTCTTTGAGAAATCACCACACTGCTTTCTATGAAGGCTGAACTAGCTTACATTCCCACCAACAGTGCATAAACATGCTCTTTTCTCTGAGCCACAGAGCATTAGCTGTTTTTCGACTTATTCATGATAGCCATCCTTACCAGTGATAGGTGTATCTCCTTGGAGTGTTTTTTTTGTTTTTTTTTTTTTTTGAGTTGGAGTCTCACTCGGTCGCTCAGACTGGAGTGCAGTGGCCGCTCCCGGCCACCGCAGCCTCGACCTGCTGGGCTCCGGCGATCCTTCCGCCTCAGCCTTCCCAGTAGCCGGAATTACAGGCATGCGCTACCATGCCCGGCTGATTTTTTTTTTTTTTTTGATTATTGTAGAGATGAGGTCTCGCTGCCCAGGCGGGTCTCGAACCCGTGGGCTCAGGCAATCCACTCACCTCAGCCTCCCAAAGACGCGGGATTACAGGCTGAGCCACTGAGCCCGGCGGAGTTTTTACTTACCTTTCTCTGATTGGTGAGACTGAGCATTTTTTCATGTGTTTGTTGGCTGCTTGCATGTCATCTTTTGAGAAGTGTCTGTTCATGTTCATTGCCTACTCTTTAATGAACTCTCCCACCCCCCTACCCACCCTTTCAGTTCATTTGAGTTCCCTATAGATCCTGGATATTAGGCCTTTGTCAGATGTATAGCTTGCATTTTTTTTCCTGTCTTGTGGGTTGTCTCTTTACTCTCTTGATGATTTTATTTTTATTTTCTTTTATTTTTATTTTCATTTTTTGTTAGGAAAAAGCTTCTCAGTTTGATAAGGTCCCATCTGTTTAATATTAGCTTTTGTTGCACTTGCTTTTGAGGACTTGGTCATGAATTCATTGCCTACTCTGATGTCCAGTAGGTGCTCCCCATGTTTTCTTCGAAGATTCTTATAGTTTGAGGTTTTACGTTTAAGTGCTTGATCCATTTTGAGTTGATTTTTGTATATGGTGCTAGATAAACATACAGTTTCACTCTTCTGCATGTGACTAGCCAATTTTGCCAGCACTGTTTGATAAATATGGTTTCCTTTTCTTTCTCAGTGTTTGTTATTGATGTCTTTGTCAAAGATGAGTTGGTTGATGATTGCATTTCCAGAATATGTTTCAATGTATTCTAGAAAATTATGTTTTATTACATTGAAAAGGAAAGTTAGACCTTTTAAGTTACTCTATAACTTATCATATTTATCCCAGATCTAAACGAGTATTTTAAATTAATTTAGGATAAATGTGTCCCTAAGTTCCGTCACTGAATACTATTTATTTTGGACTAAATTACATTTTCTAAGTCTAGGAGATTTTGTGCAGAAGTCACCAGCCTTCCATTTATTTTACAAGGACACTTCAAACTCCCCTGAGTGCTTATTATTGTTGAATAGGAGGTGTTGGAGAAATTGATAATTTACATTGCCTGCATTTTGTAAACTCTGAATATTTTTTCTCAGTGGAGGTCTGAAAAACTGAAGCATTTTTCTTACAGAAATGAGTTTCTTGTTCCAAGCAGTCAGTTTGATGAATAATATGAGTAACTTAACATCTACAGTATACTCTCAGGTTCAATTTTGGTTATTTCAGTGAGTAGAGATAAAGATATAAATGACATGTCTGCAATTTTTACTCTAATCTATGAACAGTGTGAGAAAAAAACAAGCTCAATGATTTATCTACAGGGATACTACATATAAGAGCATTTACAGAAAGCAAAGGGTTTGATCTCAGAAATGAGCTCTTGCCCTAAAGATGTGATAAAAGTTTGAATAATCCCTTCATCTTTTGAAATATTAAACATTTCTAGAAAATTTGAACATTTTTAGAAATGTCAGATTTAGAATATGAATGTAAGAATTTTTTTTTACACTACAGTTAATATAGGATTTGAGGAGTAAGTCCATTAAAAATATGTATTATTAATATTTATATTATTTAATTCATAAATGATAATTGTATACATTTATGGGTTTCATGTGATGTTTCATGTATGTATACATAAGGAATGATTAAATCAAGCTAATCAACATATCCATTACCTCATTTGCCTATCACCTTTTGTGGTGAGACATTTTAAATTATTATTAGTTATTTTGAAATATAAAACACATTATTGTTGACTGGAGTCACCCTGCTGTGCAAAAGATCTCAAAATTGATTCCTCCTATCTGAAACATTGTGTGTTTTGATTGACAACTTCCCATTCCTTTCCTCTTCAACCCCATTCCTCATCTCCATTCTTTAGTAACTGTCATTCTACTCTCCATTTCTATTAGTTGAATTTTACCAGATTCCACAGATAAATGAGATCAGATGGTAATTTTTCTGTGCCCAGCTTATCGCATGCTGTCCTCCAGATGCATCCATGTTGTCATAAATAATAAAATATTCCATGGTTAATGACTGAAGTGTAGTATTCCATTGTGTATATATGCTACATTAAAAAAAATCATTTCTTTTGTTAATGGATACATAGGTTGATTCCATATGCTACCTATTGTGAGTTGTGAATAGTGCTGTAATAAACATGAAAGTACAGATATCCTTTTGATATATTTTGACATGTTGACTTCTGAATCTGAAGGCATTTTATTAAGTTACTGTGTTATGACAGCACTGACCCCTCAACTGGTTACAATGTTTTTCATGGAAGGCATGAGTAACCAATGAATGCTTTTATACATGAGTTTATAAATGTAGGTTCCTGATTTCCATGGCCTAAGCAAGATTTGATCACCTAAACATTGTAAATTAACTGTGGTCAGTCTATCAAGTCTCATTAACATAAATTGTTATTCTTAATGAGGAACTCTAACAAATGGTTTTACACAGTTTTCAAACTGTTATTTTAAAAATATGAATTAATTGACTAACAGAAGGCTAATATACTCAGATATCATCTTATGAAGGATAAACTATGGATATAGAAATATAGAAGTTAAATTTCTACTGTTAGGTTTGAGGATAGACCCTAGAGTATATTCTCATTTCATTTCAGTGACAGGGAGTTACAATATGATTTGTTTGACTGTGGAGAACCATTAAGTCTTCTTAAGAAGAAGAATGTCATTAAACACTTTATCAAGAAAGTTTAAACAAGCAGAAGTATAAAAGATGCAATAGATTGGAGAACACAGTTTTCAGTTAATATTCTATTTCTGTTTACCAAAAATCCAGCACTAAAAACTGTGTTCCTAGGTATAAGGAAAGATTTAAAACTAACCAAAATTATATTAAAACAAACAAATAAAACAAATACTAGAGGGAATTATAATCTATCCAGAACAGGAGGAAGAGATCATTTCAATGTGGAATCCCCCCAAAACCCAGAATTTATTTACAGAAAATTGTGTTCTTATTGCATGTTCAAACTTCAGTCACGTTCAAAGTACTCTCTATTTGATGCAATACACCTATCTAGATGCTTTTTCCACTGCTCAAAACAGTTTCTGAACTCCTCGATTTTGATGCCTTTTAGTACTTCTGCTGTTTTTTTGTTTCACCCCTCCCCATCGGAGAAGTATTTCCTTTGAGGACTTTTTTTTTTTATCTTCCAGGGAAATTTTTTTAAAAGTCACTCTTATGTTAGGCCCAACAAGGAGTTGCCTGGGATCCGGTGCCATGCAAAGGATGCAAATAATTGCACAGAAATTAGATTGTAAAATATGGTTTATTTAGAAAGTAGATTAGAGAGAGAGGAGATTCACCTTCCCAAAGTAGAGGAGGGGGCCAAAGTTAGGAAACATGCAGCCATAGCTCAAAGAACACATGACCTGGCCAGTGCGTGATAAAACAATGGCAACTGCTGTTTGAAGCTGAATGCATTTTAAACTTTCCCTTTGATGGGGGCAGGTCACTAAAGTGACTGGATGATGGTCTGTTTCAAGTCATCATGAAGGGCAGGTGAGCACAGGTACTGACATTAGATAATGAACAGCAGGCAGACGGGAGGGCTAGTCACATGATTGTAATCATGGTGATTGGGTCTGTGTCATGAAGGTCAGGAAGGTCTGATTTAGGTGAACTTGTTTACAAAACAATTTGGGGATGTGCTGTAAAACAATTATCAATAGCTTCCTTGGAGAAACCAGTTCTGTCCTTGGCTAGTGTTTAGAGGGCAAATTAAAGTGAAGTGCTAGAAAAACATGACAAAAATAAGCAATATTAAAATGGCTGCTCATTGGGTATATTGACTCCATCTTATGTCCTTTCAGCTACTCAGGTCAAGATTTGGTGACTAGGGACATGCCATTTTTGATCAAAAAAAACACAGAACACTCAGCGCACCTATAGGCAGATGTGCTTGCAAATCACTCATCATGAAATGGACAAACACATTTTAAAAATTCTCCAAAAAAAATTCATTTAAGCTGATCACGGCTTTCACAGCAATGCCAGCTAGTACACTGATGCCTATGGGTTCCTAGAACAATTACCTAGTGGGGAAAGCCTGTACTACAAGGGTTCTGCCCTCCAAAAAATAATTCTGTTTTTTAGGGGGTTTCTCCCTCATATCCAGATATCATTCGATAAGGGGATGTCCAGAAAGATCTTAATAAAATTATAAAATCATTACCAATGGTTATAAGAATTTATATGGAAATAGCAAAAGTTCTGCTTCAGAATTTTGCAGCAAAAATATTCCAAGTTTTACCAGAAAAGTGATCTTAATCATGCTCTTCTAGAAGCAATAAGAAGCACAGGTCATGACCTCTGGCACCTTCTTAGACATAGCATTCAGTTTCTGCGTTCATTCAGATCATAGACCCTGTTCACAGCATATTTCCCATCAATCTGGTTTTAATCAGCAGAGAAAAAAGATATACTGAAAGAGAGAGAGAAAAGGAAAGAGAGAGAGAGAAAGAGAGAGAGAGAGAAAGACAAATTTGAAGACATAATACTGCTCATTCTGAATATAGAGGAAGAGACCATAAGCCAAGGAATTCAGTGACCTCAGGGAACTGGTAAAAGCAAGTAAATGAATTCTCCTCTCAAACCTCGGAAAAAAACACATATTAATTTGAGGGCTTTTGACCTCTAAAAGAATGAAAGTAATGTGTGTGTTGTTTTAAAAACACAACATTATTCATAATTGGTTATGACAGCAATAGGAAACTAATACACCCAGGCAAGAAGCTCTGTGAGCTGCTCTAGTCTCTCAGATGGTTGTTTTGAATGCTCACAGGCCGTATCTTCTCATACATGAAAATGTACAGCAATAGAATAAGAAGACATCTATGGGTAAGGCCCAAGTTGAGGAAAGTATAAAAAGAATAAAAAGAGTTGCTTATTTTAGGAATATATAAAAGATTGAACAGACAGAATTCATAAATAAGTAAACAAAAATATTGAGAAAAGGAGAAGAGGAAAGAATGAGTCTAGGTCATTGACTTTTAAGCTGTTTTGTAAGACAACCTGGCAATCTTCTTCCGAGAAAAATCTATGAACATACTATTTAGCCTACAATAATTAAAGGTTCACAGATATTCTGTGGAGGGAATGTATGCATCCTGATGGATGATTTGAATAAAGTATAAAGATTCTTCCAAAGTGACTTTTTTTTTTTTTTTTTTTTTTTTTTGCGTTGGAGTCTCCGTCGCCCATGCTGGAGTGCAGTGGCCGCTCCCGGCCACCGCAGCCTCGACCTGCTGGGCTCCGGCGATCCTTCCGCCTTAGCCTTCCAAGTAGCCAGAATTACAGGCATGCGCTACCACGCCCAGGGTTGTTATAAAACCTAAGGATTAAGACACTAAAGGGTGGGTCACTGATAAATACAAATAAAGTGGGAAAATGGTAATATTTTTGTGAGCAAATAGTTGATGTAAATATGTGCATGGAAAATAAATTTTCTTTTAAACATGATTAATCTGAGTCGGTTGTAAAACACTCCTGACATGACACTGACTAGATCACTAAAAGCATGGGAGTTGCTTTTGGACAAGTGTGTGGGGCTTTGAGGCCTCTAAGTTATATTTGTGGGTATCAATCAAAAATAGTTTGAGAGTAGTTGAGATCTCCATGGGAAAGGGCACAAAAGAATGAATGAATGCATAGGGATCAGAATCATGGAGCACGTCCAATCATCTTTATAGGGCTAGAGGAAGGAAGCTGGGTAGGAGCAAGAGAAGAAACAGAGAAGTAGATGGTATCACACACACAAAAAAAACAACAACAACAAAAACACACACACACACACAAATAAAAAGGGTGACTCAAGAAAGAAGGTTAAGCAAATGGCTTACGCTGAAAAACTTTACTTTTAGTCTTTTTTTTTTTTTTTTTTTTTTTGAGTTGGAGTCTCACTCTGTCACCCAGACTGGAGTGCAGTGGCCGCTCCCAGCCACCGCAACCTCCACCTCCTGGGCTGCGGCTATCCTTCCGTCTCAGCCTTCCAAGTAGCTGGAACTACAGGCGCGCGCTACCACGCCCGGCTGATTTTTTGATTTATTGTAGAGATGAGGTCTTGCCAAGTTGCCCAGGCAGGTCTCGAACCCGCGGGCTCAGGCAATCCATTTACCTTAGTCTCCCAAGGCGCGGGATTACAGGCTGAGCCACCAAACCCGGCTACTTTTAGTCTATTAATGTTTGGAGAGTCTATGAAGATTATACTCTAGAAAGTGAAACAATCAAAGTCAGTTTTTATGAAGATAACTGCCACTGTGTAGAGTATGGGTTGAATCAAAGAAGTCCAAGAGACCAGAAAGCGTATAGAATAACGGAAAGACATTTGTATCGAAAAAGGCTAGCAGGAAAGCTAACTTAAATCTATCTTCTTTATATATTCTTTCAGTGATAAATGAGGTATTTTTGAAAAATATGCTTTTGCTTTGTTTTCTGCAACTTAAAACATATGTATTCTGCTTTTAGAAGTCAGGAAAATGGGTTGCAGTGAAAATGTCACACAGAAATGATTAATGATGTTTTGTGTGGACAGAATACAGAGACAAGGAAAAAAATGAGAAAATAAAATATACTGAATCTCATACAAACAAAAGTATTCTTTTTTTGTTTAATTGCCCCTAGTAAGAAAACAAGAAAGAATATTATTCTCTATTTTTGAGAACATGCCAATAGGAAGAATAGCATCCAACAAGTTCCCTTGAGGCTCCATATCTTATGTTATTTCAGGTATTTATAAGTGTTTGCTAACTTAGCATAAGACTTTGTAGAATTTACTTTACAGCAGAAATATTGATACCTAAGATGATATATTTAGAGTTCTGTTTAGAGTGAATAATATATTAATATTATGAAAGTATGCTATCAGAATATCAATAAAGGTGAACTGAAAGGTTAAAGGGAAGATAGGTCATCTTTGCAACTTTAAAAAGAAAGGGAAAAAAATGAAACAGAAATTGCCAAATATAATATATTAGAGGTTAATGCCAAAAAGAAGTCACTGATTTATGAATAATTTTTTTGAAAATGACCTGCTCTGGGATTCATGATTATAATATGCTGTTGGCCTTTTATGAATGTAAAAAATAGACATTTATATAAAACAAACTTTGTGGAAAACACTGAGGCTCTGGTTTATTGTTAAAGAAATTGTCCCAGATCATAAATATAGTAAGTGAATTGAAAAGTTGGGATTGATCAATATATCTCACAAGCTGTCATAATAGTAGTAGTAATAATAATAGTAGTAGTTGTTACCGTAAAAGTTGCTTTCTTGGTGTCTGCTAACATATAATATTTATTAATCACTCATTCATGACATCTTAGGTACTCTTCTGAGTTCTTTACATGATCTATCATATTCTTTATCATGACAACCATATGAAATAGGTCTTATTCTGTGTTACAGAAAAGATAAAGGATATAAAGTATTTACCCTAAGGCTACACACACAGACTTCATTTTACTGACCCTTCAAAGTTGACTAGAGAAAGCAAAGTGCATCAGTCATCTTAGGCGAGGCTATCCTTTGGTAGCAGATAACACTAAAAATTTTCAATGGTTTAAAAATCAAAGACTTAGCTGGGCTCGGTGGCTCAGCCTGTAATCCCGTGCTTTGGGAGGCTGAGGTGAGTGGATTGCCTGAGACCGCGGGTTCGAGACCCGCCTGGGCAGCGAGACCTCATCTCTACAATAAATCAAAAAATCAGCCGGGCGTGGTAGCGCACGCCTGTAATTCGGCTACTCAGAAGGCTGAGGCGGAAGGATCACCAGAGCCCAGCAGGTTGAGGCTGCGGTGGCTGGGAGCAGCGGCCACTGCACTCCAGTCTGGGCGACAGAGTGAGACTCCAACTCAAAAAAAAAAAAATCAAAGACTGATTTCTACCTTATTCTCTATCTATTCTGAAACAGCTATGTTTTTTTTTTTAGTTTTTGTTTTTGCATTTTTGTTTTGGCATTTTTTTATTATTCTGTTATTCTCAGATCAACACTAATCTGAGTTTGTCTCTACTGTTTAGTCTCCTGGAAGAGAAAAATATATAAAGACTAATGATGAAATCCCATGATAGTTTTAAAACATATCTTCAGAATTACTTCATTTCTTTTCCTTTTAATTCATTGGCCAAATTAAACCACATGTCCAAATCTGATGTTTATGAATGGAAAGCATAATATTTCTTTTTTATTATTATTATAAAGAGGTGGGGTACAATTCAGGATTAGGTATACAAACATTGAATATGCAGATACCCTTCTTGATGAGGTGTGTCCCTCCCTCCCCTAGCAATTTCCCTCAACTGGCAATCCCATCCTCCACCTCCAACAGTTTCCCACTACTGCCAATCCCTTTCTTATAGTATTATAATTGTTCAAGGTCGGTTATGATTGAGAACATACGGTACTCTGTTCTTTGTTTCTGTGATAGATCACTGAGTATGATCAACTCTAAATCCATCCAAGTTGCTGCAAAGTCCATAGGTTTGTCTTTCTTTATGGCTGCATAATATTCCATTGTGTATATGTACCACGCTTTTAATCCAGTCCAGCTTCAATGGGCAGCATGGTGGGTTCCATGTTTTTGCTATTGTGAATAGAACTGCAACAAACTTGGGTGTGCAGGTTTCTATTTGCAGAATGATCTGAGTTCCTCCAGGCATAGTCCCAGTAGGGGAATTTCTGGGTCATATGGAAGGTCAATTTCTAGCTCTTTCAGAAATCACCATACTGTCTTCCAACAAGTTTGCATTCCCACCAGCAGTGTAGAAGTGTTCCTTTTTTTCCTCATCTTCATCAGCATCTGTTGTTGTATGTTTTACTAATGATTGCCATTCTTACTGAGGTTAGGTGGTATTTCAATGTGGTTTGATTTCCATTTCTCTGATGACGAGTGAGGCTGAGCCCTTTTTCATGTGTCTGTTGGTTGCCTGAAAATCTTTTTTTGCAAGTGTCTATTCAAGTCTTTTGCCCACTTTTTAATGGGGCTGTTTATTTTTTTCCTTTCAGCATGTTTGAGTTCCTTGTAGATCGTAGATGTTAGTCCTTTGTCAGATGTATAATTGGGAAATATTTTCTGCTCTCTTGATGCTTTATTTTGCTTTGTAGAAGCTTGTTAGTTTGATGAGGTCACACTTGTCTATCTTATTTCTTAAGGTACGGGCATTTAGGGTTCTGAATAGGAATGGTTGCCAGTTCCAATTTCCATAAGGGTGTCTCCTGTGTTTTCTAAGATTCTTATAGTTTGAGGTTTTATGTTTGGGTCTTTGATCCATTTAGAGTTGATTTTTGTGTATGGTGATAGGTAGGGGTCCTTTTCAATTTTCTGCATGTGATCAGCCAGTTTTCCCCAGCATCATTTACTCAATAGTTTCTCCTCTCCCCAGTGGTTGTTGTTGGAGGCTTTGTCAGAGATGAGTTGGTAGAGGAATTGAGGTTTTGCTTCTGGAATCTCTATCCTGTTCCATTGGTCTATATGCCTGTTCTTGTACAGTACCAGGCTGTTTTGATTACTGTAGCCTGATATTAAAGTTTGAAGTCTGGAATTGTAATACCTCCTGCTTTGTTTCTTTTGCTAGGGATTGTTGTGGCTATTTGTGGTTATTTATGTTTCCATATGAATTTCTGTATTGTCATTTTCAAGTCTGAGAGGAATGATGTTGGTAAATTAATGGGCATTGTGTTGAATCTGTAGATCACTTTTGGTAGAATAGACATTTTAGCAATGTTGCTTCTTCCTATCCATGAGTATGGAATATTTTACCGTTTGTTTGTGTCTTCTTGGATTTCTTTGAACAATATTTGTAATTCTCTTTGTAAAGATCTTTCACTTCTCTGGTTAGGAAGATGCTCAGGTATTTCATTTTTCTGTGACTATTGTGAACGGGATTGTGCTTTTTACTTGGGTCTCTGGCCACTTGTTACTGGTGTATAAGAAATAACTATCTTTTGCCCATTTATTTTGTACCCTGAGACTTCACCAATGTCCTTTATCAGTGCACGCAGGTTTTTGACAGATTTACCTTGAAAATCCAGGAAAGCATAATATTTCCATGTAAAGAGACTCTGGAATAAAGAATATATAGTGATGAGTAGCTAGCAATTTGAACTATATCATACTCTGCCATCAAGGGACACTAGAAATGAATTTTCATTAAATTAATTTTAATTTCTCATGGAAAGTGATCAATGTCTAGTTTTTTTTTGTTGTTGTTGTTTTGGTTTTTTTTGGAGTCGGAGTCTCACTCTGTCACCCAGACTGGAGTGCAGTGGCTGCTCCCGGCCACCGCAGCCTCGACCTGTTGGGCTCCGGCGATCCTTCCGCCTCAGCCTTCCGAGTAGCCAGAATTACAGGCGTGTGCTACCATGCCTGGCTGATTTTTTGATTTATTGTAGAGATGAGGTCTCGCTGCCCAGGCGGGTCTCGAACCCGCGGTCTCAGGCAATCCACTCACCTCAGCCTCCCAAAGGCGTGGGATTACAGGCTGAGCCACCGAGCCCGGCTAATGTCTAGTTTTATTTTCAGCTTCACCCCAAAGTGTTAAAGTTAGCAACTGAAATTTCAGTACTAAAAAGTAAAAAAATTAATCTATTGGGAGAGATATGGAATGACCCCAAAATCATGCAGAACTAAGTATCAGAGGAAAGGAACAAATCCAATGTGTCCAGTCACACAGGACAGAAGTCTAGGGTTGACCTGGTATGGAGGCCAGAGAGTGCTCTAGTTTCAAGAAACAACTTGCCTTTCAGTTACAAAAAGTACAGTTAATAACACCCTCTTGGTTCAAGATTCCTTAGATTTCCCTCAGTTTCCAAGCCAAGATCACACTTTACCTGGGAAGTACAAGTCAAAATAGATTGTGATGCAGACACCATTATTTGGAACTTTTTTTCTTCCAATATGACTCCTCTGATGGGCAATTTTGGTCTGAAACTTCTTACTGGGTTGGTTGACACACTGTCATATCTTCATCACAGTCTGAGCCTTTCTCTGGACAATAATGCTTCATTTCTTTTTTCCCCACAGGTTTCTTTTCTGAATTTTGGTCTGGTTTATTTATCTGGCCAGTTCTGCTTCCTGTCCCTTTTAGCTTTCATTGGTATTTCCTATGACATAATTTTCAGTATTTGCTTCCACGTGAACCCAAGTGATACTTCAGGTGGGAGAACTTCTAGAGAAGAATTGGGAAAGCAATGTGATTGGAAAAACAAATAAATAATAATAGAAATTGGGGGTTACTGGAGTAAATAATGAAAATGGTTAATTTACCAGTATACCAAGACCAATTAAAGTGGACTTTATGTCCTCATCTGTTTGATCTGGACATGGCCTAATGGTGAAATAACTAGAAAATGCTCTAAAAACTGATGGGCACATTTGATGTAATGCAATGAAGGCCTAAATCATGCATGCACAACCTATCAATTTTAAATGAATCAAATAACACAAGCTGGCAGAAGAATAAATGTTAAGAATGAGATATAGCTCAATTGCATGCTCCAGAACTCCAAGATAAATATATTCTAAAGGGATTCAACTGAAAGTATTTCTATGGAGATGAGAATTGTTCCTGGCAAATACTATAAATACAAATAGCAATCACTTAAAATTTAGAATAAATTCACATCAAGTGAGGTTTTTGTGTATAGGATAAACTAATATTTTAAAGAACTGTTTAGAAAATGTAGAAATCAATGAGAACATTTGGGAAATTGATACAAAAGCAATAAATTATCCTAGCAAACATGCCTAACAATTACACATTATTTTTTGTGTAATCAAAAGTTCTTTTTTTTTTGCTTGTTTTTTTTTTTTTTTTTTTTTTTTTGAGTTGGAGTCTCACTCTGTCGCCCAGACTGGAGTGCAGTGGCCACTACCGGCCACTGCAGCCTCGACTTGCTGGGCGCTGGTGATCCTTCTGCCTCAGCCTTCCAAGTAGCTGGAACTACAGGCGTGCACTACCACGCCTGGCTAATTTTGGATTTATTGTAGAGATGAGGTCTTGCCAAGTTGCCCAGGAGGGTCTCGAGCCTGTGGGCTCAGGCAATCCACTTACCTTGGCCTCCCAAAGTGCTGGGATTACAGGCTGAGCCATCGAGCCCGGCCCAAAAGTTCTTTTTAATATACACATAAAACTTTTATGAAGCTGTAATCATGCTATCCTATATTTTAGTGTCCAAGATTTTTCTGGGTACAGTTTTCTGTAATGCTACATTGTCCTCATGATTTACATTACTATGGATATATACCAGTTCATTAGAACTAGTCCATTAGAACACATGATTAGAGAGTTAATCATGTGACCTCATCTCAGTACTTTTTTATGTTTAAACTTTTGAGTTGCTTCAATTCTTCATCACCCATAACCTACAGTATCTGACTACATAAAAAAATTATTTTTTTATTGTTTTTGGAATACACTTCTAAAAGTAGATTTACTAGGTAAAAGATTATAAAATTTCATGACTATATATAAATATAAATGCAAAGTGATTATACCTTTACTTGCCCTGAGTGAAACATTAGCTACATTTTACTCAGCTGCAAAATTGTAACAAAAATTATGGAAATTTTCTATATAGTAGAAAAAGTAGTAACTTGTTTTAAGTTACATGTTTAAGAACTTGTAAGTCAGCAAATATTTATTTATTATATAGTTATTGTTTATTTGTTTTTATTTTATTTTAAAGATGTGTACCATTCAGGATTAGGTAGACAAGTGGCCATTATACAGATACAATTTTTTCTCATGTTTATCTACAGTGAACATTTTCAGAGAGGAAGAGCAAGGTGGCAACAGACCCCAAAACAGTGTGTGAGTCTCTGCATGGGTGAGTGTGTATCAGAACGAATCTGCATGTATGTGTGTGTTCCAAGTGAGTGAGCAAATGTTCGACAGGGGAGACAGGGAACAAGCACCCAGGACTCACCTGCAGAAGCAGCTGCCACTTACTACTGCTCTGAATTCAGCACCCCTTGCACTAGGAACATGTGCCATTCTAGGGGCTTCTCTTAGGAAGAAAAGCAGCAGAGATTTGCCCCCTCTGGAAATCTGGCACCTGGCCCAACACCACCAACTATGGCATCAGGTCAGGCACTGGCAGGAAAGACCTTGGAGAAAACACAGGGAGGAGGTCTGGAGAAGAGTCTTGCAGAAGGCAAAGATGCTGGATGGTGCCATTTTCTCTGTCCTGGAACCTAGGTGAGATGTCCTTTGGTTCACCCAGCACTGACAAGACTGCATCCAGGACTGAGGATAATCTTGGCACCCCTCTGGGACTGATCATCCCTTTCTAGGGAGGATACTTCAGGTGCATGATACTCAAAGACAGTAACTAGCTGGGAAACCCATATGCCCCACCGTCCACACTGACCCATTCATAGATGCTTTCAGGGGTGGAACACCTGGTGGCACACAAGAAGGGGTGAATCTCGAGCCAATCCAGCCCATTCTCCAGCAGTCCATAGGCATCTGACCCTCATGGAAAGCAAACTGATCAAGTTCAGAAAACAGAAGGGGGGTCTAGAGACCAATGTCCACTCACTACCCACAGCAAGCCAAAAGTGGGGGGCTTGGGACACATTTGTAACAAAGGAACCTGAAGTTCCAGAAATGACCACAAGATGGAGGAAGAGGGTGCTCAAGACACAAAAGTCTTGGGTCTTTTTTTCTTTTTCACTGACCCTCTCCATGCATATCTTTGTGAATAAGTGTTCTGATTTTATTTCCCCCATTTTCTCCCTCTTCTTCTTTTCTTTTGCATATGGGTATGTTTGAGGATAAGTGTATCTTCGTTTTTGTTTTTTGTCGTTGTTTTGGTTTGGCTTTTTGTTTTGTCTTCTGTTTTGTTCCTTTGTTTGTTTATCCATTCATTTGCATGCTGTCTGTTTTACTTTTTCTTCTTACCTTCATCATCCTTTTTTTCTTCTTCTTTCTCTGTCCTTTTCTTTTCCCTTATCCCACATTAATTTTAGGAACATATATACACTCTCATCACATGGACACTGGGTAAAGTGGTGGGAAGTGAATTCAAGAACCCCACACCCTAGTCAGTGGAGACTATATTCTGCAGGTAGTTTCTGAACATCTACTTCCCCAATATACTTTAATTAAATCTCAAAGTTGCAAAAAGACAGCACAGTCCCCCACACCCGGCCCATCTTCAAGACTGAACAAATTCAGAGTCTCTACCTATGGATGAATAGGATGTTGAGCAAACAGAAGTGAAAGCTAACCTCCCTCTTACTGAGCAATAAAAATAAAGAGGAAAAAAGAGGGGGAATACTTCACAAATGAATAAGAATCAGCAGAAGAATACAAGTATCCCCCAGACTCCTGGAAAGGCAGTGCCTAAGAATAATGACTTCTGAAACTCAAACAATGAAGAGTCCCCAGAATGATTAATATCAGACCACAAATCCAGGTATCAAGATATTGATGGAGATAATGAATAAAAAACATGAAAAACAAGAAGAAAGAATGAAAGGGTTGATAACAGATGATGGCAATAAAGAACGCAATGAACAAAATAAATTCTAAACTGACAAGCATGGAAGCAAAATTAATCAAGCTGAAGAGATACACAGAGCTTGAAGACCAAAATATGGAACTAACTCAAATGGTTAAAAACTAGAAAGTTTTTGGTGTATTGACTCATGCCTGTAATCCCAGTACTTTGGGAGGCAGAGGCAAGAGGAATGCCTAATCTCAGGGGAATGAGACCAGTCTAGGCAACTTGACGATATCTTTTCTCTATAATAAGTCAAAAAATTAGCTGGACATGGTAGTACACACCTGTAGTTTCAGCTACTTGGAAGGCAAAAGCAGAAGAATCGCTTGAACCCAGTAGGTCAAGTATGTAGTGACCATGAGCATGCCACTGCACTTCAGCCTGGGTGACAGAATGAGACTCAAACTTAAACTCAAAAAGAAAAAAACTTAAAAAGATAGAACAAAGCTTCCAAGAGATGTGCAATTATATTAAGAGACAGAACTTACACCTGATCAGCATTTTTAAGGCAGAAAGGGAGACAGAGAACACCTTCAAGCAAACATTCCATGAGGTTATCTAAGAAAATTTCCCTCATTTAATCTGTAACATAAGCAGCCAAACACAAGAGAGTCAGAGAACTGCCACAAGGCATCAAATGAGAAGAACAACTCCCAGACACATAGTGATTTGCTTATACAAGGTAAAAAAGATACTGCGAAAGAAAGGTCAGATTACTTACCAGGGAAGACAAATTAGAATAGCAGCAGACTTATCTACAAAAATGCTACAACTAAAAGACACTGGACTTCAATCTTCAAAGTTCTCAGAGATAAATAATTCCAAAGAAGAGTCCTACCCAGCTAAGCTAAGCTTCATTAGCAACAGAGAATGAAAATATTTCTTAGACATCCAATCTTTAAGTGATTATGCTACTTTCAGACTAGCTGTATGAAAAATGCTTAGGAAAGTATTAAACACAGAAGAAAGAAAGAAAAAGAATGACCATGCACCTCCCAGGAAAACAGAAAAACACAAAATCAACAGAGAATACATTGTGACTGCAAACTTGAAAACATATACATACAACAACCCAAAAGTTAAAAGAAAACAAATAAATAAGGAAAAAAAAACTTTACAGGCTTCTGGCAAGATGACGATGGGGCAACTTGGTCTGTGAGACCCTCTCTGAAGGAGAACACATCAAGACTCTAGCTCTCTCCCGGGGTCTGCAGTTCCCATTGTCGGCAGCCTGCTCTTCACATGGAGCTCTGCCGTCACCACCACTCGATCATCACAGCAGTCTGGGCAGCCACTGCAGCTGCAGATGCTGCTGCCACCGCCACAGCCATCACCCCGCCCATGCCCGAGGCGACCCATGACTTCAGACCGTGAAGTCCCTGCAAGCAAGATCTACTGAGATTGCCGCCGCTCCCACTGCCACCATCACGCCACGCCTCTCTCCTGGAACCAGGCTCCTGGAGCTCCTCCCATGTACTGTGAGGCAGCTGCTGACACTGCGGCTCCCATTGTCAGCTCCTTCCTGTCTGGGGTGAGCAGTTGCTAATAAAGGTCATCTGGAGTGCTGAGGTAGCACCACCTGCTGGAGATTCAAGTTAACAACACCGAAATGGGAAAAACAGAAGCTTGATAAATAGACACAGACCAGATCTGTAGTAGTGAACTGGGCAGGAAGTCCAGATCTGAACTGCCCTTCATGGTAGGCCAGGGGCAACTGACCCTAACTGTAAACAAATCTACCAGTCTTCAAAGACAGCTAGAAATCAGAGCTGAAAGGACATTGGACTTAAACAAAAAGTCTCAGAGTGTGCTTGATTGGTTCTGTCAGTCTATTGACTTGATTCTATTCCTTTTGTTTTGTTTTCTCTCTTGTTTTAAATTTCTCTGTAAACCCCACCTTTGTATAGAGGAATAGCACACTAATAAGGAGGATGGTTAGCTTGTATGTTAGCATCATTGTATGTTTTAGTTTTTTGATATGGTAGTTAGTTTGTAGTCATGGTTTATTGTTTTTATCTGTTTCAGTTTTTTTTTTTTTTTTTTTTGAGTTGAAGTCTCACTCTGCCACCCAGACTGGAGTGCAATGGCTGCTCCTGACCACTGCAGCCACGACCTGCTGGGCTCCAGCAATCCTTCCACCTCAGCCTTCCAGGTAGCTGGAATTGCAGGCATGTGCTACCACACCTGGCTGATTTTTTGATTTATTGTAGAGATGAGGTTTCGCAGCCCAGGTGGGTCTCGAACTTATGGGCTCAGGCAATTCACTCACCTCAGCCTCCCAAAGGTGCAGGATTACAGGCTGAGCCCCTGAGCCCAGCTTGTTTCGGTTTTTGTGTCTTTCTCCACTTGTTGGTATACTCGTCTGTTTTCCCTTCTACTTCTCTCTCTCTCTCCACTCCTGTGTTCCCCCCACTGCCCACTCCATTCTCTTCCCTCTGTTAACCTCATTTTACTTTCAGGGAGTAAACCTACAATCCCACTGCATGGACAGATTCCAAGGCATTGGGAAGTGGGTTTCAGATTATCCATACACCTGTCAGCAGATAACGGGATCTGCAGATAGATTTGAATCACAGCTCCCCCCTTAAGTAAATCTCAAAGCTGTAAAAAGGACTGCCCCCAACTTACAGTCCAACTCCGGAATTGAACAAAGCAAGAGAATATATATAAAGAAGAATAGGACACTGAACAAACAGAAGTAAAAGCAACCCCTCCACCCCTGAATAACAGAATTAAAGAAGACGGAGAAGTAGAGGGAAGGAAAAAGTGGGGGGGGAAATCTGCACAAATGAAGAAAAACCAGAAGAATATATATCTCACACAGACCCTTGGGAGGTCAGACACTGAGAAAACAGACTTTGAAACACAAACAAAAGCCCCCAGAATGACTGGTCACATGCAACAAACCCAGACATCAAGACATTAATTGAGAGAATAAAAAAAACTGAGAAAAGACAAGAGGAAAATAGGAAGGAGTTGATGACAGAAATAACAGCAATAAAGAATGGTGTGATGGAAATAAATAACAAACTAATAAGCATGGAAAGCAGAATTAGCCATGCAGAAGAAAGAATCTCAGAGCTTGAAGACCGAAACACAGAATTAACCCAAACTGTCAAAAACATACAAAAGACAGAACAAAACCTTCAAGAGATGAATGATTACTTCAAGAGAAAAAAACCTAAGAGTAATTGGCCTTCCTGAGGCAGAGAGAGAAACAGAGACCACATTGGAACAAACATTTCATGAAATCAATGAAGAAAACTTTCCTCATCTCATCAGTGATGCAAAAATTCAAACAAGAGATTCAGAGAACCCCTGCAAGACAACAAATGAGAAGCCCAACTCCCAGACACATAATAATTCACCTAAACAAAGTAGGTATAAAAGAAAAAGTCCTAAAGGCAGCAAGAGAAAAAGGTCAGACTACCTACTAGGGAAGACCAATTAGAATAGCAGCAGATTTATCTACAGAAACCCTCCAGGCTAGGAGAGCTTGGAGCCCTATCTTCAAAGTTCTAAAAGACAAACAATTTCAACTGAGAATAACCTACCAGCCAAGCTAAGCTTCATCAGTGAGGGAGAATTCAAATCTTTCCAAGATATCCAATCCCTAAGAACCTACACTGCTACTAGACCACCTCTACAAGAAACACTTAAGAAAGTATTGAACACAGAAGAAAAGGAAAAAAGAAAAACGTTCTTCACAAGAGTACAGGCAAAACATTGAAAACATACATGAATCAACTCCAAAACCAAAAGAAAGACAACAAACAAACAGGAAAAACAACTCTGTAAGAACTTTATGATAGGAATCAACTCTCACATTTCAATAATTAGCCTGAATGTGAATGGACTAAATGCACCACTGAAAAGACATAGAATGGAAAAATGGATAAAATATCACTGGGCAACAATTTATTGCCTTCAAGAGACTCACCTCACTAGAAAGGATACTCACAGACTCAAAGTAAAAGGATGGGAAACAAATTTTCAGGCAAACGGAACACAAAAGAAAGGAGGAGTCATGATATTAATCTCAGACAAAATACCCTTTAAGTTATCAAACATTTAAAAAGATACAGAAGGCCACTACATAATGATAAGAGGTTCAATCCATCAACAAGAAATATCCATCCTAAACATATATGCACCCAACATAGGAGTGCCAACTTTCATAAAGCAGCTTCTGGATAAACTAAAAAAACATATTGACCCCAACACTATCATAGCTGGGGACTTCAATACCCCACTCACAACCCTAGACAGATCATCAGGCCAAAAAATCAGCAACGAGATCCGAAACCTCAATGTGACTCTTGATCAAATGGACTTAATTGGTACCTACAGAATACTTCATCCAATGACCACAGAATATTCACTCTACTAATCACCACATGGAATGTACCCTAAGATCGACCACATACGTGGCCATAAATCAAGCATAAGCAAATTTAAAAATATCAAAATTTTGCCATGCCCCTTATCAGATCACAGTGGAATAAAAATAAACATCAACATCAACAAGGTTCCCCCAAAACCCACAAAGACATGAACACTAAATAGCATGATGCTAAACAACTCCTGGGTCAATGATGAAATCAAAACAGAGATTAAGCCGGGCTTGGTGGCTCAGCCTGTAATCCCGCGCCTTTGGGAGACTGAGGTGAGTGAATTGCCTGAGCCCGTGGGTTCGAGACCCGGCTGGGCAGTGAGACCTCATCTCTACAATAAATCAAAAAATCAGCCGGGCGTGGTAGCGCATGCCTGTAATTCCGGCTACTCGGAAGGCTGAGGCGGAAGGATCGCTGTAGGAGCGAGGCTGCGGTGGCCGGGAGCGGCCACTGCACTCCAGTCTGGGCAACAGAGTGAGACTCCAACTAAAAAAAAAAAAAAAAAAAACAGAGATTAAAAGATACCTGGAAACAAATGAAAATGAAGAAACATCTTACCAAAATCTCTGGGATGACATGAGAACTGTAGTAAGATGGGAACTCATATCTCTACAAACACACATGAAGAAAATGGAAGGATCACAAATTAATAGTCTAATAAGTCACCTAAGGAAGCTGGAAAAGCAAGACCACCAAAATCCTAACTTCAGCAGAAGAATCCAGATCATCAAAATAAAAGCCCAAATCCACAACATAGAAGACAAAAATATAATACAAAATATCAATGAAACAAAAAGTTGGTTCTTTGAAAGGATAAACAAGATCCATGGTCCCTTAGCTAGACTGACCAAGAAAAAGAGAGAGAAAACCCAAATAAACACAATCGGAAACACAAAAGGTGAAGTCACATCTGACCCTGAAGAAATATGAAAGATCATTAGAGACTACCATGTACACTTGTATGGAAACAAACTTGAAAATCTTAAGGAAATGGAGGACTTTCTGACATCTCACAATCTGCCTAGGTTGAAACCAGAAGAAATCGAGACCCTAAATAGACCAATAACAATCAAGGAAATTGACTATGTAATAAGAAAACTACATACAAAAAAAAAAAAAAAAAAAAAAAGCCTTGGACCAGATGGCTTTCCAGCAGAATTCTATAAGACATGTAAGGAGGAGCTGATACCAATCCTACTGAAAGTATTCCAGGTGATTGAGAAAGATGGACCTCTCCCCAAATCATTTTATGAAGCTAACATCACATTGATACCTAAGCCAGGTAAAGACCCAACAAACAAAGAGAACTACAGGCTAATATCTTTGATGAATATAGATGCTAAAATTCTCAACAAGATTCTAGCAAATCTCATTCAATAACACATCTCAAAAATCATCCATCATGACCAAGTAGGCTTCATCCCTGGGATGCAAGACTGGTTCAACATTCGAAGACAATAAATGTAATTAAATACATCAACAAGCCGGGCTCGGTGGCTCAGCCTGTAATCCCGCGCCTTTGGGAGGCTGAGGTGAGTGGATTGCCTGAGCCCATGGGTTCGAGACTCGCCTAGGCAGCGAGATCTCATCTCTACAATAAATCAAAAAATCAGCCGGGCGTGGTAGCACACTCCTGTAGTTCCAGCTACTTGGAAGGCTGAGGCGGAAGGATTGCCGGAGCCCAGCAGGTCGAGGCTGCGGTGGCCAGGAGTGGCCACTGCACTCCAGTCTGGGTGACAGAGTGAGACTCCAACTCAAAAAAAAAAAATACATCAACAGACATCAGTACAAAAAACACATGATTATATTATTAGATACAGAAAAATCTATTGATAAAATCCAGCACTCCTTCTTGATAAAAACACTTGAACATCTAGGCATATATGGAACATACCTCAAAATAAGAAAAGCCATCTACGAGAAACCCACAGCTAGCATACTCCTAAACAGACAAAAATTGGAACCATTTCCCTTGAACACTGGAACAAGACAAGGATGCCCACTCTCTCCCCTCCTGTTCAATATAGTATTGGAAGTCCTGGCTAGAGCAATCAGAAAAGAGAAGGCGGTCGGGGGTATCCAAATAGGAAAAGAGGAAATCAAGTTATCTCTCTTTGCAGACGACATGATTGTGTATCTTGAAAACCCAAGAGAATCTGTCAAAAACTCCTTACACTGATAAAGGACTTTGGCAAAGCCTCAGGGTATAAAATAAATGTGCAAAAGACAACCGCATTTCTTTACACCAATAATAAACAAACAGAAACCCAAGTAAAAAGCACAATCCCATTCACAAAGCCACAAAAAAAAAAAAAAAAAATGAAATACCTTGGCATCTTCCTAACCAGGGACGTGAAAGACCTTTACAGTGAAAACTATAAAACCCTGCTCAAATAAATCAAAGACGACACAAACAAGTGGAAAAATATCCCATGCTCATGGATTGGAAGAATCAACATTGTGAAGATGTCCATCTTACCTAAGGCAATCTACAAATTCAATGCAATACCCATCAAATTGCCAGCAACATTCTTCTCAGACCTAGAAAAAACAACACAGGAATTCATATGGAAACACAAATGACCAAGAATAGCCAGAATAACCCTCAGCAAAAAAAAAAAAAAAAAAAAAGCAGGTGGTATCACATTACCAGACTTCAAACTTTACTATAAATTTACAATAATCAAAACAGCTTGGTATTGGTACAGGCACAGGCATATAGATCAATGGAATAGAATTGAGATTCCAGAAGCAAAACTTCAATTTCTTAACCAATTCATCTTCAACAAAGCCTCCACCACTCACCACTGGGGAGAGGAGAACCTATTCAGTAAATGGTGCTGGGAAAACTGACTGACCACATGCAGAAGACTCAAACAAGACCCCTATCTATCCCCATAAACAAAAATTAACTCTAAATGAATCAGAGACCTAAAAGTAAAACCTCAAACTATAAGAACCTTAGAAAATGCAATTTCCCTTATGGAAATTGGAACTGGCATTCATTTCCTGAGCAAAACCTGAAACGCACGAGCTGTAAGAGATAAGTAGACAAGTGGGACCTCATTAACCTGACAAGCTTCTGCAAAGCCAAAGAAACCATCAAGAGAGCAGGGAGACAGCCCTCAGACTGGGAAAAAGTATTTGCCAGCTCCATGTCTGACAAAGGCCTAACATCTTGGATCTACAAGGAACTCAAATGTACTGAAAAGAAAAGAATAACAACCCCATTACAAAGTGGGCAAATGATATGAACAGACACTTCACAAAAGAAGACATACGAGTGACCAACAGACACATGAAGAAATGTTCAACCTCATTAATCCTCAAGGAGATGCAAATTAAAACTACACTGAGATACCACCTAACTCCAGTCAGAATGACCATTATTAATAACTCAAAAAATAACAGATGCTGGAGAGGATGTGGTGAAAAGGGAACACTTCTACACTGTTGGTAGGAGTGTAAACTAGTGCAACCTCTGTGGAAAGCAGTGTGGCGATTCCTAAAAGCTCTAAATATTGACCTCCCATATGATCCCGCAATCCCCCTACTGGGAATATACCCTGGAGAACTCAAATCACTCTATAAAAAAGATACCAGCACATGTATGTTTATTGCAACATTGTTCCCAATAGCAAGAACCTGGAACCAACCATGCTGTCCATCAAAAGAGGGCTGGATTTAAAAAAATGTGGTACATATACATGATGGAATACTATGTAGCTATAAAAAAGAACAAAATAATGAATTTTGCAGCTACCTGGATGGAATTAGAGTCTATAATACTGAGTAATCTTTCACAGCAACAAAGATCTGAGTATCACATGTTCTCACTCATAAGTGTACCTTGAACATCTATCGTAATATTATCAGAAAAAAATCGACAGTGGTGGGAATCTATGGGGGGGACAGGGAGGGCAAGGGTGGTGGGATTAACAGTACTCTATATTTGTCTATGAAGGGGGGGACTCCCCTTATCAACAAGGGTACCTGAACGATGCATATTTGTATACGTAATCCTCAACTGTACCCCACAATTTTAAAATAAAAAATATGTTAAAAAAACACAAAACTTTACAAGAGCCTCATGTCAGGAAAAAATCTCTCACATTTCAATAGTCAGCCTGAATGTGAATGAACTAAATGCACCACTGAAAAGACATAGTATGACGAACTGAAATAAAAGCATGACCTACCAATATGCTTACTACAGGAATACATCTTAATACAAAGGATGTCCACAAATTGAAAGTTAAAGGGTGAAAATCAAGCTTTCAGGCAGGTGAAAGCCAAAGGGTCACAATATTAATATCAGACAAAACAACCTTCAAGCTATCAAAAAATTTAGAAGATAAAAAAAAACACTAAATAATGATAATAAGTTCAACAATCCATCAACAAGAAATATGAATCCTAAATATATGTGCATTCAATACAGAAGCACCAGAATGTACAGAGCAACTACAGAGTAAACTCAAAAAGGATATTGAGTCTAACACTATCATTACTGAGGACTTATACTTCACTTACAACCCTAGATAGATCAAAGAGGCAAAAGAATCAATAAACAGATATGGAATCTTAACTTGATGTTTTAATAAATGGACTCCTAATGGATCAAACACCTAAGTGTAAAACCTCAAACTATAAGAATCTTAGAAAATGCAGGAGATACCCTTATGCACATGGGAATAGGCAGCCAATTCCTGATCAAAACCTTAAAAACCCATGCTATAAGAGATAAGATAGACAAGTGGGATCTCATCAAACTAAAAAGCTTCTGCAAAGCCCAATAAAATATCAAGAGAGTGGGAAAACAGGTCACAGAATGGGATAAAAATTATTTACCAACTATATATTTGACAAAGGCTTAATATCCAAGATCTGCAAGGATCTCAAATGTGCCAAAAGGAAAAAAAAAACAAATAACTTCATTAAAAAGTGGGCAAAAAGCCGGGCTCGGTGGCTCAGTCTGTAACCCTGTGCTTTTGGAGGCTGAGGTGAGTGTATTGCCTGAGCCCGCGGGTTAGAGATGCACCTGGGCAACTTAGCGTGACCTCATCTCTACAATAAATCAAAAAAATTAGCCAGGCGTGGTAGTGCGCACCTGTAGTTCCAGCTACTTGGAAGGCTGAGGCGGAAGGATTGCTGGAGCCCAGCATGTCAAAGCTGTGGTGGCTAGGAGCATGCCACTGCACTCCAATTTGGGCAACGGAGTGAGACTCCAACTCAAAAAAAAAAAAAAAAAAAAAGTGGGCAAAAGATATGAATAGACACGTCTCAAAAGAAGACATACAAGCAGCCCACAGACACATGAGAAAATATTCAGCCTCACTAATCATCAGATAAATGCAAAGCAAAGCCACATTGAGATATCACTTAACTTCAGTATGAATGACCATTATTAATAAAACAAAAAGTAACAGATGTTGGTGAGGTTTTGAAAAAAGGGAATGCTTCTACACTGTCAGTGGAAATGCAGACAAATTCGACTTTTATGGAAAACATTGTGGCAATTACTGAAAGAACTAGAAATTGACCTTTCATATGTCCCAGCAATCCTCCTTCTGGGAATAGCCTGTGGGAATGCAAATCATTCTACAAAAAAGATACCTGAGCACAGTGTTTATTGCAGCATTATTCACAATAGCAAAAATGTGGAACCAACCATGCTGCTCATTGAAACTAAACTGTAAAAAAAAAATTGGTATTGCATACATGATGGAATATTACACAGCCATACAGAAGGAAAAATCTATGAACTTTTAATCACTATGATGAATTTGGTATCTACCATACTCAGTGATCTATTACAGAACACAAAGAACGTAATACCACATGTTCTTACTCATACCTGAACCCTGAACACTTATCATAATGCTACAAGAAAGGGATTGGCTGCAGTGGGACACTGTGAAGGGATGGGAGGAACATAAAATTAATAAAGGTGCCTGATCCTAATCCAGGTGAAGTAAGGACCAATGGGAGGCCCAAACTCCACCTGTGCCTAGACCACCTTTGTACCCAGTCCTGACTTGTACCCCACATCTTTAAAAGTTACAGATAAGTAAACAAATATTAAAGATCAGAATTCTAAAGAAAAAAAAAATTTCTTTGGGGAATATTTAGCTTTTAACCAATGACTATATATATTGTTGAATTTAGCAAATCTTTATTAATGCCAGAGTGTGTCAGATACTGTTTTGGGTGCCAAAGAAGCAATGGTGAGAAAGATAGACTAGTTTCCTTCTCTCTCAGAAGTTGCAGTGAAATAAACTGATAATTAGACAAGGTATAATAAACATTTTTAGTGGAGAGAGTATACAGCAAGAACTCCTTAAAGGAATCAAGGGTGGTTTTATTGTCGTAGTAACCTTTGAGCTGATACCTAAAGACTGTCTAAGGTAAATCAAGCAAGAAGAAAAGCAATGTCTTACAGGTAGGAAAAAAAAAAATATATATCCAGAGTCAATAGAGAGCCTGAAATATTAGAGAAATTAAAAGCAAGATAATTTGGGCAGAGAAAGCAGGAAATGGTGATAAGAAGACAAGGAAGGACTTAAATATTACATTAAAAGCCTGGACTTTGAATTTTAGAAAGGTATAACCTGGAAAATTATTGGAAATAGAACTGAATGAGATATAGGAAGGTATTTGTCAGAGGACAGGTAGCAAAATCTAAATGGCTGGTTTAGTCAAGTGGCAGATGAAGATGAAGAGAGTGAGTAGTTTATTTGACATGTTAGAAAATCAGAAATGGTAAATCTCAGAAATTTAATGGAGTATGGGAAGCAGTAGAGAAAAAGAGAACAGAATGATTTCTTGTTGACATTTCTCACCCACTAAATGGATGTATTTTTGATGTCATCAAAAAGAATAAAGGTAAACATCCTTATAAAATATAAAGGTTAAATATAAATTTAATAACAGTTTTGTTGTATTTGGAAGTAGTCATTTCCTCAAACCTGCCTAAGTGACATGTATTTGTGTAGCTTGTGCAATAAATGGTGTTAATAAGAATGATGGAACAAATGCTATAAAAACTAAGGACAAGTCTGTATAAAGCTAACTGCTACAAACTAAATTCTAATGAATTATAGAACTATCGAGAATACTATATCTTTTTGGGAGTGTGTACACAGTGGGTTGTAAGCAGCCTCTAAGTCTGGAAAATGGGCTGCTCCAAGTTTTTGACTGAAGGAGGAAACTACACAATAAAGGCTGGAGAATTGGATGGAGAGGGAAGTTGAGAAATTCTTAGGCAGGGCTGATTGCTTTGAGGTAGAAGGGAAGAATGACTGCTTTGGAAGGATTTCAGTA
The DNA here is from genome assembly GCA_027257055.1 of Cephalopachus bancanus. Classification (NCBI taxonomy): domain Eukaryota; kingdom Metazoa; phylum Chordata; class Mammalia; order Primates; family Tarsiidae; genus Cephalopachus; species Cephalopachus bancanus. The sequence goes on from JAPVLO010000274.1 coordinate 1,573,144, forward strand.
AAGGTTTTTGAAGAAGACAGAAAGGTCACTGGAATTTTATGAGACTGTATATTGGAGTAGCTTTTATAAAATACCCTTTTATCTCTTCTAATAATTTTCAGCAACATGTAAAGGCACATACACAGACACACACACACGCTCAAATGTCAAAAGTGATTGAAGTTCTTCATACGGTATTAGGGTTTAAATCTGCCTACCTTTTGAAACAAGAGTTGAGACCACTAGAACAAGGGAACCACTAATAACCTGAATTACTGAGAAGGATATGAACAGCGAATGGCTAACATGTTTCCTTCAGGCAAAGTAGCTTGTCTTGACAGAAACCAAGCATTACTTTTCTCCACTATCTTTTAAATGATAATTTTATAAAGAGGACATAATCATGACTTTCACATATCAACTATCAAGTAAACAGATGTCAGTGATTGGATTTAACTTATGAGTTAATGAGGAAAGCAGTTTCAACTTGTTCAAACAAAATTAAAAGTTTCATTTTTGGATGCAGTGAAAGAATGCTGAAATTAACTAACAAATAGATTTAAAAACTGGTGTATCCACAAGGCAGTGACCAATTGTACACCACTACTATGTATTTCTGTGAACAAATCTCATCTGAGTCAACAGTTTTCTACATTTTACAGAGCTGTAAAATAACCCTCAAAAATAAATGGCAAAAATAAGCTGGATTTGTGACATAAACCAAATACCAAGAAATCCTTCTTATTTATTTTTTATGTTTTGTCTATTTTAAAGTCCTCCTTTTATCTGAAGTTGTCAGAAATAGAGAAACACTTATAAAGTCTGACCTCCAAGGTGAAAAGTTACAAGTTATCTTAGCACAAGCTCTCACCTTCAAACCTGAACATAATATCATAAAAATAAGTAGATTTGTGTGTATGTGTGTGTGTGTGTGTGTGTGTGTGTGTGTGTGTGTGTGTGTCTTTCTTCTTTATCTACATCAGTAACAAACTAAGCTTACTTACTTCAGAGATTACATCTATCTATACTCCTCCTATCCTTTCTGTGAAATTAGTAAAAAATAATTTAAGGCCATTTGCAAGCTGACAAATAAATCACAACTAAATTCTAATAGGAAATTCTGGAAAGAGTGGACATTTGAAAATGATTAATGCCTTAAGAGAATAAGAAATAATAATAGATGGGAAATTATCTGGTCACATACAATGTTATAAACTCAGAATGGAATATTAAGATTGGGTTTTGAATTCACTGTTACAGTATCATATTATGGAATTCAAAATGTGCATTTACTTCAGATAATTTGAGCATGAAAATGAAATAGTTGAATGAAAGCGAGTGCAATATAAAGGGAGGTGATGATTACTAGGCTGCAGGGATAGTTTCAGGTATAAACATATAAATCAATATTTCTACAAAAGTATCAGTGGACTGTATATTGAAGATGGGTGAAGAAGTAAGAGAGGAACAACAAAAATGTGGTAAAATAGTGCCTGAACTTTTTCAATTTTCTAACTCTCGATAGAGTTTCATAAAAACCCCTTGTGGTTTATGCTTTTCACAAAATAATCAACAATAATTTGATCTTAACAGATTTGAAAATTATTTTCTATATAGATAAAGTCAGTAAATGGGAAAAAGTTCATGTTTCCCATTTCTCCTTCAACATAGTCACATACAGTTTAGTACTTTCTAGATTTTAAGAGATACATCATGGGATGTAAAGTGGGTGATTTTCATGTCTCTGAGTAATGATTACTTATATCCATTTCAAAATGTAAAAAAAGATTAATTATTTTTATTCAGTGTTATACAATAAATATGAGACAATCAAATGGAGAATAATTTCTCAAGAAAACTTTTTTATTTATACTTAGCCATTTTTATTGCCAACTTAATTTTAAATATGATATAATTATATTTAAACTTGTTTTATTTGGCAAGAATACTGTATCTGTTTGCTAGAGTTGCCTTAACTAAATACCACAAAACAGGTGAATTAAACAACATAAATGCAGTATCTCAAGATTCTGGAGATTTGAAGTCCAAGATAAGGTGTCAGCAGGGTTGGTTCCTTCTGAGAATGTGAGGACAGGATCTGTTCCAGATCGCTCTCCTTGGCTTGTAGATGGCTAACTTCTCTGTGTTTTGTCATATCATCTTGTCTCTGTATGGGTCTGTCTCTGTGTCCAATTTTTTTTGGCTTTTATAAGGATAACAGTAGTCCACCTTAGGGACCTCAGTTAAATTTTACTACAGTCTACAAAGACTCTATTTTCACATTAAGTCACATTCTGAGATACTGAATATTAGGATTCCAACTTTTTTTTTTTGAGCAAAGGGGACACAATTCACTAGGAACAAACAATGTCTGCTGCATGGAGCATACGGTTGGCATTGTTGCTATTATAATTTTATAATATATTAGGCAAAATAGATATGTGGAAAGTTAAAAAGTAGTGTATTTATATCAATTTTAAAATTAATTTTACTTACAATTTTGCATAGTCAATCAAATAGCTTTACATCACTAGTATCACATTAAATGATATACTAATGCTTGCTAAATATATATATTATTTTCTTTCTGATATATTGCCCTTAATAGAGATTCTCAACATAAAAAATAAGAACTTTATGCATTTAATTATAAGATGTAATATATTAAATTTTATATGATGTTTTGTGGTATTTTTTAAATGACACCAGGAATTTAACACACACACACACATACACACACACACACACACACATATATATTTTTTCTTTTTTTTTTTTAAGTTAAGATAAAGTTTTTTCTTATTTTGGCATATTTTCTGCCACAAATAAAAGTTCATTTATATTAATCATCTTCTTGGTACCAAGTATACTCTGCTAAATAAAAATATTACATCAGACAAGACTAACAAGCAGAAATCTATTTTATTCTAACACTCTTGCCAGCAATAGGGGAGCGTGCACAGACCAAATCTTGAAATTCAACATTACAGAAACAAATGATCAAAGAAATTCTGAAAGCTGATATGGGAGGCTCTTAGACTTTAAGTGCTTGCTTCTCAACGTTATGTCCACCTAAATAAACTTTATACTATACTTATAACAGGAGGTAATTTAACAAATTGAAGTAAGGTAGCCACAGAAGTTAGGCTTCTACCTTCACAAAGAGACTGAGAGATGGAATTCTATCATCCTTGATGATTAAACTTCAGAAGTGGCTCCCAAGTTCTTGAGAAAGACAATCCTAAGCTTTAAAACAGGTAAAGTGGCTTTAAATAACAGATTTACATACAAAAAGGACAGGGAAAGAATTTACAGTTACAAGTTTTCTATAGCAAGTACTCAAGAAAAGGGAGATCAGGCACCCAGAGGCAGTAATTAACAGCCTTTATTTTCTTGAGGTAAATTCTTTATTATTTTTTTAAAGTTTTTATCATGAGGGAATATTACATTTTATTAAATGATTTTCAGCACTTATTGAAATGATCATATGGTTTTGATCCTTGATTCTCTTGATGTGATATGTCGTTTATTGATTTGCATATTTTGAACCACGCTTGTATCCCTGGTATGCATCTCTTTTGATCATAAAGACTGATATTTTGAATGTGGTATTGAATTTCATTTTATAATATTTTGTTGAGGATTTTTACATGTATGTTAATCAAATATATTGGCCTGTAGTTTTGTTGTTGTGGTTATTTGGCTGAGTCTTTGTCTGGTGGGTGAAAGAATAATGTTGGCTTCATAGAATGATTTTTGAAGAAAAGTCTTTGCTTTATTTTTTTTGAAATAATTTGAGTAGAATTGGGGATATCAGTTCTTTAAATGTCTGGTATAACTCGGCAGTGAAGCTATCAGGTCCTGGGATTTCCTTTGATGGAGAGACTTTATATTGTTTTGTTCTTATTACTTGATAGATATACATTATCTATTTAGGTTGTCTATTTCTTCTTGGTTCAGACTTGATAAGTTGCATGTATCCAGTAATTTATTCATTCTTCCAGGTTTCCAATTTGTTGGTATATAGCTGTTGAAAATAGTGATCCTTTATATTTATATGGTATCAGTTATAATGTATTTTTAAATTTGATTTTATTTATTTGAGACTTTCTTTTTTTATTAGTCTAGCTAAATTTTGTCATCATTACTTATCTTTTAAAAATACTTTGTGTTTTGTTAATCTTTTGTATGTTTTAGTCTGTATTTCAATTATTTTTTCTCCCTAATTATTTATTTCCTTCTACAAATTTTGGGTTTGGCTCATTCTGGTTTTTTTAGTTTTGATGTGCATAATTTGATTGTTTATTTGACATTTCTACTATTTTTGATGTAGGTGTTTATTGATATAAACTCCCCTCTTAGTGCTGATTTTTCTATATCCAATCCTGCAATCCTGCTACTGGGTATATATCCAAAAGAAAGACAATTGGTATATGGAATAGATATCTGCACTGCCGTGTTTATTGCAGGATTATTCTCAATAGCCAAAATATGGAATCAACCCATGTGTCTATCAATGAATGAATGGATCAAGAAAATGTGGTATATACATATGCAATGGAATATTATTCAGCCATAAAAATAATGAAATCCTGTCATTTGGCACTAGGCAGATGGAATTGGAGGATATTGTACAAAAAAGGGTATTAAGAACAATGGGAGATTAAAAATGCCAAAAAATAAGGAACATAGAGTCATGATATTCAATGAAATTCATTTTTTAAATGTTGCTTAAGTTTTTCATTGCCATGATATGGGTTAAATATTTTTAATTTTGTGAGATAATAATTATCTTTGACTTAAACATGTGTTTTTGGCACCATATGGGTCTCCGTTTAATCAACTACACAGGAAAACTTCAGTTACTTATTTCAATTTCTATCATTAGAAAAGCAGCTTAGACAATTGGTTTTGAAGAGGATTAAGCTATTCATTTTAATGTATATGCATTGATCACTTAAAATGAGCCAGACAATAACCTAGACTAACAAAAAAGTAAGTTTTTTTCTCACAGGAAGCTTACATCCTAGAAGTATAAGTATACATACACAAATATGCAAGTAAAATAGTCTAACATAAAGCATTACAAAGAAAAAAAAATAAAGTAGCAAGATAAGGTTTGTCTGGGTGTATGATGCAGTGCTTATAAATGTAAGCAGAGCTGGAGACCAGAAGACCAGTTAGACAGCTATTAAAGGAACCCAAGGGATAAGAGGATAAAAGAGTTTTCATCAGTTGGATAGGAAGACTGAAAATAAAGTGGGTTTGGAAGGGAAGATTCAGAGTTTAACTTTAATTATTAATGATTTTATTCGTGTGCTATAGGTTTAAAATAAAATATGGACCAGAGTGAGAGTAAATGCAGACAGTAAGCATAGACTGTCCTTTATGGGAATTCTGCTGGCACAAGGTAAAGAGAAAGTTTGAAATTGCTGAAGGGAGACATGAGGTATAAGTGACTTTTCCAACAAACACAGTAAGTTAGAAAGGCTAATAATGCAGAATGGAAGGGGGTAATTTATGTTTCAAAAGATGAAAGAGAGAATGTATTCTCTCTCTTTAACCCTAAAGAAAACTTGCAGTAATAATAAAATCTATACTTATGTGTTGTTATAATTTGACCACATTTCTTTGTCATTAGTGCTTTCTCACTCACTCTGTCTTCTGTTCCTTAAGTATAAAGATTGGTATATGGAGCCGGGCTCGGTGGCTCAGCCTGTAATCCCGCGCCTTTGGGAGGCTGAGGTGAGTGGATTGCCTGAGCCCGCGGGTTCGAGACCCGCCTGGGCAGCGAGACCTCATCTCTACAATAAATCAAAAAATCAGCCGGGCGTGGTAGCGCATGCCTGTAATTCCGGCTACTTGGAAGGCTGAGGCGGAAGGATCGCCGGAGCCCAGCAGGTCGAGGCTGCGGTGGCCGGGAGCGGCCACTGCACTCCAGTCTGGGCGACAGAGTGAGACTCCAACTCAAAAAAAAAAAAAAAAAGATTGGTATATGCATAAGTATAGGTAGAGCTAGAGATGTAGGTACAGATAATGAGACCATAGATTTAGATAATTTTCTACACTATTTTAGACTAAACTGCATGTTGTACTTATTTAATTCATTTGTTTAGTTAATATATTAACTTTTAGTAAGTATGATAGGCTTGAATAAATGACATCTCAAGGCCCAAAATGTACCAATACTCTCCTTCAAAAACTCCCTGAAAAAAAGAATTTGGTCTGTGGATCACACAGAAATCCCACAAAATGGCAGAAGTATCACATATATGTAGGTTCTTGGTTACTTTTCTTTATTTTCACTTCCCCTGTTTCCTTATCTGATAGACTTCTATGTGTAACATTTTCTTGTTTTGAAATACACATGATTCAAAACACTTAAAGGAGAGATGCTAACATAAAGAGTTAAAAATATTTAAGAGAAAGCATATAGGAAAAAAGCATACCTAGAGAATCATAATATTAAACTATTCAAAATCAATTCCATTAAATATATTGTGTTTTAGTTTAAAAATGTGAAAAGAATAAATTTCAGGAGGTTAGAAAAAGTATAAGAAAAATACATTGAGTGTATAAGAAGCTCTAAGAATAAGTTAACCCTCATGCTCTTTGTCAAAATGAAATACAAAGGCAGTTTGAAATTCTGTAGAATATTATAGTGAGTGACTCTATTGATGACATTGACTACCTGGACCTGGTGAATAGGAATTGATACATACTCTAGATGCCTAATGACACACATACATGCCAGAGAATTGAAGATCAAAATCTGTGAAGTTTTAGAGTAAGGTTTAGAGAATTACAGTAAATCAGGGTATGCCAAGGTATTCCTACTAAAGAAAGAATAAGTTGTTTCTCTTTAGTCTCTACCATTAATAAAGAGGCATAACATTTGAGTTTTGGAGACGGTACACACTGAACCTAGTAATATTATTCTTATTCCTTTGTCATGACTTAGATGACTACCAGTTTTTAGTCAAGTGGTGCATTGCTGATTAGTCCATAAGACACATCAGATGCAATAGATAAAGATGCTATGCAATAGAGAAAGATTCTTCCACTTCATAATAAAAAATTCAAAGCAGATATCTTCCGGGTTCTGGAGCAAGGTTATGCCTCTACAGTGTAAACTATTCATTTGGAAAGTGGCTTGCACTATAGAACTATGTCTTAGCGGAAACTAAGGGTCTGGACATGAGTCACAAAAAAGGTGTGAGACTTGCAATTCTCACTGAGTCGTATTTTCTGAGGTGTATAATGTAACAGCAATCCATTTTACTGTGAATTAATAACTGCGTCTGAGAAAATCCAAAAAGTACAAGTTAATTACATATATAGTGGCTGCAACTACAATGGTATCTACATATTTGCACTAATGCTTCTCTGCCAGCTCACATCTATGGCTTCCTGAATACCCTTACTAACAGATAGAAGAGTAATTAACTAGGCCTATTTCACAGCAGTAACTGTATTTGTGCTGGTTATAAATACAGTGCTGTCAAACTTTTGTTCCTCTCATTGGTAGCCCTAGAAGACAATGGTGAAAGAAAATTCTCCCAGAGGGGATGTAGAACATAAGTGATCCACTTTGTTTAGAGGTTTAAGTAAGCAGAAGTACTACATTTATAAAATCTGTGAAATGACAAATGTCTTCACTGGTTTGGTTAAGAAGAAGCAAAGTTAGAAAACTAGAGATCAGGCAGCCTAGGAAAGAAGTATGTAAATAAACTTATGGGATGGGTTATAAAAAATCAGAGCTTTTTGTGGCATGTAAATACTCTCCAGAGTACATCTACCAAGCAAAGTGGATAGAATGACCCAATCTTAGAAGGACCCATTAATGGAGTTGCTACGATGACACGAACAAGGCTAGAAATTGATCCCACACAGGATCCCTCTCACTGAAGACAATTTAGCACCAGTCACTGTTGAATACCCAAACTGCTAGCAGCAAAGATTGACATGGAACCTACCACATGGCAGCACTACTGGAGGAGACCAGTTAGCCACTTGTAGTTTATTTCATTGGATTCTTTCTACCTGGTATGGATGGTGATTCCAGTGATACTAAGACTTTTTTCTGCTCTGGATGTGGGTTTCATGTCCCTTGCCTCAGTGTCAACACCAGCAACACCATCTGAAGATTTTTGGCGTGCTTTGTCTATTGCCAAGTTATCCTACGCAGAATAGTCTTGGACATCGGAGCCATTTTACAATAAAGTTTTTACCACTTATCTCATCACTCAGAAACAGCTGGTCTCAGAGTAGAGGGGTGACCACTTACAGAAAGAGTTCTAGCTGGCATGCCTTCTTGGTGACAGTACACTATGGGATTGGGCACTGTCTTTTTCCATGTGAGGCATAAGAAGAAAACAGCTGCTGACGCAAGAGAATATGCAAGACATGAATATAGATCGCTTCATTTAATTATCACTTTTAGGAATCCATGTGTGAAATATAGCCCCACAATTTTAGGCTTTTCTAAACTACAGTTTTTTTTTCCACAAGACACTGTAAAGTTTTCACCAAACTTGAAGCTACAACTATGTATGGATGATTGTGGCCTTTCTATGCCAATGGACCAGCAGACAAAGAAGGAAAAGAAAGGGATTAGTGTCTCTGGGAATATAGGCAATTTTGATTACCATGAGAAACTAGAGTTACTGATACATAATGGGAACAATGAAAAGTTAATTAGAACTACTCTAGTGAACAGATAATGGAAGCAAACCCAACCTGATCAATATCCCTTTGATGATCTAGCTACCTCAAACGAGCAAACAGTATCTGAATATTTTTCATTAAAAAAGATATTAAAGAGAGGAGAATTAGATAATACACATCTTGGAGGAGTTTATTCAAATAAGTATGTGTAGAAATATTGACATCCAATGACTGCTCAGGACAATAGTAAACTGTTTTTTACTATCTTCCACTATAGTGTGTTGAATAATGGCCTTCAAACATAGACACCAACAGGTATTTGTGACCTTATCTGAAAATAGAATCTTTGCTGATGTAATTAATGTAATTAGGGTAGGGAATCTCAAGGTGAAATTCAGTCACATAGCTTTTTTTCCTTTGTGTTTTCTTAGAGTCTCTTCTCTCTGTGTGTGTGTCTCAAATCTCTGTTTTATCTTATAAGACCAGGATTGGAGGGACACATTCACAAATGAAGGAGTGTCAAGGATTGCCAGCAGCCACCAGAAGCTAGGTGGTTATCAAATAGATTCTTTCTCAGAGTCTCCAAAAGGCAGCAACCCTAATGAACCTACTGACACTTTGATTTTGGACTTCTGGTCTCCAGAATTGTGAAAGCATATGTTTGTTGCTGTTTTAAGCCATAAATTTGTCTTAATTTTTTAGGGCAATTCTAGGAAACTAATGCTCTTACCAAATCTTAACACGAATTCAGTTCCCATTATTTTAAGATATCATCATTAAACATTGGTTCAATGATATGATTGAGACCTATGTATAGAAACTATTTTAAAGATCAGAGATTTGGCATTATAATATTTTAGTGGGATTAATTTTGTGGTCAGAGAGTGCCTATAGCTGTGATTTGTAGTAACTCCAAACTCAAAAAATTCTTAGCTAAGAGGAAAGTCATATGCTTCCCTTTTCAATTTACTTATTTCCTTCAACCAAATTATAACTAGATAAAGTTTGTGACTGAAGACCCAGGCAATGCTTCTTCTCTCCTCCTGAATCTAAGTGTTATGTATTTCATGACCATAAAAGAGGAAGAAAGAGGGGACCTCTGAAGAGAAGTTTTGCCTGTGCCTTCATTCTACCGGGATCCAAAAAGCAGGAGTTCAAAAAAACAGAATCTTTGAGCTCTTTCAAGAGATTGTATTCTTTAAGGTCCACTAACCCTATTTTACAGTATAATGTGTCCAGTTAATATATCCAGATTTGACATCTCCTTTTCTGAGAAATGGTGTTAAGAAGAGGCCACATAAATACTTTCTCTTTTATGGACATAGAAGCAATATAAAGACTGTAAAAGGATGTTTCCTTCCTTTCAAATATTAGCACAAGCTCCATTTGCACAGCACTTTTTTGTGTGTTTGGGGAGTTTCAGCTTGATACATAAGCATGGTATCATGTTTGTGAGTTCATCTTACCAGGAATAACAAGAAATATCCTGAGGCCAAAATGTACCGACTATAAAAAAATCAATGATTAAGTTAACAGATTTTTTTTAGATTAAGAAAAGTAAATTGGTTGACTAGATTATATACATAAGGAGATTACCACACAAGGACAAACAACTAAGCAAGACCTTCCCAGCTTTGCAAAGAATACAGAGCACAAAATCATTTTGTGATCATGACCTACTATAGTAAAGATGTATAGTTTTCATAATATAAAACAGAAGAGTGAATACATTTTTAGGCCTTTTAAAAGACAATTTAAATTTTAGATGATTTTATTTGTTGACCTCTTTAACTGGAGAGTATTCAACATTAAAACAAGTACTATTATGTACTAAGCTAAATATAACTGGATGCAACAATTCCTTGTTGTCAAACATAAAATTTTGTGCATGCAAAACATTCAGAGTATTTTGACCCAAGTGAATTAAATCGGCTAACACCAATAAATTTCTGACTCAGGCAATGGTTCCCCAACATGGTGTATTCATAACAGCTGTCAAAATTGTTTGACTCAACTATAGTAAGGAGGCAATGGTGATCATCTAACAAATCAATCTCATGTGTTAGAGACTGATAATAAAATATGAATGCCTTTGATCAGAGAAAAATAAGACATGGAAAGATTATTTGAATCAATTTACCCCCCCCAAAAAAAGATAAAAGCAATTAGTTGGTGCTAGAAGACTCCTTGATGTTAGGAGATCCTTTGTAAACTTGTATAGACTTCACTTTAGGTCCTGCTGTGCAGTTCACCTGTTATGGAACTTTGAGCAATTTATATAAGTTTTTTGAACCTCTGTTTTCCACATCTTTAAAGTGAGTATCAAACTACAAGCTACATTAAATTATTGTCATGAAGATTAAGTCATGTGTGCAAAATTATTGATGAATAGAAAAGTCCCGTCCACCTCTAAGTCACAGTATTTCTTCTACTTTTGGAGATAGCTTGGGGAGCTCCATGGCATGAAATGCATGTTGCCAATTGGAAAAGTCACCTTTTCTACCCCCCTTTGTTTGCAGTATTTTTCTTCCTCCGGCTTGGAAGACACAGTACCATCCAACTGTGGATGGTTCTACACCTCAGTAAAATCTCTACAGAAAATGCATTTATTGTATGGTGCAACATGTGTTGAGAAATAAATGGAATGTGACAAGAAAAATTTCATTTCTGCTTGGCTTTCAGTGAAGTCAACATGAGACAGTGATGCCCATGAAAAAAGCCAGTTGAAGAATGAACATAGAAGACAACCCCAGTCATTGGGAATTTCAGGAGTTTGACTTGTAGTCCATACTCTGGAGAGTCACAAAAGTACTGAAGAAGGATATTCAAAAGTCAAGGCACTTGAAGGAATTACATTTCCTTTATAGCCAAACTATATTGGCTATAAAACCTGGCCAACTCTGTTGGTATTTAAATTGCATATTAAATGCTTTACAAATAAAATGTGCAAGGTTCTTCAGAGAAATAGAGCCAATAGGATATACAGACACATATCTAAGAGGAGATTTATTAAAGGAATTGGCTCATGTGATTATGGAGGCTGAGAAGTTCCATATCTGGCATCTGTAAACTGGAGAAAACCAATGGCATAATTAAGTCTGAGCTTGAAGGCCTGAGAACCAGGAGCAGGGATATCTGAGGACAGATGATGGATATCCTAACTGAAACAAAAGCAAACTTGCCTTTAAAGGATTAGGTCACTCCTACCTACAGTGGCAAGGATGTAGTTTCTTTACTCAGTTTACCAATTCAAATGCTAATCTCTTCCAGAAGCACCCTCACAGACACACTCAAAAATAATATTTGACCCTTGTACCAAATATTTTTTATTCAATCATCAATCCATTAAAAAATTAATAATTTTCTAATCTGTCATGTATAGCATTAGAAGTGTGTACATAGGCTGCCAATTTACTTCTCACATTATTTTCAACTAGTACATTATTCTAATTTTAACTCTAAGGAGTCTAATGTATGGAGCAGTTAAGTGGCACATGAATAGTGATGCATTCACCATAAGACAGAACTGGAATTTGAGCCTATTTTTTTCCCGCTTACAAAAATACTCTTTTTAGACTGTTTGTCATGCACTTACTTAATTTGTTACAATAAATTGAATTTTAAAATTTTAAATAAGGAGTAGCAATTTTTTAACATCTTCTGAAAATCAGAGACATCATGACGTAGTAATTTACATATATCAATTTTTTTTGTAGCCTGAATGGGAGAAGGTGGTCATGGTAAATTCTGTTTTCCCTTTGTCCACCCTCAAGAAGTATTTTACTAGATTACAGATTTTTTCACAGCTCTTCCTGCCAGGTTACAGGTAGCCTCTATAACTTCTTTTAGCTTTATTTCCCTCCTAAACTATGATTCTCATCAGAAATAGTCATTAGAATTACCTTAGAGTCTTATTAAACTAAAGGTTCCTGAACTCACTCCAGGTGTACTGATTCAGAATAGCATAGACTGAGCCAGGGAAGCTCCATTTTTAAACTGCAGACCAGTTCATTCTGAAATGCTCAAGACTATCTTTTACACAAAGCCCACCCACATTGCTTGGTGGCAGCATGCCTGACCCTTAATTTTGCTGCAACTCCCAACCTCTACTTCTGGGTCCAGCCCTGTGCCAGGAGGTTCTTCTGCCTATACCATATCCTATGAGGTTGAGTCATATTACAGCCCAGCTATCTTATTCACATTTCCATGATAATTCTTAGTTCATTCACATCCATTCTCAGAGATGCGATTCACCCTTCATAGACACTGAAAGCTCTGGGGCAAATCTTATCAGAACCCTAGTCAGGACTGTCATCACTGCTTCCTGCCCTTGGTAGCCACTCCTGTGCTATGCCCCTGATGTCAACGTTGATTGTTCCTTGGTTGACTTTACAACTCCAGTTCTCCACAAAAAAAAAAACAAAAAAACAAAAAATCTCATTTCAGAATGAAATTACAGATGTAAAATTGTTCTAGTTAGTTAATAATGACTTTGTGCCTTGCAGGAGTCAGTGCTAATTATATACCACTGCATGTGGCTACCTTAATGACTCTGTTAATAGAAAGTGTGAACAAGTAAAATCAGTAGTTGAGTTGAATTTTGCTTATAAGTACATTCTGAATTTTATATTTGAGTGGCATGCTGACATTCTGTAGAAAAAAATTATTGGGAGCTTCTCTGAAATAGGTGGAGTGAATCTAAAGAAATAATTTGCACTGACTAAAAAGTATAAAGGAACTTTCTCTTAAAGCATCTATTATTTCATGAGATTTAAAATTAACCGTTCAGAACAAAGTCTTTAGTGCTTTACTTGTAAAATATAATGTAGTTACTGGTGTGTTTCTCTTTGCTTTTCATACCCGAAATGGTAAGAAGTATTGTGAGCAATAATATAATGGAGGCTAGATATAACCACCTAGAGACTGACATTGTGTCAGGAACTACTCTTATGGCCAAGTAGGTCTCAGGGGAAGTTCAGCAGTTGACAAAGAACTCCACCCCTCATCGACAGAAGGGGTTGTTTTTGTTCATCTGATTTGTTTCAATCTGTATTTTGTTCCCAACAGAAATAACAAGACTAGTAAAATATGTCCTAGAGAATCAAAGTGGTCAGGATAGATTCTAGACTGCTTATGAAGGATGGGTAAATATCTTGTATTAATCAATCAACAATTTTAGTATGAGAATTTGTTATGAGTGGAGCAAACAGAAACTTGTTAACTTCGAATTTGAATCTTGATTCAAATGCTTACAAACAGTCATAATTTAGAAAAGGGATTAAACTTTGGGTTTTTGTCTCATTTTTACACAGTGATTTTTGCTTAAACTGCTTTTACGTGTTTGTTCCCCTGCCTCATTAAAGAAAATGTGAGTTCTTAGGATTCGAGAATCAGCTAAGTTGTACTCTCCTACTGAATACTCTTTACCCACAGTTCGATTAAGTTGATGTTTCTCAAAATAGTGATGAAAAACCAGTTGTTTTCTTTCTTCAAGCCCTAGTCCCTCATGGACTAAAACTTTAGTAAAATAGAATAAGTTAACAATCCGAATTCTATGAATTATTAGAAAAATATTGCCACAATGTTGAATTGTAATAAAAGTTTCTAAATGTGTAATCTCAATGTCTGTATTTAAATTGATGAATGAGTTTATAGTTTCCAACACATTTTCTGAGGAATATACTGGATTAGAAGACTTTGCTCTCCTGGGTTATATCCCAATTATTATGCTTTCTTAGATGTCTATCTTCCCTTTTTCTATAAACATTTTTTATGGCAGATTACATATTTTTTCTTTCTAGCATAAGAAGCTTAAAACTCAGAGGAACTCATGCAACAAATGCTTGCAAAAATATATGTGTGAAGAAATGACTCTGTAAAATATAAATAGCAATATCTAATTTAAAAATCTGATTCTAACAACTAAAAGCAATAATATTTTAGTGTTTCTGGAACATAATAGGAACTCAGTAAGTGCTAGCATGCTTATGCTTATTGCAGTAATCTTGACATGGATGAAACCACTGTCCTCTCTTCCCTCCGATGCTACCACCAGTTTTATGAGATCTTTCTACCTGGTGAAATAGCTGGATAGTTAAGTTGGGAGATTTTAAGTCTCATTTAGAGCAAACCAAACCTACCTGTCATTCAGTATCTTAAGATGGTTGTGTTCTTCCTTTCTAGTTGTGTTCCTTCCTTACTTCATAAGGGGTCATATGCTATGTGGCAAACATCTGTATGAAACCTACGTGACCCATAAAATATGAATGTTTACTGAATGCCAGGAGAAAAAATGGATGTGCAAGCAAACATGGAATTACAGAGGTCCTTGTCACTTAAGGAAGACAAGCCACATCCTTCGATATGAATGAAAGAGACTGGTATTTTTTTCTATACAAGGGGAACCCCCCAAAGTGGAATTTATTTATTTTTTTTTAAATGTACATTTATTTTGACATGTTTAATTTCAGTCACCTTCAAAGTACTCTCCATTTGATGCAAGACACCTAATGAGACACTATTTCCACTGGTCAAAACAGTTTGTGAACTCAACAATTTTGATGCATTTTAGTGATTCTGTGTTTTTTGTTTCACCTCTTTTACATTGACAAAAATCCTTTGAGGACTTTTTTCATCAGGGAAATTTTAAAAAGTCGCTGGGTGTGGGCACTTGGGGTTTTGACAGGAATTGGTTGCCAGTTCCAATTTCCATAAGGGTGTCTCCTGTATTTTCTAAGGTTGTTATAGTTTGCGATTTTACATTTATATCTTTGATCCATTTAGAGTTGGTTTTTGTGTATGGTGATAGGTAGAGGTCTTGTTTTAATCTTCTGCATGTGGTCAGCCAGTTTTCTAATCACCATTTACTGAATAGGTTGTCCTCTCCCCAGTGGTTGATGGTGGGGGCTTTGTCAAAACTGAGTTGGTTGAGAAATTGAAGGTTTGCTTCTGAAATCTCAATCCTGTTCCATTTGTCTATATGCCTGTTCTTGCACCAATACCAGGTTGCTTTGATTATTGTAGCTTTAAAATAAGTTTTAAAGTCTGGGAGTATGATACTTCCTGTCTTTCTTCTTTCTTCTTCTTTCTTCTTCTTTCTTCTTCTTTCTTCTTCTTCTTCTTCTTCTTTCTTCTTCTTTCTTCTTCTTTCTTCTTCTTTCTTCTTCTTCTTCTTCCTCTTCCTCTTCCTCTTCCTCTTCCTCTTCCTCTTCCTCTTCTTCTTCTTCTTCTTCTTCTTCTTCTTCTTCTTCTTCTTCTTCTTCTTCTTCTTCTTCTTCTTCTTCTTCTTTTTTTTCTAGGATTGTTTTGGCTATTCATGGTCATTTATGTTTCCATATGAATTCCTGTACTGTCATTTCCAGGTCTGAGAAGAATGATGCTGGTGATTTAATGGGTATTAAATTTAATGTGTAGATTGCCTTGGGTAGGAAGGCTATGCTAACAATGTTGATTCTTCTAATCCATGAACATGAAATGTTTTTCCATTTGCTTGTGTTATCTTTGATTTCTTTGAGCAGTGTTTTGCAATTTTCATTGTAAAGATTTTTCACTTCTCTGGTTAGAAAGACACCAAGGTATTCTTTTCTTTTCTTTCTTTCTTTCTTTTTTTTTTTTTTTGACTTCTGTGAATGACAAGTGGCACCTCATCAAACTGACAAGCTTCTACAAAGCAAAAGAAACCATCAAGAGAGCAGGGAGACAGCCCACAGACTGGGAAAAAAATATTTGCCAACTGTATGGATCCTTACATCTAGGATCTAGAAGAAACTCAAATGTGCCAAAAAGGAAAACAAAAATAGCCCCATTACAAAGTGGACAAAAGATACGAATAGACACTTCTCAAAAGAAGACACAAAAGCAGCCACAGATACATGAAAAAATGCTCAGTCTCACTAGTTGTCAAAGAAATGCAAATAAAAATCACATTGAGATACCACCTAATTCCAATCAGGATGACCATCTTCAATAACTCAAAAAACAACAGATGCTGGAGAGGATGAGGGAAAGAGGGGGTACTTCTACACTGTTGATGAGATTGTAAACTAGCACAACCTCTGTGGAAAACAGTTTGGCAATTCCTAAAATATCTAAAAATCAATCTCTCATGCGACTCCACAATCCCCCTTCTGGGAACATACCTGGAGGAACTCAAGTTATTCTACCAAAAAGATACATGCACATACATGTTTATTGCAGCATTATTCACAAGTGAAAATATGGAACCAACCATGCTGCTCGTTGAAGGAAAACTGAATGAAAAAGTATAGTACATATGCATGATGGAATATTACACAGCCATAAAAAAGGACAAAATTATGAATTTCACAGCAACTTGGATGTACTTGGAGTTTATAATGCTGAGTGATCTATCACAGAAACAAGGAACTGAGTATCACATGTTTTAACTCATAAGCGAAACTTAAACATTTATAATACTATATGAAAGGGATTGGCAGTAGTCAGAAACTGCCAGAGGCAAGACACATCTCATCAACAAGGGTACCTGCATAACGAACATTGGTATACCTAACTCTGAATTGTATCCCATATCTTTTAAATAAAAACTTAAATAAATAAATAAACAAATGAATAAAAAGCCAATGGTGCAAGATTGGGTGATTAGAGAGTGTGAGTCATGCCTTTTTTGGACAAAAACTTTGCAGTGTGGGCAGCTACTTTTGAGTGTGGGCAGCATAAAATGGAAAAACGTGTTGACAGGATATCTAAAAAGAAATTCACTGAAGCCTGATACAGACTCTCACAACAATGCTAGCTGGTACACTGATGCCAATGGGTTTCTAGAATACTTACCTAGCGGGGGAAGCTACTTCAAGCAGGCTCACCTTCCAAAAGATAATTCTGGTATTTGAGGAGTTCCTTCTCATACCTAGTACATTCTATTAAAAATGATTATGTAGGCAGAAACATTTGTCGATATTATTTTGAAATTCACCAGAGATTGCAAATTATAAAAGAGCTTATTTTTATTCTATTTAAAGTTGTAGGATACAAATGAGGATTTCTAAATCAAACAGGCTGCAGGCAGGTGAAGTTTGGACTTCTAGCTGGCACTGTCACCCCTTAGTACTGGATCAGGTATCCATTGTGTGGTCACCTTTCTGCCTCCCTCTCCTAGTTGTACCCTATGATTGCCAATCCCATCCCAGTGTTAATGTGACTAGTGTTCAGAGCCTACTTATGAGAACATTTGGTATTCAGTTCTTTGTTTTTGTTATTGTTCACTTAGTATGATGCTCTCCAACTGCATCCAAGTTGTTGTAAAGGTCATGGTTTTGTTCCTTTTCGTGGCTGCATAATATTCCATTGTGTATATGTATCAAATTTTCTTTATCCAGTCCACTTTCAGTGGGTATTTGGGTTGGTTCCATGATTTTTATATTGTGACTAGTGCAGTAATAAACATGCATGTGCTGGTGTCATTTTGTAAAGCGGTTGATGTTTCTCTGGGTATATTACCAGGAAAGGGATTGGTGGATCATATGGAAGCTCAATTTTTTTTTATTTCTTTGAGAAATCATGACACTGTTTTCCATAGAGGTTGAACTAGTTTACATTCTCACCAACAGTGTAGCAGCATTCCCTTTTCTTTACACTCGTGCCACCACGTGTCATTTTCCGACTTATTAATGATAACCATCCTTACCAGAGTTTTAGTGGTATCTCATTGTAGTTTTGATTTGCATTTCTCTGAGGATTGGTGAGGCTGAGCATTTTTTCATGTGTCTGTTGGATGCTTATATTTCATCCTTTAAGAAATGCCTGCTTATGTTCTTTGTCCACTTTTTAATGACTTTGTTAGTTTTTTATCTTAATTATTTATTTTTTCTTTCAGTTCATTCAAGTTCCTAGTAGATACTGGATATTAGGCCTTTGTAAGATGCATAGCTTCCAAATATATTTTTTATCATTCTATGGGTTGTCTCTTTCCTCTCTTCAGGATGGCTTATTTTGCTGCACAAAAACTTTTCAGTTTAATACGGTTCCACCTGTCTATCTTATCTTTTGTTACATGTGCTTTTGGGAACTTGGTCATGAATTCAATGTCTACTCTGATGTCTAGAATGTTATCCCCTACATTTTTTTCTAGGATTCCTACAGTTTAAGGTTTTACACTTAGACCTTTGATCAATTTTGAGTTGTTTTTTGTATATGGTGATCGGTTTGGGTCCAGTTTTATTCTTCTATATGTGGCTAGCCAGTTTTCTCAAAATCACTTGTTAAATATGGTTTTCTTTTCCCCATGATTGTTATTGATGGCTTTTTCAAAGAAGAATTGGTTAAGAAACTATGTTTGTATTTCTAGAGTCTCTGTCCTATTCCATTGATCTATATGCCTATTCCTGTACCAAAACCATGTCCTTTGGATTACTGTAGCCTTGTATATAGTTTAAAATCTGGAAATGTGAAATCTCTAGATTTTTGCCTTTAGCTGAGGATTGCTTTGGCTAATTATATTCTTTTTTGTTTCCACATACATTTCTGTATTACTATTTCCAGGTCTGTGAAAAATGATATTGGCAATTTAATGGACATTGCATTAAATCTGTAGATTGCCTTGGGTAGAATGAACATCTTGACAGTATTGACTCTTCCAATCAGTGATATGGGATTTTTTTTTCCGTTGTATCGTCCTTGATTTCTTGGAGAAGTGTTTTATATTTCTCATTGTGAAGACCTTTCACTTCTCAGACTAGGTGGATGCCGAAATAATTCATTTTTTGTGGCTCATGAGAATGGGATTGTGTTCTTTATTTAGTTCTCAGCCTGCTTGCTGTTGGTGTATAAGAATGTCTTTTGTATGTTGATTTTGTAACCCAAGACTTTACCAAAGTCATTTTTCATTGTAAGGAGTTTTCTGACAGACTCTGTAGGGTTTTCTAGGTATAGAATCATATCATCCACAAAAAGAAATAGCTTCCTCTTTTCCTATTTGGATACCCCGATTTCCTTCTTTTGCCTGATGATCTTACTAGGACTTCCAGTATTATGTTACATGGAAGGATAAGAGTGGGCATCTTTGTCTTGTTCCCATTCTTAGGGGAACTGCTTCCAGAAGAATGTTGGATCATGTTTCTTTATGCAGTTTGCCACTCTACGCCTTTATAGTGGTACATTCAGTTCATTCACATTCATGTTATTATTGATATGTGAGAATTGTTCCTTGTCATAAGTGGTTACTTTGCTTCCTTTTTTATTTATACATATATTGTATTTATATAATTATATACATATATAAGTGGAAGAAAAGCAACTACTTATGCACACACACACACACACACACACACACACACACACACACACACACATATATATATATATATACAACAAATATAGGGGTGCCAAAAATATATAAACATTTTAAGTATATGTTTGCTCAAAAGATAGCCTTAATCAAATGAATGCTAGTGTCACTATGTGACAGATAGGACAGTTAAATGAAATGGCAGAAGCTTGGGTGAGCAAATGTCATAGTACACATTGCTACAGTAGTTTAATTCAACTTCAAAAAGTAATTCAGAGATAACATTTCTTAAACTGTGTATACATTTTTTGCACCCTCTGTATTATAAAGAGTCATTCATTTTTAAAGAATGAATTAATTTAATCAATAAAAGATGAAGTTAATTTGACAGTACAAAAGTTATATTGAAAGTTCACTTTTCAAGATTTAGAATACTGAGAAGTATTTTGTAGTGCCATTGCTGTTTAGTCTATGCTGACAAAGCCTAAAAAGCCATGTCAGTAAAGTAGGAAATATGTGACCCTACTTTAGGTCAGATGAGCTCAAGCTCTATGGTTAACTACAGAATGGATGAAAGGCTTTATGAAAAATCAGTACAACATGTCATGACAAGAAGTGGTTTGTTTTCAACAGAAAAGTGAAGAAATATACAGTTGGCAAGTATTTTTTTTTACCATACTTTGAGTTGTCTACTCACTCTCTTGATGTATTATTTTGCTTTGCAGGAGCTTTTCAGTTTGATGTGGTCCCACTTGTAAATCTTATTTCTTATGGCATGAGCATCTGGAGTCTTGATCAGGAATCGGTTGCCTCTTCTGTTTCCCACAAGGGTACCTCCTGTATTTTCTAAGATTCTTATAGTTTAAGGTTTTGCATGTATGTCTTTGATCCATTTAGAGTTGATTTTTTGTGTAAGGTTATAGGTTGGAATCCTGTTTCAATCTTCTGCATGTGATCAGTCAGTTTTCGCAGCACCATTTACTAAATAGGTTCTCCTCTTCCCAGTGGTTGTTGGTGGAGGCTTTGTCAAAGATGAGTTGATTGAGAAATTGAGGTTTTACTTCCGGAATCTCTTTCCTGTTCTGTTGGTCCATATGCCTGTTTTGATTATTGTAGTCTTACAGAAAAGTTTAAAATCTGGAAGTGTGATCCCTCCCACTTTTTTTCTTTGCTGAGGATTGTTTTGGCTATTCGTGGTCCTAACATCTAGGACCTGGGATCTACAAGGAACTCAAACGTGCTGAAAAGAAAAAAAAAGCAAACAGATATCCCTATTTTAAAATGGAAAAAGATCAGGAATAGACACTTCTCAAAAAAGTGAACCCATCAACAGCATACAAGCAACCAACAGATACATGAAAAAATGAACAGCTTCACTAATCATCCAAGAAATGCAAATTAAACCACACTAAAACCAGTCAGAGTGGCCATTATCAATAACTCAAAAAACAACAGATGCTGGAGAGGATGCGGAGAAAAGGAAATGCTTCTATACGGTTGGTGGAAGTGTACACTAGTACAACCTCTGTGGAAAACTGGCGATTCCTAAAAGATCTAAAAATCGACCTTCCATACACCCCAGCAATTCCCCTTCTGGGACTATTCCCAGAGGAACTAAAATCACTCTATAAAAAAGATACCTGCACATGCATGTTTATTGCAGCATCATTCACAATAGCAAAAATCATGCTGCACATTTAAGTGAACTATATTTAAAAAAAGTGGTACATATACATAATGGAAATTTACACAACCATAAAGAAGGACAAAATTATGAACTTTGCAGCAACTTTTATGGATTTAGAGTCTATAATATTCAATAATTTATCACAGAAACAAAGAACTGAATGCCACATGTTCTCACTCATAAGCGGACTCTGAATGTTTATTAAAATACTATAAGAAAGGGATTGGCAGTATGGGGATACTGTTAGGAGAGGGGAAAATAATTTAAATGAATGCCTTCTATGATTTCATAGCTGACCTGCACCTGTAATGCCAGAGGAAGCCACCTCTACTTACGATCTCTAATCAACTTAAGTTGAATGTCAGCCCTCACTGAGGCAAGACAGAGAATTCATGGGAGCGGTGTCTCACTAACATCATTGGTTTCATTTTTTCATTTTTTTCCAGGCCATTTTTTCAGGGCTCTTTAATTTATGCCTAGCCAGTGGGAATTTTTTGGCAGCAATACCATCTGACTTAGTAATGAAAACTCAGTTCTTTAAGAGCAGAAAATGGATTTTAAAAAGCTATAATAAGAAAACACTTGATCATTCTTTGGACTATGTCAAATTAGTGATCATTTTTTCAGAAGAAATATAAACCAAGACACTTTTCTCATATTAGCATCATAAACTGTAAGACACTTGTTCTTTTTGCTTATAAATCTTCAACTAAAAAAACAAAAGTTTTTGAAAATATAATACAAAAAGCTATTTTTTAGTTTTTAAAAATTATTTTTTGATTTTATTAAGTAAAATAAATAGTATACTATAGACACATTTGACTTTCCTTAGTTTTAATATATATTTTTAAAACTTATTGCTGTTGTTATTATAAATCAAACAAAAACAATTGTATAATCCCAGCATTATACAAGCACACACATTTCCATAATTAATGGTCTTAGATGTAAGAAGTTATATAATTGTTCAAGATTACATAGATGTATGTGTGTAAATGTGTGTTTATGAGTGTGTTTAAAAACATTCCCACTGATAATGTAAAGTTTTACATATGTATATTGTTATATTAGTGAAGACCAATGCTGAGATTTAGGGTTATAATATATTCATACTTCTAGTAGTAATAATTTTCTTAATTTATTTATACTTACTTTACTTTTGGAGTGATATAATTATAATTTAAAATGTGACATGTAATATCGTGCTCAGAATATAATTACCATGGTTCTCTACAGGTTCTAACTAACAAGAGAAAGAGACCTAGAGTCATGTGCTGATTCAATTACAGTATTGGCTTCATTACATCAAGATTCAGACTTTCTTAGCAGAAAAAAATTGCTTGTCCGAAAGTCAAAGTGAACTTTTTAACTCCTCCCAAACTCCAGCCAAAAATAATAGAAATTTTGCTATATTTATTTAGTGGCTTCAACTTTGACCTTCTGTATACAAGTTATTAGGCACCCTACATGAAGATTTAGGGCTTATAAAAATAGATACAGGAATCAAAATACATTAATATTCCGATGTCCTGAATATTAATATATTTCTGTTACATAAATTATAGAAGCATTTATAGAATGATGTTAAAGTACAGAAAAAATATTAGTTTATTTATAAGTATATTTTATTTGGTAAATGAGATACGTAGATTATTCAATGATGCATTATTATACCTATACATAAATGAGCACCAAACGTATAAACATAGAGGTGCTACATGATTTTGATGACTATTTAAAATTAATTAGAATACCTCTTTTTTTAAACTCAAAATATAAATTATAAACTGTTTTTAGATATATAATTTTATATAACTACTGCTATGGGTAGAAAACTATTTAAATGATTTTAGTGTTTTAACAATGTACATTGAAAATTTTTATTAAATTAAATATTAATGATCTGCAGGAACACTATTCATTTTAAAGAAATGAAGCACTTACCATCATGCTATACCCAAGTGACCTAGGAAATTTTTATTGCACAAATTATTTCACCTGAAGGAAACTAATATAATCATAGACAAAAAGGCATATCACCATAGGCAAAAAAAAAAAAAAGATTAAGAGATAATATAAGTTAATTATAAAAACGTTCTTCATCTTAATTAGGTGATTCTAATTTAGACATAATAAGTAGAGATAATTAATTTGATTTTTTTTAAAAGAAAAACTTTAACAACTTTTATGGAGTTATTCATTTGACATAGAGTGAGACCGAAACATGCAATAGCACATAGCACTTACCAAGCTGTTACAAGCTTCTTCCTTTGTCTTGTTATATATTGAGTCAGGTCACAGGCACTCTTTTTAATGTTGTGTGAGTTTTTAAATGTTTTTATAGATGTATAAGGAGACATTAAATATTTTGAAAGTTCAATTTGTCTTCTATGAAGAGTTGTCAGTAGAAAATAAATTAAATGTACATCTTGAATAATTTATCTTAGAAACCATCTGGCTCAGGGGTTTTTTTTTTTAATTGTTTTTGTTTGTTTGTTTTGATGTGGAGTTTCCTTATTACAGAGTTAAAGTCTTGAATTTTTAATAGTTTGTTGAGGGTTTCGATTTCTTCATGTCTCAATCTTGGGAAGTGATGTGATGCCAGGAACTTTTCCATTTTCTCTGGATTTTCTATTTTATTCTCATACAGATGTCCGTGGTAATTTCTGATAATCTTTTGTATTTCTCCAGGGTCAGTGGTAACATCACTGTTTTCATTTTTTCATTTCTAATTGTGTTTGCTCAATTTTTTTTTTCTCTCTGTCTCGGTTAATACAGCCAGAGGTCTGTCAGTCTTATTTATCCTTTCAAAGAATCAACTTTTCATCTCATTGATTCTTTGTATGACTTTTTTTTTTTTTTTTTTTATTGGTCTTCAGTTCACTTAAATGTGACTTTATTCTAAGAATTTCTATCTTTCTATTAATTTGGGGGTTGGATTGCTCTTGTCTTTCCAGCTCCCTTAGGTACAATGTAAGTCTGTTTATTTGAGATCTATCTTCAACAAAACAGAGAAACACAAGCACTAGGGAAAGGAAATGATATTTAGCAAGTGTTGCTGAGAAAGCTAGCTAACTACTTGCTAAAGAATGAAACTGAACCCTTACCTATCACCATATACAAAAATTAACTCAAATTGGATAAAAGTCTTAAATCTGAAATCTCAGACTATAAGTATCTTAGAAGAAAACTTAGGGAACACCTTTCTGAAAATCAGAGAAGGCAATGTATTCAGGGCCAAGTCCTCAAAAAAAAAACAAACAAAAAAAACCAACAAAGCTAAAATGGACAAATGGGACATTATCAAGCTAAAAAGTTTTTGCATAGCAAAATAAATCCAAGAGAGTAAAGTGATAAGACTCTAACATGCAGGATCTATAAGAAACTCAAGCAAATTGAGAAGTAAAAATAACACATTAAAAAATGGACACAGGACATGAACAGACTTCTCAAAGGAAGGCATTCAAGCATCCAACAAACATATAAAGAAATTCTAAGCTTCACTAATCATCAGATAAATGCAAATCAAAACTACAATGAGATGCCACTTCATATGGGTCAGGATGGCTATCATTAAAAAGTCTGGAAACAACAGGTGTTGGCAAGGCTGCAGAGAAAAGGGAATTATGTCCTTTGCAGCACCTTGGAGGCAACTAGAGACCATCATTCAAAGTGAATTATCACAAAAACAATAAAATGGAATACTACATGTTCTCACTCATAAGCAGGCCCTAAACATTGGGCACATACACACAAAGGTGGAGACAGCAAAGGCTAATCACTGCTAATGGAAGGAGTGAGGGAGGAAGGATAAGGGGCACACAGCCATCCAGTGGGTACCATTTCCTAGAAGTCCAAACCTCACCTGCATGCAACTTACTTATGTAACAAATTCTACATGTTCTCCTATCAACTCTAAAATATAAATAAGTGAATATCCAGTGTCTAAAGCACAAAGACCTTATTTTAATGTTATAGCTCTGTTAATACCAATATTTCCTTACATTCTATAATAAAAGCTGTAATATTCATTTAATAAAAGAAACCAAATTAACTCACGTGAGGCATTTTTTTCTGCTATATAGGGCTTAAGGTTGAATATGTGTCTTAATCTAATGAAAATGTGACTGAGATAAACCTGGGAGTGTAGAAGTAGCAAAGCAACACTTGCTAATTACCAACAAAACTAAAAACCTTAATATAGCCATTCACTATAACTATCATAGAATTAAAAGTAAGACATTATTTCAAAAAGAAAAATGGCACATCATAAGGTATCAGTTAACAGCAAGAAAATGCAAACCCTCTTGGGAGAATATCAGCTACAAGATTATACAGATAGATTTTGAATATGGGTAACATTGTTTTATCATTTGGACCACAGGATGGAGAAAAGTTAAAAAGTCATTGTGGAGTTGGGGATAAAATCAGCACTGTGGCCAGAAAGAGTGTTAGTGGAAATGAGGGCAAACTAGAGTTATTAGAGAAGCATTTTAGTGAAAAAAATCAAATGAACATGGTGTTGCTTTTCAGGAGATGGAAATATAAAGTTTTTATTTAGATTTGTGGCTTGTGTAATGGGTGAGTGAAGTTAGCAGTCACTGAAATAGTGAACATTGGATCAGCACCATAGTATGGGAGGTGGTTGGGAGGTGGGTGAAAATTGGAGATGGTGAAGCTCATGCCTTCAGTTTTGGACATTGTTGAATTCGAATACATTTACCAGGGTCTTCAGGTAGTGTAACTTCAGAGTTCACTTTCACATAGAACATATATTTCAACAGTAGGGCTTATATTCAAGAAGATTATTTCAAACATTTAAGTGAAAGTGATGAGTAACTATATGAATCTGAATTTCAGAAAATAGATCAAAGTGGGATTTAATGTTTTTTACTAAATCTTAAAAATATTAATATATATGTTTATGTATCACTAAGAAAGAAAACTATTTTTCTTTTTTTTTTTTTTGAGTTGGAGTCTCACTCTGTGACCCAGACTGGAGTGCAGTGGCACGCTCCCGCCCACTGCAGCCTTGACCTGCTGGACTCAGGCGATCCTTCCACCTCAGCCTTTCAAATAGAGGAACTACAGGCATGCGCACCATGCCCGGCTGATTTTGGATTTATTGTAGAGACAAGGTCTCGCCAATTTGCTCAGGTGAGTCTGGAACCGCGGGTTCAGGCAATCCGCTCCCCTCGGCCTCCCAGAGTGCTGGGATTACAGGTTTAGCCACTGAGCCCGGCCATAAAACCAATTTTCAATTAAACTATGAGATTTTTTTTTCCATTCTAAGTAAGATACATCCTCCTATCGGATATGTTAAGCTGTGAAAAAGTTTTGTCATAGAATTGATTAAATATGAGGTGAATTTGGACTTTATAATCCTTTGTAGATAATTTTAGCTCTATGAATGGATGAGTTTGCCAGGGAGAGAGTTTAGAGAAAGAGTAAAAATTGACTTATAAAATTGCAGAAGAAAATTCAGTATTTAATGATCTAGATAAAGGGTAATGAGTCCGCAGGGATAAAGTAAAAAAAAAAAAAAAAATTAAGTCAGTAGAATTTTAAAGAAGTCCAGAATGAAAAAATATTTATAAGAAAGAAGAAGAAAACTTATGCTATTATATATTATAGACACTGTCATAGAATTTATGCAAAATGGAAACATCTAGTAAACTTAAGAATAATTTTGTTTAAGTGGTGGGAATTTGTCAAATGGTGTAAATTGACAAGTACTAAGTTAAGATATACATATTGCTGAAGAAGACAAACTTTTCAGAAGTTTGGCCATGAAGGAAAGAGAGGAATAAGGTGATAAGTAGGAAATGAAATGTTGAGGGAAATATTACTTTTTTTTTTTTTTTTTTTGAGTTGGAGTCTCACTCCGTCGCCCAGACTGGAGTGCAGTGGCTGCTCCCGGCCACCGCAGCCTCGACCTGCTGGGCTCCGGCGATCCTTCCGCCTCAGCCTTCCAAGTAGCTGGAATTACAGGCATGCGCTACCACGCCCGGCTGATTTTTTGATTTATTGTAGAGATGAGGTCTATGCTGCCCAGTCGGGTCTCGAACCCGCGGGCTCAGGCAATTCACTCACCTCAGCCTCCCAAAGGCACGGGATTACAGGCTGAACCACTGGGCCCAGCTGGAAATATTACTTTAAAAGATAAGCAGTATGTGAGAACAGAAACAAAACAAAGCAAAACATAACAAAAAACAAGAAGCATCCATCTGATTATGAGAAGGTGAAAAATTAAAAAAGGAAAAAGTTGATTGGTGGCATAAGATTTCTTAGAAGATAAAGCTAGATTCAAAACACAGGTGACAAGACTGGCCTTTGACAACAGGAGGGATAACCTGCAACTTTTTTTGGAGGCACAGAGAAAGGCAGTTCATCTGGGACCAGAGTTTGTCAGATGAATACAAAGAAAAGATACATGGAAGAGAGACCACTGCAATATTATTCAAACTGCGGAATACAAATTAGTATTGGTTCGAAAACATTTTGTTACCAATCTATAGCAAGAAACATTCAGAAAATGAAAGTAACAATTATAAAATGTAATTTCAAGGTACAAATATTTTATCTGTTGCAACTAATAATAAATTAATGGCTGTGTTTTGTATGTCTTTGAGGATTTGTACATTTTATTGTTTTATAATTTATCTTTATATTTTATTTTATAAAAGTTCTTATCTATAGTGGATTATAAACATGACCATCATTGTCATTATCATCATCAACAAAAATAGTCTTTTATCACATATGTTCGAGAAGTAGTATTAGTTCACCATACATTTTCAGCAATGTAATTGGAATTATAAATCATAGGATCCAAGTCAGGCGATGATAGAATGACGGAAGGACTAAGCTGATGGGGTGAATAATGATAAACAGGTTAGTGGACCAGAGGATCTTATGAGAGCAATGGGCCTTTAATGTACATGGTTATAATCAGAGGGCAAGAGGCTTAGGATAATGATTTTGGAGGTGAAATAGCCTAAGACTATGGCTGCAACTGGCTCATGAGGAATGGCCAAGGAAGTCAATAGAGAGAATGAATGAGATAAAGATAAGGGAATTAGAGGACATTGTTTGGGATAAAACGTCAAGGAAATGTTGGTTACCTAGTCTGAGAAATTACCCATTGTCAACTGGTGGCCTTTGATCCAGGTGCCAGTAGAGGGGAAATGGGAATTTTGAAGAAGGATAGAACCTAGGAGATAAAAACAAGGTTTTGTTTGTGACAAAAATCCTTTTAGAACTATGGTTTTTGCTAGTTAAGTGAAAGAATACGTGTAAGATAAATGACGCAGGAAGAAAAATCGAAGAAAACATAAAGAAATGCATAGTGAAATAAAGTTTAACAAATTGTATGTGGAAAACAGCATTATGTTCTCCTTTTCTGACTCATTTAGCAGCTGAGTTCTTCCCGTGGTCTGAGGAATGGATCTAGTTTCTACAAAATTCTGTTATTTTTAGTTTTCAAAACTGAAAGTCAACATTAGAATTATATGATTGCAAAAGTGACATTTTGGAACATGTAGTTTTTATCAATTAGTAGTGAATCAGCAATAAACACTGAGTTGGTATGTAGACAGGCCCTCATGTGAGCTTAGTGATTTTTTTTATCCTCTTTCCCTAAAGATGCTAGAACTATCACTTGCTTTAAAATCTCTACTGGCCCTGCTCATTTTATGGCTATAATGGGAGAAAAAGAAATAAACCCACTGAAAAAATGAGCTTTTGACTCCTATTACACCCTTCTGTAAAAGTTTTATATCCTATGACAGTCATCTTATTGTGAGCCCTTTAGAACTCTCTTTTTGCTTTTGATTTAGACTAGACATTTTTCATCTTAAGGAAGGGGTGAGGAAGTAGCCACTGTCACTGAGAACTGATTGGGTGTGCAGAATCATGAATTTTCCTGAGCCAGTAGTTCACCAAATGGGGTTGAAAATCAACTAGTCAATCAGATTAATAGTAAATATTTTGAGAAGTTTTGAATATTATGAAATATTTGTTATTAACTTACTTTTAAGGTAAGATACAAAATTATTTTACTTGGATTTATCTTGGATGACTTATTTAGAAATCTGGTAATATTTAATTCATTCTGGCTTCAGCAATATGGCATGTGGGGGGAGTCTCAGATCATTACCCCTTTATATATTTGCCAATATTTTATATCCTCCCTAAGTTATTAGTGGTCGTGTTGACATTTGAAAGCTAAACTTAGTGTGGTAGTGGTAGATCTCTTCAGGAAATAATGCTTGAAATTGATTTTTTTAAAATGTCCTCTTCTCATGACATTTTCTGTGCACTTTCCCAGAATAAACTGTATCACAATTACTGTTGATTAATGTATATAAGTGGATTCATGTACTGTTTTTTGTTTTTTGGTTTTTTTTGAGTTGGAGTCTCACTCTGTCGCCCAATTGGAGTGCAGTGGCCGCTCCCGGCCACCACAGCCTCTACCTGCTGGGCTCCGGCGATCCTTCCGCCTCAGCCTTCCGAGTAGCCGGAATTACAGGCGTGCGCTACCACACCCAGCTAATTTTTTGATTTATTGTAGAGATGAGGTCTCGCCAAGTTGCCCAGGCGGGTCTCGAACCCGCGGGCTCAGGCAATCCACTCACCTCAGTCCCCCAAAGGCGCAGGATTACAGGTCGAGCCACTGAGCCCGGCTGTTTTGTTTTCTTGTATCATGTTGTAAGCCCTTATAGTATTGTTTTCTTTGACATTAGTTCTCTTTAGGCTTTGGTGTGTACATGTGTGTATATGTGCATGTACTCATAGGAAAGAAATAAGGGTAGAATATGAGTAGGGTGTAGCCCTGATTCTCATGCTATTCTACTGCTTGATGGGTCTCAATCAAGTGCAAGTTTGCCCCACAAGGAGACACATTGTGTGATGTCAGGAGACGTTTTTCTTTGGTAGAATTGGGTTGGGCGGGGCATACTACTGACATCTAGTGAAAATAAGCCAAAGGTGCTTCTAAAAGTCCTACGATGCACAGTACAGGGTCTTACAGTGAAGAATTACCAGGTCCTAAATGTCAATAGCTGTGACATGGAGAAACCTTGGCCTAGTTGAAGAGAGGATCAGCTTAATGCTTTTGCAAAAAGACCAGATAATTTCACTCCTGTTTTATTGCAATGAGGAAGGGCTTTGTGATAAGGTATTTCTAAATTTTCAATTTTTTATTACAAGTTCCAAAGTTTCTGATATTAGCACAATAACTAAATTTCTGTACATAATCTTCCTTGTGATGAAACAGATTGTATACTACCTTCATCCTATGATTGCTGGAGAGATTAAATAAGATGCATATATAAAACAGGTAGCAGAATGTCCAACACATATTCAGTGCTCATTAGTGTTTCTTCCATTTCCCGCAATGTTATAATAAATTTCAGCAAATTTAAAAGATTACTTTTTCAACACTTTAGTAAAAAAGAAATACTTTTATACTTTTTAGCATATGTAATAATAAAGAAAAAATTATTGAGTGTTAACAGGATGATTCTAGTTTCGTTTGTTCTCTAAACTCTTCATGATTTACTTCAGCAATAATTTTTTTAGCAACTTATTTACAATTTACCAATGCATGATTTTAAGGACTGCAGCATTGGGTAGGAATGTAAAAACATTTATTTAGCAAGATAGTAAAGCGATTCACTTCTTTTAGTAGCCTTGAGGAAAAAATATATTTTTTAGACAATTTGATTTTTAAAGTAATTATTTTCTTGAAGAAAGAAAAGGATGTATATAACTGTATATTTAAATTCCATACATTTAAACAGACGTAAAGATATTATATGGAGATTTTCTTTAAAAATATATATTTAGTTCTTCTAGCAAGATATTTCTGGCTAAGTTTTTCCAAATATAGAGTAAAATATCCTGGTGGGGATTGTATTCCAAATATAATATGGAAAGTATATCACTCAGAAATTTGTGATTGCAAATTTATAAAAATACAGTCAAATTGGTGAGTGATTATATTCCAGATTTTCATACATACTGTAATCTTAAATCCTGATTTTTTTTTTGGTAAGGTAGAAGTGAAAAGTTTTCATGCAGTTGAAACATTTCGGTATACATTCATGTTCCTATTTCTTTCCTTTTCCCAGGCAGGAACACAACTTTAAAATAAAATTGCCTGTTTAGTAGTTTTTATTTAATGCTAGAATCCTTCAGAAAATGTTAAACATTTTTCTGACAATGTTAACTATTATTCACAAACATTATAAATCCAGAATTTAAGTAGTCTTCTACTTTTATGATACATATAAAAACAGACATCTTGAATTTAGAGATATTTTTCTATTCTTCACATTACTTGAGAGTTAATATCATTTTCCTCTTCTCTATTACAATGTGCAATCCTCATTTATACTAAGTAAGATATCTGAGGGTTCTTTACAGGAAGTTAAAATTAATGGTTACTTAATATGAAGATGACGCACTCAGGTAAATGCAAGATTATCTATTGTTGTGTAGGAAGAAAACTAAGGCACTTCTAATTGTTTATTTAAAAATAATTATTTTAAAATCAAAGAAGAAATTATAGCTATGAATCTGAAACATAAAAACTAATCTTGTCCCATGTGTGGTAGTGAACTTTGGATTTGAATACTTAACAAGTCTTGAGAAACACCCAGGATTTCCTCAAAATCATCAAGCTTCCCAGAGTCACTTTTACTTTTCATTTGTTTTCAATGTCTCTTTGCCTATATAGTGATATTACTGAGTTTTATCTGAAATATTCTTCCTAAAGTGAACAGTGGTCTTTAAAAAAAGATTCACCTTTAGAATTGTGGTGCAGAGATAACACAGAACTGAAAGAATTGAAAAGTAAGAATATAGCAGAACCTTTCTCCTATTACTAGTAGATCTTTTTTTTTTTTTTTTTTTTGAAAGCAGGAGTTATTGAGGAGACAGAAAAACTTCTATGGTAGGAGGGGACCCGAGGGGGTTGCCCACAAGTAGAAGATCTTTTTAAGTGCCATTATGAGAGAAAAACAAGGGTGTCTTAATAAGCCTTGGAAATAAATGAATTAAAATATTGATATTTCCATATTATTGAAATATGGATTTTATTAACTACCACAGACAATAAAACCATCGAAACATATGTGATAAATATTATAACTTTGTGAAGTATCAATGTGAAGTAACTCTGTGAAGTAACTTTGTGAAGTATCTGCTAACAACTACATTAAACTCAAGTGAACAAGAACCAGATTTTGAATCTTAATCTGTTGTATCTTAAAGTATTAAGCCAAGTTTTTCAGGGGACATCAATGTTAATTACATACTTCTCGCTATTATTATTAACGTGTATTAATAGTAATCCTTTTATTATATAAAACCATAAAATGTCAGCAATATATTAGTGAGAACAAAAAATCCTCTATTCTTAATTGATTTTTAAAGATATCTTTTTAAATCTCATCTAGTCAGAGTTTATACTTCTTATTTAATAAACATATATAATATACAATGATGTAAAATAGTACTATATACACGTACTCTTTATATACACATATGTATGCAATACACATACTGCAAACTTAGCATCTTTGTTTTTTACTGATAGAGACCCACTCACAATGATGTTTAACTTATTGCTGTAATGCTGGAAGTAAAAACTTGAAATATTCTTTTTTTCTTTAAAGAATCTACAAGTAATAAAAGTAATAAGCAAATAATAATATTTTATTTTCCTTTAATAGTTCATAAAGGGAGGAAGCATGAAGACATTAATTATAAGGCAAATATTTGTTGAAAGGATCATACTAGATTATTAAACTATTTATACAATATGTAATAATATCCACAATCAATTGTTTTTTTAGAATTTAAAGACAGAACCATTTACAATTTCAGCATTTTATAAAATGTCCTGTATGAGTTTTTGTCACCTGTTGACATTACAGAATGGTTTCATATGTTTTATCTTGTAATTTTGCCAAATGAAACAGTTAGAGCTACTTAGATTGGGTGGCTTTTTTGTTCCATTTTCCACAAGAGAAATCTGAGATTCAAAAAGTTTGTCACTCACTTAAGCACACAGTACAGGGACTTAAAGACATGAATTCCAGTCCTCTTACTCCTCTCTTATGTTTTTATACTTTTGTAATTCACATTGATGCTGTATTCATAAATATTCACTAAATTTACAAAATTGGTATGCTAAGATACTGCTACTTCTCTTATCATTAAATGGCCTGTATGATGACATAGACAAATGACTGACAGCAACTGTTTTTGAACTTGTTGTTTAGAAAGACAGCAATAAGTAACAAGTTGACTTGTACCACCCCAAAATTCATATATTCAAGTCTTTATACCCAGTACCACAGAATGTAGCCCCATTTGAAAATAATCACCTTAAAACAGATGAATAACTTAAAATGAGGTCATCAGGGTAGGCTTCTAAACTAATCATCATCCTTGGTGTTATAAAAGGAGCAAGAGGTGTATACTCAGAGTATGATTATGTGAATTGGCAGCAAGTGGGCAGTTATCTGAAAGCCAAGGAGAGAGGTTCCAGGAGAAGCCAAACTGTCCTCCAGAACCATGAGTAAATAAGTAATTGTAGCTGAAGCCACCCAGTCTGTGATATTTATTTTGTTATGACAGTCTCAGCAAAACAATAGAGGGATTGTTGTTGTTGTAGCTGTTGTTGTTGTTGTTATTTTAGTTATATTTTGATGGATTAATTAAAAAAAAAGATTTTAAAGATAAAATCTTAACTTTACCATGATAGTATCAGTATTAATTTGTTGGTGTGTGAGGCATAAATAATCATAGAACCAAATCATTTTTCTCTTGATTTCTGGATATACAATAAAACTACTTTCCCAGGCTCTTGTGGTCGGTGTGGTCATTTGACTGAATTCTTTTTAAAAAAATGATAATTGTATTTATTTTAATAGTTTTATGGGTACAAAGGATTTCTTATTCCATGTTATCTTTGTATAGTGGTGAAGAAGTCCTGGCTCTATGTGTACCTGTCACCTCCATTAGTGTAAATTGTACTGAACAGGTAATTTTTCATCCTTCCTCCTCTTCCTATGCTCCCTATTCTGAGTCTGCAATGCCCTTTATGTCATTTTATATCTCTCTGTAGACTGTTGTCTTAACTTCCACTTATAAGTGAGAACATCTGATATTTGGATTTTTATTCCTGAGTTACTTCACATAGGATAACAATACACTGAAAAAAACACCCTATTCAGCAAATGGAGCTGGGAAAATGGAATAGCCATGGGCAGAAAAATTAAATTGGATCCCTATTTCACCATATACAAAAATTAACTCAAGATGAATTAAAGACCTAAATGTCAGACTTGAACGCATAAAAACCTTAGAAGAAAACCTAGGAAAAACTCTTCTGGACATTGATCTAAGCAAATAATTGATGGCTAAGACCCTAAAATCAGAGAAACAACAACAAAAATAAGTAAGAGGTACCTAATTAAACTGAAAAAAACTTCTGCACAGCAAAAGAAATAATCAACCGAGTATATACACAGGCTGCGGAATGGGAGAAGAAATACACAAACAATACATCTGACAAAAGTCTAATATCTAAAATAGGAAGAAAAAAAACCTCAAACTAATCAGCAAGAAAAAAATGACTGAATTAGTTTTAGTGGAATGAATGTGCTGGTTCCATACCTGAAGCTTTAACTGAGTGGGTGTGGTTCCTCAATGGCTCTCTTCTCCCTTCTGCCATGCCCCACATATTAGACCAGTGTTTATGATGTGAACAATAACAATGTTCTTGTAGACAGTAGAGTGCTATAAGAAAGTAGCCTGGGTCACTGTGTGGAAGAGGGCTAGCTACCAACAAGGAATACCTACCTGAACTGTAGGTATAAATAGACACAAATCTTTTATTAGTCTTTTGTTACAGTAATATATCCTACACTAATGATAGGTTTTCATACAATGTTTGAAATTTAATTTTTAAATGAGCTTTTTCACTTTTCACAGTCTATTACAAAACTATATGAGTATTTTTGTATCTATACACAACTGTATGAACTTTATTCTGTACCTCTTGACTTCCGACTTAACTTTTAGGTCAAATCAATATTTAAACCTTATTTCCTATTGTCTTTGAGAGCAAAACCTCATGCAGGTTTTCTGTTTACATCTAAGGCTTTTCTGCTAGGTTTGCTTAATGTGCTGATTTGCACAGTGAGATGAACTTTAGCTCATATTTTAAATCTGAAAGCTTATGTTCTGCTGAATAAAGCAAACATTGAGAAAAAGCACTAAGGAGCACAAAACCTGTCAATTGTCCACACGCCATGCATTGCAAAAGCTCTTATTAAGCCCCCCCCCAAAAAACAGGCAGAATGCAAGATGGTCATCATAAAAATTATCTTCCTGGGTAGCACACACAATATATTAGAAGGCTTTGCCTGAAGAAATTACAAGATGTATAAAAGTCATTTTAGAAAATAGTTATGTACACTTGACTACATTCATTACCATTTTATACTAGGCTTTAAAGTCTTGATTACTAGGGAGCAGTATGAGTAACTGTAATCTTTGCAAATGACAGGAGAGGGTTTCATTCTGGAATACCTACTGAACTGCCAGCTTTCTTGCTCTTAGATATATAATCCAGAGTTCATTCCAAGGCTTAAAGACTTTCAGTCTTTAAATTACAGAGTGATTAGAGGAAATTTTTTGAGTGACTATATCATAATTTTTGCTTCTTCCAGAAGTTGGTCTACATCAAAGATACTAAAATCTACCCAGTAAATTCTTCATAATCCCATATTGAATTATTCTTTGATAGGAAGGACAAATGACACTGAAGTAGATGCTAAAATGGCATATACTCTGTACAAGCAAACTTCTGCTCACTTATCTACCTTTCACTTAATTAACACTAAGCCTCATAATAAATTACACTTTAATATAATTCTAAAGACAAGGGAAATTACGAAAATGTGTTCTAAATAGTTGGAAGGCAAAAATTTCTTTATGTATTAAAATATCCACATAATTAACCATATGTAATAAATAAAGCTGTTTTTAAATTTCTAAAAAAATGC
The DNA here is from genome assembly GCA_027257055.1 of Cephalopachus bancanus. Taxonomy (NCBI): domain Eukaryota; kingdom Metazoa; phylum Chordata; class Mammalia; order Primates; family Tarsiidae; genus Cephalopachus; species Cephalopachus bancanus. Next base: position 1,609,823 of record JAPVLO010000274.1, read on the forward strand.
AAACCTTTTCCTAAGATTACTTCAAAATTGTGCATTCTTGTATAGTCCTGGATATGTTTCTTTTCTTATCCTCCTCATCCATGACACCAAAAACCTTAGCATTTTCTTAAAACTTCCAACTCTTACAACAATTACATTGATAATGTGACCTAGGACAATTGAACATGTAAAAGGGAGTGATCCAGACTATCTCATTCCATATAAAAGTCAGTGAGACAGGCCAGTTTCATTATTAAAAATAAATACATATAGAATAATAAAAGAATGCAAGAATAATCACTTGTGTAAATAACTTTAAGCCATTGGAGCCTGTACCTGGCTGGTTATATACTAGTGTGTGTGTGTGTGTGTGTGTGTGTGGTGTGTGTGTGTGTATGAGATGACATATGACTTTCAACTTTAAATATAATAGTGAGGTAAAACAATTTCACTTGTAATTATTTATGGTTAACTGGGTTTAATACTATTGTGCTGAATTTAGCATTTTGTGATTTAGGGAGGTGGATGGCCCAGAGATTAAAAACTTAATTCTGAAGAGTTTGTACAGAGAGTTCATATTTTTTGTAATGGAGAACATCAAGTATCTTTTAAATTTCATTGCATTGGTTTCTTGCATAAATCTCATAAAATAAGGCACACTGGGACCTAGAGAAGTTCTGCAAGTTTGCTCAGTAGTGTATGAACGGGAAGGAACTGGGCTAAATTGTGACTTTCTTATTTGTGGCTCAGTTGCTTATCCTTTATGGCCCATTCATACTTTTCTCCCTCCTTCTTAACATTTTTACCCCCTTGGCTTTTTTTTTCATTGCTTACTTTTTACTAGGATCACAACATAGTGAGAGTATTTTCTATCAGGGACATTTTTCTCATGGGAAGATTAGGGCATTGGCAAAACTAACTCTTGTTTTGCTTTTAGAGTGATTGGGAAATCTTCAGTTACATGAAGAATGTTGTAATGGTAGAATGATCCAGAATCTGGTACTATAGGTCTCTTTGTATTAAGAGGCATAAGCATGAAGAGTTTTTCTGGTAAGTCTGGTTGTATGAAAATAATTTCCTGGAAAAAAAAAGTCTTATTTGTTTTTTAAGCATTTTCTTAATGCTAGTAGCTATCATTCTTGATAAAGTGATTAAAAAACAACAAGGACATCAAACTTAACATTCAAACAATTGGACCATAGGTTTTAAATTTTTGGATAATATAACAAACTATAAATAACTTTTTCATATTTTACTGCAAAGTAATTTTAGAAGATTTAAGATTGGAACCTTTAAAAGAGAGATTTTATCTATATTTATCTCTTAGTTAATTAAATTATTTTAATTCAGTACAGGGATTGAAATAGTTTCTTAGGATCTGCCTTCCATGAAGAAATTGCTCTGATGTGCATATTTCCAAAGGTCTTTGGTAGTCAGAAAGTCTTGGTGGCATTCCTAGGTTAACAGTGAGGAGGGATTTCTGGCAAGATGGCAATGGGACAGGTTAGACTGTGAGAGTCTCTACAAAAGAGAGTGTTCATAAAGACGCTCTGCATGAGTGGGTATGTGTGTGTGTGTGTGTTGGTGGGTGAGTGAAAGTCTATTCAAGGAGAGATTTGGGTTCATGTGGACCTGGCCACCACCATCACCTGTGACAGCAAAGTGACTGGAGCCCCAGATCCAATTCATGGAAAGAGTGGGGAGAGCTGGAGAGGAGCCCCACCACCAGTGAGAAAACGAAACTGGAGTCATTTCCTCTGTCTCAGGGCCAGGCAGAGACCTGAATTGCCCTGCCCAATTCCACCCAGCCTCCAACTTGGGACCTAGAGCTTATCTCATCAAACTTGAAGAGACAGAAGTCTCTCTCCTACACTGGATTGGACACAGATGGGTCAGATCTGAGTGCGAGACTTGACAGGCAGCAAGTCAAGTGAGTCAAGATCTGAGCTAGCCTCCTCCCACAGTAGTCCATGAGGCATCTGGCCCATGCTGACAGCAACCCTATCAGCCTGTGCTAAGAGCAGAGGGGAGGGGCTGGAGATCAGAGCTGAAAGGAAGTTGGACTTACAGGAATGACCTCAAAACGAGTTTTGTTTTTTGGTTTGTCTGTTCGTTTTGCTCATTTTTGGTTTGTTTGTTTGTTGTTTTAGTTTTCTTTTCTCTCTTTCTTTGTCTTGATTATGTTTTTGTACTTGCTTTATTTCTGTTATTTATTGCTTCTTTTTAGACTTCCTGTTTGTATATAGGTATTTTTGGAGGGAGAGTACATCAATGGGGTTTTTTTGTGTGTGTTGGCTTATGTATTTGTATCATGGTCTGCATGTTTTAGTTTTTAAAATCTTTTCTGTCTTTGTTTATGTCTCTTTTCATTTGTTAGTTGGTACACCTATCTGTTTTCCCTCTTATTCTACTCTCTCTCCACTTTCCTTTCATCTTCCTCCTTCCTTTTTCCATTCTTTTCCTTTTTCTTACCTCATTTTGCTTTCAGGGAGCAAACTTATGCCCCATTACCTGGACAGATTGCAAGGCAGTGGGAAGTGGGCTCCAGGGGGCCCACCCACCTGTCAGTGGGTACTGAGATCAGCAGATAATTTCTGAATCACAACTCCCCCCTCAATTAAATCTTAAAACTGCTAAAAGTACAGCCCCAACCCACAGTTCAGCTTGGGAATTGAACAAAGCCAGAGGATCCACAAAAGGAAGAATAGGAGATTGAGCAACAGAGGTAAAAGCTATCCCCATCCCTGAACAACAGAATTAAAGAAGAGGTTTTAAAAAAGGAGGGGGAGGGAAACCTACACAATTAAAAAAAAAAAGAAGAAGTATATGGGTCTCACACAGAACACTGGGAGTCAGACACTGAGAATACAGACTTCAGAATGCAAATGAAGAGTCCCCAGAATTACTGGTCTCAAACCACAAACCCAGATATCAAGACATTAATAGAGAGAATAAATAGAATTGAGGAGAGACAAGAGGAAAGAATGAAGTAGTTATAACTGAGATAACAGCAATAAAGAATACAGTGAACAAAAAAAAAATTACAAACTGAAAAGCATGCAAAGCAGAATTACCCAAGCAGAAGAAAGAATTTCAGGGCTTGGGGACCAAAATATGGAATTAACCCAAACTGTTAAAAACATAGAAAATAATCTTTAAAAGACAGAACAAAACCTCCAAGAGATGTTCGGTTATTTCAAGAGACTGAAACTAAGATCAATTGAAACCCCTGAGGCATATAAAGAGACAAAGACCACGCTGGAACAAACATTCCATGAAATTATCCAAGAAAACTTCCCTTATCTCATCAGAGATGTGACCTTTCAAATACAAAAGATTCAGAGAACCTTTCAAGACACAAATGAGAAGACCAACTCCTAGACACATAGTTATTCACTTACACAAAGTAGGTATAAAAGAAAAAATCCTAAAGACAGCAAGAGAAAAAGGTCAGACTACCTACCAGGGACACCAATTTGAGTAGCATCATAAACTGAAACACTTCAGGCTAGGAGTGCTTAGAGTTCAATCTTTAAAGTGCTCAAAGATAAACAATGTCAACCAAGAATTACCTACGTCACTAAGCTAAACTTCATCAGTAATGGAGGATTAAAATCTTCCCCAGACATTCAATCCCTAAGAGTTTACACTGCATCCAGACCAGCTCTACAAGAAACACTTAAGAAAGTATTAAACACAGAAGAAAGGGAAAAAAGAATAACAATCCCCTACTCAAGAATGCAGGAAAAAGTTTGAAAACACACATGAATCAACTCAAAACTAAAAAGAAGGAAACAAACAAATAGCAACAACAACAACAAACTCTATGAGAATCTCATCAGGGGAATAAACTCTCACATTTCAATACTTAGCCTGAACGTGAATGGACTAATTGCATCACTGAAAAGACATAGAATGGCAAAATGGATACAATATCATGAGGCAACAATATATTGTCTCCAAGAGATTCATCTCATCAGAAAGGACACTCACAGACTAAAAGTAAGAGGATGGGAAACAAAATTTCAGGTGAACAGAACATAAAAGAAAGCACAAATCACAATCTTAGTATCAGACAAAATAGCCTTTAAGCAATCAAAAATTTTAAAAGATATGGAAGGTCACTACCTAATGATAAAGGACTCAATCCATCAATAAGAAATATCCATCCTAAACGTATATGCACCCAACATAGGAGCACCAACTTTCATAAGGCAGCTTCTAGGTAAACTAAAAAACAATATTGATTCTAACTATCATAGCCGGAGACTTAAATACCTCACTACAACCCTAGACAGATCATCAATACAAAAAATCAACAAAGAGATCCAGAACCTCAACATGACGCTTGGCCAAATGGACTTAATTGATACCTACAGAACACTCCGCCCAACAACCACAGAATATACATTCCATTCATTACCACATGGAACCTACTCTAAGATAGACCACATCCTCGGCCATAAATCAAGCATAAACAAATTTCATAAGATTGAAAGTCTGCCATGCACCTTCTCAGACCATAGTGGAATAAAAATAAATAACGACACCAACAAAGTTCTCCCCAAACCCACTAAACAGCATGATGCTAAGCAACTCCTGGGCCAACATGGAAATCAAAAGAGATTAAAAGATACCTGGAAACAAATGAAATGAAGAAACATCTTGCCAAAACCTCTGGGATGACATGAAAACAGTACTAAGAGGAAATTCATATCTCTACAAACACACTTATCACCTAAGGAAGCTGAAAAAGCAAGATGATCAAAACCCTAACTTCAGTAGAAGAATATAGATCACCAAGTCCAAACTCAGGACATAGAAGACAAAAAGACAATATAAAAAAATCAACAAAACAAAAAGCCTGTTCGTTGGGAAGATGAACAAGACTGATGGTCCCCTAGGAAGACTGACCAAGAAAAGAAAGCAAAAGCCCAAATAATCACAATCAAAAATGCAAAAGATGAAGTAACAACTAACCCAGAAGAAATACAAAAATTATAAGAGACTACTATATACACTTGTATGGAAATAAACTTGAAAATATAAAGGAAATGGAGGACCTTCTGACATCATACAACCTCTGCAGGTTGAAACAAGAAGAAATTGAGACCCTGAATAGACCAATAACAACCCAGGAAATTGACTATGTCATAAGAAAACTTCCTACAAAAAAAATGCTCTAGACCAGATGAATTTCCAGCAGAATTCTACAAATCATACAAGGAGGAACTGATAACAATCCTATTGAAAGTATTCCAGGCAATTGAGAAAGTTGGAACTCTCCCCAAATCTTTTTAGGAAGCTAGCATCACACTGATACCCAAACCAGGTTAAGATCCAACAAGAAAGAGAACTACAGGCCAATATCCTTGAAGAACATGGATGCTAAGATCCTAGCAAACCAGATTTAACAAAACATCTCAAAAATCATCCACCACGACCATGTAAACTTTATCCCTAGGATGCAGGGCTGGTTCGACATTCGTAAGACCATAAATGTGATTAAATACATCAACAGATGTTAAAACAAAAACCACATGATTATATCATTAGACAGGGAGAAAGCTTTTGATAAAATCCAGCACGCTTCTTGATGAAAACCCTCTAACATCTAGGCATAGATGAACACACCTCAAAGTAGTAAGAGCCATCAATGAGAAACCCACAACCAGCATACTGCTAATCAGAAATTGGAACCATTTCCCCTGAACACTGGAACAAGACAAGGATGCCCACTCTCACAACTCCTTTTCAACATAGTTATGGAAGTCCTAGCTAGAGCAATCAGACAAAGATAAAGAGATCAGGGGTAACCACATAGGAAAAGAGGAAGTCAAGCTATCCCTTTTTGGAGATGACATGATGCTATTCAAGAACATGGAACCAACCATGCTGACAATCAAAAGAGGACTGGATAAAAAAACGTGGAAGCCGGGCTCGGTGGCTCAGCCTGTAATCCTGCGCCTTTGGGAGGCTGAGGTGAGTGGATTGCCTGAGCCCGCGGGTTTGAGACCCGCCTGGGCAGTGAGACCTCATCTCTACAATAAATCAAAAAATCAGTCGGGAGTGGTAGCGCGCACTTGTAATTCTGGCTACTCGGAAGGCTGAGGCGGAAGGATCGCCGGACCCAACTGGTCAAGGCTGTGGTGGCCAGAAGCGGCCACTGCACTCCAGTCTGGGCGACTGAGTGAGACTCCAACTCAAAAAAAAAAAAAAAAAATGTGGTACACACACACAATGGAATATTATGCAGCCATAAGGAAGGACAAAATCATGAACTTCACAGCAACCTGAGTGGACTTAGAATCTATAATACTGAGTGATATATCACAGAAACAAAGAACTGAGTATCACATGTTCTCACCCATAAGTGGAACTTGATCAATTTTTGTGGTAATATAAGGAAAAGATTGACAGTAGTGGGAAACTTCTGGGAGAGGAGGAGCACACCTCTCAACAAGGGTACCTGCATAATGAACATTTGTATACCTAATCCTGAATTGTATCCCACATCTTTAAAATGAAAAAAATTAAAAAGGGGATAAAAAACAATGAAGAAATTGCTATTAATCAGAAAATTGTGAAGTATGAAACATATTAAAGACTTGCCTAGCGCATACAGTGTTGTCCTACTCAAAGAATTATGTTAATTGGGGCCAAAAACCTAGTCTCACATAATTTTTGTTTTTTCTAGAGTACCTTGTAGACTTCTAGGCACTTGGTAGATTTAAAGAAATATTAGTTAAATAAAAATGTGAGATTCAACAATACCGCAAGTCAGCAATTTATGTAAGACTTTTATTAGCTAACTATTTCTGTGTAACCAAACACCTATATGTTAGAATTCTAAAATTATAATCATCTTAGTCTTTTTAATGAGACTGACTCTTTGGAAGGCTCTGCAGTTCTAGATCACATTTGGTTGGTGTTTTCAGGAGATGAGTAAGTAGGGGATGGCAGGTTTGAGATGGCCTTAGCTGGGATGAGTCAGCTCTATGCATTGAGGTCTCTCATCCTACTGCTGGCCAGTCCAATGTAAATGGGCAGGGTGCCAAGAGAGTGGCAGAAAGCAGTGTCTCTGGAGGACTGAACTCAGAATGCCATGCCATGACTGCCCTTCATTGTCCAAATCAAGTCAAAGGCCAGTTCTGATTCAGAAGGTAGAGAAGACAAGACTACTTTTAGACTTGCTAGAGGAAGAGCTGCAAAGTCACATACAATCAGCTTCATTTGGGAAGCAATGGTCAGTAGAAGCTGTTTTTGCAACCAACATCCGAAACATTCAAGCAAAAATAAAATAGAAATAAGGATATTCTCAAGGCTCAAAAATTCAACTTGACGAATATGTTAGTGGTGGCTATGTTTTTCTGTCAGCATCTTGAGTTTACAGAAAAAGTAAATCTACAATCAATGTCATCAGAATGAGCTTCATTTAAATAACTTACGCTGTTTGTAAAACAGAATCATCAGTCATATAAACAGCCTAGCAGTTAGTTTTTCAAAGCCTTAATTTTCATGAACCGAGCATTGCTACTAATAGTACAATGCTTCTACTGGGACTATTGGCTTCTCTGCTTTAATTATTATTATTTTTTTTAGCTTTCTGTAATTTTTCCTGCTTAAATTTATATCAGTTGCCACAAAAATCCATTTAAACTACAAGGAATTCTTGGTAGTAACTCTGATGATTTTATTTTTCTGTGAAGTAATGCGCAAAACAACAAAATATTTTGATAAATAAATTCTGGAGCATTATTAGCTTTTAAAACTGATATCTTTAAATTCTTTGGCCTTTTAAAGCTTTCAATTTGTAGTTAAAGGGTAGAGATTTTCAAAGTTACCTACTTCATTATAATTTATGTAAAACTTTATATAAAGGTTTTCTATTTTTTATGACTATCATCAGTAATTTAATTAAAAATCTGATTTTATTTTATTTTATTTTATTTTTTGCCAGCATCACTATTTGTTATTATAAAAATACCCATACCACAGATATGGAAACACTGTTAGAATAAAGAAAGATGAACCCCTAATGTTGCATCTTATAGGGCATCTACTTTTTTTTTTCTTCTTTGGGAGTGTCTCATTTTACTGTCCAAAGTGTAGTAGAGTGGCACGATCACCACTCACCAGAGCTTTGAATTCCTGGGTATAAGCAGTCCTCCTTCCTTCTTCAGCCTTCTGAGTAGCTGGGACTACAGACATACTTCATACCTGGTCTGGAGCATCTTAATTTAATTATGAAACAAGGTGTAAGAGAAGTTTAGACAAGAGGCTATGTTCTAGTACTCTACTATTGTTGTGAATTGAACTAACCAGATGAGTGGGGTCCCATTCTTTCTCCCCAGAATCCTACCTTCTGCTATGTTCCTAGGATGGAGTGTCCAAGTCTCTTGTCATACACTCACTCTTTGACCTACACTGGCCCAGAATTACTAGCTAAAATCAATGCCAATGATACATATTTACTTTCTTTTCTTCTTCTTCTTTGATTTGTAATTACTTAATTTACAATCTTGGGGCCAGCACTGTCTCCCTAAGCTTATTTAACTGTATCAGAAGGAATAGTGAAAGATGTGAGAATCAGAACCTAAGCAGATTACAGTAAATCTATACAAAGTCAAATCAATGCCAAGATAAGATCAGTAAATATTATACATATCCTGCAACTAAAGAAGTCTTGTTGCTTTTATACTTTAAAAATGTGTTTTGAGCTCTTTTTAACATTCTTTACAGAATATCAGTTGTTAAAGATACATTGCTAAAAGTGAATCATAAGTGCTGGTAGTGTCTTGAGGGAAAATGAAGTAAATTATTACAATTAAAGTACACTTGTAACTTAGAAAACATTTAGAGAAGCAAACAAAAAAGGTGTTCAAGTTTAATTTATTCTAGAAGAGATCGAAAATAAGTCTTCCTGTTGCAAGCAAAATATGTATACTGGTGCCCTTATTTAGAGAAAATGCCTTTCTCAAATTCCTTTTGTGAAAATAAAGATTCTCAGTATAGTGCTGCAATTGGTTTAAATCTTTCAGGTAATACACATTTTTACAATAGGTCAAACCTTATCATAATATTGTGGTAGTCTCAATCCTTTAGGTTTATAATAGTCCTCTTTATTCTTAGTAAAAAAAAAAAATACTGGTAATAATCTTAGTAAATAATAAATAATAGTTTAAGTAAAAGGATTCCAATTACTCGTCACTGCCTTAACTCCTAGCCAGGAATAACTAAAAACCCTGATGTGACTGTAAAACAAAAGTGGATTTTTATTTTGCTTCTTACTATCATTATAATGGTTAATAATTAAAGAATATTAACCCTCTTCAGAGTGGAAAGTATGTCTCTGTGTTATAAATCTGTATTTACATAGTATCACCTTGGCATTCAGTAGGTATTCCACAAATGCATCTGTTGAATAAACCAAAGAACCCCTGACTTAGTAAAAATGGATAAAGTTTAAACTCAATAGTGATTTGACTGCTTGTTAGCTCAAAGAGAAAAAATTTATAGACAGGAAATCCTGGTATATTCAGAATCTGTTAAAAATGGAAAGGAAGTTTATTGTTGTTGTTATTGTTGATGATTATTCTATTGTTAATTTATTCTACAAGTCTTCAATTAGCATTTCATGTAGTGCAAGGTGAACAAAGTGATTTGTTGGAATATTTGGGCCTAGGTGCCTTGAGTGCCTAAGTGGACAAAATATTTTAAACCTTTTCATTTTCCCCAACATTAATTAAATCAACAACACCTATCATAGCTTTTTTTTAATAAAAAGTAATACTAGTTTAATTTTTAAATATTACAACTGAATAATTTGAAAGAATTGTGTCCTATGCATAATTTATTCTCTTCTATATGCTGCAAACCCTCCCTTTTTCCCTCTTCTCTCTCTCTCTGAAATAATTAACAAAAAAAATGTGTATTCCTACCACCACTTTTAAAGGCAAAGATCTTGCCTATCATAAACTTGGCATCTGACGTGGTGCTTACAGCTTCATTGAATTCATTGACAAAGGAGTCTCTTGTTTTATGACCAGAAATAGCATCACCTTAAAATAAATAGGGAAAAAAAGACTTGGTCATTTGGACTTGGTGAAAATACTACATGGTTTTATTTTCATATATAATTGTCAACTTTCTCCTGTGTAGTATGAAAATTTGACTGACTTTTCTTAAAGTCAGGACTAACTGCTGTAACTTGGTAAACAGTATGCAAAATTTCTTTTCTTATATACACTTTCTACATAAGTTAATTTAAAAGAAACATTTTCAGACCTCTCTTTTCCCACACCTGGTGTCCCTAATTATCAGCAAAATATTATCAATCAAATAATAAAAATCTAATGTAAAGGAAGAAGGAGATTTTGAGCACAGCTATCTGAATAATCCAGTTCCTGGCTATTTACGATAACCAAAATCACCAGATTCTTTTCAAACCTCTACTTCTGTTTACCTGTATAAACACAGAATGCATTATCTTGATGCAGCTTTATGGAAGGAATTGTTAGAGCTTTAGAGAATAACTCAAGCATTTTATCTATGCTTGTACAAAGTCTAAACTTAGACTGTTTTCCTATTTATATGTTTTGCTGAAGAAACTAGCAGGTCTGAGCTGTCTCAAGAGAAACTTTGCTTTAAAAAAAAATGAACAGCATATACTTTGACCTGATGTTCTGCCTTATAATATTTAATATTTCCTTATTTTTGAATAATTAACAAGAGTTTAACAATGGTTTAAATAAAGCAATACTTTAGGTATAATAAATTCAAGCATGCTAGGGTCTATTTTGCAAATGCCTTCCAATTTTTCAGACAATAGATGTCTTCTTTTCCCCTTGTTTATACATTTTTTTTTCCTCTTTATCAAAAAAATCTTCTATTTTTGGAGCACGGAACTGGAAATTTTCTTAAAACTACCTGAAACCTGCTCTTTAATACCAGTGGTACTCCTGATATGTCATTATATCTTTGTAAGTTAGGAGGATGAAGGATAAAAGAGTCCGAGATTTATTTGAAAATATGCAAATGTGTGTTATCCCAAGGCCACTAATACAACCACCTGGGGTGTCCACTGTTGGCCACTGATCATGAGAACAAGAAAAAGGATGATGAATGTAGCACTATTTCCTATAGTGTGACGGAGAATGCATTACGTTTTCTAATTGTGAGTGATTATATGAGGCAATTTGCCTGTCGTACACATTCTATAATTAAACCAAATCCCTACTATTATGATTTTATCAGATAGAGTCCCAGCAGGACATAGAGAACCCTTTCAAACTTGGCAAATTAAAGGTAACTTAATAATGGGATTATTGTTGTAGATGTTATTAGAATTCAGGTAAACCAGCAGGGAATAGTACAGTGCCTCAGGACTGCCAAAAGTAGGAAGACCACCAAGTATAGACATAAAGGCTCACAATCAGTTTCAGTATCTATACAGAGTAGTTGTATTGGGAAATTTTACCTCAGGAGTTGAGGCTTTCTATAGAGTGATTCAGTGACTCCAGGGTGATTTCCACAGGTATCTTAGTTTATTCAGGCTTCTAAAACAAAATGCCATAAATTGAGTGGTTTATACATAACATACTGTATTTCTCAGAGTTCTGGAGGTCATGAAGTCCAAGGATAAGGATCTGACAGATTCACTATCTGGTGAGGTGCAACTTCCTGGTTCACATGGCAAGAGGGGTGAGAGGTCTCTCCTGGACTTCTAAGATACTAATCTCATTCATGAGGTTCTGCCATTATGACCTTATCAGATCCCAAAGTTCTCATATTCTAATACCAATACTCTGGGTGTTATGATTTCAACATATGAATTTTGGGATTACATAGACATTCAGGCCGTAGCTATAAGGAAGTAGTATCAATGCTTCTTTCTCCTCTTGGCCTCTGGATATATCTTTGGGTCACCCATTGGCCAAACCCAACTAAAAAATAGAATAAATTAACCCACTGTGGCAAGTTATACAGTTTATTCTTATGGATGCACACAGCAGGTGATGAAGTAGAAAACAAATTTGCAGGAGTAAACATAAGGCATCCCTTACAGTCTACAAGGCCTTATGTGATAAGGAACATGCCTTGTTTCTAATATTTCTATCAAGTGCTATCTTCTACCACTTTCTCCATTACATACTTTCCTCTGAACACCACAACCTTTTTCCTCTTCATATCAATGAAACGAAGGTACAGTCTAGGGCCTCTGTACATTATGTTCCATCTACCAGGAAAAGTCTTTCCTGGATCCTGTATTCCTAATCATTCAGGGACATGATAATTGTCACCTTCTCATTGAGGCATTCCACAACCACACAATTAAAAACATCTTCTTAATGGAGTTAATTATCTTTTTTATTTCTTTCATAAGAGATACCATGTCATAAAATCATCTTAGTCATTTATTTGCTGCTTATTAATTTATGAGAATTTAGACTTTTAGTATAAGCATGGTGTTTGTCTCTATCACAATATGTTCAGTTTTCAGAACAATTCCTGGCCCATTCATTATTTAATTTATGTATTCAAACTATTTTTTATAAATAGAAAAGCTATGGCATAGGTGTCCAAATTAATAAGTGGTGTGACACTAAAGTGCAAGCTCAGTTATTCCCAATTCTGTTAAGAATCACCACTAAGTTATACTGCTTTCTGAAATCATGGTTTGAAAGACAGTAGGGTTTTATTTTGAAACTAGACTCTTTTGAAAACAAGTCTGTAGTTTACAGATATAGACATTTCTGAGTTAATGTTAGATGGAGGAATTCAAAATATTAATTCCACACCTTTAAATCTATGTAATGGTTGTTTTAGAATTTGTCTTTAGATTTTTAATGTTTTCCACCTAACATTTAAAGAGCAACTTCTGCTTTACATTGTTATTCATGAAATGTAGGCAAAAATAGAAATTGCCTGTTTGATAAAATGTCTCCAGTTTTGTTTTTAAAAATCTACTTTCAGTCCTTGTTAAACAGACACCATAAAATTTATATTCCTTCTTCATTTTATAATTCAATTAAGTCTCACTCATCTTCTTTAATTCTCTGCCTTCAGTATAATATCCATTTGGAATATAAAGAATTGTGTCACTCTTGGTCAAAATAAAGACATTTAAACATTCACATAGCCATTTCTACTATTCTTAACTTGTTTTGTGGCATATATAAAAACAAAAGCTCATAAAAATGTTGTAATGAGAAGTGAAATGGGTGGCAGTAGAATGGGGAAAGGAGAATGGAGAAGCAAAATTGCAATGTATTCTCAGGCTTTGACAATGACACTGTTTACACAACCTCTTTTCTTGTGTAATTCTGCTGGGAACAGCCCTTCTGCTGGTGTCCATTCTTTCCTTGCTGTACACAATTCTTTCTCATATGCACTGCTCCTTATTTTACAATAAAAAAGGATTTGCAGAGGGGAAGATAAGCCTCACTTTATTTATTATTCTGTCAAAACTTCTCACATTTCATTCATTTCATGATTTTTATAATTTTTGTCTTGATTGGCATTTGAAATGAGGCATTGTCTACTCATAATTATTTCATTTTATATATATTTGTGTGTTTCTCAAGCTTCCAAGTCTGTTCTATTGATCAGCCTTATATTCCTTTACCTTGCTGAGCTACACACCAAGGGAGCCATAAATCTTCATACTCATGGATAGAGATGAAAATACCAAGAACTCCAAAATTCTATCCTCATGACTTATTTAATTGAAAGCCCCAGATGCGTCTTAGAGAACTCTTTTCTATCAACCAGCAGTCATTCATATTCTTGCAATTAAACTATAATTTCAAACTGAACTTCAGCATCCCTTTTAATCTGTTATTAAATAAAATACAGTTGAAGTAATATTATATCTGAGATCGTCAAACAATGCATTTTTCTTTTACAAAGTATTGAGACTAGAAGAAACTCTTTACACTCTGTAGTCACTAACTTGCCCCCTGTGATTTTTGCACTTATAATCTTTCAAAAGTTGAATCATCTTTTATGTTTTGGTCATATACAAATTAGAACAGCTTGAAGCAATACTTAGTAGTCTTGTTTTAATGAAACCATATCTAGCATAAAGCAACTAATTACCAATCTTGCCTTCAAAGTCTGGCTAATGCTAACTAACTTGAATTGTACTCATAATAAGTGGCTTATTCCTATGCTTAGTTGTGAAATATTCCTTCTTTTTTGGTGTATTTTATTTTCAAGGTTAAAGGAAGATTAAGAAAAACATGAATTTGCAAAGTTTAAGGAAAGTGAAATAGTAATGTGTGATTCCAAATTGAGTATAAAAAATAGAAAGTGCTACCCAAATATAAGACATTTCTTTCATGAAAATTGAGTCTTTTTTTACTGAAACATGTTACATGCAACTTCTTTAGAAATCTTAATAAGCTTTTATTTATTTATTTTATTTTTTACTTTATTTTTTCAGCCAGAGTCTCACTCTGTTTCCCAGCATCCAGGAGAAAAGTTTGGCCTTCCAAGACATTTCCAGGGTGTGAACTCAGCAACTGCTGGAGTATGGTTATGAAATTGCCACTCCTCTGTATGTATTCTCTCAAGGCCTGTTTCCCCAAGAAATATATGAAAGTTCCAAATATCACCACATCCTCACCAACCATTAATATTATCAGACTTCTCATTTTTAATCACTAAAGTGGATGTGAGATAATATTTCATTATTACTTTTATTTATACTTTCTGATGTCTAGTTATATAAAGCATTTTTATTTATTTTTGATTTCTAGTAGTTTCTACATATTGTGGATACAAGTTATCCATCAATAAACAGAATTGTGAATATTAGTATAATTATATGACTTCTCTTAATTCTCTTAATGGCATTTTCTGATTCACAGAATTTTCTAATTTGAAGACAATCTTTCAAAAATTTTAAATATTTAGTACTTTTTGGACCTTCTTAAATAAGTCTTTAACATCCTGAAGATATTTTTCAATTTCTTCTTCCAGGAGTATTAGTGTTCTAGCTTTTAAGTGTAGGCTATAACCCACCTAAAATTAATTTTTTAGTGCATGGTGTGAGATAGATGTTGAGGTTAATTTTTGGTCTATTTGTGCATCCAATCTTTCCAGCACCATTTATAGAAATGTCAGTCCTTTCTCAATTGAATTGCTTTTATACTTTTGCTGAAGTTAATTGACTATTATAAATTCTCTGTTTTGTTCCATTAACCTATCTGACTTTTTCCCAACTCCACATTCCTATACTGGAATACTTGATTACTGTAGATGTATATGAAGTCTTAAATTCGGGTAGTTGAAGTCTTTCAAATTTGTTCTTGAACTTAGAGATTGTTTTGTTCCTGTTATTTACATATGTAATTTAGGAAACAATGCCAATTCTTAGGAAAAAAGCATGTAGAATATTAAGTTCATTTGCACTTTTGCTATATATACAATTTAGAAAAATGAATATTTTAATATTCCATTCTATGTGTATGGTATTCACAACACCCTATTTAATCTTATTTTTTATTGACTAGCACCTCCAGAGCATATATTAAATGGAAGTAATGAGAGGAGACATCTTTGATGTTTTCCTTATATTGTGGAGGAAGAGGATTCACTATTTCCCACTAAATATGATGTTTATACTAAGTTTCTTGTAAATGCTACTCACTAGATTGAGGAAGTTCACTCCTATTTCTAATTTTTATAACATTATTTATTGACCTACTCGAACACCTTCTTTTCTATTGAGTTAGTGATACCATCATTATTATTAATCTGCTAATATGGCAAATTATATTGTTTCATTTTCAAATGAAGCCACTGCTGTATTCCCCAAGTAAAACACATTTGTTCATAAAGTGTATCTACAATTTGTTAAGATTGTTATTATCATTATCATTATTAATGGTTATCTAATTGCTAATGTATTTTCTGAAACAACTGAAATGACCATATGGCTACTTTTCATTTTGTCTACAAATATGATGAGATGCATTGTCAATTTTTAAGTATTGAATCAAACTTGCATTTCAGAGGAAAACTTCACTTGATTGTGAAGTTGATTGATTATTCTTTCTTTTAAGTTATTGATGAATTCAATTTGTTAATATATTGTTAAGGATTGTTCTGTCCAAGATCACAAGTGATATTTGTCTATACTTTTAATTTTTTTTTTTTTTGAGTTGGATTCTCACTCTGTCACCCAGACTGGAGTGCAGTGGCCGCTCCCAGCCACTGCAGCCTCAACCTGCTGGGCTCTGGTGATCCTTCCGTCTCAGCCTTCCAAGTAGCTGGAACTACAGGCGTGCACTACCACACCTGGCTAATTTTATTATTATTATTATTTATTGTAGAGATGAGGTCTCACCAAGTTGCCTAGGCGGGTCTCGAACCCACGGGCTCAGGCAATCTACTCACCTCAGCCTCCTAAAGCGTGGGATTACAGACTGAGCCACCGAGCCCGGCTAATATTTTCTATTCTTAGTATGAGTTATAAGGTTCATGTGTCAGTTGGGAATTTTTCCCTTCTCTAGTGCTACTTGAAATAGCTAGTTTATTATTTCAATATTTCTTTCTTAAGCCAACCACATAATTCACACCTGACATCATGAGGCTGCGAAGATGTTTTTGTAAAAATATTTTTTAAAAATAATTTAAATGTATTTAGTGAATATAGGCCTATTATAATTTTTTATATATTTTTTGATAACCTTGAGAAGTTCTGGTTGTCAAAACTTTATCAAAGTTGTGAAACTGACATAAAGCTTTTCATAAATTTTTATATTCTTTAAATTCCAGTATAATTTCTATCTTTATTATTTTGTTTATTTCTGGTATTTATGGTTTAATTTTATCTTCCTATTTTTTTCACAATTTAAAAAAAAAATTTTCAAAGTACAAATTTTGCTTTTATTAGTATTTTTTCTGTAGTTTGCTTTCTTTCATTTATTTCTGCTCTTATCTTTATTTCCTGCCGGAGTCCTGTTCCCACCGGGTGTGAGGTTTCTTGAAGGAGAGATAGGACAGGTGAAAGAAGGAACTTACGACGAAATGATATACTTGAACACCTGCTTGCAGGACAGATGTCAGTTAATGTTAGTTAACAGAATACTTTTATACCATTCATAAAGGGGCAAGACAAAGAAAATTCCTTCACGTACATTATTTTTTTTTAAAGTTACCACCATCTAGCGGTCTTAGAAGCAACAAACAAGCCATGAACACTATCTACTTTCAGTCAATGTGTCTTTTTCATAAAGCCAAAAATGATCATTTTAGTCCAAAGTCCCGAATTACAGTCCTTGAAATGTCTCAAGAAAGTTTCCAAGTGCCCATTTCTCCACGTAGCAGGAGTTTTCTCTCTGGGGCTTCTACGACCTTCAAAGCTTCGTAATCACCTTTGTTGTCCAGGTGTCTTGATTACTTTTCTCTTATCCTGCAGTGTTTATTTCTAAGGAAAACTCAAAAGAAGCTTTTAGTGATGTTTCCCAGGCCCCCAATGTTGCTTTCTGTATTTAGTTAATTTATCATAAAAGTATCCAATTAGTATATTATGAATTCAGTGAAAACCCACTCTATAAATGTTAACTTAGAATTTTAACTATTGAATTAAGTAAAAACCTAAATGATTAATCTTCATCCTAAATCTGTGAAAACATTGTTATAAATCACCTACATAATTCCTAGGTAAGTGTTAGAACTTATAATGAATTCATAATGAACTTACTATAAACTTGTGCTTCTAAAAAACCGTATGTCTAAACACTAAACGACATCATTCTAAATCAAATAAGGAGTGAATATACTTATATCATTTTTTACTCAAGCAATATTTAGTAACTTATCACCAAGTGAAAGAAAGCATTCTTGATGTGCTTCAGAGTTTAACCCTTGCATATGTTAGAAAAGGCCAAACGACATAGTGGGAAATGGAAAAATAAACCATGACATTCTCAGGTTAGCTGTGAGTAATTCACATAAACGTGTTGTTCTCTTCATGCCTGACTGTACAGAATTCTTTGGCAGTACCAACAGCAAAGACAGAAGACAGAAGGGTCTCAGCTGCCCGGACTCACTTTGTGGCTGGGGGTCCTCAGTGATTGACTATGTCAATCAGGCGGGTCTCCAAGGCTGGCTCCCAACAATTGCCTGCTTTATTCTTACTTTGTGTTTAATTTTCTCATTATTTGCAAACTTTTGAGAGTTACAACCTAGTTCAGAATTGTAAAACTTTCTTATTTTATAATATATAATTTTTTTGAGCTAAGCATGAAAGTTTTAATTGGCTTATCAGTGTGTGTGCTTTGTTAGGCTGCTGATTATTATTTTTTTCTTTTTCTTTTTTCTATTTTTTTATTATGAAGCTGTGGAGTACAATTCAGGGTTAGATATACAAACGTTGACTATGCAGGTACCCTTATTGATGAGGTGAGTCCCTCCCTCTCCTAGCAGTCTCCCTCAACTGCCAATCCCAACCCCTCTCCCCTGACTGTTTCCCACTACTGCCAATTTCTTTCTTATATAATACATAAATTTAAAGATACATATTTAGAGCTATTGAAACAGCCCATAATCTTTAAAATGTTGTGACTTCATTTTATTCACATTTTCTAATAACTTTGTAATTTCTTCTTTGACTCATGGGTTTTTAAAGTGTGTCTACATTTAATTTCTAGATATTTTGGATCTTTTCTAATTTTTTGATTGTTGTTGGTTTTAAATTAATTGCGCTTAGTCAGAGAACATAATTTAAACTAGTTTTTCTTATTAAAAATTAATTGTTATATTATGGCTCAGCATATGGTCTATTTTGGTGAAATTTTCATGTGAATTCTGAAATGTTGGGTATACTTTTTTATAAATTTTAATTTGGATAATCTGAAAGATGTTGTCACTTAAATACTCTATATAGTTATTAATATTTTTATCTAGCTATTCTATCAATTGCTAGTAAATGGAGATAAAATATTTAACTATAAGTGTGAACTTGTCTAATTTTCCCCTTAATTGTCTCTGCTTTTCTCCAAGGATTGTAAAGCTCTTGATTTTGGGTACACACACATTCCTGGTAGTATGTCTTCCTGGTAAAATTACCCTCTTTTCAATATGAAAAGTTCCTCTGTGCAGCTGATAAAACTGCTGGTTTCAAATGCTGCAATTCATGAGGCAAATATAACCACACTTGCCTTCTTATGCTTACTGTCTGTGTGCCTTTTTCTGGCCTGTTACTGTTAATGCATCTGACTTTTTTTGTTTGTTTTTTGTTTGTTTTTTATTACACCTCATATATTTGAGTTTTTTATTTTAAAATAAAGCAGACAATTGTGTGATAAGGACTGAAATGAAGCTTCAGTATTAAGTGGTACCTTGACATTTGGTAAAATTGGAAGGGACCCGAGTTTCTCTCCTCCTCTACTCTTAATGATAAGGTCCCCTGGCTAAATATGGAGACCAAGCACGGTGGCTGCTTATCCCAGAGTAGTAGGTTTCTGATATTTGCCAACCTGTGGATGATTTAAATAAGCCAATCACACTCTTTTCCAGGAACTGGCATCACCTCATCTTGTTACTACAAAGCCTGCCTCCTACAGCCTTTGCTTATTCACTCTGTTCCTGACTTCACATGCAGAGTGGAACTCATTGTGTGTAGTATCTTCCTCTCCCAAGCTGTGAGTATATGTGACCAATAAACTTGCTGTCTATCTCATCTACCCAATGCCAGGTGTTTGTTTAGTCATCTCATATTATTTAGAATCAGAGAATAGGAGAGTCTTTCCTTTAATAAGAGGCAATTAAACATTATTTGCATTGTAATTAGAGTTCTTGTCTCTATATTTATATTGATTACTCTATATATTATAGAGTATATTATATTAATATACTCTATATTTAAGGTGATTATTATAATGATTGAATTTAAGTCCATTATTAGCTATTTATTTTCTGTTGTCTTCTACTTATTATTTTTTTCTTTTCTTCTTTGACTGCTTTCTTTTGGGTGTATTAAGTATTTTACCATTTTACTTTAATTCCTCTATCAATTTTTCAGCTATATTGCTTCATATTATTTTTTATTTGTGTGGGTAACTACTCAAAGGATTATTATATTCTTCCTTGCTTTTAAAATTCACCTTGAGCTAATAATTAGCCACTTCACATAAATTTACTGATTATTATGCCAATGTAATTTGCATGTCCTTTTCTTCCTTTGGGCTATTTTTATTTTGTCTCCCATGTTCCTCAATACTTTATGTCCCTCATAATTCCCATCTTGTGTCATCTCTTTTCAATCTAAAATTTTCACTGAAATTTTCTTCAGTACAGACTTTCTCTCATCTTTCACTTATTTGGACCAAAATCTTTGTTTTACATTTATTCTGAAGACTATTTTATTTCTATATACAATTCTGGGTTGACAGATTTATTTTTTAGTACTTGAATGATAACTTTTGCATAGTTTCTTGCAGCCACTGTTTTTGAGGAGATATCGGCTATAGTTCATATTGTCCCTCCTCTGTAAGTAACCCATCTTTTATATGTTGGTGACATTCAGATTTTATCCTTTCTTTTGGTTTTCAGAAGTTTGAAAATGATGTGCTGAGAGTGGTGGCTCATGCCTGTAATGCCACACTCTGGGAGGCAGAGGCAAGAGGATTGCCTGAGTCCAGGGGTTCGAGACCAGCTTGCACAACTTGGTAAGATCTAGTCTCTATGATAAATCAAAAAATTAGCCAGACATAGTGGCATGCACCTGTGGTTCCAGCTACTTGGAAGACTGAGACAGAATCTCTCTTTCTTCTCCTTAAGGGACTTATGTTAGAAAACTGAGCATTTTCTTACAGGCAATGTAGGACCTATTCATTTTTAATTTTTTTTTTAATATTTTCTTCAAATTGGATAGCCTCTTTCAACTATCCTCAGGTTGACTGACTAATCCATCCTGTTATTTTTTTTCAGATACTATATTTTTACTTCTACAATATCAATTTGTTTCTATTTTTAATTTTCTCCATGATGCTGAGGTAGCTACCCATGTTTTTAGTCATTATATTTTTTGTCTTTATATTTTTGAATGTCTTAAAAGCGAATGTTTTAAGACCTTATTTTAAATCCAACACTTGAGTAATCTCAGTGTCTGTCTCTGTTGACTGCTTTTAGTCTTGAAAATTAGTCAAATTTTATTCCTTCTTGGCAAGTCTACTAATTTGCAATTTGTAAGTATTACATACTATATATTCTCTACAGTATGTTCCAGGTTTTGGATTTCATTTTCTTCTTCTCAGGAGGATTTATTCATTTTCTCTGGCAAAGACATCACTAGATGATCATATTGACATTAAGTAGACTTGGTTTTGTATTATTTTCTGGCAAAACTATTCTGTCTGCCTTTAGTCATTGGATTAATCCCTCTGCTATCTGACAAAGAATTTAACCTTACAATGCAGCAACTCTTAGATCTGAGTGAAAATTCTTAGCTTTTTTCATGTTGGCCTCAGTTGGCATGATTCAAACTGCAAATTATGTCTTCTCTCTATTGATTAGCAGCTTAAATCTTTATTCACCACTTTAGCACTTCCATCCACTTTTTGTTAAGATGTAGGGTACAATTCAGGATTACATATACAAGTGGTCATCGTACAGGCAATGTTTGGGACTCCCTTTGGTCCCCACTTAACCTGGTTTGAGATCAGGTACCCTTACTGATATTATATGCCCCTCCCACCTCCTGGCAGTTTTCCACTACTGCCAATCCCCTCCTTATAGTATTATGGTAAATATTCAGGGTCCACTTATGAGTGAGAA
This sequence comes from Cephalopachus bancanus, assembly GCA_027257055.1. Lineage (NCBI taxonomy): Eukaryota > Metazoa > Chordata > Mammalia > Primates > Tarsiidae > Cephalopachus > Cephalopachus bancanus. The sequence goes on from JAPVLO010000274.1 coordinate 1,631,591, forward strand.
TGTGTGGTATCCAGTTCTTTGTATCTGTGATAGATCACTGAGTATTACAGACTCTAAATCCATCCAAATTGCTATGAAGTCCTTAATTTTGTATGGCTTCCATCTTTGACTTTCCACAGGGCTCTTTAATGCTCTTTACATGCATCCATGCTTCAGGACACAATCAATATTTCAAAAAAAGTTTAGAGACAGATTTTTGTCTCTTCCTCCTCCTGTGACATCTTCTTTTATCTGTTTCTCTTCTCAATTTCTAGCTGCTTTTGAAAATCTGAAACATGTCCTGGAAATTCTGAAGCCAATAAAATCATAGCTTTAGGCTTTATTCCGGGCTGGCTCCTGCAGTTCAGATTATTGAGTCTTTTCAGTAAAAGTTATATAAATGGATCTCACTTAAACACAGTCCTTATCGTTCAAAAATCAATTGTCCTCAATTATTTTAGTTTTGTTTCTTCTCATATATATTTTATATGCACACATAATATAATATGGATGACTAATATGACAACACACACTCACAAAATATGAGGGGGTAAAGCCCCTTCTCACTAAATTTTCAACCTGAAGTATTAAACTTATGAATGAAAATAAGGAATCAGAGACAAAAACTGATGAGAGAGAAATATAGATGCAGTACCATAAGAGTAAGAAAAACGAGCCAGTTCAAATGAAGTGAATAAAACAACTTTCTTCGTATTTGATCTATCCTGTTATACAGCAGTAATTTTAAGAACCAAGAAGATGGAGCATGTCTCCCTCCCCTTATTGTGTTCCAGTCAATTTTAGCACAATATTTTGCTTCTGAGTTTCTAAGACTTTTGAAGCCTGTATTCCTGATTTCAAATTACTAGAAAATACCAAACACAGATATAGTTTTACTGTTCTAATAAAATTATATTTGGGTATGTATGCATTTTTTGTCCATTTATTTAACCAATGTATACTGAGTAGCTACTATATATTATGCATTATTCTAAGCTTGCAAGAGTGTTGGTGAGTAAAATGATAACAATAAAGTACAAATTAGCATTTATACAACTGACAGCTCTTAACAGGCTGAGTGCTTTGGATCGGTTTGATTTTCCTTTGGACTCTAAGAATAATAAGAGTCACTATAGAAACCAGAATATATACAAGATTGAGATATCACTAACTTGTTGATTGTCAAAATTCACGTTGTTAAAGCCATATGGGCAAATTAGGTTTTCTGACATTCAGAATGTTTAAGTGCCTTCTTTCATTAAACAGTCTTCTTTTTATATGAAGATAGTTTAGCAAGTAACAAACGGTATTAGTAACACAAAATATCTATCTATCTATCTATCTATATATATATCATATCTTTCTATCTATCATCTATCTGTCTAACTGGCTATTTATCTACCCTGGGCTTTTCCTAAAGTTTTCCCTTATCCTCTTTCTTGTCTCAAATACTGTTTATATCACTATCTCTCAATCCTCTTCTTGCCACATACATTTTTAAAAGACATTTAACTTCAGTTTTCTACCAAGTAATACTGACAACTAACATTTCTGCTCTGCAGTTATAATAATCATAGTAGTAGTACTGGCAGAGGCAAATGTTTAAATGAGTATTTATTGCATAGGACACATGACATTCAGCATTCCCCATTCTTCCTTACCCACATTCTTATTTAAAAAATCCTATGAAATGGGTGTCATTAATCCACATTTTTTTCCCAAGAGAAGTTTGAGAAGATAATAGTCTTATATTTGTCCTGAATCTCAAGGAGATTTGTCTTATTCAAGGACTCCATTTGTAATTGAATCATTTCATTTTCTGTGTTAAATTTACAACTAATAATCATGACTTAGTACCAACATTGGTGGAAATCAAAGATTACTAAAAACTTCTTCATTTCTTTACTTAATTCAGTATCATTCAATAACATTTCTGGAAGAAATTAGCCTGAACATATGTAGATGAAACTTTTCACAGAATGACTCTAGCCTCCTGAGAAGTGGTAATAGAGACTGGTATATGCAAGGAAAAGTATAAATATCTAAGCAGGTATGTCTGCTAAAGTAATTTTGATATTCATTTGGAACCAATTATCTTTCTTAGTTCTTTAAACATTTCTGTGAGTAGAAAATGGAACTCAATTGATTCTTGTGTGAACTCTCACATTATCAACATGCTGAGTAAAATAATATTTTAGGTGTGGACTTTATCTAGGGATATCTGGTCAGAAAAATTTCTGTTATTGAGGATATCAATTTAATGACATGATCTTAAAATTTCCCCAAGTCTTACCCAAACGATTAACAGTCTAACTATAAACAAATTTTTCAATTACCATGAATCATGATATTTTTAGCTATGAGAAAACTAAATTATTCAATGAATTTGATATTTTAGCTATATTTATACGAGTTGTCTTTTAGTAGTATATTTTGCTAATTATAGTTAATATTGTAATCGTAGTAAATAACTTAGGGAAAATGCTGTGATTCTTTTGTATTTACTTGATTTATCTGTTGACATGAAATAGCTCTGATGTATATTTACAGTGACCTTACTGAAACACTGTTTTATTCCCAGTCTAATAGGATAAAACCATTGGAAAGTCCTATTTTTAGAAATGATATAATATCTCTTTAGCTGAGTTGAGAGAAAAATCAATGAACATTTTTCATTTTATGAGTTATGTGATGCAAAATCCCAGGGTAAAATACACTGTTCTTCATGAGATTTTCTGGCTATACTCTATTTCCTCTCTTCAAGTTCTTTTGTCTCAATCACACAGTTTTTGGCAGATTTGCAAACCACTTTAGCCTCTATCAGCTAGGATGAAATAAAGACTATATTGGCATAGTGACATGAAGACCTTACTTTTAAGTAATACTAACATACCTCATTGTTTGACATTCTTGAAATTTAATTTAGTAACAATTTTATTTAATTAGGTCTTCCCTTTAGTAAAATGGATACCCAAATGTTTCAAAGTTTGCAAGTATTTTTTGGCTGGAGATTTGTAATATCATTGAGTTTTTGTGAAATATGTGAGCAATTGAAAATACTTAGTCTTTATTATTAGACAAGTTCCAATTTCTATACTTGGGCATTTTCTTACAGAATGTTATAACAGCAGGCCCCTTGAAAGAGGCAACCAATAAGAGATCAACTTTACAAATCTCCAACCAATTTTCAAATTTCCTTCAATATTTGGTGTCATTAGTAGGTATGTGCTTTCTTCTCGAGTAGTCTTTTTAGTTACTAGCTAGCAATATAGAAACGTCTTTGTTTCTTCTCTAGAAAAGCCTAAACCTGAAAGATATTTTAAAGTAGATAATACTTGGCTAAAAATTAAAAATTCTGAAGAGAAAACTCCAAGTGTCAAAAATCAATAAACTATATCATCAGGAAAGGAAATAAAAGTCACTTGAAAGTTTTAAGAAAAACTATTATTAAAAAAAAAAGATTAAAACTCTTTCAAAACAAGCACATTGTTCATTCAAGAATCCCTGACTTTGGAGTAACCAGTTGGAACTTGTGTAAAGAATAAAACTGGAGCACTGCCTCCAACATGCAGATTGTCATATTCTCCAATACTAGTTGCAGTTACCCAGAAGGTTTGGAGTCCAAATAGTGAGAAATTATCAATGACATTTCTATAGAACTCCTTTTACTGTGTATTAATGTTGTATTTCAATTCAATGGATAGCATTCTACTTATCGTCTTTTCATAGGACTCTAAGCCATCAGAGATGTATAATGCTCACAGAGCTGTGAATTTATAGATAGCAAAATGTGTCTAAATTACTTACAAAACATTTCTAATTAAATCTATTACTTACTTTTTAAACAGTAAGACTCTAATTCCTCTTCTAATTCTACTGCCAAACCAAAAAAAAAAAAAACCCTATATACATTAGAGCTGTGCTTACCATTAATACTTTGTCACAAAATCTGTTTACATAATTTGCTATACCTAGTGAGAATACCTAAGAACTAAATTCTCATATAAATTATATAATCCCAAGGAAATGGCCTCAAAAACAAAAACAAACAAACAAAATTCTGGTAGAATCTTGAACACCTTTCACACTGCTAGACTATAGTGTGTGGTAAACAACTCGCCCTGGCAGCACGCCATTGGAAAGCACCGTGTTGCATCAGTAACAATTCTTTCTGTAGTTTATCAGGAAAGACCATGAAATAGAGTACTTTTTTCCCTCTACTCAACAGACCTGTTTTAAAGACCATGTCCATAAATCATTGTCTTTGACCTCTATAACTTCGTTTCACTACACTGGGTGGTGGAGGGAAACTACACTATTTCCTGAAGAAATCAAGAGAATCAAAGTCAATTTCCTTTGGAATTTTCCTTCTAACATATCAAAAGAAGTAATCTTCTTACAAACCCTCCCACTACTTCCTGTTTAATAATGACTAGAGGCTGAGCAAACTTATATTTGACAACCAAAATTTCTCTCCTCATACAAAATTTAATGGACAGTACAACCTTTGAAAAGTGATTCTGCCGGACTCGGTGGCTCAGCCTGTAATCCCGCGCCTTTGGGAGGCTGAGGTGAGTGGATTGCCTGAGCCTGCGGGTTCGAGACCTGCCTGGGCAGCGAGACCTCATCTCTACAATAAATCAAAACATCAGCCGGGCTTGGTAGTGCATACCTGTAATTTCAGCTACTTGGAAGGCTGAGGCGGAAGGATCGCCAGAGCCCAGCAGGTTGAGGCTGCGGTGGCTGGAAGCGGCCACTGCACTCCAGTCTGGGTGACAGAATGAGACTCCAACTCAAAAAAAAAAAAAAAAGAAAAAAGAAAAAAGAAAAGAAAAGTGATTCTGATTAAAACAATTAAATATATGTTCTTTCCAGGAAAAGTGGCAGCAAACAGTCACTGTTATTTCTTAAAGTAGCTTCTCATGAAGAAAAAGAAAGCAATTTATTTTTAAAATTCATTTAATAAACATAACGCTGAGTGTCTAGCATATTTTAGACACCTGGTCAACCCTAAAGATAAAGTTACCAGAAAGACAGACATAGTCCCTGACCCATCCCAAGCTACTGGCCGCACAAATCAGTAGTTGTGAAGCTCAGAGTAAAATATGAATCGTCAGATGCTCATCCTTCACCTTCATTGTTCTCTGAAATCAAATTACCTAACAAAAGGTATTTCTAACATGACAATAGTTCCAAGCTGGGTTCTACATCTTCTTGTATGCTTAACCATAGAAGAAACAATGAAGCGGCCACTGCACTCCAGTTTGGGCGACCGAGTGAGACTCCAACTCAAAAAAAAAAAAAAAAAAGAATTTCAATCTCAAGGTTGATACAAGATGTGTCTAAATAATGAGGAAAAGAAAATTTGATTGCTGATTATTACTAGTTACTTCATACGTGTTGGGATTAATAAACAAAAATACATACAGGGTTGTCTATATGTTATTAAAAATACATAAGAAAATGTCTAAAACCATAAGTAGTTTAAATTATCAGGTTAAGCAAAATGCAATTACAAAACCATCTTATGATTTCTTTTAGCTTTTAATTTCTAAACAAAATAGTACCTTTGTCTAGTGTTAAATTTTATCCACATAATGCAAAATATCTTATTATTGAGAATTGTTGTTAAAGTTTTATCTTCAAAGCAAATACAATATATCAGAATACTGGAACTCCTACCATAAAAACATTAAATTACAGATTTAATTGTTCTTGCTATTAAAAGACTTTCTTTTAAGAATTGTATTTAATTTAATTAGTTAAAAAATCTAATTATATTGATAAAGTATACCTTTCTTATTGAATATATCAAACATATTGAGGCATATTGAAGTGTAATGTTTATCATAATTTTAAAAACTCTGCTATTCAACTTATTATAGAGAGTTATTTAAAATATAGTCTCAGACTTGGATCAGACAGATTTGGGTCTAATTTCAACTCAGTTCTGATCCAGCACTTGTCCTTGCGTTGTTACTTAATGCCCTGTGATCCTTCTCTTTCTAGAAAGATGGACTGAGCTTACACAGTTTCCAAAAAGGTTAATTTCAATTAATCATAAGTATTATTATGTCATTATTTTAAACAGATGCTTAGTTGGCATAAATTAATTGTTATTTGGAAGTACATTCAGTGACAATTTCAAGGAAACTTTAGACAAGAGTTAAAGTCTTGAAAGGTTTATTCTGTTCAGCAAGTTGAACACCTTTACAATGTTCTGGTGAATAAAAAAAAAAGTTTTTGGAAGGTTTTCATAATTACAATATCAGAAAATACTTCTCTAAAAATAAACTGTTAATATAAAACATTTTTTAGTATCAGTAGGGGGCACTAAGATTCCATTGGAATGAAAATAGTAAACCTGTGACATTCATAAATTATTTGTTCTCTAACTTTAAAGGAAAAACTTCATAAGCTCTATGGTTTTTTAACTTTAGTACAGCTGGTAGAAATATTTTCTTTTTAACCCTCAAAGTGTAGATGCATTTAACTATTTTCTTTAACTAGGAATTTTATTTTTCCTGTTTCTACATCTATAATCTGATTTGCTTCTTACTCAGCATTCAGCAGAATGCGATTTTCTTCACATTGTCAAAAATAGAATAATTAGGATTTCTCACAGATGAGTGATTACCTAATAAATGATCTTCTGCATAAAACTGTTAAAATAAAACAATAGCATGTTTACTATAAGCTGAAGTCAAGTAGGAAGTCACAGAAAAGCATTGTATAATCTGCTTTCCTCATCAACTACAAAAACAATGAAAATACTACTAGACAAACAGTAGTTTGGATTACACAACTACAAAAACAATGAAAATACTACTAGACAAACAGTAGTTTGGATTACACAAAATATCATTCTTAAGTCGAGTGAACCTAAAACTATTAATATCAGTGTTTATTAGCTATTTAGCATTATTATAATCACAGTTGGAAAAACAGTCTATATTCACATTTAACTTTAGCAAGTATAAAAAATGCACTATATATTATGAGGGGCTAAAATAATATTGATGGATTTTCATGTTTTCTTTGCTAAATTTTTTAAAAAATGAACAAACTCGAAATAGAAATTTTTGATTGCATGTGATTAATATTTTGAAGCTGCCCATATGTTTTTGGCTTACATACTTATTTGTGTTTATAATTACCTAAGAAAAGCATAATTTAAAATATAGATTTTGATCTTGTCATTCTAACCATTGCTTCAGGTAATCTGTGGATTTGTAATAAAGGATCACATTTAGAAATGTCATCCCTTAGGTTTCACGCTGATTCTGCTTATTTATAAATCAAATAAACCAGGCTAAAATCATAGAATTGTGGAACTGTGAAGAACTCCATCAATTCTCCCAAGGACCCTTTTATTTTACAGATGAGAAATTTGTAAGTACAGAAAGGTCATTCAGAAAGCTTTATGAACAGAAGTGAATTATTCACCATGGTAGCAGAACTGGAATAAAGTGCCAGGTCTTCTGACTCCAATTCAGAGTAACTCCTCCATGCCATGCTACCTTTCTGTCTGAAGAATAAGCGATTCCCTTTCAATGTAGTAGATTTCCTTAGCAACTACTGTGTTCAGAGAACTGTCCCTAAGGAAAACAGTGAGTGCTGATCCCATTCGCATCTGGAAAAACAGCATTGGACTCACAGGTGGAGGATACTGTAGGTTGGTATAGGAGAATGGATTTCTAGCACCATTAAAGGATGACTCAAAGTAATGAACATTCCACTTATTGAAATATTTCATTGGTTTTTCCTACAGGCATCAATTGAAGTCTCAATCCAAAGAAGCAATACCACAAGTGATACAAGCTGTCTAGCGAAGGACACATACTTTTAAATGAGACTGGTTGATATTGCTACCAGTTAGGACACCTGAAAATGACACAAAGATCAAAAGCTCTGCTTAATATTGAAGACATATTACCTCGCCACTGGTAACACAATTTGAGTTTTGTGCTTTGTTTGCATTTGGCTGACTGTGCTAGTTCAGTTCATTTTCACCCTCCTTCTTGTCAATATAATTAAATCAATTTTATATCCTGAGTGTGTGATGACTCAGTGTGGCTGTATTCACTGCCAGTGGAAATGTTTTGCTCTCTATATTTCATGCTGATTCTCTTTCTATTAACAAAAATGAAATTTTCAGGCTTCATTACAAGATTAAACTCCTGATAGAATTAAAGACAGTGATACTTTCTTACCAGTTTCATAGTAATTTTCCTCTAGGGAACTACCATCTGGAAAGCTGGAACTCCAAATCAAAATTTCTCTAGGGATGAATTTTCTTTGCCCATTGGGCAAAAGTTTAGAAGTGTATCACCAAGCTTGAAGGAGAGATTAAATAAAGTAATACTGAATTATTTGAAATAATAAAAGAATCTTACATAATGGTGTATATAGCCACTTCAAAATGCTTAATATGTGTGATGCACTAAATACTTATGACCCCAGGAACACAATTGTTTAAGATTTTAATAAAATGACCCAGAATGTCATCTAACCTCATAATGCAATGATGTTTCTTTTGCTTTTTGACATTAAATAAACAAAGCAAAATTTTATGATGCCAAAAAAATTGATTTCTTTTGGCAAATATATTAAAATAGTGTTAATTTTATTGTTCACATTTTAATTGAGTTTCAAGTTTTTTATGGAATATAGAATAGTCTGTAATTAACAGCTACTCGTACCAATAAAAATAATAAATAAATGATGTTTAGTCTTCCTGTATTTTATTATTTCTTTTAAAATAGAGTTGAATTTACAGTTTTCTGTTTTATTGTGTCTGAAAACATAGATCTCTTTTGCAAGAAAGGATTTTGAAAGTTCATGATTAAAACGATGCTTGAAGTTTTTTGATTTTACACAGCTTGAGCAAGGAGACTTTGCTGATTTAAGTAGAGAATGTTTATTTCTTTTATTCTGCTATTTTAATTGAGTCATTTTTCTCAAATAGCATAGAATTGGGACTAAGTTCCATTAGACCAGATAACTCTACTCAGAACAGAGAGGGTTTGTTCCCAGATGTTTTAGTCAGGTTGGGCTGCTATCACAAATACCATAGAACTGTTAATTTAAAAAACATCCATTTATTTCTCATAGTTCTGCAAGATGAGAAATCCAAGAATATGATACAGCTTGAGTCAGTGTTTGGTAAGCTCTTCCTAACTTTCAGAGATTTGTATTCTTGCTGTATCCTCATATAGTGGAAAAAGAGAACTCTGTTCTCTTTATCCCTTTATAAGGGTACCAATTCTATGTGGGGACTCCATCTCCACGACAACCTTCAAACCCAAATACATTCAAAAGTTCAACTTCCAAATATCATCATAGGGCTTCAACATATAGATTTAAGAGGACACAAACATTGAGTCCATAGCTATCTTCATTTAGGTTTTTTTCCTATCAAAGTGTAAATTAGTCTACAAATTAAGGAAAGGAAACAAGTTGGATCATTATCTGCTATATGTATTCACTTTGTTAAAATCCATAATTTGCCTGTAGGATAAGTGAAAACTGATATTGGAGTGGTTATGAAATTTAACTAAGGCCATAAAGTAGTAATTGCAGAATTGTGTTTTGATTTTAAATCTTTCTGACTTCAAAGTACATTCTACTTCCTTTCTCTCCAACTATCTCACAACTCCTCTTGTGTTTGATTCAATGACCTAATTCACATTTTGAAATAAATAAAAAGACCATACTAAATACAATTTATCTCACTTAAAATATTTATATAGCATTGTTGTAAAAAATATAATATTTTCCTTATCTGTGGTCTGACTTTTTAAGAAACTGAAATTCACCTTGAGGCTAATGGCATGATAGCACATATCTTCTGTTCTTTTTTGAAACTGAGGTGCACAGCAAATTGTATACAACACTTCAATCCTGTGAAACTCTTGGGATGTTGGCTGGTGTGTGTCTATCAGATTTGAGATTTTGGTTAGACGTGGAGAGAAACTGAACTAAGGTGGAAGAAAGTTGAATTGGAAGAATTTTGAAATCATGAGAAATTAAGTAACAAGTGTCGAAAGATAATATTAAGGAAATGTCAGAAGGAAATGAAGCCAGTCTCTGGGAAGCATAATGAAAAAGTGGGGAGGGGCGGTAGGGAATCTGGGACTACAACTTAAGTATTAATAGCAGTGGACTGGTGGCATTACTCAACTATTCACTGGAGGGACATCCCTGAAGGTTAAAAAAATAAAAATAAGTTTTACTAAAAAGTTTTCATCTGATATTATTGTCCTGAAAAACTGTGACCTCTCTTCTTTAAAAAATTGATGCTTCTTTCCTTCACTGCTTGTCATTGGAATTTAGAAAGGATGGTCTCTACATCTCCCCACTGTCAATTGTTTGAAATAGTTTAAAAAAGAAAATACTAGCCGGGCTCGGTGGCTCAGCCTGTAATCCCGCACCTTTGGGGGGCTGAGGTGAGTGGATTGCCTGAGCCCACAGGTTCGAGACCCGCCTGGGCAGCGAGACCTCATCTCTACAATAAATCAAAAAATCAGCCGGGCGTGATAGCGCATGCCTGTAATTCCGGCCACTCGGAAGGCTGAGGTGGAAGGATCGCCGGAGCCCAGCAGGTCAAGGCTGCGGTGGCCGGATGCGGCCACTGCACTCCAGTCTGGGCGACAGAGTGAGACACCAACTAAAAAAAAAAAAAAAAAAAGAAAGAAAGAAAGGGAAAAAGATAATACTTTTATTTCAGTTTGTTAGCTTTATGTGCTTACCCTCCTTTTAGCTAAAATGAGCAGTGAAAGTTAAATTATAAAAGCATGCACTTCAGTTCCACTCAGCAAGTTAATTTTCAAGTTCATCAGATGTGTATTTATATGGTGATTGTATCTGTCACATAAACATTTTGTCAATCACTGCCTTCCTTCTGTTCTGATAAACTATGAATACCATCTAAAATTAGATGAATGTTTTTGCTTGTTCTAAGTAAAAATTAATTATGGCAATGATACCAAACCACACATACTCTATTATAACACTGTGTTAACCAAAGCTATCATTGAAGATTTAAAGTAAAAACATAAAATCTTAGATCAGAATTATCAAATCCTTTGCTTATTCTTTTTTTAATTCATTTATTTTTAAGTGAAACATTTCTAAAGTTACTGTAAAGACATGAATTAGTCTATAAACTTAAATCCTAAAACAAATCAGAATGTGTAAAATAGTAATAGAGTCTAACGAATAAATCAATTTATGCTACGTTTTCTCTGTACTGGTATTTGTTTGGCTACACAGTAAATGGAAGAAACATAATTGGTCTTTTTTTTCTTTTTAAAAGATTGTTTATTTTAGATTCAGGAGGTACACATGCATATTCATTACATTCTATTTACTTTACATAAAGGAGGGCAAAAGGCAAATCACAAGACTATCTTCAATCAAGTATAGGACAGTTCATCTCTAGGCTCTTGTCTCTACAAGCTATCTAACATCTCGTAGAAGCTGATTGATATCTTTGAGTCTGATGTTGGTAAGGCAACTTTACCATAAAGAGAAAACTTGAATAAAACTGAAATAAATAGTGCTGCATGTGGGGTGGGGGGAGGTTTGAAGTGAGATAAATGTGTCCTTACATCCCAGCTATGCTACTCATTAGTTTTGAGTTTTTCCTAAAAATTACCTAACTCGCCTGAAGTTAAGTTTCCTTATCTGTAAAATAAGGATTATGCAGATTATAATACTATCATACCACATTCCACATAGAAAGCTGTGAAGATTAAATGAGAAAGCAGATGGTAAGAACATAGCACACAGTAGGAGCTCAATCGATGGTAGTTTCTTTTTTAAAAAATGTGGGGTACAATTTAGGATTAGGCATACAAGTGGTCATTATACCAGTAAATTTTGGGCCTCCTTTTGGTCCCCACTTCACCTGGTTTGAGATCAGGTACCCTTATTGATGTCACTGTCCCCTCCTCCTGGCATTTCCGGTTACCGTCAATACCTTTCTTATAGTATTAAGTAAAATTTAATGATGGCAATGATACCAAACCACACATACTCTATTATAACACTGCATTAACCAAAGCAGTGGTAAATATTCAGAATCCACTTATGAGTAAGAACATGTGGTACTCAGTTCTTTTTTTTCTGTGATAGATCATTCAGTATTGTAGACTTTAAATCCATCCAGGTTGCTGCAAAAATTCATAATTTTGTCCTTCTTTTTGTCTACCTAATATTCTACCATGTATATATAATTGATGGCATACAATTTGGAAGTTATCAAGGTAATATTATTCTGATTAAAACTCACTAATGTAATGACACTGGTGAGCAAATCTTTAAAGAAAATTCAAATACTTGCATACTCTCAAATATCTCCACATAAGTTACCTACTGATTACAAAGTAAAAAATATATATATTAACTTTACAGAGAGAAATCTGGAAAGGCACCATCTTAACCAGATAATCAAAGCTGAGATAACCAAAAATGGGCAAAATTGACATTATGTGTCTCTTGACATAATACACCAAGGAAACACATCAATTATTTGAAATTATTGCCAACAATGCAGAACTTGAATCTAAATATGGAGAAACATTAGACAGACACAAGCTGAGGGACATTCTGCAAAATAACTAGTCTGTACTCTTCACAAGTGTTCAAGTCATAAAAGAAAAAAAAGTGAGAACCTCTTTCATATTTAAGAGACACTACCATTAAATGCAATGAAAGAAGCTATATTGGATCTTAAACATAAAGAGACATTGGTGCGCAATTTCCTGATTTATCTATATACGAGTTTATCTTTAAGAAAACATACAGTGAGATACTTAGAGTTAACAGGGAACCACAACTGCAACTTATGCTCAATATTGTCAGGAAAAAATATATATGGAAAAATAGAGAGAGAAAAAGACAGAATAAAGCAAATGTCTGGAATGTAAATGTGAGTATTTGAAAAGGCTATAAGAGAATCTCTAGTATTATTTTGGTAACATTTTTGGTAAGACAGATATTATCACAAATAATATTTAAAATAAAGTAATGGCACAAATATTAGGTAGGAAGTTTGAAATGATGTCAAAGAGAAGATAACTGTGTCTCATATTTTATCCATATGAATTTAAACAGTATAAACATTATGCCAGGATATAAGATATTCTTGAAATACAGTATTCTACAGAAGCCATTTTATCTAGATTTTCACAGTTTCTACTGAATTATAGACTAAAAACTTATGTATATCCCAGAGGATATTATCATACTGAGAGTAGCACTTGATTTTGTTAATGTAACTGGTTACAAATATATTAGAATAAATGGCTTGAAAATTTTAAACATTCAATCCTGGCATCTTAAAAATGAACTTTGAATAATAAGAAAATACTACTTTTTGTTGTTGTTGTTGTCAAATTTAGAAAAGAAAATCATCAAACACCTGAAAAAGAATGCCAATTGTACACCAATTACTCTGGGATGGCTGCTTTCCTAGGTATTAACAAAATTACAAGGGAAGAATCTACAAGACAGTAAGTGCATCAGACTGTGTAGTATTTCAACCACCACCACCAATAATCACAGCTTATACATGCATTAAACCTTCAATTTCTATATAAATAAATAAAGCATATAATATATGTGTACATATATTCACACATGCACATATATAACACGACATTCACACGATATATTCTATGATTTCATATGTACTATGCATTTTATATTTTCACAATCTGATATATAATTCTTCATTCTTTCCATTGGTCTTTGTATTGTGTAAGATTCGATTTAGCACCATGTCTTAGAAACCCAAGATTAATGTAGTCTAAAATAAAATGGAGAGTTATATAGTAAAATGTTGATGTAAGGATCTGCAAAAATTTTTCTTCCTCCTGAAAGCAACTAGAACATTGGCAAAAACTGTCAGCATCTTTTTAGAGCTCTGGAAATTAGGCAAAGGCTTGCAACAATTCAGGAAGTGTTTTTTCGAAAGAATAGGTAAATCACAGTAAGAAAAGAGAGATTAGTACTGTTTTGTTTTAAATTCCTCATTCTTATTCTCTTCTCCCAGCTCTCTGGTAACCCTGAACATCAAAAACCCACAGTTATGGTGAAAATCAGTATACTGACAGCTACCAGAGGAAGTAGAATGTGTTAAAGCACCATTCCAAAATTATTATCATTATTTGATTTTTCTGATGACTGCTTTGTAGAAAAATATTTTATTGCATGGCAAGAGTGATGCCTTCTTGAAGTGAAACTGCCACGATGAAGAATGTGTTTCAGTAGCGTTATTAATCCTCATAAAGATACAATGCCTATGACATAGATAACCCTCATGAAGATGTTTACCTAAACTTCTCAGTGTTCACAAGTTTCACGAGTGGGAGAGAGAGTCATGACCAACTGCACATGCTTTACCAAAAAAGCTAGCTGTATAGAGGATATTTTCTGGAGAGAGGGTGCATAGATCCACCATCTCTTGCCTGCCAGAGAACAGATTTTGTTTGTCAGTTCCTACTAGACATTTATTTATGAGAAACTAGATTTGTCAGTCTCCCTCTTTGACTTCTGACATTGGGGGTAGGTTTGCAAATATCTGCTGACTAGGGAACATCATTGGAGGACCACACAAGCTGTCATTAGTTGACCTGGTTAAAAATTTGGCCAGTGTAAACAATCTTTCCCAGGAAGAATTTTTTGAAAACATTTTACATCATAGTTGTTCATGGTGGTGTAAAACAGTTGGGATAAAGTAAAAAATAACCAGAAAGTTTAAAAATAAAAGGCAGACTTGGAAGCCTGAGGCGGAAGGAACGCTGGAGCCAGCAGGTCAAGGCTGCAGTAGCCAGGAGAGGCCACTGCACTCCAGTCTGGGTGACAGAGTGAAACTCCAACTCAAAAATTAAAAATAAAAAAATAAAATAAAAATAAAAGGCAGAAATAAGATGATTATAATAGGTTTGAAAAGTTCCAATCTATTCTGATAATTTGGAAGGCCACCTGCATGCATAGGGCTGTATATGTACCTAAGATTGAAAGACTTTAGATAGCCTTCTTGCCTTTGCCTAATCTTGAGACTCTGTACAAAGCAAGATGTGAAGGAAAAGGAAAAGTTGTAAACCACATGACTGAAAACTAAAGACATGTTTCAATATGCACAAAAAAATCTGTCAGCAAAAACTGGGAGGTCTATTGGCTTCAGACATCTAAATAAATTACTGTCCAATCAATAGATGACCACTTTTATTTTTAAACTTTTTAGTTAGTCTATATATTTATGTTTTTCCAACTGTTATACACTACCATAAACAGCTATGGTGTTAAATGTCTTACTTTACATGCTTGAAAACCAGGAATTCTGATGTTGGAGAGTGGGTAAATATGGATGCCTTCCTGGAAAAGACTGTTACACAGACTACTAAGTTAATCGAGCAGAGGCTTTGCTAACTGGAAAAAGGTTTGTGTGGCCACACACACAAAAAGAAGATATGGGCTTCACATAATTAGTTCATAAAAGTTACTAAAGAGAATGAAAACAATATACAGTGATAGCAATAAATGCTGTGGTGGAAGAAGTATATGATTCTCAATATTGCCATATGAAGTTACTTAAAATGTAGTTTTAAGCAATAATAACAAAAAATTATAATTTAAGATGGTGATTCTCAAGACAACACTAAGAAAGTTACTCAAAATACACAGTAAACAAAATGACAAAGGGTTTAATAGAAATGACATTCAGCTCATAGACCAATTTGAGAACTATTGCCATTTTAATAAATTTAAGTCTTCCACTCCATGAAGAGAAATGTATAAAGCTCCTATAATCAAGACTATATGGTACTGGCATAAGGAAATACATATTAGATCAAATAATGTGACTGCTCTGAAATTAGCCTATTTAATTTATTTTAACAAGGACCAAGGCATTACAGTAGGAGAATAATATTCTTTTTAACTAATAGTACTGGAGCATTGAAATATTCCTATGAGGAAAAAAAATGAAGATAGATCTCTGTATTAGTCAAAGTTCTTTAGAGAAACAGAATCAATATTATATATAAATAGATATACAAGAGGAGTTTATTGTACCAATTTGTTCATGTGATTATGGTAGCTGAGAAGTCCCACCATATGCCATCTCTAAACAAAAGAACAGAAAAAGTTGATAGTATAATTCAGTCTCATCAGAAGGTCTGAAAACCAGGACCTCTGATGTTTGAAAACAGAAAAAGATGGATACCTCAACTCAAAAAGAGAGAGAGGGAGTTCCTCTTTTCTCTGCCTTATTTTTTGTTTTTTCCTATCTGGGTCCTCCATAGGTTGGATGTTGCCTGGTTGCATTATGAGGGCTGATCTTTTTACTCAGTCTACTGATTCAAATCCTAATCTCTTTCAGAAACACCTTCAGGGCATTCCAGAAAAATAATGTTTTACCAGCTACCTGTATATTCAGTCAAGTTAACACATAAAATTAATCATCACAACCTCTATCTCACATTGTATTTAAAAGCTATGTCAAAATGGACCAAATAATTAAGAGTGAGATAAAATTGTAAAATTCTTACCTAAAAAATGGTGTAAATCTTGGTGACCTTGAATTGGACAATTGTTTCTTTGATATGATACCAAAAGGATGTGTAAAAATGCATACATATGTATATATATTCAAATATATATGTATATAAATATATATATATATTCTACTTCATAAAAATTATAAACATTTGTGATTCAAAAAATTGAAAAGATAACCTACATAATGGGAGAATATATTTGGAAATCATATATCTAACAAAGGTATTCTACTCCAAATGTATAAAGAACTCTAACAACTTAACAACAAAGAGATTAAATAGCCCAATTAATTATTTTTATTGTTTCATTTTTGAGTTATAAGAGTTCTTTCTATAAATCTCTGGATTCTTAATGAGTACTTACTTTATGTATCTTTTTTGTTCTCATTGGCCATCTGTATATCTTCTTTAGATAAATGTCTATTTAAAATATGGGAAAAGCCAGGTTCGGTGGCTCAGCCTGTAATCCCAAGTCTTTGGGAGGCTGAGGTGAGTGCACTGCCTGAACCCGAAGGGTTCGAGACCCCCCTGGGCAGGCGAGACCTCATCTCTACAATAAATCAAAAAAATTTATTTGATTTGGAACTACAGGTGCGTGGTAGCATGCACCTATAGTTCCAGCTACTTGGAAGGCTGAGGCAGAAGGATCGCCGGAGCCCAGCAGGTCAAGGCAGCGATGACCGGGAGCAGCCACTGCACTCCAGTCTGGGTAACAGTGAGACTCCAACTCAAAAAAAATTAAAATAAAAAATAAAATATGGGGAATGGATTTGAAAATAAATTTTCTGCAAGAAGATGTACAAATGACTTATGAGCACATGAAAAGCTTCTCAGCATCATTTGTCAATAAGAAAATGAAAATCAAAACTACCAGCATATACTTCACACCCACTAAGATAGCTGTATGCAAAAAAGATGGACAACAAGTTTTGGATAGGTAGGAATATTCATACAATATAAAACGGTGCAACTACTATGAAAAGCAATGAGCAGTTCTTCAGAAAGTCAAACACGGAGTTACCAAATGATTCAGCAATTTCACACCATATCTATATACCCAAGAAAAACATAGGCCACACAAAACTGGTGTAATAATGCTTATATGAACATTCTTCAAAATAGCAACAAAAAATTGACCTAACATCAATATTCATCAACTAATACATTAGTAAGCAAAATATGATATAAGCATACAAAGGAATACTGTTTAGTATTCCTAAAAAAAGAATGAAGTATTTATACATGCTACAATGCAGATGAACATTGGAAACATTATGCTAAGTGAAAGATGAGAGATCCAAAAGACTGTTTCATATATGAATCTCATCATATGAAATGTCCAGAATAAAATGCATAAAATCAGAAAATAGGTATTTGAAAGGGACTGGAAATAGGAGGAAATGGATAGTGAAAATTAGTGCATATGGGTTTATTTTTTGAAGTGATGAAACAATTCTGGAATTAGTAGTGATGATTACACATTGTAGACATACTGAAAACCATTGAATGTTATATTTTAAAGGGGTGAATTGTATGGTGTGCAAAATATATATCGATACAAAAATTAATAAAAAATTAACAAGCCTCTCTGACAGAAAAAGCCACCATTTCAACAATGAAGGTTTCAGTAGACGCAAGAGGACACCAGAGAAGGAAATAAATCTGACCCCTGAAAGTGCTCAGTAGGTGTCAGAAATGGGGGCTAGGGACAAGACATGGCTGTAAACTGCACTGATGAGACCCAGAACCCTTTCCACTTGGCCCAAGTAAGGAAGCCAGGACAACACCCCAAGCCCACTCATCATGTCCCCAACCCACAAGCTTATGGTGATGGCACGACTGTTACCTTCTGGAGCCCAGAACCACTGGTCAAGCTAGAGCCTCTTCAAACTTTTGCCTGTGTCATCACTGGGCAAGAGGACTGATGGTCACTCTTACAAAGCTGAGATGTGAAGGTTTTCCAGGACCTGAGAAAGCGGGAGCACAATCAGCCATTCATAGCTTAGACACCTCCATTTCCAGCTATGGAGTCAGCCACACAGATCTGGGATTTGAGGTCACCACTTTGTCTAAACTAGACAAGGTTCTCTCTCTCCAGGCAAGAACTCGCAGATGCACTGAGGACAGGTAGAGTGGTCTGTAGCCCACGGATATGTGGACATCCTTCTATCTGATCTTAATATTGGAAGAGAAAAGTGGTAGAACAGCATTCCACGTTTGTCAAATAAGAAGAATCTAACACCTGTGAGAAGATTTTCTGGCTGTTCATAGAAGGCCTGTGTATAGATAAGAAGTCTTTTCTCAAACATTCCTACAACTTTTGAAAATAAAACTTATTTTGCTACCTCTAGGCTTTCTAGATGTCAGCAGGTTGTTGGTGTCAAAGATAGACAAAACTGAATACTAGTTAAAGTGATGAGGACAGATTTTAATCAGTAATATACAACTGCAATAGAGAAAAGACTCCAGCATAAACTGAACTCCACTTCAATCTGTGCAGAAGTAATTGGGCATTTTTAAAAAGAGATCGAGAAGGTAGGGAAGGAAAAAAGAGGGTTCCCTAGAGTTAGGAAAGTGAAAAATCACAAAAACATTAGTCAGTGTAAACCTGTTAGGTTAGTTGTGGTCTGCTAGTTCATAATTATGAAGGTTATGATTCTATGCTTACACACAGAATGGGAGATACAGGCCCTATTCTAAGGTGAGCAAACTGTAGATTTTGGGATGAAGTCTTGTATTGTCTCAGGCAAGAACTTTAAGAATTGCTAAGGTCATGTTAGGGATTTAGTCTTGAGCTGTTAGAAACTATGGCAGTGTTTGTTCAAGTCATTAAAGACCAAGGCGGAAGCCTAGTCAAGTAAAGGCTCAGAGAAACCTGACTAGTTTGATCAAGGAGAAAATCTTTGTCATCAACAGTGATAATGCTGAGTTAGAAAAATCACCCTCACATAAATGTTCTTTAGAAAAATCATAGAAGAGAAATGTCTTCAGGAAATGACTTGTGGATATGAAATTGTTAGACTACCACCTATAGAAACAATAGCTGGTCATTTACATATTATAACAATTGCCCCATGTGTGCACCCTATTCTTCGCTACTGTTCATATATTTGACAACGCTAAATACTTTTTAAAATATTTGCCCTTTCTAGATGTTCTAATACCTGACATGTTAAAAGTAGAGATAATAAAGAAATATTTTCAATTATTTTGTTAACATTCATAAAAATACTGTTTTTAATTTTTTTTTGGAGTAAAGTGGCCAAACACCTCATTAAAAAATACTGTTTTGTATTTGGGCTACTTTAGGGAGGAGGTAAAAAAAAGTTCAAGGTGCTTTCCAGCATGTTTACAGTGAGACAAGATTAACCATTGCCCCATATGGCCAGGGAATGGTGTTTTACTTTGCTACGTACATAGCATAAATGATAAACAAAGGCATATTAAATGTAAAACATCTAGTCTTTCTAGATGTTATTGAAGTTCCCCAAGTATGACAGAACAGAGTTAGTAACTTAATGCATTTGGTGTTAAATTTCAAAAGAAAGACTGTCTTCTGAAAATGAAATGTGGAAATGAATTGTTAGAGTGCTTACACTGTTCCACTGAGTTTATAGAGGTAAGTCTTAAGTGCCAAGAGTATGTTAAACATACAAGATGTAAAGTAAGTTCTTTATAGTGGTCATTTTGCTAGTTTAGAGAAAAGGCTGCCATTGAGAAGTGATGTTTGTGAATCCACCTGTTGGATCTAGATCCATTTCTGTACTTGGTTACTGGGATGGTGGAGAAGGAAGAAGAGAAGGAGAAAAGAGAAAAGCTCTTTGCAATTATATCCATGTCTAAAAGACAATTGTCTAGATTATAGACAGATTATAGCTACAGCTCTATACATGTATCTTTTTGTAAAGAATCTATATCTATTGTGAATAAATTTTATTTTCCCAAGCATCCAAGTTATTTACATGTTTTGAGGTGATAATATACCATAAAAAGTAGGGATAGTAAATTAACCAATTTTTAAATAATTTTTCTATGTTTTTAAAATAAAAGATAAATCTTGGATGTTAAGTTGTTAAACCATCTTTGAGCAGCATACAACAGACTTGTTCATTGAGACAGGAGGAAGGAACAGAAGAGATGTATGCAGATTTTCATATTTGCATTTTGATGAAAATCATTGGTGTGTGCATCTGTTTTGGTTTTACTATATGGATACACTGTTAAATAATTCAATCAAACATACCTTTGTATTAATATTTTATTTTATTTTATTTTAAATTTAGACAATCTAGACTCACAGTATTAATTGCAAGAGATCATAAGGTTTTGATAAGAAAACAAAACTGTTATATACTGTAGCACTTGACAGTGTAAGGGTCTTTGAAGAAATAAGATATCGTTTTGAAAATCTTTGTTTCCCTATATATATATTTTTAATCAATATTTATTATTATGATGTTGTGGGGTACAGTTAAGGGTTAGGTATACAAATACCTTTCATTCAGGCACCCTATCGATAAGAGGTATTTCGCCATCCCCAGACAGATATTTGCCACCGTTAATCCCATCTCCCTCCCCCCAATAGTTTCCCACTACTGTCAGTCATTTTCTTATAGTATTACATTGGATGTTATATGAGTGAGAACATGTGATACTCGGATCTTTGTTTCTGTGAGAGGTCACTCAGTATTATAGACTCTAGTTCCATCCAGGTTGCTGAGAAATTCATGATTTTGCTCTTTTTTATGGCTGCGTAGTATTCCATCATGTATATGTACCACATTTTTTTAATCCAGTCCTCTTTTGATGGGCAGCATGGTTGTTTCCAGGTCCTTGCCATTGTGAACAATGCTGCTATCAACATACGTGTGCAGGTATCTTTTTGATAGAGTGATTTGAGTTCTTCAGGATATATTCCCAGTAGGGAGATTGCAGGGTCATATGGGAGGTCAATATTTAGAGCTTTTAGGAATCACCACACTGCTTTCCACAGAGGTTGCACTAGTTAACACTCCCACGAACAGTGTAGAAGTGTTCCCTTTTCGCCACACCATCTCCAGCAGCTGTTATTTTTTGAGTTGTTGATAATTGCCATTCTGACTGGAGTTAGGTGGTATCTCAGTGTGGTTTTGATTTGCATCTCCCTGATGATTAGTGAGGTTGAACATTTCTTCATGTGTCTGTGGGTGCTCGGATGTCTTCCTTTGTGAAGTGTCTGTTCATATCTTTTGCCCATTTTATAACGGGGTTGTTTTTTCTTTTCTTTTCAGCACATTTGAGTTCCTTATAGATCCAAGATGTTAAGCCTTTGTCAGACCTGGTGTTGGCAAATACTTTTTCCCAGTCTGTAGGCTCTCTCCCTGCTCTCTTGATGGTTTCTTTGGCTTTGCAGAAGCTTGTCAGTTTAATAAGGTCCCACTCTTATGACCTGTGGGTTTCAGGTTTTGTTCAGGAATTGGATGCCAGTTCCGATTTCCATGAGGGTATGTCCTTCATTTTCCAAGGTTCTTATGGTTTGAGGTTGTACATTTAGGTCTCTGATCCATTTGGAGTTAACCTTTGTGCATGGGGATAGATAGGGGTCCTGTTTCAATCTTCTGCATGTGGTCAGCCAGTTTTCCCAGCACCATTTACTGAATAGGTTCTCCTCTCCCCAGTGGTAGGTGGTGGAGGGTTTGTCGAAGATGAATTGGTTGAGAAATTGAGGTTTTGCTTCTGGAATCTCAATTCTATTCCATTGATCTATATGCCTGTTCCTGTACCAATAACAAGCTGTTTTGATGATTGTGGCTTTATAGTAAAGTTTGAAGTTTGGTAATCTGATACCACTTGTTTGTTTTTTTTTGCTGAGGATTGTTCTGGCTATTCTTGGACATTTGTGTTTCATATGAATTCCTGTGTTGTTTTTTCTAGATCTGAGAAGAATGTTGCTGGCAATTTGATGGGTATTGCATTGAATCTGTAGGTTGCCTTAGGTAAGATGGACATCTTCACAATGTTGATTCTTCCAATCTATGAGCATGGTATATTGTTCCTCTTGTTTGTGTTATCTTTGATTTCTTTGAGCAGTATTTTGTAGTTTTCATTGTAAAGGTCTTTCACGTCTCTGGTTAGGAAGATGCCAAGGTATTTCATTTTTTTTTTTTTTTGTGGCTATTGTAATGGAATTGTGTTTTTTATTTGAGTTTCTGTTTGTTTATTATTAGTGTAAAGAAATGCGATTGTCTTTTGCACATTTATTTTGTATCCTGAGACTTTGTCAAAGGCCTTTATCAGTGTAAAGAGGTTTTTGACAGATTCTCTTGGGTTTTCAAGGTACACAATCATATCATTGGCAAAGAGAGATAATTTGATTTCCTCTTTTCCTATTTGGATACCCCTGATTGCCTTCTCTTCTCTGATTGCTTGAGCCAGGACTTCCAACACTGTGTTGAACAGGAGGGGTGAGAGTGGGCATCCTTGTCTTGTTCCAGTTTTCAGGGGAAATGGTTCCAATTTTTGTCCATTTAGGAGTATGCTGGCTGTGGGTTTTGCCGGAAGCTGCAACCCCTAAAGAGGCAAAATGGAGGTTACCCAAAAATTGGAAAAACACTGACTGGGAGCAGAGCCCCAGTGGAAAGTGGCCATGATGGAGGCAGAGCCCCTTGGATCCTATTGAAGGACTCCCTTTGGCCTTAAAGGAATGCGTGCTTAGGCTTGAAAAACACTTCCCTTGATAAATAAAACAATTAGCTAGAATGTGCAAGGATGTGGAATTAGCAGTAAACCTATGTATAGAAATGTAAAAAAGGCTCAACAGCAAAAATTTCCCCCTGAAGGGACAAGGGAATGCAAATTTTGAAAACTTTAGCTAAAAAGGAAAAACAAGTAGTTCCTCATACTCTTTATAAGAAACAACATTGACAGTTGTGATTGATGAGAAAGTGAGAAACTGAGACAGAGTATCTCCAAAAACAGGTGTTTTCGAGGGAAAAACAAGTCACAGACATGCCTTTTGATTTAAGAAATATTATAGTTTAATTAGAAAGAGGGTTAAAATTAAAGTAAAGATTAGAATTAAATAAATAGCAGTTATAATTAAAAGATAAATGTTTATTATAGATGTAGGTTTTAGTTAAACATAAGTAATAGAAGGAATAGGAAATAATTGTTTTAAGGTAAACTTAAAATTATACACACTTAATGTAGGTTTAAAATTAAATACATTTAAGATTAGAAGTAAGATTAATTTCATATATGTGTAGATTTAGACATGTTTTGTTTAGAAATATAAAATGTAAAATAGGTGATAAGAAAATAGCAAGTAATATAGTAGAATATATTAATTAGAATTAAGAAAGTTAATTTTTTAAAAAATAGAGTATTAAGAATTCATAGTGGGTAAGATAAGTGTGGTTATATAAAAGAAAAACAAGTCAATATATTGCTGCTACAAGTATATATAAGGGTAGAATTAAGAAAATAGATTAGTAAAGGAAAAGAAATAGAATAACGAAGGGAAGAGATTCAGTTGGCCTAGAGTCACAGGATGTGACTGATAAATTGGCAGCTGGTATTTTGTTACACCACTGGTAGCAGGAAGGAACAAAATGAAACTTGTAAAGGTCAACTTCTCCATAAACAAAAGAAAAAACATGATGTAAACATTTGATGTGTAACATGGGATACATTTTGTGGGTATGGGGGTCAGTAAAAAAACTATATAAGCATGTAAGAATTGAATAAAAATTGGCAGAGTCTTGAGCTCTCCCCAGGAAGAGAATTCCTGTTGTTTTCGTCTTTTCTTTTTTGCTGCTTCCTGATTTCCCCATCTCAAGCCCTGACTCCCTCCTGGAGCTGGACTCCAACAGGGTTTCTCATAGATGGCTTTTACTATTTTGAGGTATGTTCCCCATATGCCAAGATATTCAAGGGTTTTTATCAAGAAGGGGTGCTGGATTTTATCAAAAGCTTTTTCTGCATCTAATGATATAATCATGTGGTTTTTGTTTTGACATCTGTTGATGTATTTTATTACATTTATGGTTTTACAAATGTTGAACCAGCCTTGCATCCCAGGAGTGAAGCCTACTTGGTCATGGTGTATTGTTGAATCCAGTTTGCTAGGATCTTGTTGAGAATTTTAGCATCTATGTTCATCAAAGATATTGGCCTGTAGTTCTCTTTCTTTGTTGGATCTTTACCTGGCCTGGGTATCAATGTGATGTTGGTTTCGTAAAATGATTTGGGGAGAGTTCCATCTTTTTCAATTGCCTGGAATACCTTCAGTAGGATCGGTATCAGCTCCTCCTTAAATGTCTTGTAGAATTCTGCTGGAAAGCCATCTGGACCAGGGCTTTTTTTTGTAGGTAGTTTTCTTATTACGCAGTCAATTTCCTTGATTATTATTCGTCAATTTAGGGTCTCAATTTCTTCTTATTCCAACCTAGGTAGGTTGTGTGATGTCAGAAAGTCCTCCATTTCCTTAAGTTTTTCTAGTTTGTTTCCATACAAGTGTACGTAGAAGTCTCTAATGATCTTTTGTATTTCTTCAGGGTCAGATGTGACTTCATCTTTTCTGTTTCTGATTGTGCTTATTTGGGTTTTTTCTCTTTTTTTCTTGGTCAGTCTAGATAGGGGATCATCAATCTTGTTTATTCTTTCAAAGAACCAGCTTTTTGTTTCATTGATTTTTTTGTATTATCTATTTGTCTTCCATGTCCTGGATTTGGGCTTTTATTTTGGTGATCTGGATTCTTCTGCTAAAATTAGGGTTTTTGTGGTCTTGCTTTTCCAGCTTCCTTAGGTGGCTTGTTAGGCTGTTAATTTGTGATCCTTCCATTTTCTTCATGTGTGTTTGTAGGGATATAAATTCCCTTCTTACTACAGCTTTTAAGGCGTCCCAGAGATTTTGGCAAGATTTTCTTCATTTTCATTTGTTTCCAGGTATCTTTTGATCTCTGTTTTGATTTCATCATTGACCCAGGAGTTGTTTAGCATCATGCTGTTTAGTGTCCATTTCTTTGTGGGTTTTGAGAAGAACTTGTTGGTATCAATATTTATTTTTATTCCACTGTGGTTCAAGAAGGTGCATGGTAGAATTTTAGTCCCTTTAAATTTGCTTATGCTTGATTTATGGCCAATTATGTGGTCGATCTTAGAATACGTTCCATGCAGTGATGAGTAGAATGTGTATTCTGTGGTCTTTGGATGGAGTGTTCTGTAGGTATCAATTAAGTCCATTTGGTCCAGAGTCACATTGAGGTTCTGGATCTCCTTGCTGATTTTTTGTCCTGTTGATCTGTCTAGGGTTGTGAGTGGGGTATTAAAGTCCCCAGTTATGATGGCATTAGAGTCAATATCTTTCTTTAGTTTTCCTAGAAGTTGCTTTATGAAAGTTGGCACACTTATGTTGGGTGCATATATGTTTAGGATAGATATTTCTTGTTGATGGGGTGAAACTTTTATCATTATGTAGTGGCCCCTTCTGTATCTTTTTTAATTTTTGATAGCTTAAATGGTATTTTGCCTGAAATTAGGATCACGACTCCTCCTTTCTTTTGTGTTCCATTCGCCTGAAAATTTGTTTCCCATTCTCTTTCTTTGAGTCTGTGTATGTCCTTTCTAGTGAGATGGGTCTCTTGAAGGCAATATATTGTTGCCTGGTGATATTTTATCCATTTTGCCATTCTATGTCTTTTCAGTGGTGTGTTTAGTCCATTTACATTCAGGCTAATTATTGAAATGTGAGAGTTCATCCCTATCATAGAGTTCTTATAGAGTTGTTGTTCTTCCACTTGTTTTTTTGTTTTTTGTCTTTCTTTTGGTTTGGGGGTTTGGTTCATGTATATTTTATTCTTTTCCCTGTACTCTTGTGAAGAATGTTGTTCTTTTTTGCTTTTCTTCTGTGTTTAGTACTTTCTTAAGTATTTCATGTAGAGGTGGTTTGGTGGCAGCATAAGTTCTTAGGGATTGGATATCTGAGGAAGATTTTAATTCTCCCTTGCTGATGAAGCTTAGCTTGGCCGGGTAGGTTATTCTTGGTTGAAATTGTTTATCTTTTAGGACTTTGAAGATAGGGCTCCAAGCTTTCTAGCCTGCAGGGTTTCTGTAGATAAGTCTGCTGCTGTTCTGATTGGTCTTCCATGGTAGGTGATCTGGCCTTTTTCTCTCGCTGCCTTTAGGTACATTCATATTTTAATAATGTGTACCTGATAATGAATTCTCTTAGAAGCATTATACTTATTATAATATTAACACGTCTTATTTTAAACTTAACATTAAAGAAATGAGTGTTTTAATTGTAAGTCTGCCAACATCTATATCCAGAGGCTTCTTAGCATTTTTGTATTGTATGCAATATTTGTCTCAGTGAAAGGTGGTATTGCATTTTTTTCTAGTTGAGCAGGTGTATGATATTTTTGGTTTTCAAAATACACATGAATTTGGGACATTGAATTGGCAAATATTCCTGAAGTATGAAAATGCATGAACATACTGTGTGATATCAACTTCATAAAGGCATTACTTGGTTGTCTGTATATATACACAAATAATTGAAAGGGAACATCAAATTGTAAACTATTATAATGATGACTGTTTTCTGTGTTCTTTGCATCTTGTATTTTTATCTTTAACTTTCAGAAACTTGAAAATATGATTTAAAAGTAAAATAAAAATAAAATAAGATGAAAATGTGTTTCTTTCTCTTGTAAAGAAAGCCTAAAATAAGCAGTGCATGTTTGGTATGAAGTTGCCTGATTATCAGAGAAAGTTTTTCTCTATTGTATATCTGTGCTATTTTTAACCTGTCACTATTTAGCCCACAATTGCTGCAGAGCTCCAGTCATTCTGTCTGGATTCCTGGTAGCTAACAGGAAGGAGCACAATGAAAGCTTATGCAATTTCCATTAAGTAGATGTTCTAAAACACACAGAAAAAAAGTTCGGTTTACAATGGCCAGAATTTAGTCATGTGACTACAGATACTTTCAATAGGCTGGAAAATGTACAATTGTTT
Source organism: Cephalopachus bancanus (assembly GCA_027257055.1). NCBI lineage: Eukaryota > Metazoa > Chordata > Mammalia > Primates > Tarsiidae > Cephalopachus > Cephalopachus bancanus. Next base: position 1,659,136 of record JAPVLO010000274.1, read on the forward strand.
CTGAATGGCTATATAACCAAATTGACAGTAAAAATTTTTGACTAAGGAAGGAGGAGAAAATATATACAGGGGAACAACAACAACAACAACAAAATCATAACTATATTTTTGGAAAGTTTAGACAGTTTAATTTTAATGACGTGTATATATCAGTATTTTATATATTTGTTATGTCAGTAATTTTATGGGAAGGCTACATTAAACTGTGCACGTATGTAAAATAAATACTAACTCAAATTAGGAAATACAGAAATCATTATGTTTTGCGCAATACTAGCTTTGTGTTGTTAGTTCTTAAATTTTCATAAATACTTTTTTATTTGAGTTGGAATCTCACTCTGTCACACAGACTGGAGTACAGTAGCACCCTCACAGCCACTCTAGCGGTGACCAACTGGGCTCAGGCAATCCTTTCGCCTCAGCCTTCCAAGTAACTGGGACTACTGGCTCGCTACCACGCATGGTTAATTTTTTTATTTATTGTAGAGATGAGGTCTTACCAAATTGCCCAGGTTGCTCTCCAACCCGTGGGCTCAGGCAATCCTCTCACCTCGGCTTCGCAAAATGCTGGGAGTACAGTCTTGAGCCACCGCTCCTGGTCCATAAATACTTTTAACTAATTATGAGAGTTTAATGCTGAGAAAATATTTTGATTTTTGAGAATTGACAACAACAATAAAATAGTGACCTAAATAAACTATTCTGTAAGAGGTACTTGTGAACACTTTACTCTGGTCTAAAATCTTATAGTCCATAGATATGATCTCCAATCAGCAACATTGTATATAACTGCCATCTAAATGTGTGTTTAATGAAAGAGAGTTACTCCCTTTCCACACGTAGTGACAGACAGGTAGAGGAACTGATATAAAATGAATTTTCCCCAGTAAATAACAGGCATAGTTACAGCGACAAGAAATAAGAAAATAGAATGTTTTTAAAATGTATAACATAAAAGAAATATGCATAATCATTAAGACCTCAATAATTATTTTTTCTGTAATAAAACATAAATAATTTTAACTTGAGGTATATAATAATCACCATTTCTGACAAGTTTTGACCTGCTAAAATGTATACTTCATGCTGAAACTGAAGAATGGGACTGAAAAGCTAACAAGATGAAAAATACGTTTCTACTATCCCAACAATTAATTGGTTGTCCAATAAGTGCAGAATGTCCTTAAAAGATGTTTAAAGTTCTGAGTTATGAGAAATTCCATGCATACTAAAAAGAAAAGTTGACAAAGCTAGACCCTGTGTATAAAATGGATCTTTGCTCTCAATAGTTTGACTCTGGAAAAAAAAGAAAACAGAAGTTACAGCAACCTAAGTATGTTAGTGAGATGGAGTTACTCAAAATAAGGTCAAGCATAAGTAGGTAATGTATTCATAAGACATTAGACTGATTGTATGAGGCAAGAAAAATTAGCATAACTATCTCTTTAAAAAGCACACAATTCCATCTTATTGCTTTATCACACCATGCACAACACCAAATTTATTGTATTTTTTAATTTTAATATATTTTTAAGAAGAGAAAAACATACATATATTATTCATTCTTTCGGTTAAATGAAGTATCTGAAATGTACGTGGAAAGCAGACGCAATTTTTTTTTATTATTTAAAGGCAACACATGCATAAATACCAATTTCTTAATAAAAACAAAATAGAGAAACCTAACACAGATCTCAATAATCTGTTGATAAATGATTGCATAAGTCTCTTCATGTAATGATACCAACATGTAAATCATCCACTTAATTCTTGCTTTTTTATTTCCACACTTATCAAGCAATCTTCTCATTGTAATTTGACTTTGAATAGATAGCTCTACAAATCAAGAATATATTAATCTGTAGACATGAGAATGTCATCCCCTTCGTAGAGATTGTCTCAGTGCAAATGATCAAATTGGCATTCTTAGTTCATGCATAATTTTCCTGGAGATTTGTTTCTTATCAAATAGATCCCATTATTCATGAGATCCACAGAGAAGATACTCTTGATCAAATCAGAGAAATACCACATGCAAAGCCTGGCCAGAGCAGGAGGATGTGCTCTGAAGATCACTCCTGTGTCTCTGCCCTTCTATTCAGAACATAGACATTCAAAGACACAGCAAGACCAATGCATAATGCAACAAGCAAGCACAATCTTCTTTTCAAAACTAACCTAAAACTATCCTGTGTGGTCCCTTTGATCAGGGTAAAATTATGCAAAAAAGTCATGAAAATAGTAATAAGACATGAAGAAATATTTTGCCATGCCCAATTACTATAGGCAACTTTTGAAAGACAGACTTTTTTTTAAATTAAAGATTCAGTTGAGTCCATGACTCTGCGTTGAGATTACCATTTATATACAATTTCATTGTGATTTCAAAAACTAAATGTGCAGATCTTCTCTCCAGAAAAAAAACTATCCTAATACTAAATGTTCTTTTTCAAAATTTTGAATATGATATGACTTTAAAGGGATATATAATTGATTCCATTTTTCATACTTAAGCTTCTATCTCTTATGTCCTTGTTTACTGAGAGAGTGTTTAAGGGATTCAAAACTTGAAATTGGCAAAAGCCTAGTGAGTAAAATAGAAAAAAATTCCCAATTATTTTTGCATTATACAGCACATTGTTAAAAGATAATTATTGCAGCTGGTTTGGGAAGTGGCAGGGTTGGCTTCAGCATTCTAATAAGAGATAAGGAAAATATTCACGATGTAAACTTCTGCCAACAAAGGTTTTAAAAATATTGTTCTGTATTTATAAAATAATCACAGATACAGACCTACAAAAGCTATGACTACACAAGAAAGAAAGCCATATATATAACTTTAATCTAGTGTTGAAGAGCTACAACTTTGAAATAGTTTCAGTTACATTTCACATAATGACATCCCATCACAGAGAAAGAAGGCAGCACTGACGTGATCTTCACATCACATTACACACAAGAGTGAAGGATTTAAAGGCCATTGAGCACTGAATTTTCCCATTGTACTGCAATTACAAGAACACCTGTGCTACCTAGCTGTGCATGAGCCCCGTGAAATGCAATGATCCAGAGCTGTCAAAACGTCTCATTTCTTACCTTTGATGCAGAATTCTAATTGTGCTGGAAGTGGCTCTAATATTAGGCTGTGTTCAGTTACAAGCATGAAACAAAAAGTCTAATAATCTTTAATTAGCCTGATAATCAGTTGTAAATACTCAGCTTTGTGCGATTCTTTAAATATTTTTTTTATATGCTTACGGAAAAAGTGTGAGAGTTGTAATATAAAAATAATCCTTAAATCATGAAGGTGTTTTAGCAGAGCCACTGATCTGTACTCAAATTTATGGAATTTAATGCATCTCAGCTCTAACATTCGAGTTAGTTATACAATTTGAGCTCTATGTTTACAAAAATCCTTGTGGTTTACAAATTGAACTCCTTTTTCTACCTGATGCTCTCTTTAATACAACAGTTACAGAATTCTCTGAGTCCCATATCAGGAAAATGTATCTGAAAATTGATGAAATCACCTAAAACAGTATGGAAATAATTATAGTAAGTGGTTGACATTTTATTTTTTAATCAGTTTAACCAAAAAATACACATATTTCTTAGGACAGACAATTTCTTAGAAATTCCCTAGAAATAAGATATGCAGCTTCCATGTTTAATACGTATCTTGAAGATGATTCAAAAATAATAATAAAAGATATTAGTATTTACAAGTGGCAATAATACATTTTGAAAAGAGAAATATTTCATTCTAAAGAGATGAATTGTAGAAGAGTTTGACTGAGCTCTCCTCCTTACATTTGTATAACACAAGCAAACTCTGCCTCCTGGACTTTGAGTTCCTTGAAGGTATAAACTATGTCTGCCTTGTATCTATACTCAGTACTCTTCTGAATATTGCCACACAGTTGGTTCTAAAATGTATGGATTTTTTAATGTTTTATTGTGGTTGTTCATTGAAATGAACTCACATTTCATTTTTAAATATATTTTAAATGATGCATTTACTTGTGGATTTTTATGCTAATTTTAGCCATACTAAAAATATTCAAAACAAATTTTGAAAAATATGGGTGGTCTAGATGTGTATTCAGTAAATTTAAACAATATGAGTTTAATTATACATAAGTTCCAAGAAAGAATGTAAATAATAGATATAAAGCAAATACAGAATAATTAATAAGCTCAGCACAATTGAAACAATACAATCTTTTGTTAAAATAGGTGTTAAAATCTTAAACTAAAGTTTAACATGTTACATTTATCAGCATTATATAAGAGTGACTTAGAGCAGACAAGTATAGTTTATCCAAAGAATGCAAAAGTTTTCCAATGTAAATTTTATTGCCAAATGAAAGAACAGAAAACACTGAAGAAAATTTAAAAGCCATTATTAATTTTTAAGTTAGATATAAATGTAAAACCAACTATGAAAATAATTTTCATCAGAGTTGTTTATTGGGAAAACAGAGTGTGGCATTCATTTTAATGAACAATTTTGTGAATATTCACTTATTCATTTAGCATATATTTATTGGATGTCAACTAATTTTTTGTTTCAATCTTCTAGGTCAGTGTTGGCAAACTATGATGCAAGAGGGAAAATCTGCTTACCAGTTGTTTTGCAAGTAAGGTTGGAACACAGCCATGCTCATTACACATTATCTATGGCTGCCTTCATGATACAATGACAAAGTTGAGGGATACAGACAACAAGTATCCTACTAAACTTAAAATACTTACTTTTAGGCCCTTTGCAAAAAAAGGTTACAGATCTCTGTTCTAGGTGATGATGAATCAGGGAAAGAGAATATAAGATAATATTTAACCTCAGATAAACGATAAATGCTATAGAATATATGTATATACACATTGAGATAAATGATAATTGCTATAGAATATATGTATATACACACAAATTAGTAAATACAAATAAAATATATAAATTTCAATTTTAAATGTATCAATTGCAAAAAAAGTAATAGTAGGAATTCTAGTTTCCTCTAAGATATAGCAAAACCTTTGAAATTATCTCTCCTATAGGTTACAATGAAAAACAATGGACAAAATTCAAAAGCTGCTCCTCGAGGACTTGAAAGCATACATAACATCAGGCAAATTGGAGAAAGAAGTTCAGACTTGAAGAATGACCAGTACAGCAGTGGTGAAATTTCTTTGTATTTTTCTCTCTTTTGTGTCCTGGCTTTGCCAGAAAGACCAGAACAGGCTACGTGGAACAACTTCACAGCAGGTTCACGTAGCAAAAAGTCGGAAAAAAGCCTGTTTTTCTGGCAAGAGCACAGGAGAAAAGGGAGTCCTGCAAACTAGTGAATGTGGTGAGACTCTCCATTTGTGTTTTTCTTTGTTTTCTTTTTCTTTTTCTTTTTCGGTAAGGAGACTGTACTGCCTTAAGGTTGTAAGGGTGACAGCTTTGCCTTTAAAATGCAAGAGTGAATCCCTCTCCACGTAGGGAAGCCTGGAAAAGCAGGAAAGAGAAAATTCCCAATGCTATTTTTTTCCCTAACTCTTTTTCTCACACCTGTGTCCTGAGTATGAGTCTAAAATACATGAGAAAAGAAATATGTCATAAATGTAAAGAGATTATAATGTATAAAAACTGATTTGTAAAAAAAAAAATGTAACTACTTTCTTCTAGAGCTGCATTAAAAATTTTTAGGAATTTCACTCTCTGAGTGTAATACTTTGATATCTTGCACAATCAATGTATCAAGAAAAGGGTCATGATTCTGTTATTTAGCCTTGATAGTTCTATTATATTATGTCTACTGCTAAGTACAATTCCAAACATCCTAAGGAAATTTCTCATTTAAACCAAAACCCATAGGACCTTGCACTTACATAAATGACCATTCTATGACTCCCTACCAGGGAGAGTTCATGCTTCATTAGAAATAAAAGGTTAAGTGAAGAAGTCAGTTTTCTCCAGTTCAATTTCTTTTCTCTGTGTTATTATAGAACTAACCAGTTGCACTAGATGAGAATTTTATAGTTTTTGACTATAGAGACTGAATCTGAGACCTTAGTCTTGTTTGCATCATTTTAAATTAACAAATTCAAAGTTTCAAATAAATATATTTAAAATAAGCAATAATTTATCAGGATACATGCTTATCTTAAAGTTATGGAGTAAATTATGTCCTTCCAAAATTAATATATTGAAATCTTAACCCCTCAGTACCTCAGAATGTTAATATTTTTGGAGATAGGGCCCTTTAAAAGATAATTAAAATGAGATCATTAGGGTGAACCCTAATCTAAGCTGACTGATGCTTTTTATAAGAAGAGATTAGGACTTGGGAAGTATACTAGGTATTTGGGCTCAGAGAAAAATACCATATGCTGGAGGACACAGAAGGAAGACGGCCATTCGTAAGCCAAGTAGAGAGGTCTCAGGAAAAACTAAACCTGCACCTTAATCCAAGATCCAAGTCTTCTTTTTTTTTGAGTTGGAGTCTTGCTCCGTCGCCCAGACTGGAGTGCAGTGGCGGCTCCGGCCACCGCAGCCTCGCCTGCTGGGCTCCGGCGATCCTTCTGCCTCAGCCTTCTGAAAGTAGCCAGAACTACAGGCACGCGCTACCACGCCCGGCTGATTTTTTGATTTATTGTAGAGACGAGGTCTCGCTGCCTAGGCGGGTCTCGAACCCGTGGGCTCTGGTAATCCACTCGCCTCAGCCTCCCAAAGGCGCGGGATTACAGGCTGAGCCACCGAGCCTGGCTGATCCAAGTCTTCTTGATCTTGGACTCCCAGCCTCCTGACCTTAAATAAATAAATCTCTTATTAATCCCTAGGCTATGGTGTTTTTTTTTATGATCACCACAGCAAATGAATACACTTATATAACCACATAGCACACTATCATATCATGCCTCTTGAAAATGACCTTTCATTTTTTCTTTTCTTTTTTTTTTAAGTAAGTAGTATATACAACCCAACCATGGTATTATGCTCATCCTTAGTCTTAAGGGCTTTTTTATTATTATGAAAGAGATAGAAGAAAATTCTCTAATTAGAATTTTTCCACATGACACGAAATAAAATAAGTCATTATAAACTGACAGAAATGCTTTATGTAAAATGTTAATTTAATTTATATAGAATGCTGGAAAAACATTTGAAGTCTAAAAGAAGAAGAATCAAAATATGCATTGGTCCAAACCTATTAAATTCATAATCCACGTTTCTCTGAAAGCAAATGAGTTTATCTTCCCCTATTAATTTGCAAGTAGATAGTAAGAGACAAGTTAATTCTAGAATAGTAGTTTCCAACATTTGCAATGTCTGGAGACATTTTTGGTCTTGAGCAATTTGTTTTAGAGGTGAACTATAGGAATGTTATGGATAAACTGAGAAAACACATTTTTCATTCTTTTTTTCAACATCTTTACCATTAGCTTGAGTTAGATTGTCATATTTCAAAATTCCCAAATATTTAAAATCCTTGCCATTGAGCATTCCGGCCTGCTGTTTTCTCTACCTATTATTCTCAGTACTACTTCCCCTTCCCCACCACACCCAAATAAGCGCGCGCACACATACGGGGCAATGGCTGGTTGGTGAAGCAATTAGAACACGTGTATTTCTCAAGTTCTTTGTCTGATATGGGCACAGTTTGTAGTGCCTGAAAATAATTATAATAGTAACAGCAAAGATCGTTGGTCACAGATAACCATAGCAAATATAATAATAATAATAATAATAAAGTTTAAAAGATTGCAAGGATTACCAAAATGTGACACAGAGACAGGTAGTGAGCACCTACCGTTGGAAAAAATGATGCCAATAAATTTGCTCCACACAGGTTGCCAGAAACCCTTTTAATTTGTAAACAGCACTACATCTTCAAAGTCCGATAAAGCAAAGTATAATAGAACAAGGTATACCTTTATATGTGAAACTGGTTTAGTCAGTAAAGTATTTAATAATGTCTGTATTTAGGCTTGTTTAAGAAGGATTAACAAAGACCTTAAATATCTCTTTTTCAGTTCTTTTATTTTTAAGTTGAAATTGAATACGAAATTTTGATAAAAATATAAGGAAATCACTGAAGCTCCATAATTGTTTATGCAATGTGTTCAGTAGTAATTGAATAAAATGCAGGGAAGCCTCTCCAAAGTCTAGTTGAAATTAGATTGTAACATTAGGAAGCTAGTAACCAAAGTACCCGAAGAATCTCCTGTTGAATCATTACCTCACATAGGGTAACTTGACAACTAGATTCTCCTAGGAGTGCGAAAGAACAAAGTCATCAAAGTTAATTGTGAACCTTAAAAAAAGTAAAATGAATTATTCTCTGCATGGGTTGGATTGACTCTTAAACTTACTAGGTCTCAATAGAACAGGTATCTTCCAGAGTTCTAAAGGAAAATATATAAGTATATAGCCAGAGCATTTGATTCCTTATGGAAAGATCAGAATGACTCATGCGTAATTATTGGGAACAAGAGGCAGAAATTAAGGGAGCTTTTTATAGTTATTCTATCTATGACATATTACAAAGCTATCTTATAAAACTGCTGTTAAGTGTGAGGTTTTAGTTTTATATTTCTTAATTTATCTTAGGGTTGTTATTCTTATTGAAAAGTGTATATCCAGTTTTACTAATCAATAAAAAATAGAATATGCCAGAGAATTAAGTAATAAAAGTTTATTTCAGAATGAAGTCAAGAACTGCATAAGAACTGAAATAATAGTCACTGAAAACACAATTCTCATCATTAGTCTTTGGATAAAGCACACAAAATTGTCCATATGGAAGACTAGTAAGTTAAACACAATTATGTGACAATTGATATTTTTGCACAATAAACACTGTAGTAGTGTTGCCTAAGATGCCGGCAGATAAGATGCATACATTGAATAGACAAGCATTTCCTGAGCTGTGCTTCAGGAAACATTGGGATACCAAAAACTGTTAATAGGATTTTGAAAAAGGAAAAAATAGAAAGAGTTCTTGGACAAATTAGATTGTTAAATGTTACAAGCTAAATTGCCTTCATGATAATTCATGACAAGCATTAGCAAAGTTAAGACTGAAAATTCTTAAGGTTAAAACAAACAATCTTGTTTTATGGTATTTAACCGACTATTTCCCCAAACTCGTTTTTAAAAATGTTTTAAACAGTTTTATGTTTAAATAGAAACTTAAAATTTCAGAACTTCTTGAACTATTGTTTTTTTTGGGGGGGGGGGTTTGAGTTGGAGTCTCACTCTGTCGCCCAGACTGGAGTGCAGTGGCCGCTCCCGGCCACCGCAGCCTCGAGCTGCTGGGCTCTGGCGATCCTTCCACCTCAGCCTTCCAAGTAGCCGGAATTACAGGCATGCGCTACCACGCCCGGCTGATTTTTTGGTTTATTGTAGAGACGAAGTCTCGCTGCCCAGGCGCGACTCGAACCCGCGGGCTCAGGCAATCCACTCACCTCAGCCTCCCAAATGCGTGGGATTACAGGCTGAGCCACTGAGCCCGACTGCTTCTTGAACTATTAAATGTAAAATTTTAACAGCCACTGAGTCAGGAAATAGAAATTCTTCAGATATCTTTAATTATTCCTTCTCAATCATATCCTGGCTTTTTTAGTAATCTATTATTTACCTTTCTTTAAGACTTTATCTCACTGTACTCTGGTTTTGCCTCTTTAATGAATGTTTCTGAAATTTTTTTGAATCCATGTGTTTTCCTTCAAATCTTTTATTTTTTAACTTGCAAGACATTTGTTTAAGAAACTGTATATGTTTTTCTGTTGTTTCCCGCAGTTTGGATTTTGCAGATTGTAGTACTATGTTGTAATTTAACATGTTACTCTGTTATTTGCAATGTTTGTTAATTTATAATTGAATATCTACATTAATGAGATTTAAGGCCAATGTTTCCTGCAAGACTACTGCATAGATAAAGTGTTTGCTTCAATTAGGAAGAATATAATATTTGATTTTCCCTCATTTTATCATATTAGTAGACATAGATTCTCACATCAACTCATTAATACATGCAAAATAGCATTATCCTAAGTCTAAAGTTTCTTCTTCATTAAACTTCCTTACAGAATTAGAATGTATCTTTTAAAAATATTTCATTTTATCTATGTCTTCTCTAGTAGCATAGTTAATATAGGAATGGCAGAATAAATGGTAGATTGTTTCTCTTATTTGCCAACTGTGAAAACAAAATTTAATTTTCTAAAATCCTCAATAACTAATGTTTAATTATTAGTTTTAACTCTTTAATGTACCTATATTTTATGTGGTTTTATTACATTTATTATTCTCACTGATGTCAACATTTTTTCATCTTTGGCAGTCTGCATCTAAACTAAAACAGACAATTCTCCAATTTATTTCTCTGAGTGGGAAACATATTCTAAGACCTCAATGAAGACATTCGGTCATTGCTTTAGGTTTTTCCAGGGGACCAAGCTGAAAAATAAAAATATGAATGTAAATCCTCATGAATTTCAACTGAATGATCTTTTTCTTTACTGATTGGTCTTTTTTTTAAACTTAAACTTTTTTTTGAATTATTGTTTCTAGTATTTATATCATTTTCTTTCTTTGGGGCTCTTTGGTACTACCTATTTTACTTGAGTTGCATCTTCATTGACTAGTTTCTAAGCTTCTCTCAACTTATTTATTTTCACACTTTTCTTTATGCATTTTGAACTCTTTTTTTTCTTTTCTTTCTTTTTTTTTCTTTTTTTTTTTCCCCTGTGTCCACTTCTCATTGGCACTATCTGGTTTATTTTTCCTTGTCTTTTTTTCTTTTCTTCTTCTTGTCTACAATTTTGAACTTCTTTAATTTTAATTTTTCTCACTTCTAATCTTTCACATCTGAGTTATAAAGTTATGCTCTCCATAGTTTTATTTGTGTAATTATTGTATCCAGTTTTATAATATTTTTCATCTCTCTTGTGGTATTTCTTTCTAGCATGCATATGTTGTCTGTAGAAATATTGTTCTACTTCTTCTTATTTTCTTTCTCGCAATTCATACAAAATTTGTCTTCACTCTTTTTCTGTTGCTCATTCTTTTGAAAAATTATTTTCTCATATTTATAAAAGAAAGTCCTGATTCAAAATTGCTTTAATAACTTTATATCTCAAGATATCCCCTTGGTTTGGCCTAAGGAAATGGTAAAAAATATGGCATCTTGCTTCCTGAATTTTCCTAGAGCCTTTTTTTATTTTTATCTCATTCTTTTTTATTTTTTTCTTGTTCTGCTCAATTTTGATTTCATTCTTGACTGATCCCATACATGGAACTTTGTCCTGAAAAGAAGTTTGGTTGGTTAATTTTGAGAGTTCTTAGCATTCAGATAGTCCCAAATCTTTTAGATCTCAAAGCAGAACATTTTTTCTTACCTACTATAGTAGTATACAGAGGCCCTCCTTCCCTCCAATTTCAGGTGCTCTTTTCAAATTGTCCTGCTGAGCTATTAAGACTATCTGTTGGTCACTTCAAGTTTCTCAAGTATATTGGACACGTTGTTGCTCAATTCTATCTTCTGCATAGTTCTAATACTCTTCTAGTAATGTGCCTGCCAATGATCTGTCCATGTCCCCTTGTATTTAAGGGTTTGAGGGAAAAGTGTGTCACTTGCTTTTCATGTACATGTTATTTTAGGGTTTTTGGTTTTGGTACCCTAATTGTACAGTCAGGTTGGATTTAGAGAAAGGGATAGATTTTGGAAATGTTTGTATCTATTTTACCATGAATTTTTCCAGAAAACCTACCCAAATCTTTTTGACTATAGAAATATCATCCAACAACAATGCAAATAATTTAATAGCATGAAGCTGATGAACACACTATAAGCACTGTGAAGCAGATAATATATTTCAAAGATATAGATTCAATTTTATCAGCTATAGGGTTCCATTAATTAATTTACATGAGAATAATCCAATCCATGTGAACTGTTCAGTAAGTCAAAGTAACTAAAGAATTGCTAACTAAATGTTTCCCTTTGTACTGTATGAATACAAGTAATGGATCCCAAAAACGTTCTTATAACCTATTAACCTGCATTAGGTGACATAATTACAAAATTAGATGGGATCTTTAGAAGATTTATGAGTGTGTTCATTCATTCATAAACATAGTCAGAAAAATATGTTGGAATTTTACTTTGTATAAGGTACTATCAAAGGAGCGTACGTTGGTGAGCTTGCTTATCTCAGTATACGTAATCCTCACTATTGGAATAAAACATAATATATATTGAAGATGAAGTACATATCCATGATGCAAATTTTACCTTTTTTTCCAGTTTAATAATTACATTGGCTCAATACAGACATAGTATTATTCAAAAACATATTTGGCTGGGCGCTGTGGCTCAAGCCTATAATCTCAGCACTTTGGGAGACCGAGGTGAGGGGATTGACTGAACCCACAGCTTCAAGAACAACCTGGACAACTTGGCGAGACCTCATCTCTACAATAAATCATTAAAAAAATTATCTGAGCATGGTAGCACGTACATGCAGTTCTGGCTAATTTGAAAACTGAAGTGAAGGATCGCCTGAGCCCAGCGGGTTGAAGCTGGGATGGCCATGAGCATGCCACTGCACTCCAGTCTGGGTGATGGAGTGAGATTCCAACTCAAAAAAAAAAAAAAAATTGTGGAACAGTTCCGAGAAGCCAATAAAACTTTCTGGTGGGAGTATACAGACAATATTTGGATTTCTCACAATAACATGCATCTCTGTTCCTAAACTTAGTCTCATATGATGCAGTATAAATTAATTTTCCTTCTCTGTTTTTATTTTATTTTATGATGATTAATTATCATTAATACTTTAGGCAAGAAACATTGCTTATGAAGAGTTTTAGTCAGTTACTCCAGTGATTATGCTATAAGGCAAGCCACCAGAATATCTCAGTGTCTATTAACAAGTGCACATTCATATTTTGTAGGTTAATTCTTATCCAGGCTACGTGTTGAGATCTTTAATAGAAATATTTATTTTGTTTGTATATCAGTCTGAAGGATTCATGACTACCTGGGCATGCTTTTCTCACGTGGAACAAGAGAGTAAGCCATCCATGAAAGCACTTTCAAACCCTTTTGTCAGAAGCAACATATACATGTACAGTCACATTCAATTAGTTAAAATAATTCACAAGGCTAAGTCCAAAGTCAATGGGGCAAAAAGAAAAAAAAATTGGAAAAAAAGTACAATAAATCACATTATTGGGACTGTATTCAAATCCCAGCTCTGTTATTCAGTAGTCACATGAACTTGGAGAAGGTATTTAACACCTTTGAACCTCAGTTCCACTTTTAAAAACAGGAATAATAAAATAATGTACTTGTTGATAGTATAAGTTTGTTATAAGGTATTAGGGTACATGATTAGCATGGTTTCAACTGTGTGTTAAATATTCAATAAATATATATGTTAGGACTCATAAGTTATATATCTACAACATATATAGTATTGTGTGTGTGTGTGTGTGTCTGTGTGTGTGTGTGTGTCTGTGTGTGTGTTGTGTGTGTGTGTGTGTGTGTGTGTATGTGTGTGTATCTCCACCTGACCCTACCATTGTCTATTCTATTTTGCTATGAAAATTGTTTTTACTTCTCAGAGAAAACTGAAGCACATCCCATAAACATTTTTTACTTTCTCCCTTTAAAAAGTCCCTCTTTTATTATAGTGAAAAATAACCTTATATTAGAATTTTATATATTTGGAATACAGAGTAAGAAGGGAGTTGTAGATTATGTCTAAGAAACATTGAAAAAACAGATCATACAGATATTCATAGGCCACATTAAGGGAGCTCTATATGGGATGGCAGTCTTTAAATGGACTTTCAGTGGAGTTTTATGACATCACTATAAGCTGTAGTGTTGGGGATACATAGCAGGAAGTTCATTTACAAGGGTGACTTGGACCACGTAGCAGAGGAAGTGATGCAGACTGGTTGAAATTTTGATATGTTTTTATGGTAAAAATTATAAGAAATATTGATGAATTGAATGTGAAATATGAGAGAAAGCAAAAAGTATAGATAACTCCAAGCTTGGGCTTGAGCAAATGGAAGAATGACATTAACAGAAACAGGGAAGACTAGGGAAGAATACATTTAACATGGAAAAAGTGAACTAAAGAAGATGAACTAGCACGTATTGAGAAGAAAATTGGTTCAAGGACTAAATCATGGGATTCTTCAACATGCAGATTTTGGGGATAAGAGAAAGAATAAACACATGAGACAGAAAAACATTGACAGCAATATTGTCTCAGGAGATACTTGAGAGAGGGTGCTTTAGAAGCCAATTCTGAGAAAGAATTGCTAATATAGGCATAACTGGTGACATTGAGAGAAACAATTCCAGTGGGAGTAAGAATATGAAAGCTTAAGAAAAACCAATAGTGAATGAGAACAAAGGTGGAGACAGTGTATAGAAAACTCTTTTCAAGGGTTTGATTGAAAATAGTGAAAAGAAATGAGCTAGTGGCTGGAAAGTGAATAAGTAGAAAATATTTTTTAAACATATGCAAGCTAATGGCAAAGTTTCAGTGATGAGAGATAATTTGTTTACTAACAGGAAACAAAGGACCAGTTACACATGGAGTCCTTCTGTGGATGAGACGAAATGGATACAGGATATAAGTGAAGAGGCTGAACTTAAATGTGAATAGAGACGGTTTGCATGGAAAGAGAAGTGAAAGAAAGGCCTATATAAGCAGGTGCAAGCAGGTTGGTAGCATTTGATGCTGACAACCTGTGAACTTTCTCTGACTGATTCTATTAAGCAAAGTCATCAAGAGTGAATGATGAGTTGGAAGCGGAGTTAGAACTTTCAAGAGAGAATTAAAGATGTGAAATTGTCTAGAAAAGTAAGAGCCAGGATCAACTAAAAAAATAATTAGATCTGTAAGGCAAGACTAAGAGCTTATTACTGTCTGTGTTTTACGTTCATACTTAAGTGAAGGCAAGAGAGCGAGCAGAATATTGGGTTCAACAACATTATGTTTTTGCCAAGATAGTGAAGCAGAGGGAAAAAAGCACGAAGAAGGAAAAGATGTGTGCAAATCAGTGTTTTAGTGATTTTTTTTTAGAGTCAAAGCTAGGTAAGAAGAAAATAAAATAATTAATTATTGATATTTAAGCCAAGCAGAGAAGAGAGAGACACGTGAGTTTTGCAGGACAAAGAAACAGATTGGAGCTCTGGAGTAGGTAGAGGGATTACTGGGACAAAAGGATCAGCAAAAGTGAGCTAAAACATTAAGTTTTGGAGAAACCAAAATGCTAGAAATTAAAATTTCAGAGAAGGTGCACTTCTAGGTACTTTGATCAGATGTCCTCTGATTCCCTTTGCACTTATCTGCCACCATTCCTGCAGTGCCTTATTTCTTTCTTCTTTTATTCTTCAGTCTAACCATATGCTTCTTTCAAGACCCAGTTCAAGTTTTTTCTTAATTAAACTATCAATTATAATGTATTCTACAGTGACTTCCCTAAAGCTGTGTAGCACTGGAAGCTGGTGCCCCACAATATAGTTCTATAATTTAAAAAGTGCCAATTTGTCCTTATTTCCTTTTGTACTTTTATAATTTAAAAGTTCTTTTCTATAAGCACTGTATTGGCAATACTCTGTTTAACAAATATTTATTCAAAGAATAAAGTGAACCAACAATAAAACTACTCTCATTTGAAATGATCAGTCTTATTTTATAAAACGTTATTTTTAGATGCCATTTTTGTCCATTTATCAAGAATATGATGTTTGATATATATCTGAACTTCTATAAGGTTAATTTTCTTTACCTATGAAACATTCTTAAAATTAAGCTGTGGATTAAAATAATATATTGTATTCAAAGCTCTTAGCTTTAAACTCAGGTTATATAAAATAATTGGTATTTATCTGGATAAAATATGACATATGCTGTCAAAAATCAATATGTAACTAATAATGTGACAAAATATGATATGTTAGTTATATCAGGATTTTCAGTATTAGAGGATCAAGATTCTTGTACTGCTAAATAATTTAAAATCACAAACTTCTGCATTTGCTAACTTTATCTTTAGCATTTTGTGGACTGCATGATAGAGCATAACTGAATGTGATTATATAGTCAGCTAACATTTTTGTAGTTTTAATGATAGTTTATGTAATAATCAGGACTGATACAAAAGTTTAGAGATTGTATGTTATGTATTATGGAAAGAAATGTTGTGCAGAGTGAAAAATCACCCATTTTCAGTGACTGTTTTTAACTCTATGCATTTATTAGGCATATCAAAGCTTTCAAGTAAACATGTTGATTGGGTTTAAGATTTCTTTTTATAGAAAAAATGAGACACAATATACATGATTCTTTTTTTCTCTTACTGTTGCATGCATTGCTTTTCTTCAGACTAAAACATGATATCCAGGCTGTCACTATCATCTGCAACATTTAGCAAGTGTCCACTCTATGAGACAGATATTTGTCTGAAGTCTTCATGATGCTTTCTGTTATATGACTGATTTATTGAATTATGGACACTATCAGACACTCTATCTGAAAAGTGAATTTAATAAAGGACCCTACAGTGTTTATTTCAGTACTCAAGTTTTTCTGCAAAGGAGAGATCTGAGGAGTGCTGCTCTGGATTTTTTTTTTTTATTTTGTAATTCTTCACTGATGGGGATATTAGCAACCAATGCCAAGACCCTCTTGTTAAGTGGTTATGACATCTCTCTCTACAACATAGTCTGTAATAGTAAAATATAGCTTAATCTGCTAGACCTAGCATTTGTCCCCTCCTGAGTTCCCGCTCTCTTTACAAAATAGTAAAGTAACCTAGCATCCCTTATCTCCAAGTTTTAGACCCCTCATTTTCAGTTTTTCTTTGTTCTACTAATTTCTACAAACCAAAAACTTAAAAAAATAAAGTGTGCCATGGCTCATTACCTCAAAGTGCTTGACATTTGACACATGGGAGAAAAAAGTTAGGCACAATTTTCATGTATTTCATATATCCAGGGATTCTTAAAAATAAAGATAAGTTCTGCTCAGTACAGAAGAACATTTGAATCACTAGTTAATAGCTATTTACTCAAGCAAACCTTTCTATCAAAATGAAAGTAGTAGTTTCTTTAAGATAGCATTGCTAGGAGGGTAATAAGACTTATGGAATTATAAGATTGTTTTCTTTTATCTGAAAAGTAAGATATTAATTTTAAGTGAACTATGTATATTTTGCTATGCATATTTTCATACCAAGAAAAACCACTAAAATACTATTCTAAAATGTATGGTAAATAGTCAATAAGTAAATTAAAATACAATTCAACAATATTCAAATAATAAAAAAAAAGAAGAAGAAGAAAAAAAGAGATATGAAAATCAGAAAGGAAAAAAGCAAGAAATAAAATGTTAGTGCTAAATTCAATCACATATTTACATTAAATATAAATGGTATAAACACATCTTTTGAAAGAGAGACAGACAGATTAAATACAAATAAGGTGCTAACAATACATGGTGTATAACAAATCCACTTTCAACATCATGACATAAATCGATCAAAAGAAGGACTTCTGTTTTTTTTTGTTTTTTGGGTTTTTTTTTTTTTTTTTTTTGCCGTTTTGAGTTGGAGTTTCACTCTGTCGCCCAGACTGGAGTGCAGTGCACTGCAGCCTTGACCAGCTGGGGTCCCGGCAATCCTTCCACCTCAGCCTTCCAAGTAGCTGGAATTACAGGCATGAACTACCACACCCAGCTAATTTTTGGTTTATTGTAGAGATGAGGTTTCACCAAGTGGTTGGGTGGGTCTCAAACACCCTCAGGATCAGGCAATCCCCTCTTCTTGGCCTCACAAAGTGCTGAGGTTACAGGTTGAGTCACCCAGCCTGGCCAGGATTTCTGGTTTCAACATGGATATGTAAAGAGCTGCAGAGTAGTTTCTTATGACTTACCAGCAAAGCTGACCAGACTGAAAATTAGCAACTTTTCTTTGACCCATTATCAAAGTAGGTAACAGAGTAAAAAGCCCCCCCCCAAACTTAGAGAATTCCTGCTGAGATCAGCTTACTTGGAGTCAAATACCTCCCACTGAGGGAACCATAAACTAGCAGGAAAATTTAAATGCTAATTTTGATGAATAGCTGAAGTTGAGTGTTGACTAACTTGAGAGGAAGCAACTAATCAGAATCAGTCTCCAGTTTTATTTCTCTGAACTGCACCAGCTTCTCAAGGTTAAGAGCTAAGATAAATTATGCCTTGACTTTGACTGACAGAGGAAAAAGTAACAATTTTGAAATAGACTCAATGTGTTATCCATAATAAAAACCTCTCAGTGAAGAAAACTTTCCTGAAAATTTATCTCAAATAGGAAGGAAGGAAAATGGTCCCAATTCAGCCACCCCCAGCCTTCCTGTCTCACCTTTGAGAGGGAAGGGTTGTAAGAAACAACGTGAAAGTCACAATCAAAAGGATACAGTCCCACCAGAAGACTGATTCAATCATATATTACTTACTTCCTCTTTTTTATTCTTTATTACACATTAATGGGTCTCTGGTTTAAGACCAGTGAATTATAGCAGAAAGAGCTGCAGGGGTCAGACTTGTTATGAAGGAATCTTAAGAATAACCCAAAGAAAATAGCAGAGACAAAAGGAAGGAAAAACTAAAAGTATGCTACAAAAATGTTAGGTCACCACTCAAGAGGACTAGGGTCATCAAAAACAAGGAAAGGCTTGAAACTGCCTATTTAAAATTAATACAGGACCACAAGATAAAAGCTATGGAAGAGACCCAAGTCCTGCAAAGTTGCAGCTATGGTTACAAATTTAAAAATTTATTGTTTGCAAGTTTGTCTTTGCTTCAATAAAGATAAGTTTATTTTCTTCATGTCCTGATTCCTGGGGAGGGAGCAAGTTGCCCATGAGGTTGATAAACAGATTTTCCCTTAAACAATGAACTAAGATCACACATAGCTCCCTGATGGCATCCAGAAGTTTGATCAGCAGAAAGGTGCAAGCAGGGAACTCACCTCTCACAAACCTTACTACTAAAGTTATCGCTATAATGGCTTACTTCCCAGGGTCAGTAGCTATGGTCACAGGACTTGTTTTATAGATAGCCCCTCTACAGTAAAACCTAAGGTTGGTGTTTGAGATGCATTTCAGACTTTGTAGTCTAATGGACCTATACTCCCACTCAGACCCGGGACACGTACCAAAGAGCTGACTTTACTAGTCCTATGACCGCCCCCACCCCCCCGTTCCAGAAACTGGCCTGTACAGGAAGACAGTTTCAACACTTCCATCATCAACCCATCTGCAATACTATTCCCCAACCCTCTGCCTGCCAAGTTATTCTTTATAAGACCCTGGTCTAAGACTTTCAGAGAGGTGGATTTGAGGAATATCTCCTGTCCCCCTCACTTAGCTGCTTTGTAATCATTAAACTCTTTTTCTATGACTGTTGTTGTCAGAATATTGGCTTTTCTGTGTAGCAGGCATAAGAATCTTGTCAGGATGTAACAAATTTAGAGGTTTATCCAGGTTTGCCCAACACCGAGCACTTGTCTACGATTCAGCAGCCCCTCATGGGTTCAGTGATACTAGAAACAAGTCCAAGCAGCAGCTCAGCTTTCTCGAACTGAGTGTCACCTCTGGCACTGTCTTTGCTGGGGGTAGGGAAGGAAACAGTCGTCACATGTGCTTTATTGATTTGTACTAGAGAAATGGCTTTGTAACTGAAAGACACCTTCTGGTGAGTGTTCAAAGTGTTAGCAGCACTCTTTCCCTTTTCATGATTTGGTGACCATTCTCAAGGGATCATGGCTCCCTTATGAGTTTTGGCTGGCTCTCCCTGGGTTATGATAAGAGTCTTGGTTTGGGAAGATTTCACCCCAATTGAATGGAGAATAGAGGCTTGTCTGAAAGTATACTCTAGGGTATTTTTTGTCTTTTGTTTTAGTGAGACCATTTGATCTCTCGGTTTGGAATAAGGTCTTTTGGTTTTCTTTCATTTATGTATGTGTTTATCTGGTCAGACACACTTGGTGAACTCTGTAGGAGCTGCTAGTAGAGTCTCAACTGCTAGTAGAGGCTCAGCAATGGTAACTCAAGGTGACCATCCATTCTTCCATCTCACCCAGTGATTATTTGCTGAATTCTTTTTTTTTTTTTTGAGTTGGAGTCTCACTCAGTCGCCCAGACTGGAGTGCAGAGGCCTCTCCCGGCCACTGCAGCCTCGCCTGCTGGGCTCCGGCGATCCTTCCGCCTTAGCCTTCCGAGTAGCTGGAATTACAGGCATGTGCTACCATGCCCGGCTGAATTTTTGATTTACTGTAGAGATGAGGTCTCGATGCCCAGGTGGATCTCGAACCCGCAGGCTCAGGCAATCCACTCACCTCAGTCTCCCAAAGGTGCGGGATTACAGGTTGAGCCACCCAGCCCGGCTGTTTTGCTGAATTCTTAAAGGCAATATCCTTCTCACGCTGAAGTGGATCAAAGATGGCAAGGAACAACAGGAGCAATTTTGAGTCTTGCCAGGTCAATATTTGGGCAAGGGGAAGATACTCATGTCTGTTATTTACTTACTGCTCTGAACAGAATAGAAATGGTTAATTTAATATCCCCACACAGCTCATTTGACTGCATCTTGCAAAATTAGGAGGCTTTTTGCCTGTTACCCCTATGAAATGGAAAAGGATAAATTTTCTTTTATAACATCACTTAGTCCCCCATCTATGGCATGGCAAGCAGTGTCACCAGTGTCTTTCTGCCCTCCTGGAGGCTTCAGGAAAGGACACAAGAGAATCTTGAAGCTGGCAGAAAAAAAAAACAATTTCTTCCCACATTCCCAATTCCCAATTTCACTCTCTCTTTGGGCTCTGGCTGAACAGATGGTAAAAAATATTTTTTTCTTTTCCAAATCTAAGATCAATGAGGTAAAAGGTTTTGTGTGACATAATAGTGTACTGGCTAGCCTTAAAAATTATCTTTACTGAATTAAAAAGCAAAATTCAACCTAATACAAAGTTAAATCCTTTGCAAGCTCAAAAGTACCTGCCCTGAATTATTTCTGGGAAGAGCATCACATACTGTATTTCAGTAACTGAAGTTCTGCCTTTTCATTGTGGCAGCACAAGTTTGGTTCCTGGTCAGGGAACAAGTCCTTTCTGGTTTGCTATTTGTTGACTTTGGCCATTTATTGATCATTTTTTCTTTAATAGACAGTTTTGGATTGTCCTGCTTATGTCTATTGGGGTATACAGGGAGTTTGGGGCTTTGTTCTGTAGGTGATCAGCTGAGAAGCTGACGCTCTAGGAAATATGACTGAATAAAAATATGGGCCATTCTTCCTTTATAGCTGACAAAATTTCCTTTGCTTGAGCTGTCTTTGGGGTGATTCTGTTCTTGTAAAAACTATTAGCCAGTCCTTTAGACATGCATCTGGGTATAAGTCATAACCTTGGTCAGGACACTTGGTGGCAACTGCCTGCAAAAAGTTTGAAAGCCAGAAAATATCAACTGGTTATCTCATCTAAAATCTGGTAATGAAACTTAAAAGAATTTTTTTTTTTTGGAGTTCTATGGTTAGAAATCATTTTAATCCAAAGCTAAAATCTGCACTGCATATATGTTTTAAAAAACCTTTATGCTTTTTCTGTTTTGATCCTGTTGGAAACTTTCTGTACTCTCCTCTCAATTTTTCTGTAAATCTAAAAGTGTTCTTACAGAATGAAATTTATTCAGAAAAAAAGACCATCAATATACTATGAAAACACTGTCAACAACACCAACATATGTCACCAGTAAACTGTCTGCATCAGTTATAGAGAAAGATTGGAAATGCAATCAAGTTGTATTCAGTGGCCAAAGAATGGAGAAGGGGAGCTTATACTCTAATGGAGAAGGTCTAAAGATATCTTCTCCTCAAGTTGTAGGAGGTATGGGAGTTTTAAGGATTTGGGTATGGGCAGGGAAGTTATGCAAACATGAAAAATGTGGAGTTCTAGACACACAGGTATCGTTCACAAACATACTTCCCCTTATGTTCTATGTACATAAAATAGTGATGACTTTACTATAGACCAGAAATTTTTAGCATTATAATGACATGCTAATGAGCTAAAGGTGACTGCACTCCATGTCCTCAGGTATCTGGAGAGGATCACATGGCCATTTGTGGCATTCAGGATGGGCAGTCTAGGTTCCTTAAACAGCTGTGCCTATGGACAAAGAGAATAAAATTTGTTGAAAGTTTTTCCCAGACAGAAAGGGGTAGGAAACTCTGTTCAAGGGTGATTATATGCAGGTCAGAATCCTTAAGCAAGCACATGATCAAGTATTAACCACAGGAAAAAAAAAATCCAAGAAATAAGAAACAGCTATCTGAGCCATCTTGGCAACAGTCCTTGAGTGACTCTATTAATATCAGAAAAAACAGATGTGATTGTTAATTTTATGTGACAACTTGATTGATCATGGGGTGAATATAGTCACTATTATTACTGGGTGTGTCTGTGAGACTGTTTCAAATGGGGATTAATATTTGAGGCAGTGGGTTTAGTAAAACAGGATGTTCTTCCCTTTGTAGGTGTACATTATCCAATCCATTGAAATGATAGAACAAAAAAAGCAGAGGAAGAAAGAGTTTGCTTTCTGCTTGACTGATTGGGCTAAGACTGCATTTTCTCTTGCCCTTTGATTCAGACTAGGACTTATATCAGCTCCATTGATTCTCAGGGCTTCAGAGTCAGGCACTATACTATGGGCTTTCCTGGTTTTCTAGTATGCCTACAAATCGTGGGACTTCTGAACCTCTATAATTATGTGATCAAGTTCCTTATAACAAATCTTATATAGAGAGTAAACTAGTAAAACACTGATTAATAAACACTGAAAAGGAAAAATTACTTAGGATAAAATGGAACACTTTTTATGAATACAATGGAACACTTTATAATGATAAAATGATTTATTCATTAAGAAGAGAAAGCAATATTAAATTTATATATACCTAAATAAAGATCCAAAATATATGAAGAAATAATAAATACCAACATTATACTTTGAAATCTTGACACACTTCCTTCTAATTAGTATATTAAATAGACAAAAGTAATAAAAATGTAGAATATCTGAACACTATCAATTACCTTGGCTTGTCAGTTATGTTATAGTCTACTGAATAACAGTAGAATATGGATTCTCTTCAAGTGTGCTTAGACATTGCTAACATAGAGCATATTATGTATAAAAAACACATTAATTAACAAAATTGAAATTACTCAAAGTGTGTTATTTGACCATAGGGAATTAAATTTTTTAAACTAATAAAGGAAAGATAACTAGAAAATCCCCAAATATTAATATACTTTGCTAAATGTGTCTTACTTAGTAATCCATGTATCAAAAAGAAATTCTAAAGAAGAGTTGGAAAATACTTTAAATAAAAGGAAAATGAAACTATAAAATGCTCATATTTGTGGAATACAAGTAGAGAGAAATTTGTAGCATCAATTATATGTATTAGAAAAGAAGAAAGAACTCAAGTTTATATATATATATGTGTGTGTGTATATATATATATATATATATATATTTTTTTTTTTTTTTTTTTTTTTTGAGTTGGAGTCTCACTCTGTCGCCCAGACTGGAGTGCAGTGGCCGCTCCCGGCCACCGCAACCTCGACCTGCTGGGCTCCGGTGATCCTTCCACCTCAGCCTTCCAAGTAGCCGGAATTACAGGCATGCGCTACCATGCCCAGCTGATTTTTTTTTTTTTTATTTATTATGGAGATGAGGTCTCGCTGCCCAGGCGGGTCTCGAACCCGCGGGCTCAGGCAATCCACTCACCTCAGCCTCCCAAAGGTGCGGGATTACAGACTGAGCCACCGAGCCCGGCATTCAAGTTTATAATTTGCCATCACCCTGAGAAACAAAACAAGGAAAACAAAGTGAATCTAAAGCAATCGATGGAAAGAAACAAGAAGTTTAAAGGCATAAGTAGATGAATAGGGGAAAAAATACTATGCAAAATAAGTGAGGCAAAAGCTGAGTCACAAAGAGAAATTAATAAAATTAATAAAGCTTTATTCATGTTTTCTAAGAAAAAAAAGAGTGAAGACAGAAGTGATCAACATTTTTGATCCCACAGATATTAAATCATAATTAGGAAATTCTACAAACAACATTATTCATACAAATGCAACAACTTAGGTAAAATGACTTAACTATTGAAAAATGTGCACCACCGTCATTCACCAAAGATATACTAGATAGATTAAGCAGCCTGATGTCTAATAAAAGCATTACATTTGTGTTTAAAAACCATTCAGCAAAGAAAACACCAGACCCAAAAGGCTTCACTGGTTACTTCTATCATTTAAAAAAAGTATATTCCTCCACACAAACTTGATCAGAAAACAGGGAAGAATCAAACATTTTCCATTGCACATATAAGACTTTCATACCAAAACCAGACACAGACACTAACTTTACAAAAATCAACAAACAAATCTCTACAGAGTAATATTCTTCATTGACACAGGTAAATCTTAAAAACACTACTGAATTGAATTCAGCAATATACAAACAGAATAAAATACATCATAACCAAGTGTGTTTTAACATGAGAATGAATGGCTGGTCCAATATTTGAAACCCATCAATATAGCCCACCATATTAACAGAATATGAAAAAAAAAAAAAAAAAAATGACTATCTCAATAGATGCAGAAAAAGCAACTGACAAAATACAACATCTATTTATAATAATAAAAGCAAACTATGAACAGAAAAAAAAAATTTTCCTTACTCTGATAAAAGGCATCTACAAAAAACTACTTTAACATTGTACTTCATTGTGAAATACTCATTGTTTCCCTTTATATTTGCTTTACTATTGCAACCTTAACAAAGCACCACAAATTGGGTGGCATAAAAGAAAATATATTCTCTCACAGTGTTAGAGACTAGAAATCCAAAATCAAAATGCAAACAGGACTAAGATTCCTCTGAAAGTTCTAAGACATAACGCTTTCTTGATATATCGGTCTCTGGTGGTCCCGTGCATTGCTTAGCTTGTGGCAGCATAATCTAATCTCTACCTCCACTTCACATCTTCTTCCCATTTGCCTGTGTGTCTCTAAATCTCTCTTTTTATAGGGACACCAGTTATTGGATTTAGAGCCCATGCCAATTCAATATGACATAATTTTTACTCTTTTACATTAATACCAACCCAATTTCCAAATAAAGTTACGCTCACAGTTACCCAGGATTAGGATTCCAATATATGTTTCGGGGCTACACAATTTAATCCAAAACATCCCCTATGATCAGAAACTAAGCAAGTTTCTACGCTGGCATTAGTCCTACTCTATATTTGTACAGGAAGTCCTAGCAACTGCAATAGCAAATCAATATAATTGTATATACTGAGATTATTTGATGTTGAAAGTAAATAATTCATTTTATACCTTTAAAAATGAATATGGTGATTGTATTAATCAATGTTCACCAGGTAACCAGAACAAAGCAAATATGAAGTTTATATATGCCTATGCCTACATGTATATGTACATATGTATGTGTGTGTATATAAACATATACATATAAATATAGACACACACCCTGTTTAATAAATTGGTCCATGTGATTGTGGGTACTGGCAATTTAATAACCTGCAGACTGGAGGCTGAAAATTATAGAAAGACTTGATATTGTTGATATTACAATGCTAAAGTCCAAAAGCAATCTGGAGAAAAATTCCTTCCTCTTTGGAGGATCTCAGTCTTTTTTTGAAAGGTCTTCAACTGATTATATGAGCCTCACCTACATTATTGATTGTCTGACTAAAATCCTATTGATTTAAATGTTAATTGCATCTAAGAAATACCTTCATTAGAAACATCTATACTGTTGATGACCAACAACTAAGTGCCATAACCTAGCAAAGCTGACACATATGAAATTATCACACAGAGAAATACTTTGATATATTTTTTATTTGAATTTTAGATACTGCATTTTTGGTGTTTTTGTAGTTGGATTTGGTTTTATATATATTTAGGTATAGATGTGGACTATAATAGCACTGAAATAAGCCTTTGATCAAATGGTGTATATGCTTTTAGATCAAAGTAAAACATACATTTGATGTTGGGGTTTAACTGAAATGAATAGCTCTTGGCTAAAGCTCATGAACAAAGAATATAGACAAAGAACCATATTTGATTTTTAAAATCTTCTGTTACCACCTGCACAAGAAGACATTTGAGCCAGTATCCTCACAGCTAAGGCAGCTGTATCTTATCTGACAGAATTGTTTTCATTTGAAAACTCCATAGTTCCCCACAATAGAAATGCTTGTTTCTGTCCATTGATAGGAGAGGGAAATGGACACTTAGATAAAGATTATTATGGTATAATCAATCTGTTGTGTCCAGGTGTTATTTTATATAGACTGTAAATCAGATTCAATAGTTTTAAAAGCAATATTTCAATTAAACAGGAAAGATTATTTGGAAATATAGAGAAATCCATTTTTAATTAAAGATATGAGACATATAATTATGGTATTCTCTTTTTTCACTATGAATTTTATAAATTCAGATCCAATTAGAAAGGTCATGAAAAACATAAAAACATAAGCCCTCAACATTCTAGAGGGTTAGAAGCTGAAATTTTGGCTTTTTATTTCCTTTCACTTCCACATTGCTTTTTTTTTTATTTTTGAAGTAACTTTCTTGAGTGTCTAATTGTCTAATAGATGTTTATCATTGCAAACATTAAATTGTATTATTAAATGACTCTTTTGTAGTTTTGCATTTAATGGAGGTGCAGATGTTAGGTCTACGAGAGCAATCACACTCCCATTATATTCCATGATTGTGTCCTTAGTGAGTAAACCAAAAGCTTAGTATAAAAAGATGCATATAGCAAATAAAATTGTGTGTAATATACTCATTTATGTGCACATATATTTACATACTCACATGCATACACACACACACACACACACACACACACACACACACACACATACATATTTAAGTAACTAATATTTTGTCATTTTATAGTGCAGTGCAGTGGCTCTGGTAATTGTTTCTATGTGACAATTCAATCCACCCAGAGGCTATATTAGAAGTTCCTTTGTATCTTTTTATGCTTGCAAATGCTATGAAGATTCATTAGTATTGAGCTCCATTACATATCTTTTTTTTAAAAAACTTATAATTTTCTTCATTAATTTATCTCAATCAATTCTAGCCAGCATTACATAAGGATAAAGATGGTATTCACTATATTGTCCTTATTACTAATGTTTTTAAAAGTGATCATTAGTATTAAGAAGAATAATATTTTATGTTTCACGGTAATTCTACTTATATAATATTTGAGTTAATTATGAGGTTTATTTCAATTGATTTGTCCATCACAAGAAAATTAAGTTGACTCTCAAAGCAACATTCTCTGGCAGTTTTCTCCAGATAATATATATTTTACTACAGATAGTTTAAATTAAATTTCCAAAAGTGATGCACTTTAACCTACAGCGTTCTGGGGCATGATGAGGAGCATGTTATTAGTGTATCTAATGCCTGGGTCCCAGCTCTTACTTTGTCTTCTGATGTACCAATTAAATCTGAGCCTGCTTTGGCCACCTTTGCACTAGTTTGACTCACAGTTTTCCCTGACATTTATGCCCTAGAACTTGCTTTTCTACCCAGTGACTTATCTGACATAACAAATTAACACCATTGTTTGGAACAACCTAACATTCAGACATGCAAACTCAGCTGTGCAAAGCAGTTACTCTTGATAGAGCCAACGTCGACCTATCAGGAACAGATGCTAGTGAATAAAACTTCCTTGTTTCATGCCCCAGGCAGTCAGTTCTAAGATGCATTTCATAAGGCTTCTCAAAAGGTCACAGGTGAGATCAACACTAGCCAACCATAGCAGTGACCAATTTGAAAACTCAGCAGTATATTGTTTTTCTTTTACTCTCTGTTCCCAATTCTTGTTCTCTGGAGTGACCTACCAAATATACTTCCCTGTACTACAAGCCTTTGTTTCTGACTCTGCTTTTTCTGGACTGAGACAAAATCTGCATTCAAATACTTTGACAAATATTATATGCTAAACTTTCTCAGAAAAATGCATGAAACGCATTTATTTTAATGAAAGTTTTGAGAACTCTAATAGTAAATAAACACATGAACTTATTTTCCCAAGAATTTTCCAGCTATTTGAACTCAAAGTCTTATTTTCCTCTACATCATGCCTGTTGACATCCTAATACTAAAAATACATTTATAAAAAGGACACCAATAATGTATTTTTCTCATCATTTCAGCATAATTTTACTCCATGGAGCCACGAAAAGTTTCATTTATTATCTTAACTTCTACAGTATTATATATATTGAGATCCGTGATCTTTGCTGTGAATTAGCAAATCGACTCTTATATCCCAGCCATGTCTTTAAGTCCATTATCTAAAGATTCTATAATTGTTGCTTTGCTTGAAAACATCTGCCTCAAATACTGGGCAGAGTTAGTAAAAATTAAGATTAAATTTTTAAAAAGTAAATGAATGAATAATTATGTTCAAAGTCATATGAAAATAATATTTTAAAAGTGCAAAAATGAAAAAAAATCATTTCTGCCCCAGCTGTTACAAATATTAAACAACCAAGAATACCTAAGCAAACAACAGTGTTTATGTTCATTAATAGTGTCTATTTATAATCATGTTTCTTTTCCCTCAGAAACATGAACGGCTTAGCATGCCATCATACTCCCTTAAAGGTATTTGACTTGCTTTGGTCAAAGAAGCATGAATAGAATTGACATCTATTACTTCTTTCCATGCTCAGTAATCATAGAAGTGTGAGCTGACGTGAACAAATCACTGATTCAAGTACCAGTAAGTAGACTTACCCATAACATTTATTTACAAAGGAAGGGGCATGTCAAAGAAACACTGGAGCCAGTGTGAACCTGCTTTCAACAATCAAAGCTGAAAAACTTGATCAACAAAATAAATAATGTAGTATTGAATTACTACCCCAAGTGTAAAATTATTATTATTGTGTCAATGCTAATATAAATAAATGATGACTAAATAGCATAGAAGGTAGGGAAAAAGTTTTCCTTTAATTGGAATTCCAGATGATAGATAGTGTTATAGACTGAATTGTATTTCCCCAAAATTGATACATTGAAGCCCTAAGCTCCATTACCTCAGATGTGACTGTATTTTGAGATAGGACTTTTTAAAAGTTGATTAAGTTAAAATGAGGCCATTAGGGGCACTTTAATTCAACTAGACTGTCATCCTTATAAAAAGAAGACACAGGACAACAGAGAGAGATACACTTGGGGCATGCATACACAGAGACACAGTCATTTGAAGAGACAGCTAGAAGCCTCTGGGGACACTGACCATCCTTGCACCTTAATCTAGGACTTCTGGCCTTCTGGTCTAGAACTATGAGAAAATAAAATTATGTTGTTCAAGCTACCCAATCTGTGAGTTTTTTTTTTTAATGTCAACCCTAGAAAACTAAGATAGAAAATAGATTTGATGGATGACAGATGATGATGATGATGATGAAAGATAGATAGATAGATAGATAGATAGATAGATAAAGATACATAAACAGACACCCACTCTGGAAAGCGAAGTTACATCTTTTCCCTCAAGAGAGCAGGACTTGTTACCAAAAAACAGGACATGAAAAGGGAAAAAAAACAGTAACATGTTTTGGAGAAACCTGGAGGACATTACCTAAAGCAGATAATTAAGATTGACAGCACTGGTGATATCATGTTGATGCCTATTGATAGATGTGAGAAAAGGGCAGTTGACCTCTATGGCATTCTTCCCCACAAACCCATAACTCGTATCTAATATTGAGGAAGCTATCAGACAAACACAAAGTGGTAGACAACATCTCTGCCAAATACGCATCAAAATTATCACGGTCATGAAGAAGAGAACCTGAGAAACTCTCATATATAAGAGGAAACAAAGGAAACATGGCAAATAAATGCAATGAAATATCCTGAGTCAAAGAAGGGAACAGAAAAAGGTATTGGTAGAAAAACTAGTGAAATCTGAATATAGTGCAAAGTTTAGAGTGATGTACCAATTCTGATTTCTTAGTTGTGACAAATATAGCATGGGTTAGATACAAAACTATATACAAACACTCAATCTGGGCAAATGCTGAAGTCCTCCAAATAGAATTGTGACAAATTATGGTTAAGTTTTCACCTGGTGATAATTTACACAGAAATATATTTTTCAAATGACCAAGTAGATTTATATCTTTCTAGTCCAGCTTTCTTCTCTGGAACAAGGTTCATAGCTGAGAAAAACCACATATATTTTACTTCTAAATTTAAGACCCAGTGTTGACCAAATAGAAATATCCTTATTTTATTAACATTGAGAATTTCACAGGGAATGTATCTACGGCTATATGTAATCTCTTGGATGGCTTGTGAGGGCTTAAAGAGATAATAAGTCTTTATCATACTCAGTCTGCAGATGTTTTTTGCATTACTTTGGTCTAATAATTCTACTAAAGATATCACTATTTCCCAGTCACTCACACTCAAAACGTGGACCTTATCTGGACCCCTCCTTATGCAATAACCACATACTTGATTACTTTTAAATATTTCTCATATTTGTTGAAAATTTGTAATGTATCTATTTTTATTTAATTTTTAATTATTTAGTGTGTGTTTACCAAAGAGTATATGCATTTACATGTACATATATAAAAAGAATTAAAATCAAATGAATAAGTGCTTATACTGATTCTATGACTTAACATATTAACATGAAATCAAAAGTTTTGTATGCCCTTGCACTTGAAATTATAGAAAGTTTAGCCACTGTGATAAGCTACTAGCTGTTGGACTTTTTCAAATTTTGAACATAGAGCTACTCCTGCAAGAGACATCAAGTAGCAGTTCCTAGATGTATAGTACAGAACTCTTACTTCTATAATTGGGGAAGACAAATTATTTTCTTTCCTGCTCAACAACTTCTTCCACCAATTCTATGCCAGTTT
This sequence comes from Cephalopachus bancanus, assembly GCA_027257055.1. NCBI lineage: Eukaryota > Metazoa > Chordata > Mammalia > Primates > Tarsiidae > Cephalopachus > Cephalopachus bancanus. Next base: position 1,690,222 of record JAPVLO010000274.1, read on the forward strand.
ATTTTTTTTTTAATCTGTATTCCCATTAAAGTCAGTATGGTAAGTCTAAATGGTAGTAGATTGATGTTATATTATTACCATTGTGTATTTAAGATAAAAACAGTCTTTTGGTCACCATATTCAGACAGGAGTACAATTAAAATAACAAAAAGATCAGATATATTTTCAATAAACAACATATTAATGTCTAGTAAAAATCTAAATTTAAGTCGCTAGAAAAAACATATTTAAATTACAGTTAGCAAGACTTCATTCTGTGTAAGGCAGTGGCTAACATCAAAAAATCAAGTTTCTGCTGGGCTCGGTGGCTCAGCCTGCAATCCTGCGCCTTTGGGAGGCTGAGGTGAGTGGATTGCCTGAGCCCGCGGGTTCGAGACCCGCCTGGGCAACGAGACCTCATCTCTACAATAAATCAAAAAATCAGCCGGACGTGGTAGCGCGCGCCTGTAATTCCGGCTACTTGGAAGGCTGAGGCGGAAGGATCGCCGGAGCCCAGCAGGTCGAGGCTGCGGTGGCCGGGAACGGCCACTGCACTCCAGTCTGGGCACAGAGTGAGACTCCAACTCAAAAAAAAAAAAAAAAAAAAATCAAGTTTCTGGACCCTTGGTGCGGTAATTCAAATTTGCTGGCATCTCCAACATTTTGTAACCATGTTTATTATGTATGTGGAAGCTGGTAAAACTTGGCAAATAATTGATCTCAGACACTATCAATTTTAAGAAACTTTATGTCAATATACCAACAATTGCATTTCTCATAAATGGAATTTAAATATGAAATACAGCACTTTTTCTTCAGGGTGTTAATCCCTTTCAGATCATTTAACTTTATGTAAATATTTAATATATTTGTTTATGCTTATTCTAGATCAAATCTACAGCAATTTCTATGTGGTTAGAATTTTGGTTAGTAAGTCAAACTCAGCAGCATTAAGTTTATAGTTGTGAATGCAGTGAAATACATATGAATAAAACTGCTAATGTAGACTTCCAAAATCACTTTTTGAGGTATTCTATTCCTGGTAGAGAACTTCAATTGGATAGAAATCATCAAGCAAAATGAAATTTTGGTGTATTCATAGAAACCTTTATTCCTCTCCACCCTCAGTTCTGCTATCACATATACTGCATTTTTGCAGAGAAATTAGGATGTACTATTTTTGTAGAGCATAAATTTATGAAGATTGACTCAGGCATGCTGCATCCATTTGCAAGGTGATGCTTTTAGCCACTCACTTGAGCCAGAGAGCAGGAAAGATGAAAGTGAAATAGCTTTCTAGTATTCTGACTTAGGTTTTCAAAAACTGACGTGCTATTCGAAATCCTAGAAAATTTTAAGCACCTATATTCAATATAACCATGCAAATACAAAACCAGAATAAAATGAATTTTTGCATTTTATTTTATTTTAAACATTCCATACTACTGCAATAAATTCTGAACTGGAACTTTTTAATGAAAATACTACCTGAGAGATTAAGACCTGAGAAGTTTTAATATTTATTCTATTTGTTAAATTGACTTGAAAGTTCTCACTAATTTATAGGTTTGCAGTCACCTGATCACGTTCTTAGAATATTATAGGTTAACTAAAATGTTGATTTTTCTAAAACTTATGCATTAAAACATTTTTCATGCAGTTTTCTTTTAACTTTTAACTTTTTTATTTTAAAGATGTGGAGTACAATTCAGGTTTAGATATACAAATGTTCATTATGCAGGTACTCTTTTTGATGAGGTGTGCACCCCTCTCCCCTGGCAGTTTCCCTCAACTGTCAATCCCAACTCCCCTCCCCTGGCAGTTTCCCACTACTGTCAATATACATCATATGTGTGAGTATACCATTGCTTGAAGAATTTGTTATGATAGCCTTTTTTTTTGAAAATAATTAAATTTCCTTATTTAATTTTGAGACATAGTCTTTCATAAAACCCAGATATCCATTTTAATAAAATGCATATTTTAATTGCAGTACTGCTATTTCTGAACCAACAAGACTTGATTCACAATCATAGATTGTAATTTAAAAATCTTTTAATAACTCATATTAAATACTTTTATTCTTATACTGATGAAATAGTTATAATATCTATATTGTAATGCAATTTAGGCTATAAAGATACTCTTCCTATAAACAAGAGACAATATTTTAAAGATAAAATAGCTCAAACTCTTAAAGGAACACAATAATTTGTAATACAGCACATTTATATTTTAATGTACAATATTTTAGCTCAATTTATTGTACCCATAGGGTCAGGTCCCAAACATTTTTAGAATACCAGTTTTTGATCATAGTTTTATGTGATACGGGAACAAACGAAGACCCAAAGAAACGGGGAATACTATCCGTTTTCATGCTTTGATTCAATGAAGAATGGACAACCATGTAGAAATGTGATTGGACATAAAAGGTAGGATCTAATGGTAATACACTGAGTGGAAAAACCCTGCAAGGCCTCTCTCTACAGATGCTTTTGACTTCTCTGTTGTAGCATTTTTTTCTCCAAGGTATAGGGCAGAACGCCTCTGGAAAGAGGGTCATATAATCCATTATGGGACAAAGTATTAAACCTTTATATGACAGCTCTTCCAGAGATGCAAAAAGGAACTAGATCTTGAAACTTATAATTAACTTACTACTTTCATCTGCCCACTTTTTATGATCCATTCACAGGATGGAAGAGACTGGGTTGCAGACTATGTTGAACAGACATTACACCTTTTGCAGAGCAACGTCATTTTTCTCCAGTAAAATATTTTAAAGGAGTGCATGCCTCAGGAACTTATTAATATATTTTATAATTAATTCCATTGTGACAAACATATATAGCTACTGCGTTAAAAATACTACATTCAGATGTGAAAATTTTTTTTTCAATTTTTAAAATTATTTTTGATATTTGAAGTGCTAAAATTAGAAAAGAAACTCCCTGTATATTTGCTTCCAGTTCGAAAAGTAATATTTGCCCAACTCATTGCAGATTCTGGTTTTTTTTTTTAATGAGATTTTTCACTCCCAATTTTGCGGTGGTCATAATATGATTAACAATGGAGACAATTATTATATTGTATAATTATCATATGGCAGGCAATGGGTTACATACTTTGCATTTTTCTCTTATTATCCTCATAAACCCTTATGAGTAAATTTTGCTTACCCTCATTTTACAGATGAGTAAATTGAAGTTTTGTTTAAGCAAATGTAAACAGAGTTGCAAATCAGTAAGTAGTGGTGCAAAAATGTGAAACCACCTTTATATTGCCAAAGTGTATGTCCTTTCTGACAGAAATCTTAAAGGAAGCAATAGCTAACAAATATGACGGAATAAAATATATTACAGAATCTAGTAAAACAAAGCAGAACACAGAAGGGAGAATTCCAGGCACATTGTAAAATGAGGTTAGGTCTGTTGTGAAGGAGAAAAGCCAATACTTATTGTCACTCGTTTTTGCACTGAGTAACACTGATTTAGTATTTTCATAGTGAATTGACTCAGAGCAACTTTCTATAGAGTATCTACAAAACCAACGCATACTTTCTTTTCTTAAAAAATGTAGTGGTAAAAACACATAATTTAAAATATTAAAGATGAAGAAATACATAACAATAGTGTATTCAAAAATTGCTTAGAAAAATGCTAATACAGGGAATATTTTTTATTTTCTGTCTAAGCATGTATATTAAATCATTACTGGGGATGTCTTTTTCTGTGATTTTTGAAATACTTCCAAGCTGAAGAATATAAATTGTGTTTTCTTACATAATCATAGAGTAAAAATTTAAAGGTTATATTTTTCATGCATAAATAATGCAATTTTAGTTTCTTTTAAGAAAATAAGCCGGGCTCGGTGGCTCAGCCTGTAATCCTGTGCCTTTGGGAGGCTGAGGTGAGTGGATTGCCTGAGCCTGCAGGTTTGAGACCCGCCTGGGCAGCGAGACCTCATCTCTACAATAAATCAAAAAATCAGCTGGGCGTGGTAGCGCATGCCTGTAATTCCGGCTACTTGGAAGGCTGAGGCGGAAGGATCGCCGGAGCCCAGCAGGTCGAGGCTGCGGTGGCCAGGAGTGGCCACTTCACTCCAGTCTGGGCGACAGAGTGAGACTGCAACTCAAAAAAAAAGAAAAGAAAACTAAAAGAGGTCTGATTGGAGAAGAAATGCTATGATGTTGTGGCACTAGCAGTAATAATACAATGACAGGATGGGTGACACCTAGAGTTCAGTGGCAGGTGCAGTTATCACAAGTTGCCAACCTAACAAACTGAATTACTATCTGTGCTGCAAACATATTACTGAAGCCCTAGAAATCCCACAGTATTTCTGTATTCTACTACTTATTAGAACAGGAGGGATATACATTTTTTGATAACGTGAAGGAATCAGTCACCACAAATACACATATACATGCACACATCCCACACACAAATGCATGTACACATGTGAGTTTAATTTACATATATTGAGAAAATCTATGGAAGAGCCTTAAATTTAGTGTAAAATCTCAAATATAGAACAAGAGAAAGATAATGTTTCCTGATTCCTCCATGTTTTAGAGCAAATTAATATAAGAACATTGACCAAAAAGCACTGTTAAAATTAATCATATGTGTTATCAATTTTTCTTTATGTAAGTTAGGGCACATATGCTGATGTCTCCTGCAATGTACTGAATGCTTGTGTTTCCTAAAATTTATCTATTGAAATGTAGTATCAAGTAGGGTGAGCTGAAAATTGCCACCCCACCCCCAATACACACATACACACACACACACACACACACACACACACACACACACACACACACACACATACACACACACACACATCCATGACCTAATCTTCAGTGCAATGGCATTTGAAGGATGGCCTTTGGGAGGTAATTAGGTTTAGATAAGATCATGAAGGTAGAGCTCCCAAAACAAGATTAGCTGCTTTTTAAGAAGTGGAAGAGACCAGTGTCCCTTCTTTCTTTGTCATGTAAAGATATAAAAAGAAGATGGCCGTCTTCAAGCCAGAATGAGGGCCCTCACCAAACAATGAGTGCCAGCTGTTTAAATCTTAAACTTGACAGCTTTTAGAATTGTAAGAAATATATATTTGCTGTTTAAACTGCCCAGTGTATGGTACTTTGTTATAGCATCCCAGGCTAAGATAGTTCTTATTTATTCTCCGGTAGTATTATGTTTGGGTCTCTAATCATTCTACAGATAGACATGTAAGTGCCCTAAAATCATAAACCATTAGTATATCTCAATAAAATTTACTGGAAATATTCTTACATGTAGTCAACTGCATGACAAGACAAATTTCTCACATTTACACAGTATGAAAGATTTATAAAGGTGGTTTTACCTCTGTTCCTTTATTTTGCGTCTTTATACTATTTCTGCAAGAAAATTTATTCTATCCATTTTCTAGGGGTAAAAAAACTGAGTTTAGAGAAACAAGAAACTTTCCAAAGTCATAAAGTGATGTATATTTGCATTTTATACAGATATTCATACATTCTTTTGATGCCCTGAGCCTGATATTGATCGCTCTATCCAGTGGAGTTATTTATTCATAAAATGATCTTTTGAGACTTTCTTCAAATGATCATCCAGGTTACTTTTTGTGGTACAGATAGCACTTATCATAACTCAGTAATGATGATTGATTAATTTTTAAATGTTCAATGCTGCCTATTTCTTCTTTTGCTTAGTTTGCTCCTGTGAATAATGTTAAAATGAAACTCTTGTCACTTCTGTCTTGAATGAAGTGCCAACAGAACAGATGTCAATAGCCAGAGTGGGACCTTCCCATATGAAGAAATTACAAAGCAATTTAGAGAAACCTAGGGCATGATCTGGGCCCTTCAGTCAAATCAGGTATAATAGGCTGAAAATTGCCTGCTGCACCAAAGGAAAAAATAAATAAGTCCCAATGTTTGCAATCTGTAAACGTTATATGGCAAAGTTTTTACAGATGAGATTAAGTGAATAATCTTGAGATAAGGATGTTATCCTGGGTTATTCGGTTGAGTGCTAAATGCAATGACATGTCTCCTTATGAGAAAAAGACAGTGGGAGCAAAAAGAAATTTGAAGATGCTTACCTTGAATACTGGAGCTATGTAGTCACAAGTGCAGTCACAAGAAGCAGAAAAACATAAGGAACAGATTCTCTCCTAGAGCCTGTGGTTGGAGCATTATCCAACTGGCACTTTGATTTCAGCTCATTGATCATGATTTCACATTTTCGAACTCTACTTTGAGAGAATAACTGCTGTTTTAAGCCACCCAATTTTTTATTATTTGTTACAGCAGTCACTGGAAACGAATATGTTATAGATATACAAAAGCTGTCAACATGGATATAGTGACTTGTGGCAAAATTTTTCATCTAGAGAGCTGTTTCTGCCCTCTGAGGCCTTAGGAGGCAGGAATGAGGAGTATTCCCTCTTTCACTTTAAGTCTAGTGAGGGGACTTCTGTGGGAAAACTGCAGAGGTCCTGAGTTAAAAAAAAGAAATGCAGGCCCATGTGTGACTCATGCCAGAGAAAGACAAGACATCCATGAAACAAGAGAGAGGGTGCTGCCCCAGGATTTATAGGGTCAAAGGTGGCATGAATGATTCCTGTGAACATGTCCACATTCCTGTAAATGTGGTCATAAATCCATAAGTCTGGTCCAGTTATTCACATAGAGAACAGACCACAAGGGCAATGGGACATTGAACCTAGAAGTAAATCCCACATTCCCTGGAACTGTGAAAAAGTCTCAATTCCCCATCCAGAAGATAGATGCATTTAGCCTCAGGAAATCCTGGGTGATATAGACTGGCTTCTGGCAGCATAAGACCTAACATAAGGATACACGTATTTTTTATGGAAGGTGATATCAGAAAGCACTGGGAGTATGATGAGGAAATATGTCAGGGAAAGGAAGGAATCCTATAAGGCTATGTTAAGAGCAGGAGGCTGCTATAAGCGATTAGGCATTAGCTCTGCTAGGGATATTCAGGAGGCTGGGTAAACCAAACTTCAGAGATATCCCTCATGGGGACACAAAAAAGAATGAGGTATTTAGCCACACACTTCTGTCATTGCTTGAAGGTTGCTCATAAGAGTGTTAATTCTCAATACATCTGGCATGGTTCTCATAGGGTTGAGGTTTATTCAATTTTTTTTTATTTCTTATTGAATATCTTGATCTTGCATCCATCAAAATAAGCTGGCTGCTTGCTAGCTCTCTCCTCTTGACCATCTGGTAGTACCTTACAAACAACAAATATTTTTTACAATTACTTAAAAATATGTTATTATAGAAAGCTTGGGGCAAACTTATGTATATTTTCTAAGCTCCTTCTACTTAAAGGACACAGTATTTTGCCCTGCTATATGGCTGATTTTCTGTGTAAAGTCATAAGATGATAAAATCACTAAAATGATATGGAATATAATAAATATATCTTAAATAATACACTTTTCCTTTTCTAAGTTTAGGAAAGGAAGAAAAACACCCTTAAAAATAAAAATATTTAAATTATTGTGAATATATGCTATGGTCTTAGTTATACTTTGGTCTAATCTCCCTTTCAAACTGCTTTCTGAATTTAAATAGGAGATAATATGTTCTTTAAAACTAGTGTTTACAAATCTCACTCCATAAGTGTGCTGCAAAAATAGTGCAACTGATATTCTTTTCATAACTGGACATAATACATCCCGTTTCTATTTTTCCTAGTGGTATAAACATATTTCTATTCAATAGACATCATCTATTATTTCCCCAGCATTGGACTAATATCCAATAGTGATAGGTAAGGGGGATTGGCAAGGGTTTCCTAACTTAGTTCTTTGTCACCTGTTCTTGCTGGTATTCTCTGAGACATCTATTAACCTACCCAAATCTTGATTATTGGTCCATGTAAGTCACTGTTGTATTGCTTGTCTTTTCTTCTTCTAAGGAATTCCTATGCTACTTGTGGGTACACAGACATCATTCTGCTGCTTTCTCTCCTCACTGAGATAAGAAAATAAAAATTAGGTATCATTTAAGGCATTTACCACATCAATGTTCTTCTCAGGAAGTTGGGAAACATTTGTTTTCCAAGGTCATGTTGGGGAATGGAAAATCTGTAAGGATGTCTTAGACCCATTTTCTTTGTTACTCAGATGTTCTCTTGCTTAGATGTTATCAACTAAAGAGAAGACAAATAGAGAAAGTCGCCCTTTATTTGCAAGTACTATAAACAAATATGACATTCAGATTTTTCTACTGAGTCACCTCCCAGAAACTGAGCCCCTTTCTTGGAGGTCCATAATATGTACTTACTTTTTGTTTCTCTTCTAGCTCTCTTCTTTGATGGTACAGGAAACATTGAACATTTCTGTAGGGGTCCAAATTTTTTCATGTTCACGTATCTTTTCACTTCTAGGTATTGTCTATGCACCAGAGTCCTTTGTGTTTCTTCTTATGGTGGGACTTTTTGAACTTAAAATCAAATGAAAATACTTTATTTCACCCTTCCTGTAATGTTATCTATTTCTTATTTCTTCTAGCTATTCCTGATTAGAAGGACTAACGAATAAAAAATATTTTAGAAAACAACTACTACAATAAAACATGTTGTATAATATTTTGGGAATATTATAATAAGCTATAAAACAGATTATTTGAATTTTCACACTTATTTGATGATAGACTGGTATGCATGTGTGGGAGGAAAAAGGAAGAAGAGGTTAGAAAATTGGTACTTTGAAGGGCAACAATGAGTTGTACATTCTTGCTTAAGACTGAAATTCTGAAATTCTTGCAGCATCAATTCCTCCTTTTCTTCTTTGTATTCCCATTACTTTAGTTAGCGTCTACACAAGAAACAGATACCACAGATGTTGTACCTGGTAGAATCTCCTGGACATGGCTTCCAAGCTTGTGATCTGAAGTATTTTTACAAATGAGAATCTGAAGAGAATGAAGATAAGAAGAAACAAGAAGTGATGATTAACTAACTCTGGTTGTTATGCATGTATGGGAATTTAGTCCTAGAGCTGAGCCATCACACTCCATAGGATGCTGAACTAAATATACATTGAGATTCCTTCCAAACTTGGAATTGAGAAATTCAACAAAGAATGGCAGAATTCATCAGCAAGTTTCTTTTCTTTACTATTCATTATTAAACTATACTTCTTACAGAGCATCAACAGCCTAGTTATTACTGTGTTAAATTCTCGTGTTAAACGTTGTTTATTTTTTAAAAATTTTGTTGACTTTTATGTCTAGAGTGAGCAAATCATTTTATGAGAACTATAAATAATCAGGTATTCATTAGTTGACATCCTTTGAGTATACAATCTTATCCCCTATGGTAATTATTACAGGACTCTTCATTCAGTAATGTATGTATTTCTTCATTCATTTATGAAGCAATTTATTTTAAGGCAATTGCTTATTGTTTATTTATGCCAGACCCTGATAGGGCATTCAGAATGCAGCAATGAGCAAGATATTCTGCTCCTTTGAATCTCACATTCTAATGGGGGAGAAAAAAGGTGGAAAATGTAAAAAAATAAATAAGCAAGGACATTTCAAATAGTAACACATACTATGTAAAACAGATAATATTATAGAGAATTATTTGATTTTGTGTGGAATGATGTCTTAGTATGTTTTATGTTGTTATAGGAGAATGCCATAGTGGTAATTTATAAAGAAAATAATTTTATTTTGGCTCATGGTTCTGGAGTCTGGGAAGTCTGAGCGTGACACTGGCATGTCAGGACAGTCATGTCATAGTGGAAGATACAAAAATACGAGAGTACGTGTGAACAAGAAATCATGAGGGGTCAAACTCACTCATTCTTGTGACAACTCACTTCTATAATTACTACGTTGATACTATTCATGGGAGCTTTGCTTTTATGCCTCAATTTCCTTTTATTAGGTGCCACCACTCAACAGTATTGTATTAGGTATTAAGTTTCCAGCATGTGTATTTTGGGGTACACATTTGAACCATACAAGGTGAGATAAAAATATTAAGTTTGACTTATCAAAGTGATATATATATTTTTAAACATATTTTTTGTTTTAAAATTGTGGGGTACGTTAAGGGCTAGGTATACAAATATTCATCGATCAGGCACCCTTGTTGATAAGGAGTGTCCCGCCATCCCTGATAGATATTGACTACTGTTAATCCCACCAACCTTACCCTCCCTGCCCCCCCATAGATTCCCACCACTGTCAATCCTTTTCTTATAGTATTATGATATATGTTCAAGGTCCACTTATGAGTGAGAACATGTGATACTCAGATCTTTGTTGTTGTGAAAGATCACTCAGTATTATAGACTCTAGTTCCATCCAGGTTGCTGCAAAATTCATGATTTTGTTCTTTTTTTAGAGCTGCGTAGTATTCTATCATGTATATGTACCACATTTTTTTAACCAGTCCTCTTTTGATGGACAGCATGGTTGGTTCCAGGTTCTTGCCATTGTGAACAATGCTGCAATAAACATACGTGTGCAGGTATCTTTTTTATAGAGTGATTTGAGTTCTTCAGGGTATATTCCCAGTAGGGGGATTGCAGGGTCATATGGGAGGTCGATATTTAAAGCTTTTAGGAATCGCCACACTGCTTTCCATGGAGGGTGCACTAGTTTACACTCTCACCAACAGTGTAGAAGTGTCTCCTTTTCACCACATACTCTTCAGCATCTGTTATTTTTTGAGTAATTGATAATGGCCATTGGCTTTCAACAAATGTGCTTCCCTTTATTCCATATTAGCACATTCCAGTTTTTTTATTTTTCAGGACTACAAATTACCTGCAAAATGTACCCACTTTCCCACATTCCCTTTCATTTTACAGTGGTCATATAATTTGTTTCTAAGTATAATATGTAGGTAAGTGGATGTAGGACAATGTTCCTAAAGAAAGTATTTTTTTCCAAGTCAAATTTGAAATCCTTGCAATGACAAAACCTTTTGGACCTTTACCCTCGTTTTTATCATCTTGGAATGATATTTATAAATAGTTAGCCTGACTATTTCTAAACTATTTGGTACTTGAGATGAGTAAATATGTTTGTTTCAGCTATACTAGTTGAGTTTTATATTATTTTCAGTTAAATGTATGTCTAAATGAGAAAGTCAGTAAAGATCTCTGAAAAGATTATACAGAGGGTGCCAAGAAAATGTATAACATTTTAAGAAAGTAAAAAAAAAAAACTATATTAAAATCGCATCATTCCATATGTATCAATAACAAAAGATAAATACAAGTCATGTTTGAACTCTGCAGTTACAAGAGGTGCTCAACATGGTTACCGTCAGCATCCAGACGCTTCTGATTACAGTGAACTGCTACAAACTTGTAGCCTATGAGGCCTCCCAGGTCTTCCTTTGTGCACATCATACACAGTACCACGCGTCTCAAACTTATCACGAATACACGCAATTGTTAGGCATGTTGGAAGTTCTGCTGCATAGTCACGCATCCACTGTTGTTGTACTTCCACAATATTCTGGGATTTCAAGTACCACTTCAAAATGGTCTTGCGACTCTCAAATGACATCTGTGCTTCTGGTATTTTCTTTGACTGCCCTGCCTGTTTCATAGTGATGCTAGCATTCCTTTGATTAACCGTCTTTTGAGTGAATGTCATACTATGCACTGCTACCATAATTCGCTTCAGTTTCAAATAGTAATACATAGTAACATCTCTTAAAATGTGTATACATTTTTAGTACCTCGTTATTTAAGCTAAAATCTGATGAAAGGAAGCAACCTTGAGACAATTTGGCGAGTATTCTAAACTAAGGTGCCACCTAGTGCAAAGGTCTCAAAACAAGAATAAGCTTTGTGTTTTAAGGGCTTGAGGTAAGGAAATAATTTTTACCTTCCTTATGGTATACACATGAAAAGGGGAGGCATAAGACTTTTAACCTTCAATCTAGAGCATTTCTTTGAGAGTCAAAAGTCATTTTTAATTATGTTGAGACATTAGGTGCAATCTAGGACTGCCTTAGGAAAAGTGGGAAAGTTTATCATAAAGTGATAGCATAGCATTTGTCTAAGAACTTTCATGTATGTGTGAAATAGTGTTTTACAAAAATTTATTTTTTAGCTACTTTTAAATACTCAATATGACTATTTTTAAAGTTTGTTTTAGGCCCTCCTTCGGAATTTCTTGTTCATTGTAGTGTGATGTCTTCTTCAAAGTTCTCATCTAAAATATCATGACAAAATCATAACCTAGTGAACAAAAGAATCTCCAAGATTTTGTCATTGGCATTAAGATATTTGTGTGTTCTTAACCATATTTACAAAAAAAAATTAATATAATATGCATTACTTCAGACCATTCTTCCCTTTCTGGTTTAAAAAAAAAAAGTGTCATTGTTTGCTGTAAACTGCCAACCCTGCAATCAGATCCAAATAGCCTTAGGGAACCTGGTAACCTACCCAAAAAGGTTAATTTGGTCAAAAGCTGTTATCTCTGAGTTTTGAGAGGAGAGCAGCAGTGAATTTATGAGTTCTGGTCTTCATGCCATGCCAACAGTTTTGTTTACTGCATTACAGTGTGACTGCAAAATCAAACTCTTTTCTATGAAGTTAGCTGAGATGTGTTTGATACAATATCTGTACAAAAATGTGATCATACAAATGTAGTTGTTGCCACTGTTGATAATTCATTGCTTATGTAAATATAAATAATCATAAGTACATACACTTTTACTATAAACAATTGAATCAAACTGTGATAAATATCTATATGTATATTGATATCTAACTATCAAAAATCTAGAAATATATGTTGATACACATACACCAGAAATATATATACATATAGTTGTGTAAAATCACTTACACACACACACACACACACACACACACATATATATATATATATATATATATATATATATACACAACATAAGTGAACATACATTCAATTTATCTATTGCTCATTAATGATAGGTGAGGTCAAAAGTTCTCCTTGTTTTACATTGTAATAAATGATGATGTTAATTTTAATAAATATTGAAAATAAGTCAATTGATTTAAATTGTACTTTAAGTCTTATTCCAGACTCATTGATATGAAAGTGTGTATGTGTGCATTTTTTCCTGTCTAAACATAGTCTAAGTGTCCATAAATAAAGTTCACTAAGTACACTAATACTTGCATATACTTAAATAATATGAGGCTATAAAAAAAAATGAATGAGAAAGTGCTTCAGACACAAATATGGAGTTATCTTTAGGATATGGTTTTACATCATAAGAGAATTGGAAGGATACTAAACTAGAATTCTCTGGAAATATTTTTCTATATAATTTTGTCTCCCAAACATAAAATTTTCATATGCAAAAATAGAATTGAAGCAAAGAGATTAAAAAATAAATATAAAAATTCAAATAAAACAGAATTTTTTCTTTTGTGTACTGTAAGTAATTGGATAATCAAGTCAATGATAACAGCAACCAGAAGAAAATAATTATAGCAAGACTTATTATGTTAGATGCAATATTTTGTCTCAACATTTATACTGAATTGTATACCAAAAATCAAACTGAGCAAAAAATAAATGTATTTATTACTTTATCTTAGTTATGTTTTTTATGCCAATTTTATATAAATTATGTAAAATGCAAATTAGTAATTAAAACATATATCTGGCATCAAGACTTCTGATATAAAAATGAAAATAATAGAAATACTCATAAACTACTCAAACTGATTAAGTAAAAAATTATATACTGCTAAATATGAAGTGAATATATAAGTATAACTTTAATTTTTTGTTCTTTTCAGAAATATATACTTTCTTTTAATAAGTAAAAGTGGAAATTATAAAGATTGAAAAATAGAAAAACAGAAGAGAAAATCAATAAATTCAAAAACTGGATTTTTACAATTATTATTTTAAAAATTGAAAAACTATACCAAAATTAATCAAGAGAAACAAGAATGAAAAGCTTAAACCAGAATAACCAGGACTGTGAGATTGTTCATAAGGTATGATATGCACATAGTTGAAATTCCAGGAAAAGAAAAAAAATAATGCAATAGGAAAAGATATTTAAAGTAGTAATGATTGAGATTCTCCAAGTTACCAAAAGACTCCACACCACAGATCTAGGAAGTTCACAGTAAGTAATGTCAATATCAAAAACTTATGACTCAATATAATATATTCAAACAGAAATTGGAATCTACGTAAATGAGTTTCAGAGAAGAAATAAATGAAGTCTAATAAACATAAAAATAAACAGATTCGTTTTGGTGTGTGCTGAATCCATAGAGATGTTTTCTTATTAAAGATTAACATTGATAATTTGTGTCTTCACTCATTTTCAAAGGGTAGGAAATATTTTCTACCTTGTTTTGTAAAATCAACTGTACAATGCAACTAAAAACAGAAAAAGAAAACATAATGAGAAAAAAATTCGAGTCAATATTTATCATGTACATTAATGCAAAAAGTCATTAGTAAGACATCAGAAATTTTAATTCAGCATGAACAAGTGATGTTTATCTTAGAAATAAAAGTCTAGTTCAACATTCAGAAATGAATTAATCCACCATATTACACAGTCTAAACAAGGACAGTCATATGACCTTTTCAACAGTTGCAAAATACATATTTGAAAAAAGTCAACATCCATGCACGAAAAAAATCCCCAGAAACATTTTAGTTAAATGAACTGCACCAAGCTTCCAAAGAATTTGTACATAACTATGCAATATCTAAGTTAATATCATAATGAAGTTAATATCATAACGAAGTTAATATCAAACTTAACGATGAAAAAGTAAATAATTTCTGCCTAAGATAAGGAGCAAGTCATCTTAGGCAGAACTTATTTGACATTTGAAAATCCTAAAAGTACAAGACGTAAACTATACATAGAGGCATGCAAATTAACAAATAAAAAAGTAAATTTCTTTCTACTTAAAGAATGTCAAATAATCTTCAAAAAACCTACTGCAATTAATAGCAAAATTGCAGAACAATACTTGTAGACAAAAAGCTAATGGTATTTGCATATGCTGTCATGGACAAAAAAGAAAAAAAAACGAACAACAAAAAAAATTAACAAAGACTTTACCACTAAAGACATATGGATGTCGCCAGGCTCAGTGGCTCAGCCTGTAATCCCGCGCCTTTGGGAGGCTGAGGTGAGTGGATTGCCTGGGCCTTCGGGTTCGAGACCTGCCTGGGCAGCGAGACCTCATTTCTACAATAAATAAAAAAAACCTGCCTGGGCAGCGAGACCTCATTTCTACAATAAATAAAAAAATCAGCTGGGCGTGGTAGCGCATGCCTGTAATTCCAGCTACTTGGAAGGCTGAGTCGGAAGGATCGCCGGAGCCCAGCAGGTTGAGGCTGCGGTGGCCGGGAGCGGCCACTGCACTCCAGTCTGGGCGAACGAGTGAGACTCCAACTCAAAAAAAAAAAAGACATACGGATGTCAAATTGGCACATAAAGAGATGTTCAATATTATTAGTCATAAGAGGAATACAAATTAAAACTATAATGAAATGACACTAGCAACTGTTACATTGGTGAGGAAGGAAGGAAGGAAGGAAGGAAGGAAGGAAGGAAGGAAGGAAGGAAGGAAGGAAGGAAGACATAAACTATATATAGAGGCAAGCAAATTAAAAAATTAAAAATTAAATCCCTTTATTTGAAGGAAGGAAGGAAGGAAGGAAGTCAGTCAAAAGTATAATGTGAAGGAATTGGAAATTTCATACATTGAAAGCAAAATAATATATACACTTTAATAAATAGTTTGGTAGTTTCTTATGAAGTTAAAAATACACTAACCATAATATTCAGCAATCACATGCATAGGTATTTACCCAATACAAATGAAAACTTACTTCCACATAAAAACCTTCATACAAATATTTTTAGTGGCTAAAATCTGGAAGTAATCTGACAAGCTTCCAAATATGGGATAGACAATTAGGACACTGAGTCAGACTGAGAGTAACAGTCATGCTTTTTTCTCTTATTTTGATAATATTACCAAGATATCCTTATGGAAACACAATAGGTGACTGACAGTCCGATGACATCCAGGATAGCTGAGGGAATTGGGGATGGTCTCCCTGCTGAGGAAACCCAGACAGAAGCTCTTGCCTCTTAATGGTACTGAAACACTGGGGGCAAAACTCAAAGTGAAAACTACTAAATCAAAGTGGAAAAAAATGCCTCAGCCCATAAGGTCCCAGTAAGAAAACTTCCTAACTGAGGTGCCAGGCCTAGGGATAATGATATGCACATAAGTATGACTGTCCCTGTGGCAAGAGTGGGTAGAAGGGTGGGTGTGATGCTGAGTCTTTGACAGCAACTCTCTCATAAAACCCTACGGCATCAAGTCTGGTGTGTGGGCAGTTTCCCACCATGAGGCCTGTCAGGTGAAATCTTGTAATTACATAAGGTCATGCCTGAAAGATTGCACATAGGACTTTGAGCTAGAGCTATACCTTTCACAGCCTAGGATCCTGTGGTTGGTGAATTCATAACAAATTCTAAACATCCATACAAAATAATATGAATGAATTGCAAATGTAAACTTTTCAAGGTGAAAAAAGCATAACTTTACATGACAAATTTGAATAAGGTAAAGTCCTAAGGGTAAGAAGGAGAGAAAGAAAGAAAGAAAGAAAGAAAGAAAGAAAGAAGAAAGAAAGAAAGAAAGAAAGAAAGAAAGGAGGGAAGGAGGGAAGGAAGGAAGGAGGGAAGGAGGGAAGGAAGGAAGGAAGGAAGGAAGGAAGGAAGGAAGGAAGGAAGGGATTAGTAGTTGCTAGAATCTAGGGTCTGGGGAGGAGGTAGATGCAGACTCACAAAGATGTATGCGATAATTTTTTGTAATGAAAAATTATCCTGTATTTTTATGTTAGTGGTGCTTACATGACTGTAAATATCTGTCAAAACTTAAAGAACTGTAATTTTAGTATATTTTTTACTTGATGCATATTAATACTTGGAAATCCTAACACAAAAAAATAAGAAATCAAATTTGTGCTCATATTGAAAAATTGTGGATAGAAGGGAGAGGCAGGCAGGGACCTAGACAATAAGGAAATCAATCAGAAAGAAGAAGGTAATATTTCACTATTTATTTGGTCTAAGTTTTCAGTATAAAGTGACTGGAAGATTAAACGTGTTAATATAACTAAACAAACAATAGCCTACAGTTTTTTAGTAATGAATAAAAAATTTTCTAAGTGAGTGATGGCAGTTATGAAAATAAAAATATTGGAAAGATTTATTAAACTTCCCTTGGAAGGCAGTTTGAAACAGTCCAATGAATTTTGCCACTTCTAGAATGGAAATTAAATTAAATTAAATTAAAGTACGTTCTTCCCAGCTTTAGCTACTAAAAGTTGAAGAAATAATGTCAACCCAATAGTAATGAGCATGCATGTGCCTTAGGTTATGATCTGCATTAAAACAAACCATGTTTTCCTGTAGGCATTTTGATTCTAAGTCTGTAACTAGGGATATACATGATTAGTCATGAATAATTGTGCTATAATAGAATGCTAGGACTCTCTCAAAGTAATGGAGTAAATTAAACTATAAAGACATCAACATGAAGGGACTCTTGAGAAAGATTGGACTAAATAAACAAAATAGTAAATTTAATTGATTGAAACACATTAAATATATAACACTTATGATTGTGTCATAACACAATTGAGAAAGAGAAATAGGAAGCAAAAATGTTACTGGAAATTTCTGGAAATAACTAGAGTATCAATTCTTTATCCCCAAACTTGGCAATTTATAAGAGAGAAGTAAACATTCTCTTTCTTTACAAAATATTGTTGGATAAAGAAGAGCTAGTTGATAATCAAAATTGTTCTTTATAGAATTATATCTAAGAAATGTAGAAGGAATGGTAGAATTAGAAAATGATCATCTTGCAAACAGTATGAAATAACTAATTCAGGGGAAATAATGATCAATGAATGAAGCCATTAGGTAAAAACAAATGGCTGTTCTAGTGTTTCTAAAATCTATTGCTGTATAATACCCCACCATTCAATCTGGAAGCTGAAATCAACATTATTTTATACCCTTAACTAAGTAGACCAGATCTATATAAGGATGTCCTTTACAGGATCACATATTGTCAACTCTGCTCAACTGGATGTTGGGCTACACTTAGATGACAACTGGTCTATAAAGTAAAGATAGCCTCAGTCATGTATCTGGGGCATGAATGCTGCAGTTGTCTAGCTTGCCTCTATTCCCCTTTTGATATTTTCTCTCTCAAAGATCTTAATATGCTTTCCTCTTTATTTCATGTTTAATCCATCTATAAAATATTTTTGTTTAAGTTCTGGGAGTATACATAGTTTTGTGTGAGTTCTGATGTGTGTCTTCTGTTATCACAGCAGCACTATTTAAAAAAAAACTTTTTTCCCCCATGACCTATATTATCACTTGAAAGAGTGAAATGTCAAAATGGAATAATTTTAGCTAAGGTACTGCCATTTTAACACTGCTTAGCTCTGTTATGCTTTCTTAGCAAATTACCTAGCTTGCCCTCCAATCATTAGCAAAAGGCAGAACTGGTGTCTGAGAGGTAGCTATTAAAAATTGCTTCGCAACTCCCAGGTACTGATTACTTTTGTATTCCAAGTATTTGTCTTCTAGCCGTAAAGCAGCCCTTCATGATCTACATGACACAGACAGATTCCATCACCATAGCAGCAATTCCTGTTTCACCTGCCCCCTTCAAGATGATGTAAAACAGACCACCACCCAATAACCTTAACAACTTACTCACACCAAAGGATTCAACCTCAAATAGCTGCAACAATGTTTTTGTTAAGCTCTGGGCCAGCCATGTGTTCATTGAGCTCTGGCTGGGCCATGCTTTTCTTTAAGCTTTTACTCCCTCTCGAATCTAGGGGAAGTGAATCTTGTCTCTATCTTTCGAATCTATTTTTTAAATAAACTATATTTTCTATTTATCTTCTATGCAATTCTTTGCATCTTACCTGTGGTACCAGGCTATCCCACAGGCCTAACACCACTGTTAACACATTAAATTTCCAAAGATACCTAGATCTCTTTCTCTTCAAATTGGCTACACAATCATGATTTTATTACTTTAACTTTAAGAAAAACTTTAAGTCATTAACTTTAAGAAAAACTTTGAAGTCATGCAGAATTAATTTTCCCTTATTCCATTTTGTTATTTTTCTTTTAAGCCAATAATATTATCTGACAATTTCCATATGCATTCTTTAACCTGAACTTTAGAATTATATTTTGAGTTTCTATTTTATTTTCTTAAATAGCAAACCAGCATTTCAATTGAAAATATTATTTCTTGTGACTTTCAAATTGAGGAGATTATTTTAAACTACTACTTGTCTGTGTTTGTCTATCTTGTTTTATTTTATTGAATCCAAGCATGCTTTCTACTTCAAGTTAAACTGCTTGCTACGATAAAGTTTCCTAGGTTTTGAAAAGAATCCCCACATCATCTTTAAAGACAAATGGTCATAAACATACTTTCAAGTCTTGCAAACATTCAACACTACTATTAAGTGCTTTGATGTATAATTTTAGTATCTCCAAATTGTTTCCTGGCTTCCCCCAGAGGTAAACTTTTTATATGCTTTGTTATCAATATTTAAAATCAGACTATACTAAACTAAAATTCCAATTTATAAAATATTTTATGTAACACTTTTCAGTACAAATTTTTCATTTATGCTTTACTAAAATTAATTTAACCAGCATTTTACAATTACTACAAATTGTGTATGATACTTTAATAATTTATTAAATATTTTTCTACCTTTTGTTTTAGTTCCTTTCTTCTTCCTAATACTGGGGGTGCCAAAAATATATAGACATGTTTTAAGCAATGGTATCTGTGTATTACTTTTCAAAGTTGGAATTGAATTACAGTGGCAATGTTTAGTATGATGTTTACTCAAAAGAAGGCATTAATTGAATGAATGCTGACATCATCATGCAACAGGTAGAACAGTCAAAAAAAAAACTGGTGGAAGCATAGTTGTTGTTCCAGGAGTGCTAGATCATTCTCAAGGGATATTTAAAATTTGAGAACTTTGTGGAAGTATAATAACAGTGGAAGCATGATTATGCAGCAGAACCTCCAACACACCTAACAATTACATGCATTTGTGATAAGTTTCAGATGCATAGAACTATGTATGAAGTACACATGGAAAGATCTGGAAAGCTTGACACAACAACAAGTCCTGCAGTAGATCACTGTAATCAGAAGTGTCTGGAAACTGATGGTAACCACTCCGAGCATCTCTTGTAATTGCAGAAGTCAAACGTGACTTGTATTCATCTTGAGTTATTGGTATATGAGTATTACGATTTTATTACCTTTTTTCCTTTCTTAAAATGTGTATAAATTTTAGTTTCCTTCATATTTCCCTTAATATTTTATATTATCAATTTTTCTACAATGTTTTGAATAATTATTTTCTTGCTTTTTTATTTTGTTTATATTTTATTAAATTTATTATTACCATTAGTAAAGTTCTTTTTTTTTTTTTTTTTTTTGAGTTGGAGTCTCACTCTGTCACCCAGACTGGAGTGCAGTGGCCGCTCCCGGCCACCGCAGCCTCGACCTGCTGGGCTTCAGCGATCCTTCCACCTCAGCCTTCCAAGTAGGTAGAACTACAGTCGTGTGATACCACCCCCGGCTAATTTTTTTGATTTATTGTAGAGATGAGACCAAGTTGCCCAGGCAGGTCTCGAACCCACGGGCTCAGGGAGTCCACTCACCTCAGCCTCCCAAAGCACTGGGATTACAGGCTGAGCCACCGAGCCCGGCCTGCTCCTAGACTTTTAAGTTCAGCCCTTAGCTTTATTATTTTAATTTTAGTGGTATAACAACATTTCTTACTAAACTTGCCTTGAAATTTGGATTCAATTTTGTTACATAGCACTGATTTGAAGATGCTGTTATTTGAATTTTTAAATAATCCATGTGTTAGTTGAATGGGTATTTCTTCTTTTTGTAACTTTTTATTTTGTTACAATTTCAAACATAAAGAAAAGTTGCAAGAATATGAAAGAATGCTACAAGAAATTTCTGTATACTCTTCACCCAAATTTAACAGTTGTTTATATTTTCTTATTACTTTACTATTCTTTATCTACTATGAAACAACTTTTGGACTATTTTCCTTTCATATCATATGCAGAGAAAGAAATGGAAACTAGCATTTGATAACTAGAGATGTCTACGGCCATATCACCCTGATTGCACTCAATCGCATCTGAAAACTAAAGAGGCAAGTATAGACCTTCTAGTAAAAATGCAGTTGTTAAATGTGGATCCAAAATGTAGGAAAAATCTGAATTCCTGATAGAAAAATGTAAACAATGTTGTTTGCAAAGGGGGGAAAATAGTATACTGTTATTACTCCATTAAGTTGTCACCTTATTATGATTCTCAAAATATGTATTCTTTCAACAATCATTGATTTATTTATTACCAGCTATGTATCTGAATTAAAATAAATAATAATATTACTTATTTCTGAGCTTTTAACCAAAGTATAGAACTATAGATTATTGGATGAACTTTTCAACACAGTTTCATTTAGTGAAATTATTTTTATTTTAATTAATAAGTGTTTAGCAGTCATTTACCAGAAGAGATATAAAGTTTAATTAAAATTATGTAAGTACTCAGAAACTGCCTTGATAACTATTGTTAATAATAATGATAATGATACAACTTGTTGCTGTAAGAAGAAATGACTCACAGATGCCACAGTATATAAATTCAATTTTAATTTTCTCTTTATATGTTTGGCTCAAAAGCACATGCATTTTAGGAATCTATATATTTAATACTCAGTGGTGACTTCTACAAATAATAATTCACAACAAGTGCTTACAATGTTGATTAAGCAGAGACTAGCAAAATCCCTGAATGTTGAATGTTGAACACCCATTACTATGATTTTGAAAGAAAGCAGTAATACAGTTCAATCAATTATTTTGAAATAATTCAAAGAACCAGTGGAAAGCATTAACAAAACCTTACAGTGAATTTTGAATTACTTGATTGTTAATGGTTGAAAATGTTTTATAGAAGGCTACATTTATTAGAACAAATCAAATAATTGTCATCATTAATTGCAGCAAATAAGTTTTCTGCAAACCTTGGCCAATATAGCTGTGTTTAAAATTTTGAATGATCATGTAAGAGTGAAAGTAAGATGATAATAAAAAGTACACTGTTAAGTTTAGAAAAATCAAGCATTATATTGACTCTTTTATTATGTAAAGGCAATTAGTCACATCGTCAGTATTCACTTAGATAAAGAATATGTGTCTATGTGTGTGTGCACATGCATTTGTGCTTGTGAAGGTATGAGCATATTCTTGGAAGATATAAAGACCCTCATAAATTTTGAATGGTGCCTTGATTCCTTAAAAAAAAAATAGCAATGGCAGGGGAGGTCAATAAAAAACTCTTTGCATATCTAAGTTTAGCTAAATTGTCATCTTGAATTTCAAAAACTCCTGAGAAACAAACACTCTTTTTTTTTTTTTTTTTTTTTGAGTTGGAGTCTCACTCTGTTACCCAGACTGGAGTGCAGTGGCCGCTTCCGGCCACCGCAGCCTCGACCTGCGGGGCTCCGGCGATCCTTCCGCCTCAGCCTTCCAAGTAGCCGGAATTACAGGCATGCGCTACCATGCCCAGCTGATTTTTTGATTTATTGTAGAGATGAGGTCTCACTGCCCAGGCGGGTCTCGAACCCACGGGCTCAGGCAATCCACTCACCTCAGCCTCCCAAAGGCGCGGGATTACAGGCTGAGCCACCCAGCCCGGCTAGCAAACACTCTTAATATATGGCTTAGCATTTATCATATTCTCTCTCTTTATTAAAGTGTTACTAAAATGGCTATGGATCAACTGAATGTAGACATTTACTGCAGAATATCTAGGTTGACATTAATTCACTATCTATTCTAGCTATGTGATATTACACAATTAGTTTACGCAATATTTTAATTGCTTAGAAACACTTATTAACGACCCAATCTGTGCCGGAAATTTTGACAGATGTTGAAGATATTTCACATGCTACTGTATACTCAAATGGTAGAGAGGGAATGAGGTAACTGTCTCTTCTTTATCAAAGCACTAATTCTGTCATAGGGTTTCACCCTCACGACTTCATATAAACCTAATTACTTCCCGATGACCCCACCGGGGAGAGAAGACACAAACCTGTAATTCCCAGCCAAGGATTTGTTAAGGCTTGTCTGAAAGAGCCAATAAAAGAGAAAGAGAAGGAGAAATACCTTTCCACAATGAAGAAGAAAGTCTGTTTTCTTTGCACACCACAGCTAAATTAAGTCTGGAGCTTTCCTGAAAAACACTCCAAATAGAACGGTCTAAAGGAGAAAAACCGCTTAGCACAAAAGGAACACATTTATGAAGTAAAGCCCAGGAACTGAGGCGTAACAGAAAACAGTCAATTGTTGGGGGGTAGGGGGAGAAACACCACACCAAACCAATAAAAATTGAAATTGGAGGATGTCACTGAGAAAACTCAGTCAAAAGTCATAAAGAGCATTTTACATCAGTGCTTCCTAAATGTTGTACATGCTAGCTACCTGAGTATCATTTTAAAATACAGAATCTAATTCAGTAAGCTGTAGCAAACTCCAAAGTACTGCTGATATTTCTAGTCCAAGATCTACACTTTGGATCACAAGGCTTTAAAGAAAATGGGTTGGCTTTCAGTATTTACCAAAACCAGTGAAACCTGTACCAGACTCCACCAGCACTACCCTTATAAATTCTGTGGTCCCCTTCCTACTATTCTATCTCCCACAGTGCTAGATCCCAAAAGGGTGAGGAAATCCAAGTTAATGAAGGGTAAGAACTAATAATATGTACAAAGTTTATGTAAAAACAACAGATAACATACGGTTTTAGGCAGAAGTCTATCTCAAATATTAGTAAATAATTATTATTAAATGGAGTAGATTCTTAATTACAAGTAGTTTCTTAATTATAGTTTCTAAAGAATTATGCCATTAAACAGAAGAAATTGTAGCAAGAGCAATTTCTTGTTACATGTTTCACAAATCAAAAAGCACATAACATAATGGAATCATATAATGACCAAAAAAGTTCCACTTGGTTAAATGGCTTTGCACACAAAACTACAAATACAACAGGATCATAATAACTAAATACAAATAAATAAAAAATTTGGTAATTATGTCACCAAATTTTTATTCTTGATACAAAATCTTAAAGTCTGAAAATTATGCATTTATTAATAGTAATTTCTTGTTTAGTAGAAGACCTCCAATAATAAAATTAATTTAATTACTCTTGATTTTATGAGCCTTACATTATGTAAATATTTTTAATTTATTTTCCATATTTTTATAATCTTAGCATTGTATAAAACATACTTTTTTTTTTTTGAATTGGAGTCTCACTCTGTAGCCCAGACTGGAGTGCAGTGGCTGCCCCCAGCCACTGCAGCCTTGGCCTGCTGGGCTCCGGTGATCCTTCCGTCTCAGCCTTCCAAGTAGCTGGAACTACAGGCGTGCACTACCACGCCCGGCTAATTTTTTTATTTATTGTAGAGATGAGGTCTCGCCAAGTTGCCCAGGCGGGTCTCGAACCCGCGGGTTCAGGCAATCCACTCACCTCAGCCTCCCAAAGCGTGGGATTACAGGCTGAGCCACCAAGCCCGGCCATAAAACATACTTTTTAAGTTAAGAGCATATCGTAGACTTTTTCTATATTTCCACAAATGTTAAAATTCTCATTTTAATTATAAAAAATTTTAATCTTCTTGAATCTGATAGAAAACAAAACCAAACACCTCCATATTTCTACAATTTAACAATTATTGTGACTACTTGGCATTTTCACTTCTAATAAAATTTCTAATCATCTCTCATGCATTTGCTTGTGTCTGTTCATTTCATATTAGCAAAAATTATATTCTTAAAGAAGCAGCAACATATCTTGCTTTGTCTACTTGTCATAATAACCAATGTATTTCTAAAAAGAAGAACATACGTTTTCTTGTAGTGTGCTATTTTTATCACATCTGTACCAGCATAAAATATTTTTCTAAGTTTTCTGGGCAAAAATGGGCAAATAGGCAGATAAATAATCTGCCATTTTTACTATAATTCATATATTTTTAATTACTGATAATATTAGTATTAACAAATGAATATTCTTGTTTAAATTGACATTTATTAACTTATATGCATAGTATACATTTCTGTATTATCATCTCAGAAAACTTGAACCTTTTGTTTGTTTTTTGAATCAGGGTCTCAATCTGTCACTCAGGCTGAAGTGCAGTGTCATAATTATAGGTCATTACAGCCTTGACTTCTGAGCTCAGGCGATATTTCTATCTTGGCTTCCTGAGTAGCTGGAACTAAAGGTACACATCACCATGCCCAGCTAATTCATTTCTATTTTATTCTTTTTTTTTTTGTAAAGACTATGTCTTGCTATGTTGCCTAGGTTGGTCTTGAAATCCTAGGTTCAAGCAATCCTCTCACCTCGACTTCTCAAAATGCTGAGATTACCGGCATGAACCACTGCACCCAGCCTCAAAGATTTTTAAGATCTATTTTTTGGAAATATTTTATATAGTAAAGTGACTTAATGATAACCTTTAAATATTAAATATTTCTACTTTGTATAACTTAGCTACATATCTAAAAGTAACTTCCTAAAACATTTATAATAAGAGACTTTTCTAGAATTAAAATACAAAATGAATGGGTATGTTATTATTCCCCTCAAATGATGACTCACCTTGTAACAATATTACTACCTATAATAGAGAGAAATGGTAAGGAATCTGAAGTTAGATTCTTAGTTTTATCATCTTAAATAGTGGGGTTTTAAATATCAGACGGGTGAAAATTACTTGTGAGATTATTTCAGATGAATCTTTCATAGTGCACGAAGGTGCTGCAGGTGCTGGCTCAACAGTTTTCATCTGAGTTTGAAATTCTTATGAAACCTTAAGCCCATTCCTGCCTTGAGGAAGAGAAGGAGAAATTGCAGACTTTAAATTCACAAGGTGCCTGGGGCAAAGATGAAACTTAATTTAGCCAGTCTTATCACTCATGGTAGACAAAGTCAAAATTTGAAGTTTTATTTTTATAATAGTACATTAAATTTTTTTGAATTAAAAAAAGATAAAACTGGGAAACAAACCTCCATTTTAGACTCCTAGAGGCATTTAGGCATTATAGAATATATATAATGAACCAAATCTTAATGAAAAAACTTTACATAGTACAGTTTTGCATAAAATTTTTACAAATGTTTCATTTTAATAACTCCTTCTGAATATAAGAAATAATGTTTGAATAGTACTTTCATAGTTCAGTAAAAAAAGTCTATTTTTACAACAAAAAAGAAAATAAGATTTTTAAAGATGTTACATACTGATAGATTTCTTTTCCATTAAATAATAGTAAAGAATCAGATGACAATATTACAAGTATACCTCTATGGTGTAATAGAATCTTGGATTTCTAACAATGCTATCTAGAAACTAAGGGCCTTTAAAATGCCATAAAAACTTTTTTCAGGAGATTAGCATGCCAAAAATTTACTTGCAGTCCCTGTTTTCTCATTTTTAAACATAAATGCAGAAATATAGTGTACTTTAGAAGAGATTAGTTTATTGCTTTCTTATGGTGATGAGTTCACCGTTGGTGACAGAGCCTGGAGCTCTAGTGTCTTGAGTGCTCTCCATCGTCCATGCTTGGCTGCATCGTGCCCCATGTTCACAATCTGTTTAACCATACATTTCTCTGAACTGTTGAACTCTGCAATGCCCAGTCTACAAATATACAATTAGGTTGTCAGAGCCACTCTTATTTGTCCTTATCTTATTTGTCAAGACAAGTGCACTATTTATCAGTGAGCTCCTCTAGTGCACTGTAACAGCTAAAGCTCCCCATGGACTTCTTACTGACACTCTTTTCCCTTCCCCAGAAGCCCACTTTAATTAAACACAGTTGGCCCAAGTGTGAGAGACCTCAAATCCCACCAGGAATTCCTTATCATGTAAAGCGCATACAGTTTGATTTAGACTGCTTCCTAAATTGTGTCTATTTCAGTATATTATTCCCTGGAAACTTCATTTTTCTCCAAAAGGGAAGTTGCATTTTTATAGTCCCCTCTTATCCACAAGGGGTACACTGGAAGATGCCCAGTAGAGGATGCTTCACAATCTGTGTACACTATGTTTTGTTTTGTTTTTTCTATCCATATTTATCATAAAGTTTAATTTATAAATTAGCCAAGTAAGAGATGAAAAATAACTAATGAAATAGAACAGTTAAAATAATATACTTCATTGATGAGAAGGTCCCAAACGCTGTAAAATATTTTAAGATGGTTTATTCTTGAGCCAAAAATAAGGATTTAAGCCCGGGTACCCCCATCCTCAGGACGTCCTGAGAAAGTTTCCACACTATGGCCAAAGAGTGGTTTGGTTATATACACCTTCAGGAAGATGGAAGTTACAAGAAAGCATAAATAATGCATGTGATATTTTTATTGGGTTGGCCCAGGAGGGAGGGACATGTCCAAGCAGGGACTTTCAGGTCATAGGTGGATTCAAGAATTTTTTGACTGGTCATTTTGTAGTTCTTAACTAAGGATTTGGGAAATCAGTAGAGGAGATGCTTCATTAAGATAAAAGGGGTGGAGCCGGGCTCAGAGGCTCAGCCTGTAATCCTGCGCCTTTGGGAGGCTGGGGTGAGTGGATTGCCTGAGCCCGCGGGTTCGAGACCCGCCTGGGCAGGCGAGACCTCATCTCTACAATAAATCAAAAAAATTAGCCGGCTGGGGTAGCGTGTGCCTGTAGTTCCATCTACTTGGAAGGCTGAGGCAGAAGGATCGCAGGAGCCCAGCAGGTAGAGGCTGCGGTAGCCGGGAGAGGCCACTGCACTCCAGTCTGGGCGACAGTGAGACTCCAACTCAAAAAAAAAAAAAAAAAGGATAAAGGGGTGGTAAACTCCAGGTCTGTTGATATGTAGATGAAGTTAAGATGTTTTCCTGAGACAAAGGGCAGAAAGTCTTTAGATTTGGTGGCAGATGAGTAGATGAAGTTTTATATGTGAAAAGTCTTCAGAGAGGATAGATAATTGTTTTAGAAGGTTGCCTGGGATGCTGGTAATCCAAGAAATGCTTTTTCAAGGCCATAAGACACTTTCTTGTTTGCTTGTTTATTTTTTTGTTTGTTTGTTCAATATATATATTTATTTTAGATTCAGGAGTACACATGCATATTTGTTACATGGGCATATTGTGTAGTGGTGGAGATTGGGTCTCAGGTAGCTCATTCCCCAGGTAGTAAACATTGTGCCCCATAGGTAGTTTCTGAACCCTAGCCCCTCCCCACTCCTCCCTCCTCCCTTACTGGAGTCCCCAATGTCTGTTATTTCCATCTTTGTGACACCTTTATCTCCTACATATGAGCAAGAAGATGTAGTGGGTGTTTGGTTTTCTGTTTCCTAGTTAAAATAATGTTTACATTTCAAACTAAAAATAAAACAAGAATTTTAAAGATGTTACATGATGATAGATTTATTTTCCATTAAATAATAGTAAAGAATCATATGGTAATATTACAAGTATACCTTAGGGTTTATTAGAATCTTAGATTTCTTTTTTCTTTTTTTTTTTTTTTTGAGTTGGAGTCTCACTCTGTCGCCCAGACTGGAGTGCGGTGGTCGCTCCCGGCCACCGCAGCCTCGACCTGCTGGGATCTGGCGATCCTTCCGCCTCAGCCTTCCAAGTAGCTGGAATTACAGACACGCACCACCATGCCTGGCTGATTTTTTGATTTATTGTAGAGATGAGGCTCGCCAAATTGCCCAGGCGGGTCTCGAACCTGCGGGCTCAGAGAATCTTAGATTTCTAACAATGGCCTCTAGAAATTAAGGGCCTTTAAAATGTCATAAATAACTGTTTTCAGATCAGCACATTGAAAAATATACTTGCAGTCTCCCAGGTTTTTTGTTTTTTTTGTTTTTTTTCATTTTTAAACATAAACGCAGAAACTCAGCGTACATTAGCAGTGATTAGTTTATTGCTTTCCTATGGTGATGACTTAATCTTTAGTGGCAGAGCATGGAGTTCCAGTGTCTTGTGTGCTCTATATCATCTCTTATGCCTTCTTTGGCATCTCACCATTGCCAGAATCATGACTCCCATGCTTTGGGGCCATTATTAAGTAAAATAAGTGTTACTTGGACACAAGCACTGCAATGTGATTGACAGTCAATTTGATAACCAAGATATCTCTCAAGTGACTACCAGGAGGGTAGGTCTCATTAATGGTCTTTCCTTCAATATTGACTTCTGCAAATCATAGCCAGAGGTTAAGTGAATTATGATATATTAGATTATTTTATGACTTACATATGTTTGCTAGTAAATTTTTTAAAATGGCAATCCATTGGACTACTTTCAAATCACATATTATTCTTGTTATATATTCATTTATTCAATTATTTGTTATCCCACACATATTTTTTGAGAACTTACTAAGCGCAAGGCTGTGTTCAAGGCACTGTGGCTGCATCATTGAACAAAACAAAACAAAAAACTTCTTCCGTTCTGAGAAGGTGAGTTGACAGGGAATTGATGGGGTGAGCTGTTAGAAAAGCAATTTGAAGCCGGGCTCGGTGGCTCAGCCTGTAATCCCGCGCCTTTGGGAGGCTGAGGTGAGTGGATTGCCTGAGCCCGCGGGTTCGAGACCCGCCTGGGCAGCGAGACCTCATCTCTACAATAAATCAAAAAATCAGCCGGGCGTGGTAGCGCATGCCTGTAATTCCGGCTACTCGGAAGGCTGAGGTGGAAGGATCACTGGAGCCCAGCAGGTTGAGGCTCCCGGCCACTGCACTCCAGTCTGGGCGAGAAAAAAAAAAAAAAAAGAAAGAAAAGCAATTTGAGCTTAGTTTATGTTGAACATCATGATTTAATAGGTATCTTATGTATTGT
This sequence comes from Cephalopachus bancanus, assembly GCA_027257055.1. NCBI lineage: Eukaryota > Metazoa > Chordata > Mammalia > Primates > Tarsiidae > Cephalopachus > Cephalopachus bancanus. The sequence continues at coordinate 1,720,285 of JAPVLO010000274.1, forward strand.
AATTACAATGCAGTGTGGTTATAAATAATGGTTTTATTTTTCAGGAACTCATTGGTGGTTTTCTGAGAACATTTTGAATCATAACAGTAGAAGAAAGAGCTTGTTTAATGGGTATAGAAGACAGACTAGAAATAAAAGAATAAGAGTAAGCTATGATGAACAACTTTTTCTAGTCATGTTGTTGCAAAGGAGAGAGAGAACTGAGGAAATGCCTGGACAGATGGTGTGGTAGACAGATCTCAAATTTTGGTTTGGTTTAGCTTTGCTTTGTTTCTAAATGGTAAGGGGGAAAAAACTATATATTATAAGAGTGGGGATGTTTAGTGGAGAAGAAAAGTGATGATGCAATAGAGAAAATGGAAAATTGCTGGGTCAATAGCCTTGAGAAATAAAAAGAGTAGAACTGGTGTATAGTAGACGAAGTGGTTTTACATTAGAGCATGGTTAGTTTCATCAGTAGAATGCGTGAGTAAAGATCCTGGTATGTAGGTAAGGTTAGAGTGAAAGTTCACATAATTCCTCTTCAGTTTTCTTAGTGAAGTATGAAACTTCCTTTATGTAAAACTAAAATAAACATCTTACTGTATATCTCTTTGGTTTCAAAATATATTTTTCATTTTAATGATTATTTTGTTAACATTGTTTTTATTCTTAATATTTCCAGAAGCTCACATTTCAAATCAAATTAGAGTAACATAACAGGGAAGTACAATACCTCAAGATACTTTTGAAAAGTTGTTCCCTTGCTATTAACCGTGTGATTTTCAGCAAGCTATTTAAACTCTCTGAGTCTCCATCACTTCATCTGTAAAATGGCAAAATAAAAATGAATAAAAATTTTTTTAAAATGCCCCATAAGGTTGTTGTTAGGATTTACTAAGATACTGTTCAATACAAGTCCTTCATACAATGTCTAACAATAATATAGCAGTTACATTATTATCAATTAAAATGCAGAGGTATTAATATTGAACTATATATACAGTTTGCTAAGTTAAAATAAAAAAAAACACTCCCTACAACTATTTATTCTTATTTACCCATGTCTCCATTTTAGTAGCAAAGCTGTCATCACTGCATGACTTAAGTTTTATAGATTTAACTCCTGGCGTTTGTCTTCTTTCCTTCCTCTGTATTGCTTGTCTTGGACACTCAGAAGCAATTTTTCATCACTGGCATTAAGATGTTGCTTCTTTGCTTGAATTAATAAATTACAACTAACAAGTCTTTAAAATTAAGGCTTCAATAAGAAATCCTAAGAGATACTTCTTTTTAAAGAGTTATCTTCCTTACCATTTAGTTTGAGTCTTTATTTTTAGGTTGAAAACACTTGCTCAATTATCTTCCTAAGTATTAGATTTTTCTTGATGTACTTGGTGTCAAAGTTCTCTCTCTAGCTGTTGTTCTACCTTATAAAATACTTTGCCTTGCCAAACTTTTACTTCTCCAGGTAGCAAGAACTAATTAAGGAAATAGGAAAGAAACTTGGCACTTCTCTCTCAATTCTCTTGTTCCAACATTTCTTTGTTTTCTCTCTTTATGAGGAAAGATAAAAAATATTGCACTACTTGGGAACATAGGGTCTTACTAACCAAACATATTTCAGTTTTAAAAGGTTTTCCTACTTCATGTTATCTTTGTATCTTTGCTCATTTTTTTCCTTCTCAAGAATTTACTTTTTTATACTTAGAATATTTTATTTAAAATTTCTTTCCAATTTGAAATGATCTTTTAGTCAACTTCTTATTCCCTTAGTAATACCCTTGGCAACTTCAGATAAAAACTTCAGTGTCAGGTTTATTTTTTCTATTTTTTTATTTTTTACAGTATTCCAAACCTAATTTAAAAGCACTAAATGAAGAGATGAAACAATTTTCACAGTAAGTATTTAGTTAACTAGTTATCATTATAGCGAAATAATTTTTTTACATTAAGTATAAATCCAATGTAAGAGCTGATTAGAGATATACGGTATGGCTAAATAGATTTTTGCAGATAGAAATTAGGAAAATATTGTCTGCAATCGTTATATTCAAATGCAGAATTACATAGGGAGACAGTAAGCTCTTCACAAATCAGTTTAAAAAGACTTAATAGTGAGATATTTTCATGCGCACTTGAAACAATAGGGAAGATTTGGCTTGTATGCAGTGGAGTTGGGGCAATATTCTCTTCGACATTTAGTATTTTAACAAAGTTATGAAGGTCAGAATAGAATAAGCTGTGATGAGGGGTTTGCATAGTATTGTTTTTAATGAACAATTTCCAATAAAGGGGTAAAATATATATATATAAAACTCGCAAGATATAGGTATATAAAATACACATTCACAATGCATGTACACACAAACACACATGCCTATAAATATATAAAACAATTATATACATACGTAGTAATGAACAAATACTACTTTAAAAAAAAATCAGGATTAATGTGTTATATTGTAAATCATTTTCAATTTTCTGGCAAATTAGTTAAAATGCATCATTTAAAAAGGAGGTGAAAAAAGAATAGTGCTTTCCTCTTGTGCAAAATAGAAAACCAAATAATGTGAGCAGAAACACAAAGGAAAAATAAAAAAGTATGATACAATGAATTATATAAAATAAATCTCAGTGCTTATGATTGCTCTCTATGTAGTAGTAGAAAAAGAGTGGACTGAATGTGGCAAATATCCACATGAGAAAATGCTAATAGCATACATGATAATTTCAAAATGTATACAAGAGGTAGGGAGGACAATATCTGAAAAGAGACAAGTGTGCAACGACACGAACATCAAAACAGGGTAAGTCCTGCAGATGTGAAAATGGCAGCCAAGACTGAGATTAAAGAAGGAAGCCTAAGAAATTTCCAGTCTAACCACACTTAAAGATGAACTGGAGTCTACATGTCATTGGCAAATATTTCAATGCTGAAACTTTGTTCTGCAGAGAAGAAACTGTCAAAGCAGGTCCAGAAATTAAACAAAGCACCTCTTTTCCTGACACAGAGCGACGCTCTTTGGTTTGAACCCAGCTCCAGTCAGTGTATTGCCCTGTGTCCCACTGTTTTGCAGAAACCTTAACTACAAAACATGGCAAGGGTGATGGATTTGTAGCAGATGGAGGCATTGCCAAAACATCCAAAGCTTTGCTTGCTTCTGTGTTCACATAGGAAAGAGGAGGAACAAATGCCAGCAACAATCGAACAGTTCTTAAAGCAGGGAAAATAAACACTGAATTGAAAACTGTATCTTGCCAGAACAGATGATCAAGAAATTAAAACATCTGATGGCAAAATGCTGTGTCCAGATGGCATTTATATCTGACTTCTCAAGTAAAATAAAAATGATGGATAGAAAAATTACCATTCCCATGGATAATTCAATTTTCTCTGAAATCTTGAGAGGTAGACATTGCAGAAAAATTACAATAAAAAACTTTTTATAAATCATCTTGGAGAGAATATAAGCTATTTAGAGATTACAAAAGCTTTCTTCCTAAACTGTTAAAATACTGTACATATTTGCTATGCATTGCTAATAGATTTTGATAATGAGAAAAAATTAATCAAATCCATTTAATTTTGTTTTACTACCTGGTCTATCATAGTGATCATTAGTGTTTTCCACCTACTATTTCTGGCTCTCTATATAAGGTAGAGTTTAATTTTTCGATTCTGTCACTTTAAAATTAAAAAAATTTTCTTTGTAGTGAATAGTTCGTGTATGTCACAAACATATTGGTAGAGAAATATGTGGCTGTACTGGGAGAGGACTTGTGGAAGTTTGCACCTACTTTCCTCTGGGTTTTGACCTGTGTACCTTTTTCTTTGGCTGTTTTCGCTTTGCATCTTTTTTGCTGTAACAAATCATATCCATGTATCCATGTATACAATTGTATGCTGGGTCCCATGAGTACTCTTCTCAAGTGACTAAAATTTGGGGTAAGTCTTGTGGACCCTGGCTTGATGTCACTTCAGATTGAGGACTTTTTAATTTTTATTTTTTTAATTTTTAGAGATGGGACTTTGCTACGTTACCCAGGCTGGTCTCAAACTCCTAGGCTTAAGGGATCCCTCCTTCTCTGCTTCTCAAAGACTGGGATTACTGACTTGAGCCACCATGTTGAGCAAAAATGAGAGCCTTACAGGCCAGTTCATGGTGTTGCATGTTCCCTTTTCTGTTCTAGAAATTATGAATACATGGATTACAGACTCCTTCAGCCTGGAAATCTATGTGATAGTTTTATGAAGCAGAGTACCATACTTGCAAGACACAATGAGATCTTTGTTGTATTAAATCATAGAAATTTTGGTGTTAAGTCTGCATAAATGTTCTGTCTAATTCAAATATTAATCAATAGAGTCAGGATATTCACAGTATACTTACTGATGTCTTCAAATTATTTGGTTTTACAACATAGTGAACAAATTGTATAGAATATTATCAAACAGGATTTGGGCAGTTGCAAAACACTTAAGTGACATGTCTTGACTATATATACTAATAAAAACTAGAAAACGTAATTTTCTATCCTAGAATCATTAGGTGAGATCTCTATAAGGTCCAATGATTTTCTGAGGCACAGTACATCACATATCATAATTCTAAGCTTAGAGTACATTTAGTTTGAGCTTAGTGGACTAATCAAGTGAACTCACAGATGTAAATAAAGTCTGAATCTAAATATGTAATTAGGCCTCAAGTCTACATGTGGAGGTATGAGCCTAAAGAGATTTGATGCCAAGTCAGGAAATCAGGGTAAGGGGTTTCAGAGAGAGAAAGAGAGAGCTATCACAATGTAGCTTTATAACATTGCCAAGGAAGTTAAAGAGACTCATCCAGTGAAAGTCAGAGTGAACCAAATTAAAATAACAACATCGTCACTGACCTGCAGTTAGTCTCCAGGAAGCCTGGGGCAACTCGCAGTAGCACAATGAACAAAAGTTTGAAGACAGGAAAATCATACATCATGGGAATAGGGAAGAGTTTACCAATGGCTGTGCTGTTGCCATTTTAGGCCAGATCATTATTTGTGGTATGGTGCTATCCTTTGCATTGCGAGATGTTTAGCAGCGTATCTGGGCTCTGTGCAGTAGATGTCAATAGTATACTTGAGTTTTGACAACTAATCATATCCCCAGACTTTGCCAAGTATCCCTTGGGAGTGGAAGGCGAAATCAGCCCTAATTGCAAACCACTGTACTAGAGCATAAAGCAGAAAATTCTTCTTAAGAGAAAAAACAAGACAAACAAGATCTGCTTAGAAGTTAGGGCTTCTGGGCTCATGGACAATGAACTAGCACAAAGGAATTGGATAGTGAGAAAAAAACCCATAGCCTATGGAGCAAAACTCTGGAAGATGGAATACTAGATTTAGTTTCACCAACAGACAGACAAATCTAGGAACCACAGACTTACTATACTGTCCTGAGACCAGAAATTGAACCAGAATATCAAATGGACATAAATGTCCATGGGAGGTTGAGTGGATCAGTCAGATCATTACAGAAACATGGTAGAAGGCAATTGGGTAGACCATGACCTAAATAGCAGGCCTAGTGCTTTTGCTGACTTAGGTCCTCTCTTAGTTTTCAAGGAAAAACAAACAAACAAACAAACAAACAAAAATGCTTGTTTGTTTTCTGAATATAGAGCTACTAGGTTGCCTGCTGTGCTTTTGGAGGGAAGGATAGGACTGGAGGTCTCTGAAGAAAAAAATATCTTCTGATCTTGTGCCAGGTGCTTCCAGGGTTTCCAGGGCTTGGGGTCTTAGTTACTCTCAGAGACACTTTATGCCGTTCTTTTGCCAGGACCTAGATTAGTGACTTCAATAATCAACACTCTTTCCTTTCCTCTGCTATTGTCAAACAGCTGAGAAGAAACAGATGTTTCAGAGCAGTGTGATATTACTCAGAGCCCTTTTCTTCTCCCCTGTACTGAGTCAGAACCTAGAAACTTGATTTCCCCTGGATCAACTTGAGTTTATGCTCCCTAGTGGCAGAGCCTATCACTTTGTCCTGATACTGTCAAACCTAGGTCACTCAGGAATTGAAATTCTACCTTTGTAATTCCCTTCACCAATCAAAAACTTGGTGGACAGTGGGTGTTCAGCAAATGCTTAGGAGATAAGTAACTATAGTGTGTTTAACTATGTGATTTACTTACATTATCTTAAATCCTCACAATCTGGGTGTTTTGTATCACCATGCCCGTTTTGCAGATGAGGAGCGGAGGCTTGCTGAGGTTACATCAGCTTCCTAAAGTTACAGAACTATTACACAGTAGTTAAATATGGGATCAAACTCATGCCCCTTTGTGCTGAAGCTCGTGATAGTTAAATATGGGTTCAAATTTATGCCTATCTGATACCAAAGCATGTGCTTTTCCTTGCTACTATTGCTTTTACCATAAAGTACCACCACAGTGGTTCTCAAACTTAAGGGTGCATCAGAATCACCTGGAACCCTGATAAAATGGATTGCTAGGATCCACCCCAGAGTTTCTGATTGAGCAAGACTGGAATGGGGCCAGGATTTTTCATTTGTAACAAATCCCCAAGTGTTGCTGATATGTGGTCAGGGAGTGCCACTTTGGGAACTCTTTATCTAATGAATGAATACATTAATATATATTTTTTAAAGACCCTTAAGGGAGAAGTAAAAATTCACTCTTAAAATATAGTCATGTATTTAAAAAAATACATAAGAAGTAGCTCTTCCACATTGGTCAGGCAGAACATAATATATGGTGATATATCCAGAAAAGTTGGGAGAAATTAGGAGAGGAATCCGAACAGAAATGTAGGTTATCTGTGGCATCTACAGAAACAAGGAAAAAAGGAGAAAACATCAAACATGAGGAGCTAAAAAATGAAATTAAAAGATTCACAGTTTCAACAAGTCTGAGTTCTTGCTTATATTTTTACTTCTTCTTAGCATCATAATACAAAGTGGCATGTGAAACAAATAAAAATTTAATTAATCTGTGAATAAATGTAAAAGTAAATAGCGTTGCTATAAGTCTACCTCTTTAAAAATGTTCTCTCCCAAGTCACTCTTTTAATCATTGCTTAAAGTATTATTAAATAAATATTTGTTGAAAGCCTACTCTGCAACAGATACTATTTTAGGTGACAGAAAATTAGAGGTTAAAAAAATACACTAATTCCAAGGCCGCATGCAGAAAGTCTTAGAAGTTTGCCTTTCATTTTCATTCTGACCTCTTTATAAATGTCTTTACTAATTTTACCCTGCTGCCTTTTTTTCATGAATTTGTCAGAGTTTATCTACTTCATTAGTTTTGTTAAATAATCAACTTTTGAGTTACCATTCATCTTCGTGATTTTTTTTATAATCATGAATTTTTAGTCCTAATCGTATTCTTTCTGTCTTTGACCTTGTATCAATTTACCGTGTTTAAGTATATATTTAGATATATTCAAACATACATCTCATTCAAATATATGTTTACATATTCTTTCATAACAAGTTCAAGACCTGTTTTAGTAATACACTGATTGTCAGATCTTCCCAGTGAAACTTCCTTTTATCATTAATATATTATCCTCTTCATTATAATAATGTCTTTTATTTACATTTTTACTGAAAGTAGATTATGTCAAAAAATTATGACATTGGCTTATTTGTGGTTATCTTGTTTTAATGTATATGTGACTATATATATATATTATACACACATACATGTATAGATTTCAAAAAGAGACACTATATCTTCTGAGATGGTCTTATGTACAGACATTCTTAAGAGAATAGTCAGCGAATGTGCAGAAAAGGGAGTTTCAAAGATAATTCTCTCTCGATATTCGATAAACATAGAATAACAGTTTTCAGCTGTTTGCCTATAGCACTTTAAGTATTATATTCTGATTTTGTTATCATTAATAAGAACACTTTGACAGTCTACAGGATATGAACCTTGCTACACTACTGACTTCATATGCTAATATTCTTCCCCTTGCTCACTTTATTCTGGCTTAATTGGCTTCCCTGCTGTTCCTGAAATGCACATGTCTCTTTCTCAGGGTCTTTGCACTACCTGTTTCCATTCCACAGACTACTCCTAAACCTCAATTCCTTACCTATATGTCACTTAATAAGGTCTATGATATCCATTGCATTAAATGTCAACCTGCCTGTGACAAACTTCATCTACCTTTTTCAATATCATTTTTCCCCATCACACCTTTGACATGCCTTATAATTAACAATTTAAAACAATTTTTTTTTATTGTAGCATGCAAGTTACTTGACTTTAGGCATTCGTTGCTCTTGGTTTTTCAGAATACAAGTCTCTTATTTGAATACCTTTTCCCTTTGGAACAGTAAGAATCCAACTCCTATTTTTAAAAAAATTGCTGAGCTTAGTTGACTGTGGAAAGCGAAAACAAGAAAAAAATTGAATAAAGGTTAAGGTATAGTAACACAATAGAAACTCTGCTACAACGGTTACTATTTCTTCTTTGCTAGTGGAATTTGTCAAAAAATAGGCAACTTGAAAAGGTAAATCCTTTTTCTCAAAATAATTCTTTTTCTTCTTTCTTGAAAATCCCTGGGGATGTTACAGTCAGAATCAAGGACCAAAGAAGGTTCTCTTTTGCACTTTAGTAATTGACTTCAACTACTGTTAAAGAATTATCTTTTGTTCATGCTTTTCTTCCTTTGGTGACACATAAATCTTCTGAAGTAACTTGAAGTATTGTGTGGGTTTCAACTTTTGGACCTTTTCTTATTATACAAAGCTTTGTGGCTTAAATTATTTGTCAGTGGTGAAGATTATATGCCAACAGGTGAGAAACCTGGTTTTCATACGGAGGTCAAATATTGTATGAGGAGCAACTGATATAATCAATCAAACACAGCTAGAAGAAATTATTTTCTATTTTTTAAGTTGTATTAATGCTTGTTTTTCTTCTTGAAGATACTACATAAAATTATTGATGTAAATTAGTTTATCAGGCAATTTTACTAGGTGCTTTGGAATAGATGAGGTTTATCTTAGGCTGTTTGTGCTGCTATAACAGAATACCTAGGACTGAGTAATTTAAAATAAACAGAAATATATTGACCCATGACTCTGGGCAGCCAATATCAAGGCATCAGCATCTGACAAGGCCATTCTTACTCTATCATTCAATGGTAGAAGATAGAAGTGAAAGAGAAAGGAAAAGAGAGGGAGAAAAAAGGAGTCCAGAGTCACCCTTTTACCATTAATACACTACCCCCATAATGACATTAGTTCATTCATGGGAGCAGAGCCTTCATGGCCTGATCATCTCTCGTTAAGTCTCAACTACCAAGAATGATGTATTGGAGGTCAGGTTTCCAGCGTATTATTTTGGGGAAACACATTCAAACTACAGCACGGTTATAGAAGCTAAATATTACTTTAAAGATTTATTGAAGAGAAATCCTAAGACTATGAGCTAATTTTGTATGTTATGTATTTATGTTTATAGTAATATTTTACATTTTTTATTTCAATGGAATAATATAGACTATTCATATTATAAACAGCTCAGAAAATATGTGTGTATTTGTATATATGTATGTTGTCTCAAAAGATTTAAATCATTACACGATGTTTAAAATAATTTATAATTTTTATATTTATAGACATATTGCCATGGGAAATATTTTTCAAATTATAATAATAAGGTCATATTTACATGACCTTAGATTTATCTTTTATTTTTTATTTTTTGAGTTGGAGTCTCACTCTGTCACCCAGACTGGAATGCAGTGGCTGTTCCCGGCCACCGCAGCCTCGACCTGCTGGGCTCCAGCGATCCTTCCGCCTCAGCCTTCCAAGTAGCCAGAATTATAGGCATGCGCTACCACGCTGGCTGATTTTTTGATTTATTGTAGAGATGAGGTCTCGCCTGCCCAGGCGGGTCTCAAACCCGTGGGCTCAGGCAATCCACACACCTCAGCCTCCCAAAGGCATGGTATTACAGGCTGAGCCACCGAGCCCGGCTGATTTATTTTTTAATAAGCTAGAAATATTTATCTTAAGTAAAGACCAGTAAAAGGGGAAAAATGTATGAATTCAATATAGTCAAATTGTTTTTGCTCATTTCTGACTGAGATGTACTATTTTCCAAGAAATAACATCGAATTGAATTTTTCCCATATAAAATGCATTTTTTATTTGTGTTTTTAACAATATAAAAATTCAAATATGTGAGATTTTGGGATGCACAGATGCTTTACTTATTTGTTTTTATTAGAAAGCGATGATTTGTGAGAAGGTGGTGCTTTTGCCACAAGAATAGCTAACCCTATGTACAGTTCAAAGACAGGAGAACTGAGAGTCCTATTTTATCACTGATTGGTTGGTTGATTGACTCAGTATTTGATGAGAACTTTCTGTTCACAGAGTACTATGTTGAGTTCTAAAGATTTTTAAATGAACAAAGTAAAAGGCATAGAAACCAAGGAGAATATATTTAAGTAGCAAGATATAACAAGTGTTGTCAAATTATACATAATTTGCTCAGGTAATTATCCTCTTGTAAGTTTTGTATTAAATTTACTTTTGTGATATAGAAAGGGCATGGCAAAGTACCCTCAGCAAGTCTCCTGTTTTGTGTACCTGTGACCTAAGAATGTCATTTATATTTTTAAATGGTTTCATTTAAAATGATTACATAAGTAACTATATAATATGCTGGGCTTTACTACTTGGCCCAGAAAGTTTATCATGGCCCTTAAGAAAAACATTTCTCACCTTGATATAGATACAAATATCTAATTCCTCCCAGGCAGCCATTGAAGACATTATACTTTCTCTATTTCTGTCTCTCTCTGTCTCTGTCTCTTTCTCTCATATTGCATACATCTATACACACACATACATACACACACACACACACACACACACACACACACACACACACACACATATGCACAGGAGGTCTAAGAATTAAGTTCACAAACTCAGCCTAGAAAAAGTGTTACCTACCTCATTGCTGAAAATCACTACGGTCACCTTCAAAGTACTCCCTAAAACTATGAACTGAAGCTAGCAACTAGTTCACCCATGAAAGCAATTTTGGAACTCTCTTTAAGGAATGGTCATGTGAGTTCTCATCATATTTCCCTTAATGTCCTGAATGTCATCAAAATTACTTCCTTTCAATGTTTCCTTTATCTTCAGGTAAAGAAAAAAGTCATTAGGTGATTAGGGGGGTGTTTCAATACAGCTATTTATTTACTGGTCAAAAACTCCCACACAGACAGTGCTATGTGAGTTGGTGCATTGTTGTGATGCAAGAACTCCTTTGGGACCACTTTAGTACACACCTTTCTCATGCCAATATTTTCAATTAAGATTTTCCTGTTTCTCTATCAATATTTGTTCAGTCTGCTGTGCATCTCATAGTCAGCTGATGGTTTTGATACATAACTTGACAAATTTTTGCAATGTTTTAGTCAGTTCTGATCATTACTGGCCATCCTGACCTCTCTTTACCAGTGATGCTTTCTCTCCCCTCAGAAAAACATTTAATCCATTTACACTGCCATTTTCTTCATGACATTATCCCCATAAACTTGTACTAATATGTCCCTGATTTCACTTCCACTCTTGCCAAGTTTTGTAACAAGAAATGTAATGTGTGTTTTTTGCTCTAATTCAAGTTTTGACATTCTTACAATGGCAGAAAAAACATGCAACAGCAATAATGAACATCACTCTGCAAGACACTGCCACACATTGGCACAAACACAGTTGTGAGACACTGATGTACCAGTGTTATGCAACCTCACTGAGTCATTTGTACGGTGCTGCCAATGTAAGCACAAGATAGCAAGTTCATAAACTTAATTGTCAGATCATATATACACTGATTTTATATATATGTATGTATATATGTACACACACACACACACACACACACATACACGGAGAGATAGAGAGAACTCATATGCACACAAAAATAAATGTAAGCAAAGCAATTCACAGAACTTTTATAGTCTAAACATGTGTTATAAATATATATCACATATACTTGCTTTGTCACACACTTTTCACTTAACAGAATGTTTTATTTTCTCATTTATGTAAGTATTGTAGGATAATTTGGTCTTTGGTTGTCCTATGGTTATATAGAAAAGGCCGATATCTTATTGTTGAATATTTATATTGATTCAAATTTATTTCTTTTATAAGTATCATTGTAATATCTTCTTGAATGCATTATATTTGAGTGAAATTCTAATTATATTTTCAGAATAAATTCTCATAAATTATATTTCTTTACATAATCATAGAAATATTTCAAATATTTTGTATAGTATTTTCTATTATCCTCCAAAATGGTATACTAATCTTCAAGAATGATGAAACTATTTTAAAGCTATAACCTTTGGTTCTGAAATCATTGAAAAAATTTAATTGTCCTTTTTATCTTGGTATTTCATCATATATTAGATATATTTTATCATTGGCATATATCCATTACTTTATGAAGAAAGCAACATTATTTTCAGTCATTCTCGACTTGAGTTTATTCCTTTAGATAACTCATTTTGGGCAGTAGATTATAAAGCAACACTGATTAGTTATTCTATCTTCTAATAACAAATAACTTCTACATATCTTTATCAAACAGATGAATCAAATGGGAATGTGATAGTCATCACCATCTTTGCATCTTTCAAGTCTTTAATGGAGGACTAATCTCTACCTTTCTCCCAAAATGTAGCATCACTTTTGACACATTATCTTAGTAAGGAAGGGAAGTTCTAGGAATTTCCATTGGCCCATTCTATCATATATGGGTTAGAAAAATTATACAGAGATTCTGCAAATTGTTGAGTAAATATATTCTAATTGTACATTTACAAATTAGAGAAATAACTATAAGATGTATTCTCAGATTTAATGGGCCTATAGTAGTTTAAACTTTAGTCAAAATTTAATTTATCACCTGACAGTCACAAATGCCTTATTTTAACTGGTATATTACAATAGTAGGAATCTCCATTGTTTCAGAAAAAAATATCTAGAAATCTTTGAAAGATGTAGGTTTTTTTATTTCCTTGCCTCAGTGAATAATCAGAATGGCCCTAGAAACCTCTTACAGAGTCTTGGAAGACAATTTTTAATATGTGCTTATGAATATGTTTGGGGATCATGTCCCAAGTGACCTGGTCTCATCTTTAGCCAAAGGGATTCAAAAGCTGTGAAACTGGTTTAGGACTGAAAACTTGGTAAAAAGCAGTGGGTAACTATTGGGATTATCTTAAGTCAATATTCTGACCACCCAACCAAAACGAGACATTTTCCATTAATATATTAGTACCTTACCCACATATTGAGTTTTGAGAAATATTATAATCAATTAACTACCAACCAAGATGTCTGCCACCATTGCTTTATCCATTGCTCATTATGATAAATCATCCCACCTGGTCTCTGGACACTAAACATTGTCATTAGTATCTGCCATTCTGGAACCCTTTTGTTCCTCATATGAATCAATTCAAGTTTTTAAGAAGCACAAATTGACATATAATTAGAACTGCAAGAGATTTACTGAAAAAAACACCTTTGAAATATAAGAGGCAGGTAACCAGAGTAGGCAGAGATAGCTGTCAGACTATAATGCAGGTGTGACAATGGCTGTAATAAAATAGGTAGAGGGAACAAGAATTAAGTAATAAGGGCCCTAGACTGTAGTACACCTCTGAGAACATTTTGGCCAGGATGATGGGTAAAGCCAGAGAAAGAGATTCTTTGTTAGAGACATTCCACACAATGCAGAAATGGCTGGTTTTGAACAACATACTGCCTTGCTTAGTCATTGACTGGGAGGAACCTGCAAAAAACCTGCCTCAGGTAAGTTCATTAAAGCTTTTTTTTTTATTTTTTATTTTAAGCAAGAGGAGACAAGTGTTCTCAGACTGGAGAGGGTGGGTGCTTAACTGGAAAAGGAGGCTCAAGTTAATTCCAAATTTCAAATTCTCATTTTATTCTGGTTACATCTAGATATCCACATTTTCAATCTCAGAGTTTGTGATATCAATTTTAAGTGCCTAGTTGGCTAAGCTATTATCACCAGTTTTTAAGTCAAGTACTAATCTAGGTATTATGTGAAGGTATTTTGTAGATGACTTAAGTTCATAATCATTTGACATTCTGTAAAGAACATTATCCTAGATAACCTGAGCAGGCCTAATTCAATTAGTGGAAAGAATTTAAGAGCAAAACTGAGATTCATGGAAGAATAATAAATTGCACTGTGGACCATAGCTCCTAACAAAAAGTTCCAGCCCACCCCTTTCTGACAGCCTGCCCTGTGGATTTTGGACTTGCCTATTGAATCCTCACAATCACATAAGTCATTTTTTGTTGTTGTTGCTATTTTTTGTTGTATTTTCTCGATCAAGCCTTGGCTGACACTGGGTCACACTCCTATCACAACAATGCCCTAACTTTCACAAAAGATATTTGGCAAGGCAATTCAACTAACTTTGTAAAGCTACAACCAACCCAATTAAGTTATTGGGTTGTCTGTGTTAGTGTGAAATTGACTTTGTTGCTTCAATAAATAAAATATTGTTTTAGAGATGTGACTTTACCTCAGAATTTAAAGTGCTGAGATTGCCATTTTCTATGTACTGTACTCTAATGCAATCAATTGCAATGATCTCACTTCACCATTCTAGTCATTATCATTACTGTCATAATGGTCAAATGAAGCAGCCACCTGTTCATCCAGAGACATCACAATCAACCACAGATGATAATTGGATTAATTTTGATGCCACTATATGTCAAAGATTGCTAGTACTATTAATGTCCTTTGGCAAAGAGCTCATCACAATATTCAAGCCCAAATATATAAACCAATCCCAGATGTCTACTTGGAGGTCTATTTTTTGGCCCACTGTTGATACTATATTAATTTCTGTGTTAATCAGGTAAGACAACTCTCACTAGTTATTCCAGAATTGTTAACCAGGTTTCAGAGAATTGTAAATAGGAACCATTGAGGTATCCAAGAAATGGTAAGAGAAGGAGATAGATATTGCCCAGAGTTTAAACAAAGAAAGATGCAAAAATTATTATAATTTATTTGCTTGAAAGAACCCACCACCACTTGAAAGATCACATTGCCCACCTTGATTGTGCCTTGGGTGTTTATTGGAGGGAAACTGGTGCTGCGATCTCTGAGGATGGTCTGCTGTCTTATCAGCAAAGATGCCTTAGGGGCCTCCATGTGACTATGACCAAACTTTCTAAGACGGAGGATCAGACCATCTGGTGCATCATTTCTGAGGGGGTGAAATGAAATGAGTTTTTAAGTGTGTAAAAGATCAGCAAAACTGCTGCCATCAGAGCCAACTGTTGCTGCTCCAGGAAGGAACTGTTGGGGACATGCTGTTGGTAACAAGAGAAAACAGGAAACTTTTCTCTTAGTGCTGCCTGTTACCAGAACTCAATAAGGACCCAGTTAGAAGAATAGAAATATAGGTTTTGCAGAATTCCAGCTCCAGCATCACAGATTTAAGCAGAGAAGGCTCGGTTTGAAACTGGGAGTCAATGACTAATAGCAAATACATTGGCTAGTGCTTTACAATATTACAAAAAAGGATTTATACTTGTTTCTTGGCATGGGGTAATTGCTCACAGAAGAGAATAGGATATATCCTCAAATTTGGGGTTCCAAATACTGTCTTTTACTAGTGAGATCCACTGTTATAGCTAAATTGTTGCTTCAGTTCCATTAATCAAATATGTATTTCTCATTTATTATAAAGCTAAATCTTATTAGGTATTATTACTGTAACTCAGTGAGAAGAGGCACAGGCAATTTAGGGACCTCCAATGAGCAATATTTCTTATCAGAAAAGAAGTAAAGTCCCAAGACTTGAAGCTGTCCCATGATCTCCAGCTACTGGTTCTTAAGGACAAAAATGTAATATACAATTCTTTTGTTAAAAAAAAATGGTCATGAGCAAATGATGCTGAAAAACTTAAATGAAAGAGAAAAGTTTCATAATTTCCAAATGAGAACAAATTAGAAATCACACTATTTTTCTGTGTCTTTAATAATGGTTATAAAAATAGTCAATATGCAGGAAGCTTTTGCTAGAACCACTTTAAGTCTATGGTTGTGACTCTAAGAATATAATGAATGTTCAATGCATGGTAAACTTAAGAAAGAAACTCAATACTTGATTTAAGAGATTGCAATGAAATGTAATTTCAAAAATATAAATCTAAGGACATGTTTTTTGAGACTTATGTTTCAGGTGAATTGGGATGTTCTGCAGCTTATTCAATAGAACTGAAAATATAAAAAGAGATAAATTCTGAGATATATTTGTAGTCTTATCAGATATTGGAGTACCCAGGTCTCATTCATCGTAGTGATAGCTGGTTATAATGAAATATGATATTTCATTTAAAGATAATAGTATGGGAGCCTCACCACATCGGAGTTCTGTTCAGAAAACTCCTGGCAGGGGAGACACTGCCAAACACAAAATGTACTATACTGAACTCTCCGTGTCATTATCGTTGGCAATGTAATGAGCCAGCAGCTAAAACGGATCACAAGCTGATTGTCTTTTCTTTCTCTTGCAGCAATTTTTGCTACAGGGGAATATTATTTACCTTCAGACAGTGCTGAATTCCAAATATTCTTCTTTCCCAAAATAACACCTTGAAAAGATTCCACTTGCCCAGTGAGACAGGAGACTCTCCTAAGCCAATATTTTTAAAGTTACATATCATGACAGATTTTAGATAAATAGCATATTTATCAACATTGATCATGAAAATAAATAAACATTTCATTTAACAATTTTTTTTAATATGAAGAAACTTTTTTATTTATCCAGTATATTTATATCACTGTCTTCTTTGTGGAAGTATTATATCTCAATGTAATAAAAATCTGACTAATAACTCTCATGTGCCCTAACTTAATAATAACAGAGGAGAAAAATAATCATTTCTCATCTTTTTGGTACATTTTTTATTTTGAATAATTATATGTTCTAACCAGAAAAAAAATGAAACTATTAAAAGATATGCCAATAAAACTATTCTTTCTTCTGGTGTTGTGTGAGTGTGTGTGTGTGTATGTGTGTATGGAAAATATTTTCTCTTTAATTCCATGGCTAAAGAATATTGCAAGTAAGTAGTAGAAAAGGCTTAAACAACAATTTTAAAAAATTGTGCAGCTGTACCATAAAAAGTAATTTATTTGAGACTAAGTTAAATTTACACTAAAAATAAATTGGGGTTTAGTAGAAAATTTACAGTAACTGTTGGAAGAATAATATGGAAAGAAGAGTATAAACTCAAATTATTGTTACATAGAAATAATCATTTTGTTCCCCATAAATATTTTTAGCATCACATCACACTATTCTGTGTTCCACATGATGTTAGAACCACCTTTATTTGCTCAACAACTGTGTGACTTGGGCAATTTGCAAAGTATCTCTGTGTTTGGCTTCCCTCAACCGTAGAAAATAGGAATAATGATGAATCAAATATATTAGTTTGAGAATTAAGTGAGACGTGAATTTGCTTCTTTTATTATGCTTAATAAATATAGATTCTCTTATTCATATATTTTGGTTAGATACATATCAGCTGGATCTACCTCCCTCAGCCTTTATTTTACTTTCATTTAAGAAAGACAAAAGAAAGAAAAGAAGAAATAGAAAGTCGATTTCATAAAGTGAGGCAGTTAATGAAGTTCAATTTCTTGTGTTTTCAAACAGCTTGTGTTCTACTCCAAAGCTCATAACAGAGCATCAGAATAAAGCTGTTTGGTGAATGCAGGGACTTTCAGGCTTTTCCAGTCATGTGTGGTTCCATGATGATCTAATTTCATCTTGTACTTCAATGTTTACTGTCCTAGGGGCAAGCTAGATTTGTGCTATTGGAAAAAGGTTAAATTATTGTCTGCATTCTATAAAGACTGTAACACTAGAGATGAAACTCAAGCCATTTGTTCTCAGAGTTGTACGCAGCTTCTACCTGTTCTTTAATGCAGTTTTGTAAATAGGAGCAGAAGTAGGTCAATGAAGAAAAGACATAGGTTGATTAGTTTCCTGTGTGGAAAGCATCATGAAAACCCATGCATATCTGACTTGAAAATTGGCTTAAATTCACAACATAGCATTCAGCGTCCAAAAACCAGGCAGTTAAAGGCTTGCTGCCCTTAGTTGTAGACATGCCTAAGCATTCAACTCTGCCAATTTCCAACCCACGCAGTGACTCTTGTACTGTAACTAAAAAATGCAGGTGTATCCTTGTACATGCCTAAACTCAATCCCAGGTTGAACTATACAGGTCCAAAAAAGCAAATAGAAAAACTATTTTCTTTCCTTTTATTTCCACTCACTATATTAAAAACAGGACACTGATGTCAATATATTTTATTTCACATATTTTGAAGAGATAAACATCAGAATTAACTGCAATTAGACAGCATGTAACAAATTAATCATAGCGCTTTGGAATACTTCCAAAATAGTATTGGAACATAAGTGTTGCTAAAACTCATGGACAGAGTGTCTTCTCCTTTCAGATGATCTACACAATCCTTAGAGATTTCTACTAATGCCTGTCTTATTCCAGACTGTGATCACTCTCATCTTTTTCACCTACATTTTACTTGGTCCTCAACTACTTCTGGTCTTAATGTCAGAAAAAGCAGCAAGAGATTTTCATGTTGAAGAACGCTGTATACTTTTCATGTTCTTGTATAGTTATAATATACATTTTATTTTAATTTTGAGGATTAAATGTTGTGTATGTCAAAGAAATAAGGCTCTGACCATTCCACCTGGGCCATTTCATAGGTTGCATTCACAGTGAGTGAACAAACTAGGAGGAAGTAACTGACATCTCCTTCTCTGACAAAGAGGCTTGCTTACTCACTGCTATAGAGTGACAGATTTCCCAAGCTAAAGATTGCTTCCTGTAACACAACCCACTGTGTGTGTAGGTGTGTAGGCTAAACTTTATTCTCTCGGTAGGAACTGGATCTCAGAGAACTAACGTTAACATACCATCACTCCAGTTACAGTTTTTTGTCTTTGACTCAGGAATCTCTTGTTTTCACAAAACTGTAGTTTGAAAGTAAGTTACTTGGACTCTTGCAAGTTTTTCATGTTAAAGGCAAAGGATACTTCAGATATTCCGCATTTTTCCACTTTTAACGTATAAAACTTCATATATAATGACTAATAGTTCAATCCAGCATGCACATTCTGTCATGATTAATAGCAATGAAAACTGTTCCGAAAATAATTATTCCCAAGGAATTACATAAATCACCCATAACCCATATTACTCAACTAATAAAAACTGTGACAATAATATAATAATAAATTATGGCCACTAGTTATTAAGTTATACTTCTTAACTTGAAGTTTGAAGAGTCACATTTTTTTGTTGAGATTTATACAAAGAAAATTTCCTTTTCAAACAAAGTTTGGCTATATATTCATATACTTAGACCTGCCTTCTATTCTTCCAACCTTACCAATTAGAATGTATATCACATTCTGATGAGTCGGGAAGGTGGCACTCGAGCCATTCAGACTATGTGAGTCTCTGTGTGAGAGTGAGTGTATGAAAAATTTTGTGTGTGTGCTAGTGAGTAAG
Source organism: Cephalopachus bancanus (assembly GCA_027257055.1). Classification (NCBI taxonomy): domain Eukaryota; kingdom Metazoa; phylum Chordata; class Mammalia; order Primates; family Tarsiidae; genus Cephalopachus; species Cephalopachus bancanus. Next base: position 1,739,931 of record JAPVLO010000274.1, read on the forward strand.
TGGGTGTGTGAGTGACTGACTGAGCGAGGGATAGGGAACTAGCAACCGGGGCTCTCCTGGTACAGCAGCTAGTGTCACAGTGGTTGGACTTGGACCATAGTGATTCCCGGGGCACAAACGTCGAACACCATTTTCTGGGTTTTTTTTGTTTTGTTTTGTTTTGATCCTTTTTTTTTTTAAATCAACAAACTCTCCCTGGGAGGAAAATGCTGGGAGAGAATGTCTAAGCGGGACTCGTGAGCAGGTCACCAGGCCCCTGGTGCAACAGCTGGTGCTGCAGCTTCTCTGCTTTGTCCCTGGCTCTTCCCAGGTCACAGAAGCGGTAGTGCGCCATTTTTTTTTTTTTTGATGAACAGAAGTTTTCCTTTGATTGAAAAAACAGCAGGGAGGAACTATCGCCCTAGACTCTCCCTCACCATTGAAGCAGGAGACAGATTGTTCTGGGCTTTGCCTCACCACTTCAGCAACTGGCAGGGGCTGCAGATGGAGTTCAGCAGCAAGTTCCCATGGAAGAGGACAAAAGAGGTACCCTACCACCATCTTGAAGGTGGACAGGAAAGTGCTCCAACTTGTTCACCGCAGACCAACAGACCTGATCTCTGTGACTGGTAGATCAACTACTCAGGGACTAATTGTGACCCAGAGGGAATATCCTGAGAGCATAACCTTCAGAGGGATCGGATGAGTGCTGAGTTCCAGGCGCCCCACCCCCTACCCTGATCCAGCCACAGGACAAAGAATATGGCCAGAAAAGGACAAGGAAAAACTCCAAAGAGATCAGTGGTGAGTCCACAGCTGACACAAATCCCCTCCTCCCCAGCAATCCTCTGAATGTCAGACCCACACGGGCCACGACTGAGAGGGACAAACCTAGGCAAAGCCAGGACATCAGTCATCACAGGAGAACTCTATTCCAGGATAGGCCTGGCTAGGACACCCCTGGTGAGAGTACATACCTGGGAAAGAGACAATCCCATACCTACCCATGGGAGGAGATTTGCCTGACCATACCAGAGTGGGAGTGGAGATCAGCAGCCCCACCCATCTTCACTGCCCCTCCTCCTTCACTGCTTCATTTCCTGAGGAAAGAGTGAGAGAGGTGGCTCTGCAGGAGAGACCTGATTAGAGGAACAATTACAGAGCCTGCCTCAGAGGGAAGGTTTTCTATCTTATTTTAATTTTCAATTTTTTTAATTTAAAAAAATTTTAGACCGGTTCTTAGTTCATCTATTTTTAAAATATTTGCCCTTTGTGCAAGAATGTGTATGTGAGGGTTTGATCTGCAACCCCCCCAAAAAAAGTTTTGTTTTCTTTCTTTTCTTTTTCTGTTTCTTTCTTTGTTGTTTTCTGTTTGTGTGTATGTGAATGACTGAGTGTTCATCTTTCGATTTTGTTGTTGTTGATTATTGTTCTTTTGTTCTACTGGATTTTTTATATTCATTTTTTTATAGCTTAAGTGTGTCAATATATGTGTGAGGCTCAACCTAAATACCTTCCTTTTCTTTTTTCCCCCTTTGGTCTTTCTCTTTTTCTTCTTTATTTACTTTGTGCTAGGCATGAGTGTGTGTGTTTAGTTTTCATTTGTTGTTGTTAGTTTTGTTTCACTTTGTTGTTATTCCAGTTTGTTTTGGGGTGTGTATATATTGAATTGCTTTTACATTAGTTTCTGCTATGCATTGTCAAATAGAGTGGTGGTGGGGAGTGGGTCTCAGGGAACACATACCACAGTAAGTGAACATTTTAATTTGCAAGTAGTTTCTGATTCAAGTGGCCCATCACCACTTTATTTGAATTACAAAAACTACAAGAAACAGCAAACCTTCCCATCCACCATCCTATTTCAAAATAGAACAAATCAAGAGCCCAGATCAAGGAAGAATAGAGGACTGAGCAAACATAAGAAGGGAAAACCTCTTCACTGAATAACAGAACTAAAAATAAAAACAAGAGATCTGTCACAAATGAGAAAAAACTAAAGGAAGACTCCAGGCAATTTCAAATGTACCAAAGACAAAACTCCTGAAAAATTAGACCTTGGTGTCCCAACAATGGAAGTTACCAATGAATATCCCCAGAATATGAAGGGATTAGTGAATGGATGGAAAGAGTGAATAAGACACAAGAAAGATAAGATGCAACACTAAAGGAGCTTGCAACAGAGATTTTGACAATAAAAAAATTCATCCAGGAAGTAAATAATAAGATAACAAGCATGGAAAGCAGAATTAATCTAGCCGAAGAAAGAATCTCAGAACTTGAAGACCAGAACATGGAATTAACCCAATCTGTAAAAAACACAGAACATAAAAAGAAGACTCGGAAAGAAAGAACAAAGCCTATAAGTGATGTGCTATTATATCAAGTGATGTGCTATTATAACAAAGCCTATAAGCGATGTGCTATAAGTGATGTGAACCTACACCTGATTGGTATCCCAGAAGAAGAAAGGGAAATGGAGAGCAACTTGGAGCAAGTATTCCAGGAGGTAATTCAAGAAAACTTTCCCCATCTCACCAGAGATGTGACCAGCCAAGCACAAGAGAACCCCCAAAAGACATCAGATGAGAAGACCAACTCCTAGACACATAGTAATTTACCTACACAAAGTAGGAAAAAAGAAAAAAACCTAAGGGTAGCAAGAGAGAAATGTCAGACTACCTATCGGGGAAAACCAATCAGAATAGCAGCAGACCTATCAGCAGAAACACTATAAGCAAGAAGGGACTGGAGTCCTATATTCAAAGTCCACAAAGATAAACAATTTCAAAAAAGAATTTCCTATCCAGCCAAGCTCAGCTTCATCAGTGATGGAGAATTAAACTCATTACCAGATATCCAATTCCCAAGAGATTCTGCAGCTTCTAGACCAGCTCTACAGGAGACACTTAAAAAGATATTAAGCACAGAAGAAAGAAAAAAAGAATGACCACACACTTCCCAAGACAGCAGCAGAGCACAGGATCAACAGAGAATACAGAGCAAAAAGAAAATTGAAAACACACACATACATTAACCCCAAAGCCAAAAGAAAACAAGCAAACAAAGAAAAAAACTTTATAAGAACCTATGACAGGGAGAAACAATCACATTTCAATAATCAGCCTGAATGTGAATGGACTAAATGCACCACTCAAAAGACACAGAATGGCGGACTGGATAAGAAACCATGACCCAATTATATGCTGCATCCAGGAGACTCATCTCACTTCAAGGGATGCACACAGACTCAAAATTAAAGGATGGAAATGAGTTTCCAGCCAAATGGAACACAAAAGAAGGCAGGAGTTGCAATCTTAATATCAGATAAAAGAACCTTTAAGCTACCAAAAATTTTTAAAAGATGCAAAAGGACACTACATAATGATAAAAGATTCACTCCATCTAAAAGAAATATCCATCCTAAACATATATGCACCCAACACAGGTGCACCAGCATTTATAAAGCAATTACTAAATAAACTAAAAAAAAAGATACTGAGTCTAACACTATTATAGCAGGGGACTTGAATACCCCACTGATAGCCCTAGATAAATCATCAAGGCAAAATATCAGCAGGGAGATCCAGAACCTAAACTTGACACCTGACCAAATGGCCTTAATAGACACCTACAGATTATTCCACCCAACAACCAAAGAATATACATTCTACTCATCACCACATGGAGCATACGCCAAGATTGATCACATCCTTGGCCCTAAATAACACATAAACAAATTCCATAAGGTTGAAATTTTGCCATGTACATTCTCAGACCACAGTGGACTAAAAATTAACATCAACACCAACAGCATTTTCCCAAAGCCCACAAAGACATGGACACTAAACAGCATGAAGCTGAACAACTACTGGGTCAACACTGAAATCAAAGCAGAAATTGAAAGATCTGTGGAAACAAACATCTTACCAAAACCTCTGGGATGCCAAGAAATCAGTTCTAAGAGGGGAATTGATATCCCTGTGAGCACACATCAAGAGAATGGAAAGATCACAAGCAGAGAACCTAATAAATCATCTAAGGAAACTAGAAAGAGAAGACCACCAAAACACCAACTTTAGCAGAAGAATCTAAATCACAAATATAAGAGCCCAAATGTGGGACATAGAAGACAAAAATATCATAGAAGGCATCAACAAAACAAAAAAGTTGTTTCTTTGAATTAACAAGATTGAAGGGCCCCTAGTCAGAATGACCAAAAAAAAAGATAGAAAAAGCCCAAATCAACACAATCAGACATACAAAAAGATCAAATCACAACTGACCCTGAAGAAATACAAAAGATTATCAGAGATTACTATGTACACCTGTAGGGAAACAACCTTGATAACCTAAATGAAATGGAGGACTTTCTGACATCACACAACCTCCCCAAGTTGAAATAAGAAGACATTGGGACACTAAATAAACCAATCATAGCCCAGGAAATTGACTCTGTCATAAGAAAACTACCTACAAAAAAAGCCCTGAACCAAATGATTTAACAGGAAAATTCTGGACATACAAAGAGGAACTGATACCAATCCTACTGAAAATATTCCAGGCAATTGAGAAAGATGGAATTCTCCCCAAATCATTTTATGAAGCTAACATCACACAGATACCCAAACCAGATAAAGATCCAACAAAAAAGAGAACTACAGGTCAATATCTCTTATAAACATAGATGCAAAAATCCTCAACAAGATTCTAGCAGATTAGATCCAAAAAACACATCTCAAAAATTACCCACCATGACCAAGTAGGCCTCATCTCCAGATGCAGGCCTGGTTCAACACTCGCAAGACAATAAATGTAATGAAATACATCAATAGATGTAAAAACAAGAAACACATGATTATCTCATTAGATGCAGAAAAAGCTTTTGATAAAATCTGGCATCCCTTCTTGATAAAAACCCTCAAACACCTAGGAATAGAAGGAACATACCTCAAAATAGTAAGTGACATCTACGATAAACCAACAGCTAACATATTGCTAAATGGAGAGAAATTGGAAATATTTCCCCTGAAAACTGGAACAAGACACGGCTGCCCACTCTCATCCCTCTTGTTCAATATTGTGTTGGAAGTCTTAGCTTGGGAAATTAGACAAGAGAAGGAAATCAGGGGTATCCAAATAGGAAAAGAGGAAGTCAAGTTATCCCTCTTTGCTTATGATATGATCCTGTACTTTGAAATTCCAAGAGAATCCCTCAAAAACCTGTTTGCACTGATAAAGGACTTTGGCAAAGTCTCAGGGTACAAAATGAACATGCAAAAGATATTTGCATTCCTATAAACCAACAACAAGCAGGCAGACACCCAAATAAAAAGCACAATCCCATTCACAATAGCCACAAAAATATGAAATACATCGGCATCTTGCTAACCAGAGAAGTGAAAGACCTTTACAATGAGAACTACAAAACACTGCTCAAAGAAATCCAAGAAGACACAAACAAATGGAAAATACTCCATGCTCATGGATAGGAAGAATCAACATTGTTAAAATGTCCATCCTACCAAAGACAATCTTCAGATTCAATGCAATACCCATTAAGTTACCAACATCATTTTCTCAGATCTGGAAATGACAACACAGAAATTTATAGGGAAACATAAATGACCACGAATAGTCAAACAATCCTTAGCAAAAGAAACAAAGCAGGAGGTATCACACTTCCATACTTCAAACTTTACTATAAGGCCAAAGTAATAAAAACAGCTACAGTATTGGTATAAAAACAGGCATACAGACCAATGGAACAGGATAGAATTCCCAGAAGCAAAGTCTCAATTCCTCAACCAACTCGTTTTTGACAAAGTCTCCAACAACAACCACTGGGGAGAGGAGAACCAATTTAGTAAGTGGTGCTGGGAAACCTGGTTGACCACATGCAGAAGACTGAAACAGGATCCCTACCTATTACCATATACAAAAATTAACTGTAAATGGATCAAAGACCTAAACGTAAAGTCTTAAACTATATGAATCTTAGAAAAGGCAGGAGACATCCTTATGGAAATTGGAACTGGCAACCAATTCCTATTCAGAACCCTAAAGACCAATACCTTAAGAAATAAGATAGACAAGTGGGACCTCATCAAACCGACAAGCTTCTGCAAAGCAAAAGAAAGCATCAAGAGAGCAGGGAGACACCCCACAGATTGGGTAAAAATATTTGCCAACTGTATATCTGACAAAGGCCTAACACCTAGGATCTACAAGGAACTCAAACGCACCGAAAGGAAAAAAAAACAAACAGCTCCTTTAAAAAGTGATCAAAAGACTTGAATAGACACTTCTCAAAAGAAAATATATGGGCAACCAACAGACACATGAAAAAGTGCTCAGCCACACTCATCATCCATCAGAGAAATGCAAATCAAAACCACATTGAGATACTACCTAACCCCAGTAAGAATGGCCATCATTAATAAAACAAATGACAACAGATGCTGGTGAGGATTTGGAGAAAAAGGAACACTTCTATACTGCTGGTGGGAGTGCAAACTAGTGAAACCTCTTTGGAAAACAGTGTGGCGATTTCTGAAAGAACTAGAAATTGACCTTCCATATGACCCAGCAATTCCCCTATTGGGAATATACCCGGAGGAACTCAAATCATTTTACAAAAAAGATACCTGCACACATATGTTTGTTGCAGCTCTATTCACAATAGCAAAAACATGGAACCAACCATGCTGTCCATCGAAGCTGGACTGGATTTAAAAAATGTGGTACATATACATAATGGAATATTATGCATCCATAAAGAAGGACAAACATATGGACTTTGCAGCAACTTGAATGGATTTGGAGTCGATCATACTCAATGATCTATCACAGAAACAAAGAACAGTGTACCATATGTTCTCACCCATAAGCGGACCTTGAACAATTATAATGCTATAAGAAAGGAATGAGCAGTAGTGGGAAACTGTCAAACTGTCGGGGGGTGGGGTGGGATTGGCAGTTGAGGGAAACTGCTAGGCAAGGGAGGGCATACCTCATCAACAAGGTTACCTGCATAATCAACGTTTGTATACCTAACCCTGAATTGTACCCCACATCTCTATAATTTAAAAAATTAAATTAAATTATTTTAAAATAATGTATAACACATTCTATTAATTTTGCTAGTAGTTTTGTTACATAATCAAAATTCAAAGTGATATGTGGAACTATGATTTTATTCATTTGGGGAGTTCTTAAGATCTTTAACAAACAGGAAAGGTATTATGGATAAACATATTTCATCAAAATTGAGCTCTGTTGATTAAAATCAGGGTAATCTGACTGAGAAATGATGATAAAACATAGACTTACTTTATGGGAGTAAAATTGTGCAAAAAACTAAAAGTTTGTTTTGTTTCGCTTTTCCTGAACCTAGAATTACTGATCTTCTCACTAAAATTACATGTGTATCTACATCTATAACTATGTCTATTTTCATTCATGTATCTATCCATATGCATCTATATTTAAGAATTAAAGGTAATGTTGAAAGAACCTTCCTCTTCCCTTCATTCTTTCTTCCTTCATGTTTTCCCTATGCCTGCTTTTCCTCCCTCCCTCCCTTCCTTCTTCCTTCCTTGCTATCTTTTCTTTCTTCCTTCTTTCCTTCCTTTCCTTTTCTTCTTTTTATTTTATTTTTTGTCCTTTTCTTCTTTTAATATATTCACAAAATCAATGTACTTTCTGTCCTAGTTTTACTTGGATATACTAACTTTTATTAGTATACTTGCAAGTTATTTGAATTTCCTTGGAAGACTTTGAGTTTAAACTTTAAGAAATCAGTGGAAAGTATTTAGGAAATGGCTTTAAGGAGATTTAGAACCAACATTTTTCAAATTGATAAAAGAAGTATAAAATGATTTTGCATCTAATATAAATCAATAAACCAATTTGATGATAATAAACTTTGATAACTTTAATAAATAGAAACTAATTTATTATGTTTTGATATGGCCAAAATTAAAATAGAGAAGTGGGAACTGTTAAGATAAGAATATGGCATTTATTAATTATGATTGGAAAACTATGCTTGTTGCTCAATGGTCTTACTTTCTTAATGGGAAATAATTAAGTGAATTTTAAAACTTCAAATTTAAACCAAAATTAGCATTTTTTTCTCATCACTGAGGACAATCCTCTTTTTCAGGAGGAACATCTTCATTGACATGACTAGAAATGAATGCTCTGTATAAAGTCATGAATTGCCTTTTACCCTGTCTACAAGCTTGTAAAACAATTGGAAAAACTCCAGTATGTATTTCTTGTATTAATGCATGGGTAAGGCAAAAGTTCACTAGAGCTGTTGACTTATCTGCATATAAAATGTTGAGTGCTATCCAGAAGAGAGTGCTAAATGTTCCACAGCACTGCAAATTTGCATAATGAAGAAGAACATGCATTTAATTTACCATTAACTTGCTAAACCTTTCTGTAATATTTTCTCTCTGTAATTTATTTTTATATGTATTACAAGGTAATTGAAATCAAAACTGCAATAGGTTAATAGAGTAAAAGGAAAAAAAAAGGAAAACTATGAACTAGATTTGCCCTTAGAATATTATCATAAAGAGCCAGAATATTAGAGTCTGTAAGTTTTAAAGGCTATTCATTGAAGCCTGATATTGGTCTTCCAGATGGTAGGTAAAATGCTTCCTAATCAATTTTTATTTATACCTTCTGTAGAGATTGTGTGTTAGCAAGCATAGCGTACAATACACTACGGGGCACTAATTTTACATTTTGTGCGATGCCTATAATAATGGAAAATTCTAAAAAGAAAGATGGGATGAGCCAGACAAATTGGAAACAGGCATATGGACAAATGCTTACCATCCTCAGCATTTCAACTAGGCTGAAAATATAAAGAAAACATGTTGGTAATAAGTATGAAAATGACTTAGAAATATTAGAATAGTTATAGTATGCATGAGTGATATTTTTAATATAATCCTCATTATGTTAAACATAATTTCCATCAAATCCAGTTCTGTAAGTGTGGATGAGTCTAATATTTTGTTCTACCCTCTATACATGACATTAAAAATCACCTTCAAATGTATACCTCTTAGAAAATGGATTTAAATAGCAGCTCAACAGAGATCCATTCTTTTTCAGTAGATAAAGTCTTTCTGGGACTAGTGGGTGTGAGGAGGTGGCAGCAGATTCAATTGTACTTGTTCCTAATTCTCCCCTTTCACATCCTACATTCATATCTAAAGAATTATATTTTTAGCATTTGCAGGTATTATCTGGATAATGAATGCATTTTGAAAAATGTCATCCTGCACATATATAATTTGCTATTAATTAAATTAATCAAAACAATTGTCAAGCCCTAAGCTAGGGCTATTTAAATGCAGAATCATTCCTTCTTCCATTAATTTCCATATGTAATTTTTTGTTGTGTCTTAAATGATGTTTGTTCAATACAACTACTTTGTAAAGCCTTGTGACCATCTGCAACTTAAAGTGATGAATTTCCTTTTCCACTGTCCACTGCCCCTAACACTCCACCCAATCCTGTTGTTTCCATTGAATTTCTGTTCTCTAGATTTACATCTCCCAAAGCAAATTGGAAATTTTTGTACCAAAATAGGTCTCTAAATTCTGGAAATAGTTTTATGAAACTGCTTTTAAAGGTGCATATCAATATAGAGGAATTCGTTGTTCACAAAAGTCCCCATCAGTTCAAACTGTGCCTTTGTACAAATGATCAAAATCACCCTCCCTTCCATCTCCCTGGGCTGCACAGGTGTACCAAGGGCTGGGTGCTCTTGGAAGGCAAACAATATATTGAGCTGCACACAGCCACACTGTCTGTCCAGAATCATATAAATCACAATCTCTAATTTAAAAAAAAGATGTAAGGATAATTTCAAATATGAAATACATAAATATATGTGAGACCAACTTAGAATAAGTCTATATTTATAAACATAAGATTTTTCTGAAATTACATTTATAACTTTTATTTTTAATAAAGCTATTAAATTCAGCTATTTTTCATACAAAGTCATTATTTTTTAACAAAGTAAACCATAAGTTTATCAAGATAGAATTGAAAAAATTTAAAAAAGAAAGAAGAGAGTAAAGAACAAATTTGTTTATTTCCAGCATTGGCTATATTTTTTTTTTTTTTTTTTGAGTTGGAGTCTCACTCTGTTGCCCAGACTGGAGTTCAGTGGCAACTCCCGGTCACTGCACCCTCGACCTGCTGGGCTCCAGCAATCCTTCTGTCTCAGCCTTCCAAGTAGCTGGAACTATAGGCACGCGCTACCACGCCCAGCTAATTTTTGATTTATTATAGAGATGAGGTCTTGCCAAGTTGCCCAGGCGGGTCTCGAACCCGCGGGCTCAGGTAATCCACTCACCTCAGCCTCCCAAGGCATGGGATTACAGGCTGAGCTACCGAGCCCGGCTATCATTGGCCATTTTTAAGATGTCATTCTATACTCTTCACACAAAAGTTTTAAAAATTATAATTATTTCAATGATCACCTTAATTTGCTAATCATTAATTATACATATTTAAATTAAAGAAAATATATGTCAATAAACTGAATAATAAATTAATGCTTTGTGTTGACATAGTTGCTTTCCAAATGGGAGAAGATAATGGCACTAGGAAACAGTTTCTCTAGGTTAAAATGTTTTATTATTATTATTTTTATTATGCCACATTACTATTGGGAAAGTTATTTTATTATAAAATATTGTGTCTGATCCTAAGGAGGATAACATTCATCCTGCAATATTACAAATTTAAGTATATAACTTTTCAAATATGTATATTTATATGAAAGCTCAATAAAACCCGGAATTTATTTATGAATAAATATAGTATATGGAGTATTCTAAGTAAAAGTCAGAAGTTTAAAAATACTTTAAAGAATCACAAGCAAAGTTGTAGAACTGAGAACAATGTAAAAATGTATGCATTTTCTAATCTATTCAGGATTTAGTTTAAACTGATGAATACTTGAATGCAGCTCAAACAACTTAGGTGTGTAATCCTAGCACATTGGGAGGTTGAGGCAGGAGGATTGCTTGACCCCAGAAATTTGAGACCAGTCTGAGCAACATAAGGAGATCTAGTCTCTGCCAAAAATAAAACAAAAAAAATTGCCAGGCATGGTGCCACATGCTTGTAGTTCCAACTACTTGGGAGACTGAGGTGGAAGGATCACCTACCTGTGCTCGGGAGGTTGAGGCCGTAGCGAGCCATGATCATGCCAGTGCACACCAGCTTTTGTGACAGAGTGAGACCTAAACTCAAATATGTATATGTATGTGGAGGCCCAGTAAAACCAGGAATTTATTTATAAAAAATTGTGTATTTATACTTACATGTTTAAACTTCTGTCACCTTCGACGTACTCTTCATTTAATGTAATATACCTATTGAGATGCTTTTTCCACTGCTCAAAAGTTTTTGAACTTGTCAATTTTTATGACTTCTAATGTTTTTTAGCTTTTTGTTTCACTTTTACCACATTGACAAAACATTTCCTTTGAGGACTTTTTCATCCAGGGAAACAAGAGTTGCCTGGGATTAGAATGGGTGAATACGGAGGGTGGGACACAGGTCATGCGGTTTTTGGTCAAAAACTGCTGAACATTAAGTGCAGTGTGGGCAGTTGTGCTGGGAGATCACCCATCATGAAATGGGCAAATACACTGAAAGAATCTCTCCCACCAAAATTCACTGAAGATAAATGCCTCTCACAACAATGCTAGCTTGTACACTGATGTCGATGGGTTCCTAGAACACTTACCTACTATGGGGCTCGCTCTCCAAAATATAATTCTGGCTTATATATATATATATATAAACATACATATATGTATTAAATATATATATGTATATGAAGTATATACATATTACTTCATTGAAAATATTCCTACACAGCAATTTGAAAAAGCAGAATGTAGCCAACACTACCTTCATTGTTGTATCTTTTTTTGTTTAAAAACGCTCCTTTCTGGAAGAATTATTTACATCACTGTCTGAATGTTTTTATCCATAACATATATAAAAACACTGAGCCAATTCATCAAAGAGAAAGAAATCGAATCCATCTTCAGCTGACTACCAAACCTTGTAGTTGGGTAAACAATCTTTTTAGATGTAGATAATTTATTTTAAAAAACAAAAATTTCTTCTTTTAACTTTCCAAAATTATTCTACCAGGATCCAGGGTCAGTGACTATTTTCAGTGCAAATCATCTCTAGCTGTAGCCAACTGAAATCATTATCCAACAGAAACTTCCTAACAGCTAACCAGATTTTCTCAAAGTGGGCTAACGTATCTCCACAGAATTAGGAAGCTCAGAATCACCGATGAGGCCCAATTTCTCTCGGTCCTCAGGACCTAATAAAAACTAGTGTCATTCAGGTTCTAGCAAGAGCTGCTTCTAATGACACAAATACCCAAGAAGTCTAACAATTGGATTTGACTATGAGGCGTCAAGATTTTTATATAAGATTCAAACATGTTTTACTGTTATGATCTTTCTCCCCAAAGGCTAATTGAAACATATTTATTATTCTTCAAAATGACAAAAGAATCCCTTCCACACACAAAACTTCAGCCTTTTATTTCTGTTACCAAGAGCTTCAACAAATGTGAGATCTACGAGCTCATCAACTACTTTCTGAGAAAAGTCTTCTTTTCCTTCAGATGTGCCCTCTGATCCTCTCCAAGAGTAGGCCCTGTGCTGGCACCTGGCAACCGTAGTCCTAACAACCATGTCGCTCACTTTTCTCAGAATAACAACTGAAGCAACATTCAATTTTAAAGTAGCTGTCTGAGAAAGATACTTTTTATCCTTGTCATTCGAAAACTGCTCTGAACATCAAGGCATCCCCTTCATATCCCATTATGTCTTCGTATTTCAATAAAGGAAAATTTATGAAAAAGCAATATGCCTGAATTTTTCTGTAAAATTCAGAAAAATGTACTGGGTTTTCAGACCAAACTTGTTCATGACAATATTATTGGTTACGTTTTGATCAATCACAATATCATAAAGAAATACTTATCTCACCAAGCTGTTATGCCTCTTCTAGACAATGCATACCACCCACCTGACTTGCTTTTCTCTATTACTGTGATTGCAGGGTAACACATGCAAATTTTATCCTCACCTATTATGACTTTCCTTAACTAAGTGATGCTAGTATCACTGCTCACTTCACTTCAAATGACTTTTATTGTGGAGTTTTTACTTAATCTCTACTGTGAGTATGGGAATTTTTTACTTGTATTTTTATGGTAGGCTAACCCAAATTCCAAATGTCATATATGTTTTCTTCTGAAATTATTTCCTGTGTTCTGTATATTTGTATATTAAATTAAAAGAGGTATGAAGAGTAGCTAGTAATATGTAAACTGTAGTCCCTTGAACATCATAAAATATAAATGGTGTCTTTAAATGAAATAAATTTGTTAGACTAGAAACATAACAAAATAATGCTTAAGAATTATCATAACATTCACTTTCAGGAAAAATTAAATTTTTAGGAATATTTAAATTACAATTAAACTTCACTTTCACTCATTTAATTATAGCAACACTGAACTAGAATCTGGTTATCATCTAGAATATTGACTAACAATAGAAACTTAGATAATTTATCTCTCTTTTGAGGTAAAATGATGGAATTAGACCTAATGTTCTGTCATTAAGATTTGGCAAAGATTTTGTTTCTATGAGAATCCTGCCTTTGACAATGTATGACATAGATGCATTTAATTTTCCTTATGTTCCAAGGCAAATGGAAAAGTCACTTACATTCTTAAAATCTTTAAACATGCACACATATTAAAATTCAGCCATCACTGATTCCATTGGATGTGAATGTCTTATCAGCCATACCAGGTCTCCTAGTCACCTAGGTACTTCTTAAAATGCCTGTGAGAGATGCTTAGTGGTTTCTGGAACTAGGATTCCAGAGTCAGCATTCAAGATGAGAACCATCAGGATCCTGGGTTATGTCTCCCACAGGGCTCACAGACCATGTTCTGAAAAACAAGGTCATGTCTCCCACAGGGTTCCCAGGCCATTAACCACACATAGTGTAGGTAATACAGACCTCTAATTTTAGGAGGAGACTAAAGAGTGTAATACATGTGTCAAACAAAATGTACTTAATGGTAAATAGCCATATCAGACCTTTGTATTGATTAAGCTGAAAATATATGGATCAATTAAGCAAATAATAAATGTTGACCTAAAAAAGATAATGAAGGTCACATAATAATAATTAATTATATACACAAGATAATGAACAGATTTGCAATAAACTAATTACTCTGAAGTCTAAGTAAAAAAGTCAGAAAGTGGGAGAAAAGTGTGCCATGTCATAGATGCCAAAGAAAAAGTGTTTCAAAAAGGACATTTGAGTCCACAATGTCATGTCACAGATATTGAAAAATAAGGGACTAGAAAATATGTGTATATTGGTACTCATTTACGCGTGTGTGAGCACGCGTGCGCGCACACGTACACACACACACACACACACACAACACACACACACAAAGGGCCTTTTTCTTATGGGCTTTAAAGAGTGTCTAGAATGTTACTGAAATATTAGTCAGATTTTAAGGTGTTGAGTAATTTGTAGGTGAAGAAAATGAATGAAATCTACTTTTGAAAAATGTAATGGTAAGATATTAGCAGGAGAGTCACTGTTGAGGAAGTATTCTTAGGTTTGCTGACCTGGATTCATTTTGTGTTCTGATTGATACAGAAAGAAAACAGCAGATATGAAGGTTATTAATGAGAACTTATAACTGAAAGAATGTGACAGGGAAAGTAAGATTAAGGAATATATAAGAAAATTGGAGAACAGATACTAGTTTCTTTTTACTCTTGTGAGGGTGATCCTAAAGGACATAGCAATGTGACAATTCTTCCAACTGACATGAGAAACAGTAATATATTGTTAATGACCCAAGTAGAGACACATGGCAATTTGAGAGTGCAAAGATAGGGTGGGGAAGAAATTACACTTAAATTGTCTAGGGCAGATAAGGAGGCAGAACACTGGAAGGTCAATAATATGGTAATCATGTGACACAACTGAGTAGGCTAAAGTGTGTAATCAGAGGATAATCTGTCATCAAATGGGTTATGTTCTAGTTAGAACATTGATATAATGTGGCCAGGCCTGAACACCTATATGCCAAATTGCCAGTGGTAGGGTAAGCATATAAATTCTCATTTATAACCTTCATATCTGCTGTTTTCTTTCAGTATCAATCTGATCACAAAATGAATCAAGATCACTAAACCTAAGACTACCTCCTCAACAGTAATTCCTCTCAGCTAATATTCTATAAACTCACACAATTATTGTGGGTAATTGTTTCTGGAAATAAAATATATAGCTTCCTCACCAAAATTAGCATGTGACAGAACAGTGGAATATGGAAACATGCCAAAGAAAAAGAGCATTACACAAAGGACATTTGATTCCACAATGTCATGTCACACATATTGAAAATAAGGGACTAAGTTATTGGAATAAAAATAATGGTTATGGGAAAATTTATTATCGATGATAATAACTAACAAATATTTAGTATATTCTGTGCCAGACACTCTTATGAATGTACTGTGTGGGTTTGGTTAGTACTCAAAATAACCTTAAAATGAAGAAACCACTATTCGTTACATTTTATAGAAGTACAGAGAGCTTAAGAATATTAACCAAGTAGTAGTGGCAGAATCAGTATTCAAATTTAGAGTATCTGTTTCTAGAGTTCATATCAGTAGCTATCTCTGATTAATTAAATTAGTTTTCAATGAATAGAAAATTCTAGGAATTGGGGGGCAACACTTAAAGGGAAGCTTCTTATTTCTCTAAGAAGCTGTATCTGTTTCTTAAGGAACTGTACATGTCTCAACACCATAACTTCTTAGCAGTTCCAAGAAGGTTACACGAATTCTGTAAGCTAGTGATATTTGTTCCTTTATGCCTCCATGTTCCCATATTCCACTGTTCTGTCACATGTTAATTTTGATGAGGAATCTATATGTTTTCTTTCCAGAAGCAATTACCCACAATAATTGTATGAGTTTACAGAATATTAGCTGGAGAGGAATCACTTTTGAGGAGGTATTCTTAGGTTTGGTAATCTTGATTCATTTTGTGATCAGATTGATACTGAAAGAAAACAGCAGATATGAAGGTTATAAATGAGAATTTATGACTGAAAGAAAGTGACAGGGAAAGTCAGATTAAGGAATACATAAGAAAAATGGAGAATAGATGCTAGTTTCTTTTTCTTTTGTGAGGGTGATCCTAGAGAACATGGCATCTGAGATACATATGGGGAATTGTCCAGTATCCTAGCATAAAGCCCTATGCCATCCAAATGGCATTATCCCCCACGATTTTGGTTTATCCTCTCTCTCCTTTTCTCTCTGGAAGATAAACTGTTTGTTTCTTCTTTTTGGATAAAACAGTTTTGTTCATATTCCTGATATAGGAAAGGTCTTACATTCTACATCACACATTGACCATCCCCAAAAGAGAATAATCTTTTATTCTTTTCATTACATTTATGATGTTGTTTTTCCTGTGAATAATTTCTAGAGTTTATATATAGTGATATTTTTCTACCTATATTTGCATGTGAAGGTTTTAGGAACCTGTGTTAGTTGTCTGCTTTCAGTGTTTAACTGATAAAATATGATAGAATTCATTCTAATTTCAAGAAACATGATTCTGAAACTGACAGTTATTTTGAAATTTATCTTGCACACCTACAATGTAGATCTTTAAGAAACTTTGAGATGTTTCTGAATCTGGATTGGAGCTTTATATTTGAGGGCTGACATATAAAGATGCGTCTAGTAAACAGTCTTGAAGGGGATTTTGCATTGCACACAGATGCTAATGAGAAGCAGAAGAAGTCTTTGAGTCAAAGAAGAAATTCAGAGAGTCAATCCACAAGTAAGACATTTACTTTGGTTTTGGACTGACTTAGTTATACCTTCAGACATATTTCTTGAGACTTAAGAAAAGAAAAAGATGGTTTTCTACAGAAATAGGAGGGTTTATTCGAGAGGGAAATGGAGGGGGGAAATGTAATAGTAAAGGAAGACTTAAATATGAAGATAGAATATTTTAATTTTGCGTTTCCTACTAATTAGGTGGCTGATCTTCATTAGTAGACAACTGGCTCAACTTCTCTGAATCTCTATTTTCTATTTTACCAAATAAATGGTTAAGAATCATATGATTCTTTAAGTTTCTTTCAAGTGTAAATTTCATGATTTTAAGAAAAAAATTACAAAGTAGTCAAATTCCTGGCTTTGGACACTGTTTTTTATTTCCTGGGATTTTCATATCTGTGAAAAAAAAATGTAGCTTTGGGAAATAAGGAACCTTATCAAGACGCTTTGAAAATAAGAAAACTTACGAAGACCCAGATCTGATTTGGAATAAATTACTTAACCTTCCTAAATTTCAGATGCTTATTTGATAAGTAATAATAGTGTATACCTCAAAAGATTGTTTTGAACATCAACTGTGAAACGCATAAAGAACATGGTGCCTGGGACTCAGTAAGATAGCTTATACTCCTCCTACTAACACTGCTATAATTGGCGCTACCACTACTAATCCATAATAAGTAGCGAACCTATACTCTTCTTCTTACTGGCAGTCTGATACCCAGAATCAAAAATATGAAACTGTAGGTACTCTCACAGATTTGCTTTCCTAGGCAACTGCAGGAAATTTCTAATATACTGATTAAACAAGGTACTCTGGAAAGAGAACTGTATTAAATATAGCAACAGTTGGTCTTATTTCCACCATTTGGTAGCTCTCCTCACTTGGGCAAATCACAGTGACTTAAATTCTCTGAGAATTAAATGCTTCCTTTGATCAATGTGTCAATATCAAAGACAATTTTACACAGTTTTGTAGTAATATAATCATTGATATTTGCTGGGTGCTCTAAAAAGATTAAGACACTAAACCAATGATGCTTAATATTTATTGAAATTATTCTTGCTATGGTTTTGTTTGAAATGCTCTGTATTTATTAAATTATCTGTGAGGTTGGTAATATTACTACTCTTACTTTGCTGTTGGAGACTCTGAAACACAGAGAGTCTGAAATTTTCCCAAAGTTAAGCAGTATATAAGTGGCACAGTGAGGAACCAATGAGAAGACATGCTCACTCCTCATAGGGAGGGCTCTTGAAAATCCTGTGTAACTCTGTTAGATGCCACTGTGAGAGTGTAGAATGACTGGATTTGATGTCTGGGAAACTGTAGATTGAATGTCAGGTGTCTGTGCCAGAATGAGGGCGGATTAGCTGAGTGCAGCTTTGCTTGATGATAGGATCCTCTTCTCTCTCAGGCTTTGGATGTGACAGAGGGAAGATATTTTGCCCCAGTATTTCTTTCAAGTGACCTCTAACTGGTCCTTCTGTAAATTCCACTTCAAGGCTGAAACTCAACTTGATGTTTCAGGAACTCAAGATCTTGGCAAAGTCTATTTAGTCTGCTTTGGTTTTAGACAAAGAAACTTATATGCTCCTTGATGATTTTACTTATGTTGTTAGAATTTATATATATATATTTTCTTTTATTCTATTTTCCATTGTGTAAAATAGGAACAAAGTTAAAATATAAGGATCCATCTCAATTACAGCTCAGGCGTCCAATGCTTATTTTCTCATACCTGAGTCTGTGGAGGCCTTTATTGCAGAGTCAGGTGATTCCTAGGTTTCTAGGGAATGCAAACTACTGCATCCACAAAAATTGTTTTTGCAAGAAAGTGAGCAATTCACCTCAAGAGTATATATATTCACTTAGCTATCTAGGTAGCTAGGAGAGACTTGCAAAAGTTACTGTTTTCTTAAACACATACATTTACAATTTTTGTAAAAGTCTTCTATAAATTAAAAACTGTGATCTTAGCTTTCCCTAAAAGCTCATGTCTAGGATTAAAAATAGAACCACCAGGAAAAAAAAGCATAGAATTAAGTATGTTTATTTCTTTTCTATGTCTTTATCTCTATTCCAGAGATTCAAAGGACACAAAGAGGTCACCTTAATTCTTCTGTAGTTCTGAGAAGGAAGACTGTTTGGCAAATAAGTAATTACAAAAATCTAAGGCAGTGCTCGCTCAGAGGAGCCCACCCTTTTATTGATGATCCAGAGAAATTGGAGAGCTGTCATCTGGAGAATCAGTAGTCAAATAAGTAACAAAATACAACGTCTCACAACAGGCCAAAGTGGAGAACAAGACAGACCACTTGCTCATAGGTCAGGATACTTTTCCAAAGGAAAGAAGTTTTCAGAATATAAACATGTCAAAAATATAAAATCAATGGAGGCACGGCCAAAATGCAGATGTTGGACATCTGGGTAATAACCAAGGCAAAGAAAGGGCTGTACTATGACTTTTGCTTGTGGGTAACTATAATTCACTTCTTTTGTAGCTCTGAACTTGGGTAGCTACCTTGCATCGATGTTTTCTCCCTAGCACTCTCCCTTCCCGAGTGCGCTTTTAGAACAGTAATAGAGAAACACAAGGCAAGTTTATTAGGATGTAGCTTATCAAATTTTCAAACTACTTCTGTGGTCTGGGACGAATAAGAATACTCTCCATTGGAAAATACATAGAGGGAAATGTCTACCAAAATCAGTGGGAGAAGGGAAAAAAAAAAGGAAGGACAAGGTTTTAATTGAATTTTGTAGATTTCCTCTGTACTGGATCATTTCTGTTAGAATCATTGTTCCTGGATGAATACACACACACACACACACACACACACACACACACACACACACACACAATGTGGATGCTGAGCAACTGAGTAAGATCCAAGGCATTCACCATAAAAGTATAGATATCAAATGATATTCAGTCAGATACTTTAAAATGTCTGTGGACCTTACTAGCTAGTTGAGGACAGAGTAGTCTCTAACTGGAAAACAAAACAAAACTTTTTTTACTGTTTAGTGAGCTTTAAAAAGGTGAAAAATATATTTCTAAAGCTGTGTAACTTGTAATAAAGCTTGTGAGACTGTTTTGGAATCTCAGATGAGGAAGCACACACTCTGCTACTTAAGTTTAGGCTAAATGAGAATGTCAGAAATCAATTTTGCCTGTACAATTTGTTTCCGATTTAATGTCGACTTTTGGTAATTTGTACTTTTAAAAAATGTATAGCAGATGCTTGGAGAAATGCTTTTTAAGGAAAAATATGTATTATACTTTCTTCTTTCAACACACTTGATTATCTGAAAACATTTGGGAAGAAATTATTGATTTTTAGAAAATTGATTGGTCGATACAAACTCCACTGGGAATAACCTGGGGCAGCCCAGTTAATAGAAAAAGAAGTAGCTCCACCTTTTATTTGAAAAAGATGCAACTCAGCTCTCAAACCTCATGCACCTTGGTGTTCAAGTAATCAAAGTTCAATTCCTTTCAGATCCTCATTCTGATAGATTTTTCATTGTGTGTTTTGATTAAATGTCTGGCTGATTGATTGATGGGTCTTTTCTCATTGAACTGAATTGATTGTGAAAGTGTCTGCAATAGAACTACCACGTTGACCATTTTGTGAATGGATTCAACTGTTAGTCCTTGTTATGTAATTTATAGAAGATTACAAATCACTTTGGCATTGGAATTTTCAGGCTACATTTCAATTCCATTATTTCCGATACAAGTTTATACACAACATTTAAAATATATATTATACATTAATATGAAAGTTAAATGTTATGATTATGAGAAAGTATATTAGTATTTTAAATACATGAAGTAATTACTTAACTATAATAATAAATATTTTATTAATGAAACAGTCAAAAGTTACTTAATTGCTTTCTCAACCGTGTTACAAATTTTTTTTATTTTATTTTTTATTTTTGAGTTGGAGTCTCACTCTGTCGCCCAGACTGGAGTGCAGTGGCAGCTCCCGGCCACCGCAGCCTCGACCTGCTGGGCTCCGGCGATCCTTCCGCCTCAGCCTTCCAAGTAGCCGGAATTACAGGCATGCGCTACCACGCCCGGCTGATTTTTTGACTTATTGTAGAGATGAGGTCTTGCTGCCCAGGCGGATCTCGAACCTGCGGGCTCAGGCAATCCACTCACCTCAGCCTCCCAAAGGCGCGGGATTACAGGCTGAGCCACCGAGCCTGGCTACAAATTTTTAGATTTAAATAAATAAATAGCAATAGTCCAAACAATTTTCAGTTCTGACTCTGCATGCAACAAGAGAATTTTATATTGGCAGAATTCTAAAACTGATTGTTCGTCCAGAATCTCCATGAATTCCACCTCAAGTCTGTTGAGTTTAAATTTTAGCTACACTGTTTAATGATTGAAAAACCTTGGGCTGTTTACAAAACTATTCGGAGTCTTAGTATCCTTACTGGTAGAATGAAGATGGCATTAGTACCTATATCATACTGATACAAACATAAAATGAGTGATTAAATGACCAGAACATAATAACCATTTTCTATTTGTGTTTTATATCCATCAAATCTTAAGGCAGAAGAGGAATACTGGGAATGTAATCATATAAATTTCAAGGTTAATTTTTTACAATAATTATATAACAGGAATTAAGATATTTTACGTAATATTCATTCAGTATAATGTTATTGCACCTAACGTGGGTGAAGTTAAGAATACAAACTGTATGTGTCAAGACAAATTCCTTTGTCTAATAATTCATTCAAGAGGAGAGCATGTGAACTAACAAACAAGGATGTTACCAGAGGCAGTATAAAAGTAGAACAACCTGAATCAGTTTGGATCCACCAAAAAAATCCTGTATTCTAATAGCATGGGCCCTATGGAATATCATTAAAGAAAAAAATCAATTCAATTGTAGTGATATTAATAGAAGAACTAACTGTAAGCTTTGGAGTTCTTCACCCTCCCAGGCACTATGCCCAGGGTACTCAACGATTGTCCTAGCCAAAAGACAAATCTGCCTGTTTATGAACAATCTTAGTTGAACACATATTTACATGTATGTTGATGCATTGTTTTTGAGAGAAAGGAAAATCCCGAAGATTTCATCACTTTCTTCAAAAGTGTCTGTTATATTCCTAAAAGATCTAGTTTACAATAATGACAAGCAAACAATGACCATTTGGGGGATTTTTACATTAGATCTTTTATGGGGAGATTTTGAGGATTTAGGACAATCAGGAGAAAATGAAGTGTGTTGAAAAACAAAGGAACAGCCTAATCATATGTTTACTTTAATGTAATCAAGAACCATCCTCAAACAAATGTCTCATTTATTCTGATCAGCTCTATTAAGTTGTCTTTGTAGGTTGCAGTAAGCTTGTCCAAATAGAAAGCAATGAAATCTGTCCGAAAGAATGTAGTACTGGGAGAAGTAGGTGGGGAAGGGGTGATGAGTTTTAACCATGCTTGTATTTCTAGATCTTTTACTTTGATAATTGATGTCATTTTTAATTCCTTTGGGCCTTCTCATCTGTGAACTGAATGCTTCTTTGAAAAATGAGCAATAACAGTCTGTTAATGGTCATTATTTTTATATTTACTGAAATTGATAGGTCATTTAATTCTACCTACAACAGATTAGGAAGATTTTGTTTCCTTCCACACAATCTTCTTTCAGCAGTAATACTTTGGACTTCCATTATTGGCTGGGTGTCTATCTGCTTATGTCTTCCTCTCTGGAATGTAAAGCTCCCTTATAAAGTGGATAATCACTTAGTACAGTTTTTCTCAAACTTTAGTATTTGTCTGAAACAAACAGGGACAATGGAAACACATATTGCTTGTTCCACTTACATAGTTTCTGATTCAACAAGTGAAAAATATTTATACTTGTAGATTGAAATATACATTTAGTTTCTCTTGATTTAAATATCTTTGGCACATGTACATAGTAAATATACACAGTTTTTATTCATCAACTAAAATAAATAAGTTAATAAAAAGATAATGTGAATGTCTTCAAAGCCACTAAACTGTACTTTTAAGAGTGGTTAACATGCAAATTGTTATGTATATTTTGCCACAATCAATAAAATAAGACTTTTTGCTAAATATCATATATTTGCTTTTTTCCTTCTGAAGAAGTACTTATTTGACAGTTATTATATGAAAGATAATTTGTAATGAATTTAATATTTTTGGTAAAATTTTATAATTTTCAAGTAAGAGGAAAACTCATTGAGGGGAAAGTTTTCTCTAAGGTCAAGTAGACTCATTATTTTTTGCATATTGGACCCCCTGATGTATGTAGTTCATTCTGCTGACTGTAGAAAGGCTGTGTAAAGAGATGACTATCTACTCCTCATAAATATTTGCAATTTTAAAGGTACTGATAATTAAATGAGTTTATAATAACAATGAACAATAGCATCTGGTAGATTGCCATTAGTCCTTTAAATAATCCTGGAAACTAAAATAATTTTCAGTACTGAATGGGGCAAAGTCTAGTAACTCAGCATGCTTTCTCCACAAAATTCAATTCAAACCACACTTAGAAAAAAAATCTTACTTTTTTATATTGAGCTACAAAATATAGAGTTGCTACATTTTAAATTTCAGGGACATCACAAATATTTCATTTGAATAACTTATCATTCCTTAATTATTTACACAACAGGAATACATTTACCACCTCACAGAAGTGACAATGGTTTTCACCGATGCCATTGACTGACAGGCGTATAAGCAGCAGAAAGGGCGTTGTACATGCACTTGTGTCTCTCTGCTTTTCCTCAAATTGCTATTTTATTTTTTGTTTTATCAACATAAAAATAAAAACGTGCAAGATATGTTATATGAGAATGTGGACAGAATTAAATTCCTTGCAATAGTTTACATATAATAGTATTTCCTTGATACAAGGTAGTATCTGAAGTAATATTTGATAAATGATGTAGAGAAGAATGAATGGGTCATGTGTACAAGCATGATTCTGTGCCCTTAAGTGGCACTTGGTAAATGTGATTTTTTTTCCCCATACAATGTCTTTGTGGTTGTGTCTTAGGGACAAAGTGCCTTGGAAATTAGCAATTTATCAAAATTCTACTGGACAACACTATTTTACCAAAAAACAGTTATTATCTGAAGTTCTATTTTGTACCCCATTGAAAATTTTCTTTCCTGCTTTATGTTATCTTGTTAAAGTCTCACTAATTTCATGACACATCTATAAAGAAAATACCAATACAATATTAGATCTTATAAATTAGTTTAGCCAAGAAGACAGAAACAAAATCAATGACCCAAAACAGTACTACAATCCTATAAAAAGTCATAACCACATTTATATAGAAAGCAGATCCTATTCATAGAAAAATTGATGAAGGTTTTAGGAATAAACTTAACATGAAGTATATGAGTTGTATATTAATATAAAAATTTAGCAAATGACAAAAATGAACTGACTTTTGGGAGAGAGAAATATGCCATGTGTATGACTAGAAATACTTTCCGTGTAAGGACATCAATTTTCTCCTTATCAAACTGTATGTTGCTCAAAACCCCAACAGAAATTTCATAGACATTAAGATACTGATCTTCATAGGAGAAAAAATTGGTAAGAAACACCAAAACTGCTTTTGTTAAACTTCCAAGTAGAATTTTAAAAATTGGTATATAATAGTTGCATATATTTTGGAGGTGCATGTGATAGTTTGAAATCTGTATACAATGTTTAATGATCAAGTCACAATAATTGAGTTATTCATCACCTTATACCTTTTATTTAAGTTGGAAACAGAAGAAAACAATGAGTGATAACATTCGTGATCAGATATAAAAACATACTAAGTACCTTAGGTAACTAAATTGTTGTATAAGCACAAAATAATAACCAAACATAGGTGGCATTAAAGCAAATTAATCAATAAAATAAAATAGAAATTTAATAATAAAAGTTTAATTTCTAATCAGGGCGTTAATTTCCAATGTGGGCCATTTAATTGTTTTGGCAGTTGACTATTTATTTTAATAAAATGAATGTATATTTATTTCATACAGTATGCAAACATCAATTCTAGAGTGATTAAAGTATATTCATACATAAATATACAAAAAGTGTGTTAAAACCAGCAAAAGAAAAGCCATATTAAGATATGTAACCAGATACCAACAACAAACAGAAGAACAAGTAAATAAAAGCTATTTGAAGGGTTGGTCTTAGTAATTTAAGCTATATATACAATATTTGACATATATATGAGACTAAAAATCGAACATATAGTAATATATAGATGACTAAATAAACATACAAAATCTGATTATACAAGATTAAGAAAATATGGCTGGATTAGACAATAGATTTAATTTGAGGAAAATACACAAGATGATGTTTAAAAGATGATATTGAAAAACATTGAAGCTGAGGGTAGACACACTGAGAAAAAAGTCACCTTTTAGCCTGGCTCGGTGGCTCAGCCTGTAATCCCGCGCCTTTGGGAGGCTGAGGTGAGTGAATTGCCTGAGCCCGCGGGTTCGAGACCCGACTGGGCAGCGAGACCTCATCTCTACAATAAATCAAAAAATCAGCCGGGCGTGGTAGCGCATGCCTATAATTCTGGCTACTTGGAAGGCTGAGGCGGATGGATTGCCGGAGCCCAGCAGGTCGAGGCTGCGGTGGCCGGGAGCGGCCACTGCACTCCAGTCTGGGTGACAGAGTGAAACTCCAACTCAAAAAAAAAAAAAAAAAGTCACCTTTTAAGTATAAAGAGTAAAACAGATTCAGAAATAACCTTACATCTTACTGCAAGAGTGTCTTGATTTTTTGTTTAAGAAAATAAACTCATTTTTTTTGGAGAATTATAAGGTAAATATATACAGAATATACATATCAAAAATTGCTTTTGTTCTTTAGCCCTTGTAGAATGTTTCTATCTGGATCAACAGATGAAGCTCAATAATAACTGAGTTCTGAAAGGCAAAAAATAACGGTTCTCCATAATTAACCACAACCTTACCCTTGACTCTCTGATATATAAGAAAGAA
The DNA here is from genome assembly GCA_027257055.1 of Cephalopachus bancanus. Lineage (NCBI taxonomy): Eukaryota > Metazoa > Chordata > Mammalia > Primates > Tarsiidae > Cephalopachus > Cephalopachus bancanus. The sequence continues at coordinate 1,765,943 of JAPVLO010000274.1, forward strand.
GATGAACCAAACACTGCAGAACATAAACATGTGAAGCATCTGGAACTTGGCTTCCTTGAAGATTTTTGTTCAGTTCCTGGCCAGGAAAGTCAAGAAGAATTTAACCAAGAACAGATAATCTAAATAATCCATGACACATTAGAAAGCACTGTGAGAGCCCTTCTTGCCTTCAATAATCAGGTGGCCAAAGTTTGAGTTTTAGTTTAAGTCAATAAAAGAGGGAAATATCCCCTAGCATGTTACACACAGTTATCACCTGAATCAGGGGACAGATGATAAAACTAGCTGCACATGACACCAACCACAGTCATCATTTTCTCTACTGTTTTGACATTGAAAATCAGAATGACATACCTTGGCATCTTCCTAAACAAAGAAGTGAAAGACCTTTAAAATGAAAACTATAAAACACTGCTCAAAGAAACTCAAGAAGATACAAACAAATGGAAAAATAGTCCGTGCTCGTGGATTGGAAGAATTGGAACATTGTTAAGATGTCCATCCTAAAAAAGGCAATATATAAATTAAATACAATACCTATTAAATTACCAACATCATTCTTCTGAGACCTGGAAATGACAATATGAAAATTCATATGGAAACATAAAAGACCACAAAATAGCCAAAACAATCCATAGCAAAAGAAGCAAAATGGGAGGTTTCACATTTCCAGACTTCAAACTCTTCTATAAAGCTAGAATAATCAAAACAAGAGCAGGCAAAGAGACCAGTGGAACAGAATGGAGACTCTGGAAGCAAAACCTCAATGTCTCAACTAACTCATCTTTGACAAAGCCTCCACCAAAATGAATGGGAAGATAGGAGAACGTAATCAGTTAATGATGCTGGTAAACCTGGCTTACCACATGTAAAAGACTGAAACAGGACCCCTGCCACCATACACAAAAATCAACTCTAAATGGATCAAAGAGCTAAATATAAAACCTCAAACTATGAGAATCCTAGAAGAAAATGTAGGAAACACCCTTATGGAAAGTGGAATAGGCAATCATTTCCTGATCAACTCTCTTCAAAAGCAAATGCCATTAAAAATAAGATAGACAAGTGGGACTTCATCAAACTGAAAAGTTTCTGCAAAGCAACAGAAATCAGCAAGAGAGTGAAGAGACAGCCCATGGAATGGGAAAAAAATATTTACTAACTGTAAATCTGAAAAAGGCCTAACATCCAGGTTTCTTAATGGAACTCAAACATGCTGAATGGAAAAATAAAAAGCAACCATATTAAAAAATAGGCAAAGGATATGAACAGACACTTCTCAGAAGAAGACACATGAGCAGCCAACAGATTTATGAAAAAATGCTCAACCTCACTAATCATCAAAGACATGCAAATTAAAACCACACTGAGAAACCACCTAACTCTAGTCAATAATTCAAAAAACAACAGATGCTAGAGAGGATGTGGTGAAAAGGGAACATTTCTACACTGTTGGTGGGAATATAAACTAGTACAACCTCTGTGGAAAACAGGGTAGCAATTTCTTAAAAATCTGAAAATTTGCCTTCCATATGATCCAGCAATCTCCCTTCTGGGAATATACCCAGAGGAACTCAAAACACTCTATAATAAAGATATCTGCACACGTGTGGTTATTGCAGCATTATTCACTATAACAAAAGCATGGAACCAATCGTGCTACCCATTGAAAGTGGAATGGCACATTTACACATTGGAATATTATGCATCCATAAAGAAAAACAAAATTATGAACTTTGCAGCAACCTAGATGGAATTAATGACTATAATACTCAGTGATTTATCACAGAAACAAAGATCTGAGTACCACGTGTACTCACTCATAAGTGGACCCTGAACATTTATCATAATACCATAAGAAAGGGATGGGCAGTAGAGGGGGGGACTGTTGGGGGAAGCATGACATTAATAAGGGTATCCACACTTTACCTGTATGATGACCATGCATGTGCCCAACCCTGATCTGTACCCCACATTTTGTTTTGTTTTGTTTTTTTGGCTTTTGAATTTTTTTTCCTCTTTTAATTTTTATTTTAAAATTGTGGGATAGAATTCAGGGTTAGGTATACATATATTTATTGTGCAGTTACCCTTGATGATGAGGTGTGCCCCTCCTTCCCCGGGTAGATATTGACTACTGTCAATCCCACCTCCCCCCTGCAGCTTCCCGCTACTGTCTATCCTTTTCTTATAATATGACGGTAGTTGTTCAAGGTCTATTTATAAGTGAAAACATGTGATACTCAGATCTTTGTTTCTGTGAGAGGTCACTCAGTATTATAGACTCTAGTTCCATCCAGGTTGCGCGAAATTCATGATTTTGTTCTTTTTTTATGGCTGCATAATATTCCATCATGTATATGTACCACTTTTTTTATCCAATCCTCTTTTGATGGGCAGCACGGTTGGCTCCATAGTTCTTGCTATTGTAGACAATGCTGCGGTCATACGGGAGGTCGATTTTTAGAAGTTTTAGGAATCACCACACTGATTTCCACAGAGGTTGTACTAGTTTACACTCCCACCAACAGTGTAGAAGTGTTCCCTTTTTGCCACATCCTCTCCAGCTTCTGTTATTCTTTGAGTTATTGATGATGGCCATTCTGACAGGAGTTAGGTGGTATCTCAGTGCAGTTTTATCTTAACAATTTTATCTTATACTTCTCTGCATTGTAAGCTTTATTTATAATGTCATGACAAATTGTTTACATATATGCATGGAGTGAGCAGGAGATAATTTGAAATTATTTTTTAACAAAATATTTCATCCAACTTCTACTATTAATATTATTAATTATTATTATTAATCATCAAAACTTTTATTCCAAACCCAGGAAGTACAAATTTGATCATGTGACTTTGCATCTCCTTTTAAAAATAAATTAAAATAATTTGAAAAAAAAGAAAATCAGAATGACAGAGTTTTAAGCAACATGATATTTTTCTCTGTTTTTTCTTTTTACAGCAAAGTTATTTGTCAGAAAATATATGTGTTATGAAAGACTATGAAAAGTAAGGAGAAAGTACAGGACACAATGCGTTAGAAAAACAACTGTAGCTGAGAATGCTACATAGCAGAGCTGCTGGTTTTGTGAGTTTTTGGTGAAGTGTCTCATGTTTCTACTTTGGGAAATCTTTCTCTTTGCTTACTGAATAAGTGCCTACTTGCTTACTGAATAAGCTGCCCTGGACCACACTTTTAGAAGATAGTTGCCTTAAACTAGGAACAGGCTAAGATTTTCTACTCAATCTAGAATCTGAGAGTTGAAAATACAGAATATACAAGATTCTAAGGATTTTCTTTTATCTCTCTCGGTCCACCCTCAGTTGTTCAACATTTTATTATTTGTAAACAATTTTATCTTATACTTCTCTGCATTTTAAGCTTTATTTATAATGTCATGAAAAATTGTTTACATATATGCATGGAGTGAGCAGAAGGAGATAATTTGAAATTATTTTTTAACAAAATATTTCATCCAACTTCTACTGTTAATATTATTATTAATCATCTAAAACTTTTATTCCAAACCCAGAAAGTATAAATTTGATCATGTGACTTTCATTCCCCTATTTTTTTACTTCTACTTCTATGATCAACAGCTGTTTCAGCTACATAGTTTTATTATATCCTGATCTCACTCTGAGTCAAATCTAAACCCATTCACCATAGCTAACAAGACCTCATATAAGCTGACCTGATTTGATTCCTGTCCCTCATCTTCTGTCATACTCCTCACTCATTCACGTTTGTTGGCACAGATCTTCCTGGAGATCCTTAAACACAAAAAATTTGTTTCCAAATCAGGATCTATCTACTTCATCTTCCCCTGAAGTTTTTGCATGGATTTTATCTTCATATTACTCAGGACTTGTGTTAAATGTTACATCCTCAAAGAATGCCCCGATGGCCTTGTATAAAATAACCTCTTGCTCTTATTTCTTGAAAACGTATCCTTAGATGATAATTATTGATTTGTCTACTTATTTACTTCTCTATCTTTCCTAGTAGAATATAAGCTCTAAGTATAATGCCGGGTGAGGCATATGCTGGGTGTGTGTGGTGTATTGCTCCACGGGTTATTTTGACTCAGCCACAGGAAATAATTTTAGCGCAATTCCAAAGTATAGTTAAAGGCATAATTTATTAGTACAAAAGTGATATGCTCAAAGGACATGGATGCCTTAAGAAAAGAATACATGCTTGCTTTTGACCAGAAGCTTTATATACTTTTACAACCATGATTAAGCAAACTATGAGATAAGAGTGGTGGGCTGCAGGTATGTGGCCACTATGAGCTAAGAGAAGGAGAATAAAGGTCACAAATTTTGATTACCATCTCTCAACCTTCTAAGGTCATAAGGACCTTCTAAATAATTAAAGTTGTTGCCTAGCTAAATCTGGGCTTTCGTAGAACATCATGTCTGTGTTTTGGATAATTTTCTATTATTTCTGTGAATTACTGCACTGGCAAATATGCATTCTAGCCAGCAAGGTGGTCAGGTCAGGTGTGCCTGGTTGGTTGGACAAAGGCTGTGTACTGATAAAAAAGATGTCTGAATGCTTAATCTATTTTAATTTAGACCTTCCTACAAGAAACTCATCTATGTCTAACCTGTACTGAATAACCTGCCTCAAAAGGACAGGCAATTTATCTTATTAATTAAGTCTTTTCCTAGTTTCTATTACAATGTCTGACATATTGAAGATGCTTACTTAATAAATATTCTCAATGCCTGGGTAACCATAGGCCTTGCTTACTGAATAAGTGCCTAGTTTTTGTGTTAATATAAACCTGGGTTCATGCTATTTGTTAATTTTTCTACGATTCCTTTGTAAGGGTTAGCTTTTTCAGATTCAATTATATTATCTATCAATAAGCTTTTTAGAAAATGGTATCATATAACACAAGTAAATATTTAACGCAGTGCAGAGTATATAACAGTAATGGTCTTTCCATAATGTTAACACTTATCATCCTCACTAAACTGTAATCTTTTTGAGTACAGTGATCATAGCTGTGCCTGGCCCATGTTAGTAATTCAATAAATCTATTTTACCAACTAAAAATGAATAAATAAATGATTAAATAGAAAATACGTATACATGTGTATGTATAAACTTATAAGTATATGCGAGGTGTGTCCTAAAAAACAGAATTAATTTATAAAAAGTTGTGTATTTATTCTTACATATTTAAACTTTGGTCACCTTCAAAGTATTCTTTGTTTGATGCAATACATCTATTGAGATGCTTTTTCCACTGCTCAAAACAGTGTTTGAACTCATCGATTTTGATGCCTTTTATTGGTTCTGCTGGGTTTTTTTGGTTTTTTTTGTTTGTCTGTTTGTTTTGATTTTTTGTCTCACCCTTTCCACATTGGCAATATGTTTCCCTTTGAGGACTGTTTTCACCCAGGGAAACAAAAAAAGAGTCATGTGGAGTGAGATTGGGTGAATAAGGAAGGTGGGGCACTGAGCACTGAACACTTAGCACACAGGGTGAGCAGATGGTTTGTATAAATCACCCATCATAAAATAGGCAAGCAGGTTGAAACAATCTCAAAAAAAAAAAAAAAAATTCACTGAAGCCAAATGCAGCCTCTCACAACAAAGCTAGCTAGTACACTGATGCTGATGGATTCCTAGAACACTTACCTATCAGGGAAGTCTGTACTATAAGGGGCAAGCCCTCCAAAAAAAATTTTTTTTTTAGGGTCAAATACATACAGGTACATATGATACTACTGTGAATGTACAATAATATATAACATACATAGCATATACTGTATAGTATATTATCTTTAAAACAATACCAGAGAAAATCAGTGTTTTGAGATGATATGTTGGGATTAAAGTCTATTAATCATATTTTACAAGTTAATCATAGGCATCCTATTGTTTTAGACCTCTTTATTTTATGTATTGGATCTTTGACATGCTATCATTTCTTTACTTCACTGAGTTATATGAAGCTTTAGAACTGGAAACTTCATTAAATATCAAATCATATTTTGTATAGACAAAAATATGGGGTAATTGCAAAATTAGGAGATTTCTAATGAGTTATGCTCTACTAAAAGTGAGATTGATTACGTCTGGCAACTAGGAAATTCTAGAGTTCTTGGAGGAGACTATGACAGATTTAGTCTGTGAAGAGACTGTGAAACTCTTCCTTCAAAGGAAGTGAGTGTCAGGGTCACAGTCTCTGGCACTCACACTCTAGTGTGCTACTTGGGTTGGGTCAAATGTATAAGTAAAATATCTTCTTTTTTTCTCTGTGTTTTCTTTTTTTAATTATAAAGATGTGGGGTACAATCCAGGGCGAGGTGTACAAACATTGATTATGCAGGTAGCCTTGTTGATGAGGTCAGCCCCTCCCTCCCCGAGTAGTTTCCCTCAACGGACAATCCCACCCCCCCGACAGTTTCCCACTACTGCCAATCTCTTTCTTATAGTGTTATAATTGTTCACGTTCTGCTTATGAGTGAGAACTTATGGTACTCTGTTCTTTGTTTCTGTGATAGATCACTGAGTATGATCGACTCTAAATCCATCCAAGTTGCTGCAAAGTCCATATGTTTGTCCTTCTTTATGGCTGCATGATATTCCATTGTGTATATGTACCACATTTTTAAAAATCCAGTCCAGTTTTGATGGACAGCCCACAGAAAGGGAAAAATTATTTGCCAACTGTATATATGACAAAGTTCTAACATCTAGGTTCTACAGGGAACTCAAACACACCATAAGGAAAAAAAAACAAAAACAAAACAGCCCCATTAAAAAGTGGGCAAAAGACATGAATAGACACTTCTCAAAAGAAGATATACAGGCAATCAACAGACACATGAAAAAGTGCTCAGCCTCACTAGTCATCAGAGAAATGCAAATCAAAACCACATTGAGATACCACCTAACCCCAGTAATAATGGCCATCATTAATAAAACAAACAACAGCAGATGCTTTACCAGTGAGAATGTGGAGAAAAAGGAATGCTTCTATACACCTGGCAGGAATGCAAATTAGTGCAACCTCTTTGGAAGGCGGTTTGGTGACTTCTGAAAGAGCTAGAAATTGACCTTCCATATGACCCAGAAATTCCCCTATTGGGAATATACACAGAGGAACTCAAATCATTCTACAAAAAAGATACCTGCACACATATGTTTACTGCAGCTCTATTTACAATAGCTCCTGAGATTGCCTTTTCTAAGAAGGTATCACCTAAAAGTCCTCTTCAGAAAACCTGATTCTCTTTGTTTGCTGACTTAGAACAACTCACATCTTCTAAAATTACTCTAATCTTGCTCCTGATTGTCAATAGTTTGTCTGGCGTACAATCAATATAGTTTTGATGTGATGTGAAAAGATCAATATCAACTTTGATGTTTTCATTTCAGTATAAAAGATCTTCATTTTTGGTCTTTTGTTATTTTTGCCAAGAAAAAATAAAAAAGATGATGAAAACATATTAAAACATGTAATTTATGTGACAATTCTGATGAAAATGCATTTAAAGTTTTACGTTAAGATAATTTTGGAATTTGACTATACTTTCCTGTGCTTCGATTTCAGGAGACAAAGAAATAATGCTGCATATATTTTAGTAAGTAAAGGGCCATTTTGTTATTTTTTTTAAATACAAAAAAAACAGAAAAATTGAAAATATATATGGTAACTGAAGGTTTATTCTTCGAGGATTGTCAAACACTGTATTAAGATGATAATTTATGAAGATATTAGGCTATCTACTTTTTATTTATAAATACATTGCACTGACTAAAAATTAATTTCTTCAACAAGCATTTTTTGGAGTACATGTTAAATTATAAGTAAAATTAATATGTGCTGCTGAGTTTGAAATCTTGCTTTATAAATTAATAAATTATTCATCACACTAATAAAGGAAACAATTTATTTTATAATAAATTTTATTTGCAACCATGGAAAATAATTACAGGTATACGTCGCATCATTACTGTGCTTCACAGATACTGCATTTCTTATAATTGAAGAATTTGGGCATCATTGAGTGAGCAAATCTATAGGCACTATTTTTCCAGCACTGTGTGCTCAATTCATGTCTTTGTGTCACATTTTAGTAATTCACAAAATATTTTAAATTTTTTCACTACTATTTCTGTTACAGTGATCGGTGATCAGTGATCTTTAATATTTCCATCATAATTATTTGGGGGCATCACATAAGATCATGAATTTAGTCAAGACATGTTTGTGTTACGACCATTCCATTGACAAGGCATTACCCCATCAAGATGCAATCTAATCTAATATAGGTATATATTGTATTTCTCATAATGAAAACCATCCTAATTAACAAAAATTATTAAGGTTGTTTAACACAGTATTAAAATTTTACCAATGAGTTTCTGGAAGAATATACATAGTTCCCCAGAAAAGCATTTCACTTAGTTTGAATTCCTGAGTATGTTTTATAGTTTTTAGCCCACAGATATTAAAGATAATTTTGTCTTTGGGGTGATTCAATTCACCTTGACATCAAATAGGAGCATACAACTTGGTTGTCCCGAATCATACCCATTATATCTATTATTATTTCTGTGATATATATCAAATCAGCTTCCAAGGTGATTTCCAAGATATAATCACCTTGAAAGGTCATTTGATGTCAATCGATTTATTCCCAGGTTTCTATTGTTCCCTTATTTTACATCAGAGCTCTTGCCTGTGACAAAGATCCATGCATAGCCCACTGGGAATGACAAACAAAAGGTATTAGAAACTTAAAACTAAATTGCTTGCCTAAAACATAGCAGAACAGGGAATTTAAAAAGAATAAAAACGAGGATTAAAACATACAGATAGCAATACAGTTGTAAGTGTTCTGTCTGAAGTCAAGGAGATCTCTTATCTGTAGCTCACGATGTTTGCTGACCTGGCAGCCTTTTTGATGTGAGTTCAGGTCAATAGTTTTATTCACCGCCTCTGATTCTTCCCCACACTCAAGAAAAAATAACAAGGCAAAAGAATAAAACACAGTGCTGCAGTCGAAAGGAAAAATAAATTAGAATTTCTAAAGCCTTGGATTTATTTGTGTTTTTCTAAATTGCTTCCTTTCATTATGCTCCTAATTCATGTGAAGATGTAATTTCTAATTAATATATTAGTGATTAAATAAGACAGACATCTATAGAAAAAGTGAACTTTATAATTACTATAACAGAAGGATTGCAGCAAGAACAGAGGCCTCCATGGTGCTTGTGTTTCCAGTAGATATCGGGAAACAGGAGGATTTGAGAAGCAAATGGTTCTTTGAGGTTAAATTTCTTCTGTCTAAATTTGACGCCTTATTAAAAGTCAGACCTGAATGTCTGACCTTTCATATCTTCAAGGTCCGCCGTTAAACCAGATAAATAGAACAGAGCTTGTGTGGCCTCTCTGTGTGATAGCTGCATTGCCCTGACTTTTATAGAGTCCTGTCCTTGGTAATTGTGTGGAGTCCTAGGAATGATTATATCTCTAACAATTCATCCTAAGTAGTTTGTCATTCTTGCTTGCCATTCCTACTCTGAACTTCTCTGATGGGCCCTTTTATTCTTTGAAAACTACGTCCCCTGGCAGTGTCCCTGTGCATATATTATTATGCCACAAGCAAAGTCATTCCTGAATCCTCCTCCCTAAACACCCCAGCACACTCACACAAATATTCCACTTCACAACACAAATTCAAGATAGAATTGTAATATGAAAAATAAAAACAAAAATAACTACCTAGTACTATTAGAATGTAATTTTAATGCAAAAAGTAAATTAAAACATACATACAAAAACTGATTCCTAGGTTTCTCTGTTCCTCTTCCACCAGGATTTCTTACAATCTTTGCTCCATTTTTTTCCTCCACTCTCTCCAGTGTTCTACCATTCCCCAAGGAGTAGTTTTCACTGTTCAGGAGTCCAGTTCAACTGTGTTGTCTCTCTGGAGTATAGGCCCATTTCTTAAACCTAGTGAGAGAAATGAGTTCTTCCTCCACACAGATTAAAACTCACTGTCTTGGTTTATTCCTGAATGACTGCTCTTAGAAACACCATTTCCTTCAGGGGGCGCCACCATTCTGACTTCTGAGTGCTTTATGTTGCCAAGGACCAAGTTACACAATCACAATACATGATATATATTTTTTTCAGGTACCAGGTAAGGCATCCCTAAGAATGAGACTGCCTGCTTAACAAATAAGTTCATCAAAGTGGACCATCTCTGACTTGAAGAAGGGATCTGTCTAGAAACAAACTTCAACTTCCATGCAGGAAGGCAGAAGGCACATGTGACCAACATTTTGTTTGATTTAAATTTTATAGTTTAACAGCTACAAAATGAAAAGTCAAGAATCTGCCTCTAACACAGAATTAAATGGCTGATAACTTAAAAATAACAAGTTGCCCCTATAAATAGGCTTGAAACTAAAGTTATATTTGGGGGGAGAGGGTGGTACTTGTCCACGAATATACATTCGATCTTAACTGTACTCTCTGCTTTTTAAAAAGTCACATAAGCCAAAGATCTTCTTACTTCTGCATTTTCATGTCTGATTTTTATTTTAATGTACATCTCAGGGGGATATTGTATTATAGATGGCAGTTAATTTTGAGATAGAAATCATAAAGACTGATGGAATAAAATAAAATAAACCACTTGCTTATGTTTTCTTTAGAGACATCAAGCAAGAATCAACTATCAAGGATTGCTGAGAAGAATTCACACTCCAGGCCTTTTCTTAGGCTAGGTGCTATATGTGAAATAGCATTTAAATTGGAGAAGATTCTGGTATAAGAAAATTTCAATCATAGTTTTGGAGATATCATATTCTTCGTAAATCTCAATGTGCATTTCTAAAAATCTTGAGTTTATTAGTATTCAAGAATAAGATTAGATTTTGAATATCTGCTTCCTGAATGATGCATAACCTGTAGTGATTTCAGTGTTATTTTAGTTGCTTCCTGTGGTAGAACATATAAATATGTCGTGTGTTTGATAAAATAGGTTTAAAGGCTTCTTGTGTCAAATTTATCTTATTTATTTAATTACACTTGCTTCATTCTGGAAGCATACTCATTTTAGTTTCTTTATTATATTTTGGTATACTATAAAATCATAATTATGTATTTCTTAATCTATTCTGGTATGATCTGATTATTTCCACCAAACTTAAGTCACTGCAAATCATTTTTCCTCTGGGTTTGCTACAGTTACACATTCTCCTTTGGCATGTTTTGCCTGGAGGAAGAACTGTTCTCTGTCTTCATAACAGAATCTATCAAAGTGATTGTGCATCATGGCCTGTCCAGAGAGAGTCATTCAAGAAAAATTGCTGATTGAAAATAATGTGCAGAACCACTACTGATGATTGCTCAGGTAAATCTCTCTTTTTAGTAGCAAAAGACCACTTGGTAGCAGTGTAATAGTACACATGTCTGCAGAACTATAGTTTGGAACATAGTTTTCATGAAATGATTCCTTTGAGGTCTCACACCATGTCTTCAAAATATTTTTTACAGCAATCATGAAAATATGATAATAAATATATTCATGCTTGTGTACAAATGCTGAAAACTCATAAGCTCTTTTACGATGCTTCACCAGGGCCTTTTAAATGTTATTTTTCAAAATCGTTTTTATTCACACTTGGAGAAATATGACTTCATTCTTACAGCACTCAAGATCAAGGGCCGTCATTTTTAATATCTCAACTGGTCATTGGGGAAATTGTTTTTATAGTTGTGGTCTCTTAATTCTGAGAGTTATGTTCTTCTGATCAAATACAAATTCTTTATTTCTCTTTAAAATGCAGCATTGTAATAATGCTATGTAGATGTAAAGGCAATATATATTTTAACCGTATGCTAGAATGGCACATTATTTTCAATAGAAATGTTTAGGAATTGGGATTCTAATTACATTATCTGGCTAGCTCTCTGTTAATTTTCTATTTTCTTTTAAATCTAGTTGAAAGAGTAGTAGAGCATTTCAGTCCAAACCTGTAACTAGCAAGTATATTTTGCAGACAGTTGCTTTTATTTCCTTATTGATGGCATCAGAGTTTTTAACCATAAGCACCAATATACATATGGGAATGATGGACTAAAGTTACATGTGCACTGACTTCTGGGGTCTTAGTCTGTTTGGGCTGTGATAACAAAAATACTAACGACTGAGTGGTTTATAAACAACAAAAGTTTATTTCTCAGTTCTTGAAGCTGGAAAGTTCAAGTCAGGAGCTGGCATAATTTGCCTTTGGAGAGGGCCTGCTTCCACATAGACAGCTGTCTTTTCATTGTATTCTCACATGGTCAGTGAGGCAAGGGATCTTTCTGGAACCCCTTTTATAAGGGCACAAATTCCATTTATGAAGAAGATCCCTAATCATCTCTCACAGGCTCCACTTTCAAATATCATCACCTTGGTTGTTAAGATTTCAACATATGAATTTGGTGGGGGGGCACAAACATTAATTTAATTCCTCCTGGCATGTTGAGAGAGCATTTTGTTTTATATTTAACTAAGCTTTGATATGTTCATATGTATTGTGTGACTGTGTGTGGCATGCCTCTGTGTATGAGATATATGGCGTTGGGGGGGTGGAGATAATTTTTTTCTTATAAGTAAGGTGAAATAATACAATTAGTATTTCTAGTTAATTGAGTCTATGATTTTATTCCACAAATCTGATATTGAACTATTTGTCCTTTGATAAAGTAAACAAGAGTTGTGAAAGGTATGCATGCTATGTCACTTAGAGATATACTTTATATTGCTCTTAAACAAATGTGAACATAAATTAAATTGGACTAAGCCTTTTATAATGTAGCATTTTATATTATAATTACTACTGACTTATGTATTCCTCTGGTAGCATTACTTTGGGGGCAGTTATTCTATAAAGGATGACTGATCCACATGCCTCAAAAAGAAACCAGGATTCAGAACTTGTGTAAAAATTCACAGAGTAGTAAATATTCACACATAAAGAAAAGAATAGAAAATCCTAGTCTCAGTTTTTTTTTTAATTTACTTCTAATTTTAATTAGATTATGGAATGTTAAAGCTGAAAGCAACCATAAAAATCTACTGTGGGTTACCAAAGATTAAACGGAAGACAGAGGAACATTCTAAAGCTACTTTCCTATAGCCACTTAGAAGGTAATTTGCATTCTTCAGTCACATCCACTGCCTCTTTTCAGACAGTATGGTTTTAACTATAATAATCCTAAACTAGATTCTCAGCAAAGAAGCTGCAAGTGTACTGCTCTCAAGGCCTTCACCTGTGTTCATTTTTCCTTTTCTTTTTCCAGGTGCATGGAGGTTTCTGCTATTTGCACTGGTCCAATGTGTAATAATGCAAAGAATGACTTAAGAAAAAAGCTAGAGGCTGTGAGAGGCAGAGATAAAATTTATCAAGCGAACAGAGAAAATCAGCATTTACTTTCCAAGACTTTTTGAAATAATACTCAATGTGAAACTTGTTTTTATTTGTGCCCACTCAATATGGTCACTAAACACCTCTTTTTACCAAAAAAAAAAAAAATCTTTTTACCCATTGTCCAACCTTCACCACTACCACCACTACATCATCAGTGCAAAATATGACTCTGTCACTTGGAGTCTGCTGTGGTTCCGCTTAGCACACATGGAGAAGAGTGAATACATTCATATTCGTTCTCAGGTACATTGAAATGCAAACTCCACAAGGGCAAAGTATGTTGTTTCATTTGTTTACTCAGTTGCTCCTAGTACCCTATTCAAAGTGAAACATAAAAGACATTCAATAAGTATTCATTAATCAAATAAACAAAAATGGAAGTGAAAGTAATTGATTAAAAAAAATCTGTATTTGAAATTCTGAACCTTGAGAAAATGCAGACAGAAAGACAGAATTAGTCATTGATAGATTTTCTTTCTGATACAAAAAAGGTTAGGCCAATAGCAATTACATTTCGATTTTAGATTTTTTGCTCAAAAATCTAAAATGAGTTAAGACAGAACGAAGAGCATGACACAGAACTAAATAACAAGTAAGAAGCAGAGTGAAGTCAGAGAAGGTGCATACTTTTCCCTAAATCAGAGGGCGTGCACACATGCGCACATTCACACACACATTTATACTGCATTTCACCATTTAGTAAACAATTATTTTAAGAGAGGGGACCCATCCCACAAAAAAACAAAATTATCTTTTGGAGGGCAGGTCCCTTGTAGGATTTGTTCCTCTGTATGGAACAGTCAACCAAAGCTTTTATCAGGAACTTTTGACAAAGTTGCCTCAGAATTTGCAGAAAAACCTCCTGAGTTGTGACAAATTGGTGACTGGCTCTCCCACCATGGCAACACACCTACCCACACTGCACTGTGTTCAGCAGTTTTTGACCAAAAGCAGCATGACTCCCATGCCCCAGCCTCCCTATTCACCAGACTTCACCTAGAGTGACTTTTTTTGTTTCCCTGATTAATTGCATGTTAAACATCAGTTACCTTCAAAGTACTCTTGATTTGATGCAACACACTAAGCAAGATGCTTTTCCACTGCTCATAATAGTTTTTGAGCTATTCAATTTTGATGCATTTTATGCTTCTGCTGTTTTTTGTTTCATCTCTTTCACATCGACAAAACATTTCCCTTTGAGTACTCGTAAGGATAAATACACCATTTTTCAAAATGAATACATACTTTTTTTTTTTTTGTCCTCCTTTTATGCTGAGGTCAATCATTCTCAATTAATTATTTTTAAGACTTCAATTAATTCTTATATAGAGTGATTCTTAAACAAGAGCAAATGCAATCCTCAGATAATATTTGGCAATGCCTTCAATGTCTTGAAACACACACACACACACACACACACACACACACACACACACACACATACACAAATATATATATATATATATCTGGTAGAGATGAGGTTTTGTTATTTGCCCCAGGCTTGTCTGGAACTTCTAGCATCATGTGATCCTCCAACCTCGGCTTCCCAAAGTACTGACATTATAGGCATGAGCCACTGCTCCTGACAGTTGTAACATTTTGATTGCCACAAGGGATTACTACTCTCATCTAGTGAGAGGAGGCCAAGGATGCAGCTAAACATTTGATGAAGCATAGGACATTCACCCACAACAAAGAATCATCTAGTACTAAATATCAGTGACGGTAAGGTTGAGGAACATGAGACATTTATGTTACATTAGGGAGACACTCGATGGCAAGAGAAGAGACTACAAGATAAGATTCTGGTACTGGGTTAGGTAGTACAGGTAACAGGAAGCTAAATAGGACACAGTTCTATTGACACATCTCATTGTCCTACCTAAATAAACTACACATATAAATAAAACAAAAAAAATAAAGTAAATTTAATAAGATCTTGGGGATTTTGACTATTATTAAAATCAAAGTTGAAATTTTCTACCCTATCAGTAATTGCAACTTTGTGACCCTGTTAGTTACATGAAGATATTGTTTGAGAGATGAAGCTGTGCCCACATTTAGCACATAGCTAGGCCTCAATAATTACTGAGAGTATGGATAATTGAATATATTAAATACAACACTTGATTTTGTTAGAATCGCATAAAGTAATATTAAGGCATAATTTCTCATCTAGTTGGTGTCAGCTGTGAAGACTGATATAATGAAAATGATATTTTACTTTGGTTGTTTTCTCCCAATACATTTCTTGCACTTCTAATTCTATCTTGGATTCTGCTTCTACAAGGAACCAAAGTATCAGAGTTAAGCCAAACAATCATCCTGGATTTAAATTGTGACAACTGTGAAGGAGAGAGGAAGAGTCGGAAGTTAACTTGAACTGCAGCGGTTTCAACAAAAGACTTGATCAAGCCAGTATGGCATCCTCAAGCTCAAGTCTCCCATTTATGTAGTCCTGTGTCCTGCAAGAATGAGGCTGCATCAGTGTCCCCCCTGAGCAGTCACCAGCTGGGAGCTGACCGTGGGATGTCTGACCTAGGCCTGAATGTAGTGGTAACTGCAGGGAAGCCACAGCTGGAACGGTCAGTGGGCTTTCTACAATAGGAAGTATAAATGGTGCATTTTTATACCTGTTACATTGCTTAAGACAAAAAGATACAAAGTTCTCCAGTCTATTTATGCATGAGACATCAGAAATTTTGAGAATCTAGAGTAAAAATGTTAAATGAAGGCAGAAAGGAGAATCTGTACCCTCTCCCCCTCATTTGTGGCAATTAACTTTTCTCTTTAAAAACAAATATTTTAGATTAGAGGGGTACATGTGAACATTTGCTTCATAGGTATATTGCATGATGGTGAGGTTTGGGCTTCTATTGAGCCCACTGACCAAGTGGTGAAGATGGTACCCCATCGGTAGCTTCTCTAGCTTTTCTCCCCTCCCCCCTTCCCCCCTTTATGAGTGACCCAGCATCTATTGTTCTCATCATGATATTTCAGTGTTTAGCTTCCACTTATTAAGGAAAGCATGTGATAATCAGCTTTCTGTGATAACTCTCATTTTATAACTCTTAAATATATACTATATGTATAATTATATTTTAAACACCACACACACACATACATACACACACAGAGAGAGAGAGAGATTGATTGATTGATTGATTGATTCTAGTCTGGGTTTTGATTTGTTACCCAGGCTAGAGTGCAGTGTGACACGATCTCAGCTCACCACAACATCAACTTCCTGGGCTCAGGCAATCCTTCAGTTTCAGTCTCCTGTGTAGCTAGGACTACAGGTATGTGTCACCTCACCTGGATAATTTACCCATTTTGTGTAGTGAGGAGGTCTTCCTATGTTTCCCAGGCTGGTCTTGATCTCCTGGACTCAAGCAATCCTGTCTCCTCGGCCTCCCAAAGTGCTGAGATTACAGGCATGAGCCACCACACCAAGGCCATAATTCTTAAATCTTTAAACAGCAGATTTATGGTGTGAGTTTTATATCAATGATAGGTGATTCATATTTGTAAAACTATGAATTAATATTAGGGACCATTATGTACTGATACAGAATTCTGACTAAATTTTTGAAAGAATAATCTAGAAGAAGACTTGAGAAGTGTAGGGTGATAGATAATACATCTATTAATGTAAAGACGACTTAATGTGTAAAGATTTGCTTATACACACAATTTCTTTCTTTTTTTTTTGAGTTGGAGTCTCACTCTGTCACCCAGACTGGAGTGCAGCAGCCGCTCCTGGCCACTGCAGCCTCGACCTGCTGGGCTCCGGTGATCCTTCCACCTCAGTCTTCCAAGTAGCTAGAACTACAGGCATGCACTACCACACCCAGCTAATTTTTTTTTTATTTATTGTAGAGATGAGGTCTCGCCAAGTTGCCCAGGCGGGTCTTGAGCACGTGGGCTCAGGCAATCCATTCACCTCACCCTCCCAAAGCGCGGGATTACAGGCTGAGCCACTGAGCCCAGTTTATACACACAATTTCTAACTGAAAAGTTTAAAATGTCCTTCAACTTTTTTGTGTGTTAACTGAAGGCAGTATTAGATATTAATATTAGATTGTAATATTTAGCACTAGTATTAGATTTTACTATAATAATATTGAGATTTCTATCTCTTGGCTCTGTGACAATTAAAAAATTTTACTAATAGAGTTAGATATAAAATTGCAAGTTTTATATGATGATTCTGACATATTTTGATTTAGGCTCAAATTTTTAGTAAAAGCTATCTGCCACATTTCACACTTTTCTGTCTTGTGTCTCTTAATTCTTTTCATGATTGCCTTTTCAACAATGTCACAAATATTCATGACTGCTGCATGTGTGCTAATCTGAATCAAAATGCATCACTGTTTAACTCAGGCTTGATATATGTCCATCTCTTCTTTTGACATTCCTCTCTAGATAACACTGATTTTGCTTTATCTTTGGAACTAGTGCTTTCTGCATTTGAAGTGGGCATGCTGTTATTCCCACTGAGAAAGAGATTGTGTTAGAGCAAGATGAAGTGGGCCAGTACTTTGGGGCACGCTGAAAATAGCACCCTTTTGGCCAGCTGGCAAGATTAATTCCCATATCTATGATTTACAGTAGATTGCCATAGTTTGTGCTCTTGAATTTATGCTGTTTTAAATGCCACATTTTGCCTGCCTTTATTCTAACATCTCATTCTTAATAGGCATATTTTCAAAAGGAAATACAAAAAGCTCAGACTTTCAGTGTGCACTACTTTAAGACTACAGATGCATTTATTACCCCATTCCTCTAATTTTTTTTTTTTTTGAGTTGGAGTCTCACTCTGTCACCCAGATTGGAGTGTAGTGGCCACTCCCGGCCACCGCAGCCTCGCCTGCTGGGCTCCGGTGATCCTTCCGCCTCAGCCTTCCAAGTAGCCGGAATTACAGGCATCCGCTACCATGCTCGGCTGATTTTTGTTGTTGTTGTTGTTATTTATTGTAGAGATGAGGTCTTGCTGCCCAGGCAGATCTCGAATCCGCGGACTCAGGCAATCCACTCACCTCAGCCTCCCAAAGGCACGGGATTGCAGGCTGAGCCACCGAGCCCGGCCCTCTAATGTTTTATGGTTATTTTTACCTAACTTCTGAGAAGATATTGGCTCCATGTGCTTTCACACATTATTTTATTTTAAATCTTCTACTTCTACCAAAGTGTAAGGGAAAAAAAAGACAATCAAAGCACAATCATAAGAAAGAAAAAGTCTCTGACTAATGCTAATTTTTTTTTTAAATCTATAAGCTTTAAGAATCCCGTAAACAGCATTCTGTCCCTAGGTCTGCAATACTTATCATGGCTTGTTGAGGACACAACCTCAACTCACTTCACATCACTCCACCAGCAGGTTTCAGGTTTTGCCATCCTTTTCTTCCGCCTGTCTTTTCTTGTTCATTTTTTCTCTTTTCCTATCCTTTCTATATATCATATTTATATTCTTTCCCTACCTTTATGCCCTAAAAGGATAGGAGGTTATTGACAATAAGTAAGCTAACCCAAAAAAGGAATTTTAAATTCCATCTTGGTGTTAATGTCAGGAACTATTCAAATATTTTCTATAACTTATTTTCCACAAGAGTCTTCTGCAGATTGAAAGCCTGATTCCCAGTGTGATGGTTAATTTTACGTGTCAACTTGAAGGGGTTTTCTTTCTTTGGAGAGTCCCGACTAATACACTCAGATAAATTAAAGGATTTGCCTAAAATCTCATAATTAGCAAGTGATAGAGTAAGGACTTGGACTCAAGCAAAGTGGTAAAGCCTGGCATCCAAACCTCTTAATAAAATACTGCCACCCTAAAGTGAAAATCAACTAATGGTGTGGACTAATATAGCAAGTGTATCCATTAAAATAAACAAAACACAATATTACTAAGATAAAAGCATTTCATTGCTAATGCATTCTATTATAAATTAATATGTTAAAATGCATCCATGGAAACAACATGATGTTCAGTAGTTAGTTAATTCTGAAGAATTATTGAAATGATTTTCCACTCTTCAGTAAAAACCTTGATTATGAGAACAATCATAGTATAAAGTATCTTTTTCTGAGCTAAGAAAGATAAATTTATTAAAAAGAAGATACATTGTGAAGGGCACAATGGGCAGGACAGCAGCAAGAATGTCTGCTGTCTACTGCAGTATAAAGTATCTTAAGAAAGTAACCATTAGCTAAAACTGAAGACGTCATGGTAATTATAATAAAAGTTGGCTTAAAATTAACTAAAGAATAAGAAGAATAGCATTTACTTATATAGCGTTTTTCATTTGTGGCATTTTAAGCAAATTTGCTGTTTAAGTAATACAGATTACTTACTATTGGTCACTTCAATTTGGAAGGAATTTCAACAAATTTGAGCCAAACTAATAATGTTTCTTTTAATTAAACCAATCAACAAATTTGCATCTTGAGACTATTCTTTATTTTATATATATATAAAGTCTTTCCCAACCAGGTATTAACAAGTCCTTAGATCAATCATATTAAGTTAAATTCATAAGTAGCCATAGTATCATGGTGAGGATTAACACACATTCTTTATATTTCTGACAGGCAAGAATAAAGTTAATAGTCTCTCCCAAAAACTGAGAAGATTTGCCTGGCTCTTACTGCAATAGCAGGATGTCACTTCTTTGAATATATGAGTCAGAAGGAAATTCTTAGTTTCTTCATATGGCAGTTTGCATTTCTTGTGAATGTAGGCAAATGCTTCTTGAGTCCTGTGCTGAAGAACAAGGAAGAAATCCTTATGGCTGGATATTTCAAAATTCTGTCATCCTCGTAAAAAAAATAAAATTATTGTGTTGATCACAGAAAAACCCAATGCTGACATGTAAAACATTTATGTAGGTCTGTCATTGTTTTGGTTTCCAGAATCAGTTCTTGTCAAGTAGTGGAAGATTATGTACAGATATACAGAAAACAACAACTCAGGAGTCCTACTACTGGACTAACATGCAATCCAGGATGTTATATGCAAATGGACATATATGATACAATTTAAGGGACAAAATATCATTGTACCACTCATTGCTGCGTAAATGGAGCTTATTTATCTATATTTTGCTGACCTATTATAAACATGACTAAACTATTCAGTGTCTTTGATTCTCTTTGCATATCTTTTCCCAATAATGAAAATCTTGATTCTCTCCATTACAATTCCAATCTCTCAGAGACTACCTGATATAAGTAGAGTCATCATTCTCACTGATAGGCAAAAAAAGTTAAAACTCCAGACCACTGGGCAACATATACTGGTTGTCCTTATGTCATGTGTCCTTCCATGTTTCAAACCTCAGTCAAATAGGGCAGGTACAATCCAAAATCAATCATGCTGGAAGAACATCTCAGAGTCATTGCTTTCATATAGTGACTAAAGGCAGGACCAGAAGTTATAATCTTGGGAGATGGCAGGTTTAACTTTCCCAACTCATTGATGGTGATGAATAGAGCTTTGAGGTGGGCCTCAGGGAGTCATTTAGTTACATTTTTCATTTGTGGCTTTTTAAGCAAATTTGCTGTTTAAGTAATACAGATTACTTACTATTGGTCATTTCAATTTGGAAGGAATTTCAACAAATTTGAGCCAAACTAATAATGTTTCTTTTAATTAAACCAATCAACAAATTTGCATCTTGAGACTATTCTTTATTTTTTATTCCAGTGGCAAAGCTATATTATTGACTCATGGGAAGGTATATCTTTACTTTGACAAGGAGCCAGGCATCCAGTCAATTGAAAATATGTGTCTCTGTGAAAGATCACTCAGTATTATAGACTCTAAGTTCATCCAGGTTGCTGCAAAGTTCATGATTTTGTTCTTCTTTATGACTGCGTAATATTCCATTGTGTGTATGAACCCCATTTTTTTTAGCCAGTTCTCTTTTGAGGGGCAGCACGGTTTGTTCCATGTCCTTGCTAGTGTGACAATGCTGTGATAAACATACGTGTGCAGGTATCTTTTTTATAGAGTGATTTGAGTTCTTCCGGGTATATTCCCAGTATGAGAATCAGATGTTCTCACTCGTAAGTGGAACTTGAACAACTATCATAATACTATAACAAAAGGATTGACAGTAGCAGGAAACTGCAGGGGCATGGGGTGGTGGGGAGGTGGGATTAGCAGTAGTGGGAAACTGATTGGGGAAGGGGGGCACACCTCATCAACAAGGGTAACTGCACAATGAATATTTGTATACCTAACCCTGAATTGTACACAATTTCAAAATTAAAAAATTAAAGGTGAAAAAAAAATATGCGTCAATGCATTTCAGTGTAAGTTAAAGTGTAGTAAAAGCTGAAATAAAACCGTCCTTTATGTTACTTGAGACAAAATTGTTGTTTGTCAAAGCCTGTTGATTTATTCTGATTCTGTTAGGGAAACACAGTCTTTGAAAGAGTCACTAATAGCATAAGACATTAAACTTGTGTTGCTCAGCAGAGGAGTGATTTCTACCAAAGCTTTATAAGCTGCTGATTGCTTAGTGAATGCTACAATATGTCTGAGATTCAAGGGGAAAGACATATGTAAAGGAAGAAATTTAATACATTTCTCTATGTTTATTCTGGGTTCTATAGGAATTTTCTTTTGCTAAAATCACCAATTTGTATATATATATATATATATATTTTTTTTTTTTTTTTTTTTTGAGTTGGAGTCACTCCATCACCCAGGCTGGAGTGCAGTGGCATGCTCATGGTCACCCCAGTGTCAACCTGCTGGGCTCCTGCAATCCTGCAACCTCAGCTTTCCAAGTAGCCAGAACTACAGGTGCACATTAGCACACCTAGGTAGTTTTTTTTTTTATTGTAGAGACGAGGTCTCGCCAAGTTGCCCGGGCTAGTTTTGAACCCACGGGCTTAGGCAATCCATTAGCTTCGGCCTCCCAAAGTGCTGGGGATTACAGAGTGAGCCACTGAGCCGGCCTTATATGTTTTTAAACAGTCTTAATTGAATGGAAAACCAAAACACTCAGGCTTTCAATCTAATTAAGCATAGAAGAGAAACTCTGTCTGGTAATATAAAAGTTATAGAGGAAGAAAGATCTTTTAAAAATAAGCTTGACCTCTTTCTACTTTGAGAGTGAGATGTACTTAGTTACTTAATTCCAAAGCATTATGTAAGGAAAAAGAGAAAAAGATAACTTTATAATGGTGAGAGTTGGCAAACATTACACTACCTTTGCCAAGCAATCAAAGCTAACATCAGTGATAAATCATGGTGACAGCAAATACACCCGATAGAATGTGACAAGGATGAAATAAACCCATAACAGCAGTCTGATCATGAGAGAAACATCAGAAGCACCCAAAATGAGGGTTAGTCTACAAAGTATATGACCCGAAATCCTCAAAACTATTGAAAAACCAGGGAAAGTCTGAGACCAGTCACAGACCAGATGAAAATAAGGATACAGAACAACTAAGGATGATGTGGTGTCCTGATAGTGCCCTGAACAGAAAACAATCACTAAGGGAAAACTGGTAATATGATGAAATCCAAATTAAGTGCAGACTGTAGTTAATACTGTTGTTGAGTTTTTAGTCATGCCAAATGCTTCATACTAATTCATATAAGATTTTAACAATTTATGCCCCTAGGTGAGATTATAGAACTCTCCACATTATCTTTGAAAGTTTTCTGTAAATCTAAACAACTATGAGCTTAAAAATTTTATTAGAATTAGTTTGAGGAAATATTTCCAAGTTGCTAAATATTCTATTTATGTACCTTCTTGTTCTATTTTAACTTGCTTAACCCTCTGATATTTGCATTTCAATCATTTAAAAAAAATCAAAGCAGCTGTTTTGTATGTTAAGATGGCAAATAGAAGGAAGGTGAGAAGCAATGACATTGTTTCACCTTTGAATCCTTAGATTCTGTCAGGCTTTTGTTTAGCATGTAGTTTGTTTTTCAATTTCAATAATAAGAAGATAAAAAAAATCAAGTTCATGTTGTCAGTACATCAATTTAAGATTATAATCAGTGTTATGTGTTGATTCATACCTCTCTAAAAATCACATGTTGATGTCCTAACCCCCAATACCTCAGAGTGTGTCTTTATGTGAAGGTAGGATCTTTACTAAGATAATCAAGTTAAAGTGAATTTGTTAGTATGGACTCTAATCCAATATGACTGTTGTCCGTATAAAAAGGGAAACTTTAGACACCAAACCACACACAGAGGGAAGATGATGTGAAGAGACATAGAGAGAAGTGACCATCAACAAGCCAAGGAACAAGGCCTGAAGCAGATCCTCCCTCACAGGCCTCAGAAGAAACAAACTCTGTCAACACCTTGACTTTGGACTTCTAGCTTCAGAATGGCGAGGCAATAAATTCATGTTGTTTAAGCTCTCTATGGTACTTGGTTGGAGCAGCCCTAGAAAGCTAATACAGCCAGTGACTACTAATTGAAAACAACATAGTGGTTGTACCAGTGGAGACAGCTTCAAATGCTAGGTGGCATCATGGGACAGCTAAGGAGGTACATTAGGTGATGAACTCCAGGAAGAGTGCGGAAAAGAAGTTCCAAACAGGGCAAAAGATAGACATTCAGTTGTATATATAGAATATGAAACAGAGTTAGAATTATCCAGGCTTGTAATTTCACAGCTATGCAGAAATAAATCGGTGGCTGAGGAATCCAGACCCAGCTAACCTAAGGGTATAACTTGTTTATTAATGAGGAGCTGTAGCATAGACTAGGGCACCTGTCTAGTGGACCATTGCTAGGGTTTGTGCTTCAAGATAACCCAAAGTAACCAGAAATATAAAACAAGTCACAAAGAATTTTAGCTACAAGTATTAAGTTGAAGAAAATAGACTGGTCTCACATTTTAAAAGAAACCCAAGTTTTTTGATGTTTTTAACATTAGAAGTGAAAGAAGAGAAAAGAAACTCAGATTCAAGATGAATTGAAGGTGGGGTGTGCCTCCACTATCTTCTGCGTTAGAAAGGTTACTTATAAGTAACAGTTCATGGCTCGTATCCGCTTGTATAACCATTTTGTAAACTACGTCATCATGTTTCTTGTATTTATACATTCAAGAAATGTATTCGTGACTAAATTCTTACTGTACCCACAGTCCTGATGAATTATGTGGAGGATAAAAACAAATAAGAAATTACGGTTCTTCCCCTCATTAATTCATGCAGGAAATAATCCTTGGTTGAGCAACAACTGTACATAATAAACTCTGGTTAGAACTATAGTGTGGGAAACACCCTAGGGTCCCCTCCTGCTCTAGGAGCTTTTCTATCCTCTAAATAAATGCTGCTTTCTAAAAAAAAAAAAAAAAAAAAATAGAACTATGGTGCATGGTAATACGATTAAGATTCTTGGGTGTAAATTAATAGTGAAAGAAAATAACCCATAAAAATCTATAACAAAGCCACTATCATTCAAAAATTGATTTCCGTAATTTATAAAATTATTCTAAATAATACAGAAATTGACTTTTATTTTTGGAGTATGTATATATGTGTTCTTTTAGCCAAAGAAAATTGCTCGCATAGAAAAAAATCTGGTGACAGAGTACTATTTCTTCACCCATAACAAGGGATTAACACACATCTAATGAAACATATTGTATGTTGAGCTACAGAAAGAACTTCAGATAAATAGATATAATGACTTTTATATTGCATTCAAATTAAAAAAGCTTAATTAAATTACAATAAAAATAACTCTACTTAAAAGAGTACTAAAGTACAAGTCAAAATCAAGATGAAAAGAATACATTGTCCCAGTATTACCTGCTCCAGTGTTATCTACAGCATGCAAAAATACCTTATAATTTAGTGGCTAAATAACTATTGTTTATTACTGTCCACAAGTCTACAGGTTTTCTGGACACTTCTTCTGGACTAGATCAGCTTTGTCTGATCTTAGCTGGGCTTGTTCATATGTCTGTGTTCAGTTGAGGGAAAGGGAGGGGACTGAACATCGTTATAGCCTAATTCAAATCTATGATAGGTGATTGTTGGTCTACTCATGCAAAGAGGATGACTAAGCTATATGCCATGTCATCTAGTGTTTGGTCATGCCAAAGACAGGTTTCCATAGAGAGAAGAAATGAGGAAGGCTTTTGGAAGCCTAGGGTAGCAACTGGCACATTTTTATTTCTGCTGTATTTTATCAACCAAGGCAAGTCACAGGCCAGCCTGGATTCAAATATGGAGAAATATAAATTTTGTCTTGTTAATGGAGGAGGCTACAAAGAGTGTAAACACAGAAGGGATGAAGGATTATGCCTAACTCTGCAAGCTGTCACAGCTATTAATCAAAGTGAAATTCTGCACTGTCACAACATCTAAGAAAGTTATCCTGGAATATATTATTTACTGAAATTCTTAAGTAATGTTGTCTTAGATGTTATGTAGGCATGGTATATAAACAAAAAACCCCACCAAAATCAATACAGATAATTCATCTTGCTTAAAAAATGTGTATTCAATTGTTCCCCCAAATTGTGTATCTGGGGATATTACTGTTATGGTTTTAAAAAGAAAACAAATGGGTTAATGCTGCTATAACAAATATCCAAGACTAGTGGTTTAAAAACCAGAAATTTATTTTCTCCCAGTTCTGGAGATTAGAAGTTTGATGTCAAGCTAAAAGCAGGGTCGATGTCATGCCTGTCTCTTTGACTTGTAAATGAGTGAATTCTTGCTGTATCTTTACATAGTCAACTCTATGTTTGTGTTGTCTATGTCCTAATCTCCTCTTCTTATAAGGACAGGGGTCATGTTGGATTAAGGACCACCCATGAGACTTCACTTTTCCTTACTTGCCTCCCTAAAGGCTCTGTCTCCAAATACAAACACTTTCTGAGTTATCGTACATTAGGACTTTGACATATGAAATCTGAGGAACCAAAATTCAGTCCAAAAAACATTGTATAGAAAAATTAAAACTGTCTTTTAGTTTCTTGAATTGTTACAAAATGCTCTTAATAGATTATTTTCATTTTTATTAGTGTTAATTCTACAGTTGTTTGGTTCACACCACCCTCAGCTGAGACTATTGGGAATGATTATTCTCTGCTTGCTTTCTTTGAGAATGATCTGTATCCATTTTCTCTTCTTTTCTTTTCTCTCCACAGATTTTTCTTGTTATGCTTGTGTAAGGTCAGCTTTTATGGTTTAATGAATACACATGTGATAAACTACTTCAAGTGAGTAGAATTTGAAACTTTTTAGATAGATTTTTGTATCAATCTTTTGTCTTCATTTCAGCTCAATCTCAAAGACTTTTATATTGCATTAAAAGACATGGCGATCTTTTGCACAGTTCACTTTTCTAAAATGTATATTTGTACATAGTATATATCCATTTATATGTACTATATATTATTATTATAATGATTCTAGTCTCTGAAAAGAAGGTGGGGAGTATAGTTTTTATTTTCTTAACATATAGATACAAATAGATTTTGACAGTTCCAGAGATATAGTTAGTGCAGGGAATGAAATAAAAGCCAGAACACCAGCCTGTCTTTCACTCACATTTCTATTCTGTAACTAATTAGGGAACTTCAGTTACCTGGCCCTATCCAAATCTATATTCATCAGAGAAGAAAATACTTTATTTCAACAGAAAAATCATTTTTCTAAACCACAACATATTCACAGACTTCACTGTGTGGAAACAAATTTAATACCCTAGATGCAACTATTAATTTCAATGAATGACTGGTGATTCCTCCTCCACAAAGCTAAGACTGTTATTTAATTAAAGAATAAAATTATTTGCTAAAAGATAACTGCTTCTCAGTTTTAAGAGATTGGTTAAAAATACAAAATACTGTAAAACAAATGACACTTAGATTCCTGGAGTTTTTTCATACTATTCTAGAATTAAACACATTTACATATATTTCTCCATAAAAGACACTTCTCATACTAATTTTTTAAAAATTAGTCTCACAAAATCGAAAGTATAAAAAATATAATCTTGGCCTAAGAAGTTATAAAAGAGCCACTCTGTACTTCCAAATTTCCAAAGAAGAAGCTTCTGCAGAGCTTAGTATGTTTGTTGACAACTTGGGAGAATGAATTCAATCCCAAGATTTTCTGGCACCCAAATGTGTCACTTTTATTATGCATTTTGAATGAAGAGTTAGACTTATTCATGTTACTTTCTTCTTTTATCTGCTGTGCTCAAGGACAGATAGCCATCATCTCTTAGACATAGAGAGGCAAGTTTCTAGTTATATAGAAGTGAAATTTCTTTAGCGCAATGTGATGAATATATGGATGTTACCTTCTTGAATTGTGACATTTCTTCAAATTAAAAGACCCTTGATTAAGGCCCAATAATGTTTTGCAGAGCCTTCAACAAGAACTCTCCGTGGTGCTCTGACCACAAATATGTTTAAACTCATATCTTGATCATCTTTACCACATAAAAGACTAGCATTGTGGATTTCTATTTATTAATATATTATTATTATTATTATTATTTATTAACTACTTGGCTTTATTTGCATTCTGGCATTCTCTTCTATATGTTAATAAATAATGATTACCTCTTAACCTAAATTTTAGTAACTAAATTTTTTTCACAATTGTCTAATCCACCGTCTTTCTCCTTAGTTCATGGATTAGAATTATCTGATCTTATAACTTCCATCATTATTATTTTGATCCCTGGAGCCCAGGCTATCCGATGTTAGGATAGTATGATCCTGATAAGCTGTCAGTTTGGACTGGTGTTCTCTGTTAAATTTTTCCACACACCAATACTATGAGAAAATACTTGTATATTGAACAAAAAAGATTAATGAACAGTACTATGAAGATAGCATATTTATTTTATTTTTACTCTGATTATCTTTTCTACAACCTCTAAGGTATTCCATTTGATGGTTAAAATATCTGTAGTTTCTTTCTGAATCAAGTAGGTTATAAGACATTTTGCTGCATTGCAAACAACCCCAGAATATCACTGGTTTACAAAGCAACATGTACTCTTTGAAAGTGCAAATGTGTCTATCTAGGTCCAGTAAGGGTCTCTGCATATTATTGTTATTAAGAGACTACTGTGGATGTAGGTCTAATTTGATACTGTAGAGGAGGAAAATTATTTTTTCCTTACCCATCCTAGTTTCATGGCTGAGGCTCTTGTAACAAAAGTAGATTAACAAGAAAAAGTATAATATTTATTTAATATAAATTTTTTGTGACATGGAATTCTTCAAAGGAAATAAAGATCTGATGGAGAAGCTTAAAAATGTGGATTTTTGTGCTAGCTTCAATGAATAATAGTTGTGGAGAAACAGAATTGAACAAAGAGGATATGATCTAAGGTTAATAAACTATGGGAGACTTATGAAGGCTTTTTTTTTTTTTAGATTCTTCTCTATGACCCTGTGTCTTTAGAGATAAGAATGTTCCTTTTCTTTCGATAGGGAAAACACCTCCAGTATGAATCTTTTGTTCTTCAGTAGAAGATAGGAAAATTCTTTCTACTTTTGTTTTGTTGTTTGTTTGTTTGTTTGTTTATCTTCTGCAGGAGAGAAGGAAATGGCAAGGTAACCTTTCTGCTTCTGCTGTTTTCTGAAACACCAAGGTGACATATTTTGGGGAAGCATGTCCTGAACCTCATCAATAAATTCTTTCATACTAGAGCCTGTGGAAGAAAGGCCTAGCAAGCTATGCACTGACTCTTGACCATCTGACAGATGTCTGTCCACCATTTTTTGCTCATATTTCATCAGTCAAAGCAAGACACAGGGCCAGGATGGGGGCCAGCAAGAAAGGATGTGCTATCATTCCTCAAGGATGGGAAGTTGGAATTTATACACACAAAAAAATGCTATCTGAGCAGTCTACCACAAGTCTGCCCCTCTGGTCACAAATGTTCTATTTGTTCTTTACTTGTGAAAAGCACATTCTTTCC
This sequence comes from Cephalopachus bancanus, assembly GCA_027257055.1. Taxonomy (NCBI): domain Eukaryota; kingdom Metazoa; phylum Chordata; class Mammalia; order Primates; family Tarsiidae; genus Cephalopachus; species Cephalopachus bancanus. The sequence goes on from JAPVLO010000274.1 coordinate 1,795,352, forward strand.
TACCCACCTTTTTCCATTGCTCAAGATACGCTTAACTCAACAAAAGCACTCACTAGGCTCAGAATGCAAGATCTCAGAATGTAGAATGTAGAAGAACACAGGTTCTTCTATTCTGGAAAACCAATAGATAAAATAGTCCTCGCTGCATCCTCCTCACTACCTCCCATTCTCATACACTTAGTATACACACGTGGAAGATGATAATCATAGTCATAATAAATATTCCCATTAAGAATGAAGAAAAATAGAATTTGCACAGCATTTATTTACACATGAAAATCCTGAAAAGACATTTTGGGTTCCCATCTTCAATACACGACTAGAAATATTAAGAGTGCCAATGTTAACAAAAAAAAATTCAGACTTATTAAAATAGTAAGAAAGACTTTATTCAAGACTATTGCAATAGGTGTCAAGACTATCGTGATAAGGAGGAGAGGTAGAGCAAAACTTTGAATACAGCAAAGACAACTAGAGACTTATAATCAAAGAACAGAGTGAGGGGTCAGTGGATGGAAAGATACTAAGTTATATCAAGTTATATTATTGCTAAACCAATACAACTGGATTCTTGCTGAATGCAGGCCAAAGACTTAGATATCAAAGGTGGGAGATGGAGAATCTCATATATGAAGGCGATCAGGTGTTAAGGGTAGAGGGTTATTTCTAAACTGACAGCAGAATTCTTGCTAAGACTGGGCTGTGCAGACCAGGCAAGGATGGTGGTCTAAGATCAGGACCTAGTTGAGAAAATGCTTAGAGGAGTCTGACTAAAGTTTTCTCAAAGAGAATGTCTTTATCACCAACTAAACATTACACATAAGCAAATTTTTCAACAGTGCAAAATAAATATTACAACATAAGTCAGAGCATTGTACCCTTCCTGAACATGTATCTAAATAAACTGATAAATTATACAAGTGAACTTGTCTGGAAAATGTTAAGTCTTCTGGGCCTTTCACTATCCTGCTTTTCAGAGAAGTTGCTTTAGCAAGGCGTTTCACAATTTTTAAATTGTTATTATTTTTCAATCTTGCTGCTAGCTACATTGATTTTCAACGCTTCTGTTACTCTGTCTAAATGACTGTTCCTTTTATTTCTTCCCCCTCGGAAGGCAGAAGCTGCCTTTTCTCTGTCAGGGTGCTCTTCTTCAGTGAGAACTTGAAGGTGTTTTATCCTTTGCTTTCTTATAGTCAATTTATACATATGTTGTTCACTCACATTCTTGTTCAACTTCAAGGTTGTTTTTATTCAGCTCACATTCTCGCTGTGCACATCTCCATCTCACATTGGTCCTCTTTTATGCATGTAAACAGCACATTCTTTTATTTTCTTGACCCGAATTTGAGGTATTTGTTTTCTGAGTCTTTTTCTTAAAGTATCTGTTCTGTTTTACTGGCAGATGCTTCTGGTTGATTTGCTGAAGATTGCGTACTGTGGGTGTTTAGGAAGGTGCTTAGAAAAGCTTATCTCTGTTTATTTTAGGCTTGAATTGGAAGAATCAACCTTGATTTCACAGGAAATCTGAGAAGCTGACTGTTTAAAGTGAGGCCCAGGGAGAACTTAAAAGCACCACTGTTGGGGCATACACACACTTGAAAAATGCAGAGCTCTGGGTATCTTGTCATTTCTGGAGCACTCTAAGTTTCCTCTCTCCTCTCTACATATACACCTTGATTTTCATGTAAATGATCCATAAATTCTAGAAGATGAAAATTACTCTCACATTATATTGTATGCTATAGCCTGCAAATAACAAATATTTCCTGGAATTGTTTTTTACTACACTATGCAATGTCTTTAAAAGACAATAAATATATAAGACTTCCTGCATCAGCTTTCTTGGCCACATGTTGATCTGCTCAATCCATCTAAATTACTACACAATTGCTTTGACACAGTTGGTTTTAGAAAGGGGGAAACCACTGTGGCTATTTGAAATCTAGATTTAGAATGTTTGTTGATATCTATTTTATTTCATGTATGCCACAAATGCAGATAGAATCTGCCTGGAGAAACTATATGTAAAGACTTGGAAGCAGGGCACCAGAAGTCAGTCATGGCATTTTCTTATTTCCATTAATAATTTGTTTAAGTAAACAGATTTTGGAGATTAAGCTAAAAGTAGCATCCAATGTGTCATCTCATTCTCTTTTTATTTGCTTTCTTCCTATCTCATTTTCACTAGTGTTAGGTCAGACAAGAAAGGTGGTGTCTGCAATCCAGGACCATGTGTTAAGGTGCAAAGAATTGCACATAAATTAGATTAGAAAATACAGTTTATTTAGAAAGTAAGTTGGAGAGAAACAGGGAGAGAGGAGATTCACCTTCCCAAGGCAGGGGAGGGAGACAAAGCTAGGGAAATATGACCTGGCCATAGCTCAATGAGCATGTGGCCTAGCCAGTGCTTAGCAAAGCAATGGCGATTGGCAGCGTTAAGTTGAATGCTTTTAATCCTTCCCTTTGAGAGGGTGCAGTCTTTAAGGTGATTGGATGGTGGTCTGTTCCACGTTATCATGAAGGGGACAAGTAAACATAGGTACTGAAGTCAAGTGACAATCGGCTTGCAGATGGGTGAGCTAGTCACATGGTTTTACCATGTGGATGGTTGATGGGTCTGTGTCATGAAGGTCACAAGGGGGCTTGTTAAGTTAACTTGCTTCTTACACAAATACTTGGAATAGAAAAGTTAATTAGGGCAACTCCCTAGAGTACCCTCCCACTGTGGGAGCTTTTCTGTCCTCTCAATAAATCCTGCTTTCTCATTTAAAAAAAAAAAGAGAGAGAGAGAGAGAAAAAAAGAAAAACTAATTGGTACAAAACAAGCTGGCAAGTTGGGAATTGGGAAGGAGGTTGCAAAACAATTATCAATAACTACTTCTGAGAAACTGGTTCTGTCCCTGTCTAGTAATTAGAGAGTAAATTAAAGTGAACTGCTAGAAAAACACGACAGAACTAGGTAGTGTTAAAGTGGCTGCACTTTAGTTAAGATTATGTCATTAAGTCATTCCATGTTGGCTTTTCACCCTTTCAACTAGCAATGAGATAATTTCAAGGAAATCAAATGCAATTTCTTCTTAAAGAGATGTTGATGTGCATGGAACAGGCTTGAGACAATGGCTGTGATTTTTTTTTAATTAGGTGATATGGAGAGGCTGATATCCTAAGAGAAGTCTCCCTAAGTTGCATTACCATTGAGACTTGACCACATTTTGCATATGAATATTCTCCTTTATTCTGTCTGGTACTTTAAAAGGCCAAATTGCATAAAAATGGAGGGTTATGAAACTACCTCTATTAAATAGAAAGTATAAAGTTTTTTTTATTGCTCTTTAGGAACAAATTATTAATGCTGTAATGACACTAAAGAGTATTAAATGCAAATTCGCAAAGCTCTAAAGAGCTTTATTAAGATAAGCAACATTTTATTGAGTCAATTCAGTAGCTATTTTAATGAAACTCTAGCTAAATAAATCTCAGTGGAAGCCACCACAGATGTTGAATCATGTATTCTGAGAAATAAGCGACTGAACTATGGAGGGTGGAAAGAAAAACCTGTAAGGGGAAGCAGAAGGTTGAAAGAGGTGAAGTATAAGACTGCCATAGACATCTCAGGACAACTTTCACCATTTCATTTTCTATCACTGCAGGAGAGTGTTATACAAACCAATTATCTGTCTTTTGACATCAAATGACATTTTCTTTCCATGTGTGCTAAATGAAAACCTGTGTGTGGTATAAATTTGAAATTTAAGAGAAAGAAGAAAAAAAGAAAGAATAATAAATGAAGGAATTAAAAAAGAAGAATGACAGAAAAACAAAAAGTTAAGAAGGAAGGAAGAGATAGAGGAAGAGAGAAAGGGGAGAGGGAGGGAGAAAGGGAGAGAAGCTAGGAAAATTATTAACGAAAACAGTTTTCTTTGAACACTCATGAGCTAGGCAAGAGCATTGAGTATTGATTTTGGTGTGTACAATTGATTCAGTATGTGACCCAAACATATCACTTAACATTTATGGATACCAGCTTTTTCATCTTTCACTTGAGATTGTCAGTCTATAGGCATGTTTCAACTCTGTACTATTAGCATTTTGAATGGAACAAATCTTTATTTGTTGGCTCTGACCCAAAACACTGAGCAAAAATTGACACCCTGGTTTCTGCTCACCAAATGCCAATAATGTCTCGAGGATTATAGTAACAAATATTCTACCACCTCATAATTTTGTGAAACCCAGAAAACCAACCTTTAGGATTTCCATTACAATAAAAATTATTAGATTTAGAAGAAGTATTTAAGTTATCTGTCCAATTATTTTATTTCAAGTGTAGAGACAATTTCGTTTCATGGAACCATAATGAGTATTAGTCAGATTTTCATGTTGAAAATGCTTTGGTGAATAAGTGAATGACAAAACAAATGAATGATCAGGTAAATATATGTCAAACAGTTTTATGTACTTTATCTTAATACAGCAGTAATGTAAATAATTATAATTTTCTAAATATCAAGGTAAAAATTAAAGAAAAGAGTGTTACTACCTGTTCCAAGAATGAAGCATGTTCTCTTACTTCAAATACAGCAGTTTTTCCAATGTTCTTTGAGCAAGTGTAGATCAGAAGTGTAGACAGAGTCTTATGGTATCTCACTACTACTAGTAACAGCCATGGGAGTTGCCATTAACATGACAATGTCATTTTTAATATTGACCACGAGGGTATAATATTCCCAAGCATTCCTATTCACAGTAGTCAAACCAATTTATGTTACCATTAGAAATGTATTCCAATATTTCTAGTTTCCTACTTAACTTCCCCACTTTCTCCCTCTGCCAACAACTCAATACATTATCAAACTGTTTCTGATGTTTGTTATACAAGCAGTAAAAACTAATTTTAATTGAAATACATTTGTGAAACTTCATGTATGTTTAAAAGACATTTTTCATTTTCTTTTCTATGAACTATTTACATACATTAGCTAAAATCTACAACAATTTTGGTCTTATTGATATGAAGATGCTCCTTATGTGTTAAGTAAACTTTAAGTCTTTTTGTTACATTTGGTGCAGATATTTTACCTAGTTTTTATAGGTCTTCTACCTTCTTGATAAATTTCTTAAACATAGTCTATTCTTTTGCATCTTTTTTGCTTTATATTTAAAAAGTGTTTTCTACTTTGATAGTTTAATTCAAAATGTACTGTACTTTCTTCTTATACTCTAAGATGTCTTTTCTGTGAGTATAATATAAAAAATTTGTCAGTCTAAAATTATTTTGATGCAAATTAAAATACTGGATGATCTTCTCTCCCAATGATTTTCCATTTGTTCTAACACCATTAAATGAATAATCCATCTTTTCCTTGCCTATTTGAAATGAGTAGGTTACCATCAACCTCAGTGGTCTCTCTATTTTTTTTTTTTTTTTGAGTGGGAGTCTCACTCTGTCGCCCAGCCTGGAGTGCAGTGGCCACTCCCGGACACCGCAGCCTCAACCTGCTGGGATCCGGCGATCCTTCCACCTCAGCCTTCCGAGTATGTTACAGGCGCACGCTACCACAGGAATTACAGGTGCACGCTACCACACCCGGTTAATTTTTTTGATTTATTGTAGAGATGAGGTCTCACCTGCCCAGGCGGGTCTCGAACCCGCGGGCTCAGGCAATCCACTCACCTCAGCCTCCCAAAGGCGCGAGATTACAGGCTGAGCCACCGAGTCCGGCTAGTGGTCTCTTTTTTTTATGGTCCTCCGTGAGTCCAACTTTTAAAGAACAGTGCATGTCTACAATATATTTCCTTGTAACCACCGAAATCCATGATCAAAATACTAAAATGTCTATTTAAACTTTCATTTGAGTACAGCAATGTGGTTTCCCATCTCTCCAGAATTTGAGATTAGCACCTATTTTTCTCTATTTGTTTTCTGTCTAATTACCCTAACAAAGCAAGTTTATACACTGTTAAAATAAGGAGATGGCTCCAAGTATCATTTCATAAATCACATGGTTTATTTTCATACAAAGATAAATTTTTCTTAGGTTCACAATACTTAAAGAAGAAACAATAATATGAACAAATCTCACTGGAAATACACTAATTACGCAAGGTGCATTAGTGACATAGAGAGTGAGTATCAAGATTATTAAAGTCCATTAGGATAGAAGGAAGCCTCTGTGGAAAGTACAGTCTTATTATAAAGTAGGAGGTGTACCTATCGTATGAGCAGTTCTTGAAGTTATGGCATTGAACATAGCAGAGATTCATTATGGTCACTAAGGTCCGTAGACACTAGAAGGTAGTGCTGGTATTATTGGGAGGTTTCAAGTTAGCTCTAAGACTAAAAATGTGTGACTCTGTTGCTCAGCCTATGTTCTTGGTCTTAAGTGAAGCAACTAACCAAGTATAGCCTGCCAAGGTTTAAGTTCTCAGAATGTTTGTCACACTCTTAGGTTTATATGTATTTTTAATTCCAGTGGTTGAGGTCAGTTGCTCACATATAAGGTCTGATAAGGTTGATGTTACTTTCTCAAGGGAAGAAGTTCACTTTAAATTTTCACATACAAGGTCTGAAAAAAAATCACATTCTTCAGGGGAGAGGGGAGTGCTCTTTAAGTTCTTGTCATAGCAAAACAAGTCACACATTTCATAGTTATATAATATACTCTCTAATACAACGTTTTGTTGAGGTGCATTAATCATTCCTGTTTCTGCAAATCAAGTATAACTATCTATACCTAACAAAAACCCAACCCTGAATTTGAAGCAATATGGATATTTGATAAAGGAATGTAGGTCAATTTCCTTTGGGTTAAGTGAAGACAGTAGAAAATACTTAAGTCTTTGTCCTGGGTTGAAATTCTAGGTCTGCCACTTAGTTTTATAAATTTGGGCAAGTCATTTAATCTTTCTAGGTTCTGATTTTCTCATTTGTAAAATAGAGATAATAGGCACTTTATAGAATACTTGGAGGGATTAAAGTTATTGCATCATGTAATATAAATATGTTTTTGTCACTTATTATGATGATGATATGTATATTACAAAAAAGGTTAAACATATTAAATGTGATATAAAAAGAGAAAATTCCAAATTTGATTTATAGCAATTATAGTTAATGTTTTATATGTGCCTTTCAAATTTGTCGTAGGTTTACAAGCACATATATATGACATTTTGCAAAATATGGATTTTTTTTCCACCACAAATTCTTATGGAACTTGCTAATTTTATTTAACTATATTTTTCCACTTTCACATAAATATAGCCATTTTTGAATTAGTAGTTGCAAGATCACCACCTTTCCCTCTCATTTTATATAGTATGCCCTTGGTTCTGCTAGATGATGAACACAGTTTGAGCTCTATGTCACTTTGAGGCTTTTGTTCTCTATATACACCTCAAGTACATTTCTTAAATCATAGCAAAGAGTTTTTGAAGCAAAGGCTTACTATTTTTTTTAATTTCAGGAGAAATCATGGTGAAGTAAAAGTGTAAGGTTTAGAGTCAGAGTAGGATCTAGCTCTGAATTTGGTGGCTCATGTGACCTGGGATGAATTTCCTCAACAGTAAAATAGGGATATTAAGACTTACCTGGAGAAGGTGGTTTTGAAGATAATTTTAGAACTGTATAGTAAATGCTTACTAAATGTTAGTCAAATATATATCTGTTTTGACTCATACTCCCAGAAATTGTGCATGTTTCCTTAAACCTAAGAAAATAGGTCAATATTAATGAGCCATTTTTGACTATTATAAATTGCTGCTTAGATTTTATATTGTTAATAAACCTTTGTGCAATTGTTCAAGGTATATTTGAGGAAGTTTATAAAGTATATTGGTCACTTTGCCAGATTAACTTGTGCCAGATTAACAAAAAAGAAAAAAAAGAGAGAGAGAGACCTCTTCATTGTTGGCAGATAACTATCTTCTTATTGTATAATCATATGGCAGAAGGCAGAGGAAGTTGAAGCAAGCTCTCTGGTGTCTCTTGTTATAAGAACATTAATCCCATCATGCAAGTTCCACCCTCTTGACCTATCCCCCAAAGGCTGCACTTTCTAACACAACACTTTGGAAATTATAGTCTCAATGTATGAATTTTGAGAGGACAAACTCAATACAGAGCAGAAAGGGTAAATATATATTTTTTTATATTTTGTTTTTCTATTTTAGTCTGTGAAGTTTCATTTGGAAGGGATATACTGTTGAGATGATGGGTGTATTTGTCAGTAAATTTATATTCACAAGTTTTGTATTAGGTCACGAACCAAAAGAGATGTGTTATAAGTTAGAGGCTAGATCCAAGAGACTATTATTTTTTTCTATTGGTATTTGTCATAGTAGTGATATAAGCACTGATGATGGAGACATGGTTTTTGTTGCTGTTAAAGTACATTTAGAAAAATCAGATTATAGCTGATGTAATTTAGATGTTTGGAGGTGAGGGGCTTTCTGATAGAAAAATCTTATATATGTAGCTCCCAAAATAAAACAAAGTCTTTATCAGGGAGTTGACCTGCAGCAGAGAATTTATTTTTCAATGTGGTGATGCTGACATCAACTTTAAAACTGATTTTTTTGTAAGTATTTTTTTTTAAATTGAATATGACTGAGATTTTGTACTTAGCCTTAGGTAGGAGTGGGATTTGAGGAATGAACACTCTTTTCTTCTGTACTCCACTGCCTTTAGATTGAAGTAATGTTTTCAATGCTCTTATGCATTGCCCCCATTTACATTTGTTAATGATTAATATGTGAAGGGCACCATAATAGGCACCTCAACACTTTATGTACCATTACTCAATTCTATGGAAGTATTATCCTGTTCATCTTATAGAAAAGGAAACCTGAGACTTAGAAAGAAAAAGTAACTTATTCCAAGTCACAATGTTTATAGAGGGTTAAACTAACTAGATATATCTGACTCTGAAGTTCATGTTTTAATCACTAACTTAAATGATTAATTTTAGTAGTAGTTGTGTGCTATACAGTGGGCCATTAAACAACATGAGTTTGATCTACACATATCTACTTATATAGAAATACTCTGCTTCTGAGACAGCAAGGCTAATCCCTTCTTTTCCTCTTCCTCCTCCTCCTACTCATTGTAAAGACAATGGAGATTAAGACCTTTATGATGATTTACTTTCACATAATAAATAGCAAACACATTTTCTCTTTCTTATGATTTTCTTAATAACATTTTCTTTTCTCTAGCTTACTTTATTGGAAGAAAAAATATGTAATACATGCAACATACAGAATATGTAATAACTGACTTTATGCTATTGGCAAAGCTTCTGGTCAACAGTAGGCTATCAGTAGTTAAGATTTGGAAGAGTCCAAGTTATATGTATATTTTTGACTGCCGTCCTCCTACCTCCAAATTGTTCGAGGTTAAACTGTATTGACTTCACTATCTCCAGAATTTGATAATTTTCTTCTTTGTGGTTTGTCATCTTAGTGTATCCTCAGCACTGGGTAGGTGTCTAAATGTTGAATTCAATTTGTGACATCATATTCCTAAACTGTGCTTGGGACAGATGGAGGGTGTAAATTTCAGTCTATGACTTCTTAAAAAAAGTGGCTGCTGAAAGAGATGATTATTATTTCAAAAACTTTGGAAAATGCCCTTCCTTGAAGCACTGGTCTCTCATTCCCTTACTTAATGTGAATATTCAGTAAAGAAAAGATAATCGTGAGAATGGATAGATAGTAACACTGTGTTGCTGTCAAATTTTTTGTAAAAGTGTAAGCCTTTTGCAAACATAACACAATTTCTTGATTAATTTTTTTTCAAAATTCATCAAACTTGTTGTAATTCAACTACTTCAAATTTGGTTCTGAATATTCATTTCCTTTTCTGTTTTACGTATGCCATGAAAACAACCCACCGTGACAGTACAACTGTATAAAATAATAAACCCATGTAACTGAATAATCACATGCCTCAGTGTATGATGTGCTGTTTCAAAGCTATTTCTAGCATCTTGCATTTGATATGAACAGTTACATATTTTGTCACTTTTAAAGATTCATCCTGAGGAAACGCTTTTCAGCTCAAGCCTATATACTTCATTACTCACACCAAGTCCTGTAGAACTCTATCATTTTTTTCAACAGTTATCATGAGGAACTCATACTCTGTTTCATTTGAAATAATATGTTCTCAGTACACATGTTTTTATCATTTGAGAGGCAAAAAAAAGTTTGTAATAAAATTTTAAATATATTCCCTATATATTTTATTAATCTCCCCTGCCTCTTTTAAAATTTATTTTCCTAGTTTGGCACTCTCTCTCAATATCCACATAGCTATTTCCAACTTTCTGAATTATTTTTAATTGTCAAGACACTTTCTTCTCCAACATTATTCTTTTCAGGTGAGTTCATCTCATTCTTAGGAGGAAAAAAAGGAATAAAATAGACACTATAAGAAGACGACTTTCTCAGTTTCCTGTCCCCAAAGTTAAAAATTTATATGGCCCTTCACTTGATCTTTCTTTCTTACATCCTGTTAGAAAGAATCCATTAGTCCTTGTACACAAAGTTCATTTTCCTATACGTGCTCTCCATTTTTTGCTTCCCATATTTTTAGAGGAAAACTGCTTATTTTCTGTCTGTGTATTTAACCTATCACTCTCCATAAACTTTTCCTTCCCATAAGCGTTTATACATACTTACCTTTTGTCTTCTAAAAAACTAAATAGAAGCTATGAAACAAATTAAAAATTCTTTCCTGGACACAGTAGATTCTTGGGGTTGACTCTTCCCTCATGGACACCGCTAGAATACTCAAGTTGAAAGAGCACAGGCTCAACCCTTTTCCAGTCCTCAGAAATCAGACTTACTCACCACAATTCCACTTATACTCATCATATCAAAGCTACCTGTCTGTGGCTAAAGTTAGTGCAACTATTTCAAGCCTTTTCCTATCTGACCCTAAGCAACATTTACCATTGGTAGCCTCTCTCTCCTTGAAATATCTCCTCCATTGTCTTTCAAGGGATCACAGTCGTTGGTTTTACTTTCTTATTATTTACTGTCTCTGTGTATTAAGCAAGTCTTTTTATTTTGATAGCTTGGTATCTGGGCCTTCTGATCCTAGGATACTGCCCCTCCCAGGGCTGGTCAATTGCTAGATAGTGAGAACTCGCTGAGAAGCATGACTTTCAAAGACCAATTAACGAATCCAGATCTCAAACTTCTCTCTCACCTCCTTTATTATGCTCTTACTCTTACTCAATATTCCCCTGTCCTAAACACCCAATGCCAGGCACCATACAACTAGAGACAGTTATGACATTCAGAGACCACTGAAATTATCCAAACTAGCCAATCCTGAACCTGCTTACCCTCCCTTTCTCCTTTCTTCTGGAGAAAAGCACAATGAAAGCTATTGCTCAAGGTTTATGCCTGTTCCCTCTGCCTCCTGATCTGTCTGTCATTTTCTTGTGTTAGCCCTGCATGGCCTGGTATGCCTACCCCTCTTGGAACTGTGAGTCACAAAGTATTTTTTCAATGATGGTCATCTTCTGATCTGTTGGCTTTACCATACCTGAATAATAATAAAATCTATATTTTAAAACACTCCTTGAAAGATCTATTCATTCCCTAAGTTAATGATTGCACAGTTTCCTACAGAGCATTCTGGAAATTGTTGAAAGAATATTGATCATAATGATTAGTTTGTTCAACTACCAACATCACCAAGAAGGGTAAATTGGGGATACTTAACATCCTGCAAAACAAGGGCAGTGTTACACAGAGGAAATAAGTTAATTTGTAATGAACTACGCCTTTTAACTTGTAAAAGCTAGGACAAGTCTACACACAGAAAAAAATAATGAAGAGATTTTACACTTCTATGTAGAATCATGATGAACTCAGCATCCACAAATACAGACCAAGACACTTGTGCTGTGTTAGTGATTCAAATGCTACAGTGTTGTCATTTGTAACATGATTTTCCAAAATGGTGGAACTACATAGTAAAGTTCTGAATTAAATATTTTTTCTCAAGTTACCACATAGTTCTATTCCTGGAAAATTCCATTTGTGTTAAAACTGTGTAAGACATATACTGTACATGTATAGAATATGTATAACAATTGAATTCTATAATCAGTTAACTGTTACAATTTACTAGTTACATATATGCCAGGCAGGACATTTGAAAGTTACCTTATGCAGGTTTGTAAATTATATTAACTGTGTATTTATTTTTTATATAGTAAAGGGAAGCATCCTAAAATGTTTAATACAAAAAGTAGGCATTGGGTCTGATAGCATCAAGAAACAATGTCTAAAATTTAAATTTTTCCATGTGATTTAGACTAGGGCTTATTTTCTTTCCTTTCCCCACATTTCTTAGGCAATTATGTTCATATCTATTTAAACAAAAACTGTTCTTTAGACTATTTACTTATAGAAAGCTTATGTATAGCTTTATTTCCTGCCTATCATCTTTAGAGAGATCCAGACTTGTTACTCATCTGTTTCTTCAGTATATCCATCCCACATCTAGGGTATTCTGAAGTTAACAATATTTTGGTAAGCAGATTATATTTGCCACAAAACCTCAGTCTTGCAGTGTTCTCAGTCTCAATGAGCAAGCATCAGGGACATCGGTTGCTAGTATATACTCAAGTGGTAAGACTCCAAAACTAAGAGTAATCTTGTCTACTGTTTCTTCTTTACCACTCACATTTAACCAATGACAAAGGCAAATGACAGGTTGTTTTTTTTTCTTCGTATTATCAATATTTTAGAGCAGACAGTCTTGTTTTTCCTTAACCCATTCTGTGTTTTACTGTCAGAATGATCTTTCCAAGAAGGAAACCTGATAGTATCCTATCTTGATTAGAATGCTGGCTTTCCATAGATCTTACTATAAAAGCCAGTCCTTTTACAGGACTTCTAAAAATCGCTGATGCTCTAGTCCCTACTTACCTTTTCTGCCTCACTGGTTACCACCACTCAAATACATTATTCTCTGTGTTGGTAACATTTATCACCCTCTTGCTTCTTTTTTTTTTCTTCCAAGTATATGCTACACCAGCTTTTTTTTTCCTGGCTCATTATTGCCTATTATTTATGTACATAATTAAACATCCCATCTCTTTAAAAGCTTTACTTTAAATTTAAGTGATGTGTTTCTCCCATTGGCAGACGTATATTTCTCTTCTATAGCACTTGGTACACCATATTGAAATGGTTTGCTTAATTATTAATTTGCTTAATTATTTTAGTTTGCTTAGATGCAAAGCCAGTGATATCTGACAGAAACATAATGCAAGTCAAAAATGAGAGCCGCATATTTAATTTAAAATTTTCTAGAAGCAACATTTAAAAAAGAAAATTGATGAAATTAACTTGATGATATGCTATTTAGCCCAATATAGCCAAAATATTACTATTAAAATATGCAATCAATATACAGTTATTAATTACATATTTTATGTTCCTTTTTATATTATCTTTAACAAAATGGAGTGTATTTCACACTTTAGTACATCTCAGTTTGAACTAGTCATATTTTAAGAGATCAGTAGCCACACACGACTAGTGGCTATGACATTGAATATTTCAGCTTTACACTTTTTAGAGAAAAAATCCTTACTTATCAAGTTCAGCATGTTACTTCCAAATTCCAGCAAGCACTTGACATTTAGAGCAGACACTTAAGAAATTCTAGTAGACAAATAAATAAATGAGTAAATGTTAAAATTTTCTTTTTAAATATGATTTTAACTCTATGATCACTTGTTATATTTATTAGAAAATCTCATTACCCACAAAACTGATTTCATGGCTCATTATTACACTACAAATTACATTTTGAAAAACACTTACAGTTAATCTGTTAGTGAGAATATAGGTCAAAATTAGTGAACTTTTTCCTACTTACTTTTATGTTTATTTGGTTCTCATATTCTTCTGAATTAAAAAAATAAACTATGAAAATCCTAGTGCAGTTCTGTGTTAGTTCATAATCGAAATGAAGTTACTATTATTATTATTAATCAATAAAACACCTCTTCAGTGGTACGTTGCCAAATATATAAAAGATATATCACATTTGACCTTCATTTTCTTAAACACTGGACAGTTGAAATTTACATTAACTAAATTATCATGAAAGACTCACAATTTTGGAAGAGAAGTGAAAAGAAATCTAATGGTGACCATCTCTTTTCCAAAGCTCTGCAACATTCTTATGAGGTAATTTTCTAGGGCTTGCTATGACTGGAAAACTTGTGTTTTTAAGACTATTGTATTAATCCTTGGGAAAAGCTAGTTGATAGAAATGGTGCCAAATAATTCATAACTTCAGCCAATGCTGTTAGGTGTACGCACTGCCCTAGTGCTGTGCATGGCTCTGGTGTTTGAGGTAAATTATAGCAGTCATGGCCGCTACAGTGTGCTAGTTAGCAGGTTACTGCTCTCCTGCTTTATCCTCTTTGCTTCTGGCTTTTTCTCCTCACTGAAATCAAAATTCACCTCTTCTCCCTGGAATAATGGGTGCTTATTTTCCCATGTCCTGCTCATGATGGTACTCAAAAGTGGAGTCAACTTCTCTTTTCCAGACTCTTATAAAGATTTCATGTCCATTTGCACTGGGCTGTGTCTCCACTTCTTGTTCATCATCACTCTTTATTGAAGGTTAACGTTTCTCCTCACCTGTCAGTCTTAGGCTCCTTACTCATCAAACTCTGGTTCTGATCTTGCAGAACTGAATGTCTGACAGTTGATTGCTATGGTGATCTCACCTCACAGAGGTTCTTGAGTGTCTTTTTTTTTGAGTTGGAGTCTCACTCTGTCACCCAGACTGGAGTGCAGTGGCCACTCCCGACCACCACAGCCTCGACCAGCTGTGCTCCGGCGATCCTTCCGCCTCAGCCTCCCAAGTAGCTGGAACAACAGGTGCGCGCTACCACGCCCAGCTAATTTTTTGATTTATTGTTGAGAAGAGGTCTCGCCAAGTTACCCAGTCGGGTCTCGAAACCGCGGGCTCAGGCAATCCACTCACCTCAGCCTCCCAAAGTGCAAGATTACAGGCTGAGCCACTGAGCCCGGCTGAGTGTCTTAACTTGAACTCTAGATACAGTTCAAGATGTAGATCTCAGTGATTCAGTCTATTAAGTACACATTCTTAGATCTCTTTCTATAATCATACATGTCCTACTAGTTGAATTTTTTTGTTTGTTTGTTTTAAATTTTAAATATGTGGGGTACAATTCAGGATTAGGAATACAAATGTTCATTATGCAGGTACCCTTGTTGATGACATGTTTTCCTCCCTCCCCTGGCAGTTTCCCTCAACTGCCAATCCCTTTCTTATAGTATTATGGTAGTTGTTCAAAGTCCACTTATGAGTGAGAACATATCATACTAGGTTCTTTGTTTCTGTGATAGATCAGTCGATACTGTAGACTCTAAGTTCATCCAAGTTGCTGCAAAGTTCATAATTTTGTTCTTCTTTATAGTTGCATAATATTCTATCATATATATATATACACACACCATGTTTCAGTCCTCTTTCAATGGGCAACACAGTTGGTTCAATGTTTTTGCTATTGTGAATAATGCTGCAATAAACATGTTCATGCAGGTATCTTTTTCATAGAGTGATCTGAGTTCCTCAGTAGGGGATTGCGGGGTCATATGGGAAGTCGATTTTTAGATCTTTTAGGAATCACCACACTGTTTTCCACAGAGGCTGTACTAGTTAACACTCCTCTCAACAGTGTAGAAGTGTTCCCTTTCAGCCGCATCCTTTCCAGCATCTGTTGTTTTTTGAGTTATTGATGGTGACCATCCTTACTGGAGTTAGGTGGTATCTCAGTGTGGTTTTACTTTGCATTTGTTTGATGATTAGTGAGGTTGAGCATTTTTTCATGTATCTTTTGGTTGCTTGTATATCTTCTTTTGAGAAGTGTTTATTCATGGTATTCTTTTTGGGATCACCAATAATTTTAAACCCAATTCTACCAAAATTACTTGCTTGGACTCTGAAAAGAGGATACTCTTTGCAGGACTCTGGTTTGATCCTCCTCTGACTACAGTCTTCCTGATGAGGTCAGGAGTGTGTGAGACCCAGTGTAAGTGCATACCTGGAGCCTGTGCACCTTCTTCCTGGATCATATGGTAATTCGCAGGATGCTGGAATTCCTGCCTAAATGGCCTTGATTCCCCCTTTGTGACTGGCCCTTTCAGAAGCTTTGCCCTCTGCAGGGCACTCATGTGTGGTGCGCACATCTCTAGTCATTTGTGAAGGTTGCAAATGATTCTAGGTATGATAATTCACAACACATGGGATGCATATGTGTGCCAGGTCTCTCTCAGCATGGGATAAGGCAGAGGCTGAGAAGTGTGAAGATCAGGGTATGAGGAACAGTTCTTAGTGAACTACTCTATTCTGCTGTTAAAACTGTCATCTTTCAGGCTTTTATAAAGATAAATTGTCAAGATAGCATCAATCTTGTTATATGAACAATTTTTAATCTTGATTTGTTCCTTTTGAATATTTAGGTAAGCGATATAAAGGCCTCCATTAGTATTTTTGCACTGGTCTCCTAGAAAATTAGGGAGACGTCTGCCCATACCATTTACACTTTAGCCACCATTCTGTTAAATGTGCTCGTGACTTCATTGTCTTTTAATGTATGTTATCTTTTCTTTACTTCTAAAGCTTTGTTTTTCCAAACTGGAGTTAATTGTATAGCTCCACACTCATTGTTTGCATGACTTCTCCCTTCTGATGATGTTTGTCTGATGTCCCTGTTATATACAGCCCAACCATAGATGACTTTTGTCTGTTGCATTTTTTACTCCTATGCTTATATTCTGAAGAACATTGGGAAAAAATGTATAATTTGGTGCATTTCTTCCACTTCAATTTTATGATATTCATGTTTAGTCTTGCTCTATTATGTCACCCTTGTCAGATGTATTTCCCATCTGTCTGGCTATTTCCGAACTTTATCATTCTTCTCAGGTGGATGATTCTTGGCCTCCTTATCTTTCGTAGATTACTTTTATTCTACTTCACAGTAAAAAAAAAATCAAGACTTGAATGAGGACAGACCCCAAACTCATAGATATCAAATTATGTGTGAGTGTGTGTGCGTGTGTTTTCGGAAGATACAAAGCTCATCTTAATACTTAATAAGTGTCTTTTGTGATCCTTATTACCATCTGTAGAATGGTCTTCTTCTATTGTCCTCACAGCACATTTCATTATCTTCTTTCTTCCCTATACCTTTAACTTCTTTCTTCCTTTTCCTCCCCCTCCTCCTCTTTATTTTACTTCTCTCTCTTTTTCTCTCTCTCTGTCTCTCTGCCTACTGACTTAAAATTTCTCACAATTAGAAATAACAGGAAACAAAAACATGTTTGTTTGTTTCACTTATCATGTTGCTCTTTTAAGTGAAATCATCTTTCCTATTTACAGACATGCTCCTTAGAAAAAAGAATAATTGCCGTCATTATTTCACTGCGCCTTGATGGCTCAACAGACTGCATCCTAGAGCCAGCTCACACTATTCTATTGAAAGTATGTTCAATAAAGTCACCAATGTCTTCATATGTGCTAAATCCAGAGGATGAACTTCAGGCCTTATTTAACTTCTCTGAAACTTCTCATGCTGTCTATTAAGTTTTTGATTCTTGACACACTTTTCTTTGGTTTTCCTCTCCTGTTTCTTTCCTTACTTCTTGCACTTTTCTAAATCTCCAGCCCAGGAGACATTTCATACATCAATTCCTTAAGTACATTTGGTTTGCAGCACAGTTTGATCTTCTTTCCTTTCTTATTTTCACCGTACAAATCTACTTGAGTCATCTCATTCATATGTAAACTTCAATTACGAGTTCTGGATCATTTACTTACTGAACATTTATATATTCCACAGGGTCCTTAAGCAGAATTCAGCCTTTCATCCTACCTCTTCAAAGCTTGTACTATCTTACATATTTTGGAATTGGTGAAAGTCATTATCTCTTTTAGATTGTTTCTCAGACTCTCCTTGCACTGTCTTTTTCTAGTCTTATTGTTTTTACTTTATCAATGATTCTATATCTGCCAATTCCTATTTATTTCTACTACTGTGGCCTTGTTCTGTTCTGATTTATACACCAATCATCAATCAAATGGAATTTGATATTATCATCCTCCCAATTATACTACATACTTGCATGAATTACTTTTTCAATGGTTAAGATTGATCACATCACTTCTCTCTTTAAAAGGGCTTAATGGTTTTCAATTATCTATTGCCTATAAAATACTTACATTTGTATCATGCATAACATGGCACTGAGAGTGAATTCTTATTTACTTCCTTTTACCTCAAGCTCCAACATTCCATTTCTCTCTATTCATTTCTCACTCTCAAGCCATGCCAACCACTAGCTGTGTTCACATATGTATTTCCTTCATGTCTCTAAGCTTTGTTAGATTATTTCCTCTTTCTGAAATGATTGGTATTTTCTTTGTCTACCTAACATAGTCATGTCCATTTTTCAATAACACCTGAAGCATTACTTATGAAAATTTCCTTGATTTTTCCAAGCAGACATAGGATCACCTATCATGGTCCAATAATCCTAAACTTAATTCCATTTTAACAAATATTACAAAGTAATTCAGAGCAATTTTTATATTAAGAGTCACTCACATGCAATTGGCTCAAACTCCAAAGGATGTGTTGTAAAAGACCCAGTATCTTTTCATTTTTACAGAGAATTCTTGGAGAAAGGGGAGACTTTATGCTTGTTCTAGTTATCTCAGTTAAGACTACTTGTTTTTAAATTACTTTTTTGAATGCGTGGGTTATCTCAATATCCCATATACATTCTGTGTTATTACTACCTACTATACACTCCAATATTCATTTCACTTTTCCCCAAAAGTAAAATGTGTTAAGTAAACTTTCAATGATGGACTAGGGTAAAATAACAGGTATACATCACATCACAATTAATAACATCAAATTGAATATTAGCTACTATAGTTCTTAAAAATCCTTTGTTTATTCTGTTATCTAAAATATCTTACTGGGCTCCTTCTTTGTAAGCTCCAGTTTTCTACTCAGTTCCACGAGGTCTCCTTTTTTTTTTAATTTCCTTTTGCCGCTTTTACAGCTATTCTTACCCTCAAGAGCTTGTTAGTATCTTGTGCAGAGGAGTCTAGCTGTGTCTTTGTTTCAATGTTCCTTCCAGATTCTATAATCAGGACTTCTTATTTTTTACCTAATGGTTTCAAGGTATATTTTTGAACAAAGACTGTTATTTATCTAAAAATGGGTTCTTGGACCATTTTTAGCCTATTTCACATTGATTATGAGCTTCTTGAGACCACAGATAAACTTCTCAAATTTTTATTCATAGAAATTTTCACCATTTTCAATAAACATTTCCTAAACAAAAGTATAGATGAATATAATAAACACAAACTTAGCAATGTTTGAGTAGCTGTTTTATTTAATAATTTAGCTTTAATTAGATGGAACATATAATTATTAAAATAAATATAATATCAATTTTTATTATTTCTGAAAACAAATATTTCATATAAATTGTTCAGAATTTTATAAACTTCAAAGATTTTGGTTTATGATGTTAGTTTTGATATTGTTCAGATAAGCAATAGGTCAGACTCGTAATGTTCTGTGTTCCTGTTGTGTTAGCATTAAATTATCCTTTTTTAGTATCTACTTTAATACAATATAATTTAATATAATATCCTATAATTATACTGTGTCAAAACTTCTAAAACTCTTTAGATGGTTTCAGACATCTTTGATAATATATTAATAATAATAATGATAAAATAATAGCAATAATGAAAACAACATGATAATGATAAAATTCACCACTTTAAGTATTATTCTGTGACCATGATACTAACATGATGTGGTGATTATTTTCACTTTTGAGAATACAACTAGAAGCTGTGGCCTTTTGGGAGTCCTAGTTTAATTTAAAAGAAGATAGTGATTTCTGGTCGAGATAAGATAGCATAAATCTGTTTCTTCCTGATTTTCTCAACTAAATACAACTATAAACACTGGAAGTACTGTAAGAGATAACAAAAACAAAACTCAGAAAGACAGACAGAAGTTTGGGATCCCAGGAGTGAAGGACCAGATCTTTAGTCCAATAGTAGAAGCAAGTCAGACTTACTATTTCCCCACCACCAATTTAGTAACAGAAGGCATCCCAGAAAGACTCATGCCTCTGCTAGATTTGGACAGGAAATCCTTTCAATAACACCAGGTGAGCCCAGGAGTATCAGCAAGGGAGACTGATAGTGACCCCAGCTGAGGACAAAAGTATCCAAGGAAGTATCAAAGGCTAGCGAGCAAAAACTAAGATTGCTTCCTACTCCTTCCCTCCCCTGACAACACAGACACCTGAAGGGCCTAGAACCACTGAGAGGGGGAACCTGCCACTCTAAGCAGGCTGACCAGGAAGCCTTTTTGTCCCTATAACTCCGAAACTCCCTCCTTGATCAGGAGACACCAGGCAACCGGGCAGAAGTGGCCAGGAAGATTCTTCCATAACAACCCTCTTTGATCTTATGAGCCTGAGACTCACCTTTTCCACCCAGAGACACTACACTGTGGGGCTGCACCAACAGAGGCAACCCTACTTCAGCAAATGGCCCTGCTAGGAAAAAATTATTTGTCCCCAGGGCCTGGAGACCCCCTTTCCCAAGATGAGGCACCATATCATCAGGCCCAGAGAGGCTTTTTCTGACCATCAGGCAACAACAGTAGTGACTAGAAAGAGCCCGGTGGCACAATACAACACCAAACAAGCAGAACAAAATAGTATCAGAAAAGCTCTAAGAATTAAGTTGTCAGTGAAACCACAGCTTATAAAAGTAGGCCAGGCTCAGCTTGCTAACTCTAAACAGGATGGCTGTCTACTAAAATAAATGATTTAAGTAGGCTTGAAATCTCCTAACATATTTGATAAAGTGTCATACGAAGAATCAGGAAAATCATAACTTTAACGAGAAAAGTTAATCAAGGGAAGCACTGAGTGTAACCAGTTGTTGCAATTCTCTGACTAGGATAAAATCAATCATTATGAAAATGCTTTCATTGTAATAAACAATGAAAAATTCTCTTAAAAATGAAAAAAGTCAAAAATTTCAAGTAAGTCTACATGTTATCAAAAAGAACCAAATGCAAGTTATGGAACTAAAAAATACAATAACAGGAAGAAAAACAAACTTGGTAGATGGAATCAAGGAAGACTGGAAATGAAAGGGAATAGAATGAGTGAATTCAAGGACAGATCAGTGATTGATAGAATTGCTCCGATATCATTATAATCAAAGTTCAAGATGGAGAGAGAAAGCAAAGTGTGTGTCTGAGAGTCTTTGAAGAAGTAATGGTTGAAAACCATTGATTAACTGGACCTCATCAAACTTGTTTAAAAAAATTTCCCTATGTGACTCCATGAAGTGAATGAAATGACAAGGCATAGACTGAAAGAAAATATTTATTGGCCACATGTTCAACTAGGGACCAGCAAATTGAAAGTATAAACAATTTTTTATCAATAAATAGTAAAAAAGAAAGTCCAATTAGAAAATGGGTAAAATACATGAACATGTATTTTACTGAAGAGAATAGACAGATGGTTGATAAGTACATGAAAAGTTGTTCAGCATCGCTAGTCACTAGGAAATGTATGCTAAAACCACAATGAGATATTACTACACTTACCATAATGGCTAAATGTTTTGTTTTGTTTTGTTTTTTAAGCAGTGAAAACACCATAATCTGATGAGTCTGAAGAGAAAACGAATCACTCATTCAGTTTCTGGTGGGAATGTTTAATTATACAGCCATTCTGGAAAATAGTTTGGCAGTTTTATATAAAATTAAGCATGTAAATACCATATGATCTAACAATTCCATTCTTGGACTTTTATCCAAATGAAATAAATACATGCTTTCCCACAAATACTTGAACAGGACTGTTCAAAGCAGCTTTATTTATTAACAGCCAATAGCTGGGAACAACCCAGATACCATTCAACAGGTGAATGGTTAATCAAATTGTGGTTCAGTCATACCATGGAATCCTATTCAGTAATAATAAAAAAAAAGCAAACTACTGATTTATTCAGCAATTTGGGTTAATTTCAAGAAAATTATGCTGAATATTTTTAAAAGTCAGTTTCCAAAGTTTTGTGTGTGTGTGTGCATGTTTATAATATACTTCAAGTGACAAATGTATAAAGCTATAGAATAGACTAGTATTTGTCAGGGTTTGGAGATAATGGCATGTGTGAGCACGCCTGCAAAAGAATAGCATGGGGGATCTTGGTGATCAAACTATTCTGTAAATTCACTCTTTTGGTGGTTACACAAAAGTACAGAGGTGGTAAAATTGCATAGATCAAAACACACACACACACACACACACACACACACACACACACACACACGTGCATGTGCACACATTGTCAACCTAATGACACGTGGAGGTTCTCCAAAGATAGCATGGTTATATGGGAGTAGGCATTGCAATGCAGAATACAGTGCCACAGTAAACTATGAGCATATTCATGGAAATAAGAAAATCAAGGGGTTTTTTTTAGACAAAAATGAGAATGGTAACATAAGTTGTTTTAAAACATCTATATTTATAAAGATCAATAACATGGGTGGCATCAGTACAAAGTTGGATAGGCATTTGCTGATAAGATGTCCCCAAAGAAGTATTTTTTTTTTGTAAAGTTGTGGTGGCCTTTGAGTAAGTTGTGATTTTTAAAGTCACTTGTGATAGGTCATGTTTTCAGGCATACGTGCATGAGAAAATTTTCTTATGGTCTCTGTTGGGCTCCTTTCATAGAATCCTGATTCCATTTTGCCAGTGTTTGAGAGTTTGAAATAAGTGACTCCTTTTTGACTCCATCAACTTTCAAAATGCAAAATATGTAAAATATAATGAGATAGTGAACTACGTCAATATCAATTCTCTAATGTGATATTATTTTATCTATAATTATCATCTTTCCAACGTTTTTTAAAAAAATTGTCACAAATTCTAATGTATCAGGGAATCTCTTCCAACCATAGACAAATTTTTAAAATATATTTTTATTTTACATGTTTTAAATCTTACATTCTACAACAATGTTTTTGGCAACAAACTACTTCCTTTTGCCACGAGAGTAAAGTCTTATTCATGCTTAATTCAGAAACTGAGACTTTCATAAAATTTTGTTATCCAATTTCCATATTTCTCCATGTTTCCTATTCCTATTTTCCTTCAAATACAAACACCATAACTCTCCTCTTGATGAGGTAAGTATGAGCATAGAATAATTGTATTAAGACAAAACATTGAAATTATTAGTAGCTTTGTTTTTCCCTCTGAGAACTTTGCTACTATATTTCTCAATGACCTCATCTCATCATTTTGATATTCCATAAGAATACATCTAAGGTTTTGTCAGATATGCAGTTAGTAAATATTTTTTCCCCATTCTGTGGGCTGTCTCCCCACTCTCTTGATGGTTTCATTTGCTTTGCAGAAGATTTTCAGTTTGATGAGTTCCCACTTGTCTATCTTATTTCTTATAGCATGAGTTTTTCTAACATCCAGGATCTATAAGGAACTCATATGTGATGGGGGGGGGAAACAAGCCCCATTAAAAACTGGCCAAAGACATAAATAGACACTTATCAAACGAAGACATACGAACAGACAACAGACACATGAAAAAATGTTCAGTCTCACTAATCATCAGAGATATGTAAATCTAAACCACATTGAGATACTACCTAAGCCCAATAAGAAGGCCATCATTAATAAAACACAAAACTACGAATAATGGGGGGATGTGAAGAGAAGGGAACGCTTCTACATTGTTGGTGGGAATGCAAACTAGTTCGACCTCTATAGAAAACAGTGCAGGATTCCTAAAAGAACTGGAAATTAACCTTCTATACTACCCAGCAATCTTCCTTCTGGGAATATACTCAGAGGAACTTAAATCACTGTACAAAAAAAGATACTTGTGCACACATGTTTATTGCAGCACTATTCACAATAGCAAAAACATGGAGCTAGTTGTGCTGCCAATCAAAACTGAACTTGATTAAAAGAATGTGATACATATACAAGATGGAATATTACTCAACCACGAATAAGGACAAAATTGTGGACTTTGCAGCAACTTGGATGGATTTAGAGTCTGTAATACTCAGTGGTCTATCATAAAGAACTGAGTACTACATAGTCTCATTAATAAGTGAACCCTGAACATTTACCATAATAAAATAAGAAAGGGATTAGCAGTAGCCAGAAACTGCCAGGTGAAGGAGGAGGTGGCTCATAACATCAGTAAGGGTATCTGAACTCAAATCAGGTAAAGTGGGGACTAAAAGGAGGACCAAACTTTACCTGTATCATGACAACCTGTACACCTAAACCTCACTTCTCAAGAAAAAATACATTTAAGTACTTTTATGACAAACATAAACAGAAATTTCAAATGTTCTACATTTTTATAGTGTATTGTGGGAAATAGGTAGATAGGTATAGATATAGATAGATATAGATTTTCTTGAAAGATATTTTTACTTAGAGGAAAAAGAAACTATGCCTCCATTAAAAAATCAAGCACTCTGACTTTAATTTTTAATTACATTTCAATTTGCTCGGGGGAGAACATAACAAAAAAACATTGTTTTAGGAGTCTGGAATTCAATCCCATATTTCCTTGAAAAGCCTAGCAAAATCTGATGAAAGAACATTGAATGAGAGTTTAGTCTTTGCTTTACTAATTTTTAGGCCTCTATACATTTAAGAAAAGTACACTTTAATTATCAATATGTATCTGTCTCACTCCTTAGCCTCACTGTCAACTATTATACAATAAAGCTGTTATAATAATTCAGAGGGTCTTTATAATTTGGGGATAAAGTTTACGTGACAAACATAAATGTAAATCATACATCTCACTTATCCAATAATTGTTTGCCTATATTTACTTTCTGGTCCTTTCCATGTGTCAACTAGCTGACCAGTAGATACAATAGCTACTTAAGATTCATGTTAGCTATGGACTGAATGTTTTTGTCCTCTCAAAGTCCTTCAGCTGAAGCTTTCAAATTTCAAAATTCTTATGCTGAAGGTGGAGTCTCCTTACAAGTATCCTTATAAAAATAAAAGTAGCTTTCTCTCTCAACCATCTGCAAATACAATGAAAAGAAAACTGTCTACAAATCAGAAAGAAGGCTCTCATCAGATACCAAATCTGCTGATCCCTGGATCTTGGACTTCCCAGCCTCCAGAACTGTGAGAAATAAGTATTTGTTGCTTAAATTATCTAGTCTATGGTGTAATACAACTACTATTTATATCATCTATCTATCTATCTATCTATCTATCTATTATCTATCTACTATCTATCTTACTGTAACACACCAAAATAAGATTATATAAGTTGTATTTTTAAAATTCAAAATTGCCATATCTAGAAAGTGTGTGGTTTTGAATGTAAAATGTCAATTAAGAGATTTGTTTACATCATATATAATTATATGAATTATCATTTTAAAAAGTACTATCTACAAAAAAGATACCTGCACATGTATGTTTGTTACAGCTCTATTTACAATAGCAAAAACATGGAACCAACCATGTTGCCCATCGAAACTGGAATGGATAAAAAAATGTGGTACATATACACAATGGAATATTATGCAGTCATAAAGAAGGACAAATATATGGACTTTGCAGCAAATTGGATGGATTTGGAGTCAGTCATACTCAGTGATTTATCACAGAAACAAAGAACTGAGTTCCAAATGTTCTCATTCATAAGGTGACCTTGAACAATTATAATGTTACAAGAAAGTGATTAGCAGTAGTGGAAAACTGTCAGGGGAGGGGGTGGGACTGGTAGTTGAGGGAATGCTAGTGGAGGGAGGGGCATACCTCATCAACAAGGGTACCTACATGATCAATGTTTGTATACCTAACCCTGAACTTTACCCCACATCTTTTGAATAAATAAATAAATTTTAAAAAGCGCTATCTTAAGAAGTTTTACATTGAAAGAAGAATAGAATTGAAAATAGAGTATTTTGAGAGATCAACTATAATCTTTTTAGCAACTTCGAAAAGAAAAATTAGTAGGTTGATTCATTAAATGGAAATGGTACAAATAAGCAGAGCCATAGTTGATATTGATTTCATAAAAAGAAAACTGAGGGATTGATAGCTAAGGTAATTAAAAGAAAACTAGTTATAAAATAAAAATGTTATCAGAAAAATAGATGACATTTAGGAGCTAGACTTTATAGTTACTGAGAAGCTTGTTATTATGTTACAAGTTAAGCAAAATGTAAGGTATGAAGAACAGTAGTAACATGGTAAAGTTTGGGCGCAATTTTCTTAAGTTTCAACAATAAGCCTAACCTGGAGAATCCTCACCTTAAGATATTGCAAAATATAGCTGGGTGTGGTGGCACATGCCTGTGGTTCCAGCTACTTGGAAGACTGAGGCAGAAGGATCGCTTGAGTCCAGCAGGTCAAGGTTTTGGTGGCTGTGAACATGCCATTGCACTCCAGCCTGAGTGTCAGAGTGAGACTCCCACTCAAAAAAAAAAAAGAAAGACATTGAAAAATAAATATTTGCTTTGACCTGCTACCTTAACTTAGAATGAGAAAGATGAAATGGATTCATCAAGGGAGGACAGGACAGTAGTGGTGTCTACAGTACTATTGATATTTGCATATAATGGGGAAAATGCAAGTTTTAAGCACCCAAGGATATATGAAGTTGTACGGAGTTTGACTCTGGGAACCCTCTCTTAATTAGATTATTGAAATCTTTATTATTAGACATAGCTTTATTTATTAAAAATGTTTGGTTCCTGCTTGAATTATAGAGGAAAGAAAATATGTAAATTAAATCACCAATTTAAGAAGCGTTGTAAATTTATTAATATAAAAGAGCTAACCATGAAGTCAGCAGGTATTCAGTAGATGTTTCTTGAAAATATACAGAATAGTTGAGAAAAGAAGGACCTTATGAAATTTTTATAAATAAATCTTAGGACAGTAAAGGAGAATAGTTGTTCAACAAACTAGGAATCTCTTGAAGAAATAGAGCAAAAGAGAACCAATAATAAAAGAAGAGGAATAAAAATCAGGCAAAACTAGGACAGGAAATACAGAGTAAGTTAGTGCTGGGCTTAGAAAAATCAGGAAAAGATTATGTGATTATTCATTATCCTCTCACTAATCAAATACAAAAATCATTAAATGTGATTTGTGGCTGACATGTACATTAGAATACTGAAGAGCTTGCATTTTATTTGAGTCGTAGGCAGAGAGATGAAGAGAAAGCACAAATGATGTGTGAACGAGAAAGTAATAGATCACGAGTTTTTGAAATCCAGATATGAAGCAGAGGTTGTAGCACAACCAGAATAGGTACTAGAGATAGAATACTGCCTCACTGGTCCTGTGGCAAGAACTTCATGTTTTATTATCTTAAGCAATATTTAGATGTATTCATTTCAGAATTCTTAGTTATTATACCTTTGTCAGTTTTCTGATTTGCCAAAAGGAGTTTTGCTCCTCTAGTGGTCTTCTAAATTTTGACATTCAACTTAAAGCTATATTATAGATGCACATTCAACCTAAGCTATAATAAAGGGGTCAATTCTTTCTTCTAATAATATTTGCAGAGTGCCTCCTTGTGCCAGATATGGTGCTATGATTTAAAGACAGAGATACTACCCTTCCCTTCATAATATTTTGAGGTGAGTAACAGAGACATACATACTAATCAAATTGTCACAGAAATATATAAAATAAAAACTGTGATAAGGGTTATAAAAAATGTATATGGTACATTAAGGTCAATGAAAAGAAAAATCGGAATTCATCTCAGGGCAGTTGTCAAAAGACGTTCTTGAGAATGTGGCATTTGAGCTAAATTCAGGAAAATGAGTATGAATTTAATTAGAAAAATGTTGGAAGAGAAAAAGTTTCCAGAAAAAGGGAATTGTATCAGTCAGGATCCAGTGAGAACAGAGAAAGTATACTGTAATGTGAACACCAGTTAATAGAAAGAATGCTAACTATAATAGGAAATTGAATCAACAAAAAACACTATAATTTTTTTTGTGGTATAGTGAATGTAGAAACAGAAAGTATAACAGGAAGTCACTACCCCTAGAGTATAGAATGCCTGAGGAAGGTTCCTACTTCTCTTTCATTGCTTTGATAAAACCTTATTAGGGAGGGAACCACCATTGGATGGCAAAGAAGTAACTGAGACACCGCACTAGTAGAATTTGCTGGAAACTGGTCACTAGGGTGTCAAGAAAAACTGTTCACTGGAAGGTGTCTCACAGGAGTTAACTCTTCTCCAAAAATGCCTGTGAGTGCTTTCATCTAATCTTAGGCCCTAGGCTTCTGATTTACGTGGTCTGTTGGAGCCATTTGCTGGAGAAGTTGTGTGTGCTGCAGTACCCAGTGGCTACTGGAGAAGCCATCTTCAGTCCAGGACCTGGATGCTGAGGTCACCCTTTAGACTCCAGGATTCTGCCAGGAGAAGCACTTAGAGCAAACAGGCAAGCTCTTTCTTTCGGCAAAGTTTCTTCAACATTCTCTATTGATAAAGCTTCACATAAGGCCAGTTAGCTAAGAAAGCATATTCAGTGGGTCCAGCTCCATGGACCAGCAAGCAATGAAGTGTAGATCTGGTCCTAACAGGAAATAAATTGATGACTGGCCAAGAAATTGTGCAGGGGCCCAAAACAGTTAAAACAAGACAAGTTTGAAGATATTGCTCAAGGTTTAGTCAGTGTTCTTTTCCTTTTTAATTCAAATCCGAATATAATTCAACCTTAAATACCTTGTAAAGAAATTAACATATTAAAGTGTAAATATGCAGGAATTAGGAGGCTGATATACAGTCTTTGGTAATATGACTGACTCCCTAACAAGCCTTGTTGGGCTTCAGATTCTTTATAAAATGAGAAAACTGAAGTTAATGATATCTGAAGTCTCTCTGTTGTTATGATCTCTGCTACTTTGTTTCATGCAAAAAACATTTGATTGAGTATAACTCATATGTATTGCCATTTTAAGAAGAGTAATTCCAATGTTGGATGTTGATCTAAAGTTTTACTCTATTAGAACATGGTTTACTAAAGCAAGCTAAAATCACTAATTAACGTGTATTAATATATTTAGAAGAATATTTACAATAATCACAAGTTTGGTGCAAGTATTTCTACGATCCATGAGCAAAGAATATAGTCTTTATACAGCTGCTACTGCAGGCCTCCAAACTCCCTCAGTACTATACAGAGCTAGAAATGCCATTGCAGAGGAAAGCTGAACTTGTACCTAAAATTGTGGTTCAACAAATACTTTTAAGTGATCGCTATTGACAAGGCAATAGAATAGAATCAGAAGGACCCTTTCCTTTAGTTTTTGCTCCAAAAAGTAAATTAGAGTAGTCCCCTGAAAATAAAAGGAATAATTTAAACCCAAATATTGGCTCACAATTGCTGTATTTAAATAAAACATATTGTCATTGTAATTTAAAGTGACATTCAAAAAATGCATTTTATCCTCTGATTTCATGATTTTCAGACAATTGGTACCTGCCAGTTTCAGGTACTGTGAAGACTATGATTAGTATTCAAAAACATTGTCAGTTTGTAAGCTTATCCTTAATGATATTTTTCTATATACATATTTGATTAGCAAGAGTATAATTAATGTTAACAGTTTTTATTTTAATTTTTTCCTGAAATATCTCTTCACATGCATACACTGATACTGATGGGGACATTTAGTTAAAATTAAAGGTGAGCCGTCACACAAATTATAAATTTCTTAAAGCTCTGTTCAGCACAGCTCTTTTCAATGATAGAATTATTTCTTGAAACTTGTTATTTTCTGGTTTTCAAATGACCTAAGAGAATAGTGCCAAAAGACCAAAATAAACACCATTTTCCCTGAATTTCTGGCTCATAAAGCAGAGTTTTGGATAGCATACAAAAAACACTTTGGAAAGATTTTATGTCTTAGATGGGTCACATTTGAAGATCTTTTAGAAAGAATAAAAGGAAAGAGAATTTTCTGTGAACTAGTGGTCATTTCTAATGCCAACAGCCTTTTCTAGAACAGCTGCTTATAATGCCCATTTAATTGGCTTAAAGTTGCTGTTTCCTTTTCTGCTTTGATCCAAGGTAACATGATAATTGAGAGACCATAGAGAACTATTTTTAGAGATACTACAAAACAATTTCCTGAAAATCCAGCTGTGTCTAGATTATGCGCCAAATATTTGTGGGTTTTTTTTTTGTATTTAAATAATAGATTGTTTTAAGTAACTATTTTCTGTGAAATTTTAAGATATATTTTGAATCTTTTTATTTGCTTGTTTGTCTTATCAACTGACTCAAATATGTTTAAGCAATAACTCCACTAAGGTTATCTATGTATCAGAAATTACTTATATACAGCTTCTCCATAGCAGTGCATCTTATGCAGCACGGTGTGCAAGTAATAGCACTAGCTCATTTGTTAAATAAATATTCAGCACATGCTCTCTTTGCCAGATACCAGACACACAGAAGCCCACACAATGGCATCACGTTTCTAGTCCAACAAATAGTTTTTATTGCATAGCTTTTAACAATAAAAATGTGGAAAAGATAAGTGCAAGATAATTGAAATAATTAATTTTTCCAAATTGATTTGAAAAAAACACCCTTAGATTATCATTGTAACTTGATTTCTGGCTAAGTTAACTGATTGATGCTTGAGAATCAACAATAATACATTCCAGAATCTAATAATGTAGGGTATTATACATTTCAGAAATGTGGTAGCTGTAGTAAGTGACAGGGTCAGAACACAACGGTGTCTTCTCACACGATAAACAATAAAACGACAAGCATTCAACAGAATAACTATACAAATACAGAGAAAGAGAAACAGTATTGGTTAAAAAAAGAATCTCAACTGTTTATTGACAATACACTCAAAGCTAGGCAACAGAGAGTCATGTTACTCACATGAGTCATCCTAAGCCATATGCCAAAAAAGTCATTTTGAGCGTGGTTACACTGATAGGCATACGGAATAAGAAAAGAAAGAGGTGCCCAGAACAAGGAAAGTGATAGCACTCTGCCTGTCATTTCGCTGAATCTCAGTTTATTCAGTCCGAGGCACCAGACTTTCAGGGAGATATTGACAAAATGAAAAACATTCAGAGTCAAGAAGACCCAAAGTGTGAAGGGAATTGACAGCGTGACAGATGAAACCTCCTGAAAGGAATTGTGGATATTGAATCTGTAGAAGAGAAAACTCAAGGGGAATTTGAGAGCTCCCCTTAAATAGACCAAGAGTTTTCATGTGCAAGAGGCCTTTGATTTGTTCCTTATGGCTCTGAAGTTTCAAACTGGAATGAAAAAGTGGCAACTCCAGGGAGCATAATTTTAGCTAAATGTAAAGAAAAATTTTCTACCACTCGACAGCTGTCCAAAGATACCTCAGACTGCCTCTGGAGAAAGAGAACCTCGGGCCATAATATTTTCTGCATCAGTGAAAGTGTTCAGGCACAGCCCAGACAAGCACACGTCTGGCAGATTGTTAGATAGGGGATTAAATATCAGAAGGAACATTGGACTAGATACCCCCAGAGATCCCTTATCACTCTGAGGCTACATGAGTACATTTTTATTTTCTCACCAATAAGCAAGGGCATTTATCCTGTCTTTATTAGTAAAGTCTTTGATATTTTTTCTTTAAACATTTAATTTTATATCATTAATATATTTTTAATCAGCAAATTCACATAAAATATTTTCACATTTTATATACATATAAAACATAACCCTAATTTATGTCATAGAAAGTTAATAAATTTTAAATTTTAATATATCTAGCTAGATGCCAAGAATTTTGTGTTTAGTAACTGTCAGCAAGAAGAAAATATTGAAAACATTTCAATAATAATGTAAAAATCTTTTAGCCCCAGTCATAGAACTAAATTCATTTGCAGCAAAGTAAAATCTTAGTGCTTGGCTGTTTTGTGTTTAGATCTCAAGCCCTCAGGATCCAGGCTCCCACAGTGACAGGAAGGCTTGTGTAGAGGACTGAATCTATCATGGGGCCATGGGGATGCCCTCATTGCTGTGGCTTCCTTTACTTGTGTGGGCTCCTCTTACATTCTCAGATGGTGTACCACGGAGCCCTTAGAGACAGGCTCCTTAACCGGCAGGCATCTTTCTACTATCCCAGGTATGCCCCTGGTACCCGGGCTGCTTTTCTCAAGGATGTGCTGTACTTTGTAGCTTCCCACAACAGTATTTCCCCTACATGCAGGTGGAGTCTAGGTCTCCAGCATTCTCAGCAAACTCACCTCTCCTCTAGCACACTCTTCTCAAGAAATACTAATCAGGAATCTGACCCATGAGACTCTTCAATTTGCTTAATTCCTTTCTACTTTTGGACTTAGCCAGATTAATATTCATCAGTGGGTTTGAAACATAATTGATTTTTATTAACCCTTTAAGCCGGGCTCGGTGGCTCAGCCTGTAATCCCGCGCCTTTGGGAGGTTGAGGTGAGTGGATTGCCTGAGCCCGCGGGTTCGAGAACCGCCTGGGCAGCGAGACCTTATCTCTACAATAAATCAAAAATCAGCCGGGCGTGGTAGCGCATGCCTGTAATTCCATGGCTACTTGGAAGGCAGAGGCGGAAGGATCGCCTGAGCCCAGCAGGTCGAGGCTGCGGTGGCCGGGAGCTGGCATTGCACTCCAGTCTGGACGACAGAGTGAGACTACAACTCAAAAAAAACCCCCAAAACCAACAACCCTTTGGAGGTAGGGATGGAGGTCAGCGCCTAATGGATATTGTCTGGTTTTAGAAAAACAATGCTCAATTCCAATCTTTTATTTACTTGTGTGTATTGGGAATGGACATATTGACAAACTTGTTTTCTAAACTTACCTTATTAAATATCAATTCTATGTATAAATAGTAAGATTATTTCACTCCAATGTATTCTTTCCTGAAGAGCACAGGAGAAATCAGGATTAATTTCTCGGTGGCATGGCAAAACTTCCTGTAGGAAGTTGAAATTGAAGAGATAGGTCTCTCCATTTGCTACCTCTCCTCTTTCCCCTTCTTTCTTGCCTCTCTCTTCTCTTCCCTTCGCCTTCATTAGGTTATTTTAAAGGCATTTAGGCTTTTGTTTCAGGAGGTTAGGTAGATGAATGTCATGGAGATTATTTGAATCTGTTTGGATAACTTGGATTACAGATCTGCAGTTTGTGAACCTATCTGTCTCATAAACTAGAAACTATGTTGTCTTTGTGTTTATACACTTCTAGTTTGCAATCTTTAGTGCATATAAAGAAAAACTAAATAAAGACCAGTCCTGAAAAATCTCCAGCAGAAAGAGAGGCCTTCATGAGACCTCATTCTTGTATGATACGCAAACATAAGCAAAACTTAACTTGGGCAATTTCTTGTAAATGCCTATTTAAAAAAATAAAAGCAAAAAATTAAGTCCAATCAGGAGCAGCCAGTTAATTTATAGTAATGTAGCTAGGCATTTCCAATGGAATAGACCAAATAAGGTAAGCAATCAAATATGTTCTTTTCTTTATTTCTGTGTCCCCCAACTGAACAAAGCCCTCCTCTTAAACTCCTTCAAGTGGCGGCGCTTTGTGGTTTAGCCTGTCATCCCAGCACTTTGGAAGGCCCAGCCAAGTGGATTGCCTCAGCCTGCGGGTTTGAGAGCCACCCAGGCAACTTGGCAAGACTCTGTATCTACAGTAAATCAAAAAAATTAGCTGGGTGCGGTAGCGCGCACCTGTAATTCTGGTTACTTGGAAGGCTGAGGCAGAAGGATCGCCTGAGCCCAGCAGGTCGAGGCTGCGGTAGCCAGGAGCGTGCCACTGCTCTCCAGTCTGGGCAATTGAGTGAGACTCAAAAAAAATAAAATAAAACAAAAAATTCCTTCAACTGTAGGTTTGGTGCTTCAGGATTCATGCATTATTGCCTGTTCAAATTCTTTAAAATTTTATTATAATTGGTTTATATTTTAACAGCAAAGCATTTCATTTTTCTATTACATATACTCTAAAATTTAAAGGACAAAAATCTGCATCCAGAATGTAAGCCTTGCAGTGTGTTCTGTAAATGTATGTCAAAAATAAAATATACATCTAGCTGGACTCTCATTAAATATGTTAGTTGGCTAATATATTTAATGGCTATAACTTATTAGGAGAAAAAAAAATTGGATTCAGTAATCCAATATAGAAAATAAGAAAAGGCTAACTCATGGCACAAACATAGCATGAGAAATTCTGCTTCAGTAATTTTTAATCTAAATTATTAAATGGATATTGCATTGACTCATTAAGCACTAGGATGTATAATTATTCCTATAACCTTGTTTCTATATCTTCTTCAAGCCCATATACTTTATCATATAAGAAAAAATATATAATTTTAGGAAATATAATTTGAGCTGTTAGGAAGAGTTGTAATTGGTGACAAAACAATCTTCAACTGACAGAGAAATATAAGTGCAGCCCAGGTAAGATTGGGATACCTTATTTAGTTATTTTTAACCAGGTATTTGTTTTGCTTGGATTTTGCATCCTATGAAATAATTATTTGTTGTCAATGCCAGAAAAAACTGTGGAAAAATATGTATAAATGTTAAAGCCTTATCCAGACCTTATGCCTGCTGCCTAGAAATGCCAAGACCAAGACAGCTGCCATTACAGTAGAGAAAGAGTTTATTATTGCAAAGCAGCTGAGCAAGGAGGACGGGTGATATTTCTCTAATCTGTCTCCTGAAGAATTCACAGGCTTGAGGTTTTGAGGGTAATTTGGTGGGCAGTGGGATAGGAAATTGGGACTGCTGATTGGTTAGGGATGAAATCACAGAGGTGTCAAGATTGTCTTCAAACGTCAAGTCAGTTTCTGAGTGGGATTCACTCGTCACCAGTCCAGTTGATGTCTACTAAAATAGTTGGTTTACTAAAATACTGAGACTGAAAAACATTCCAAACACCAGTCTTAGGTTTATGTAATCTGTAGGAGCAACTGGGAAAATTAAAAATGTTGTGAACAATGTATGTGACAGTAGAAATGCCTCGTGATCAATGCTACTTGTGCCCTTCTGTCAATTAAACTCTGGATACCATAAAAGAGGAGGGTATGACCTATAGAACATTTTTCTTCAAGAGAAAACCAAGTTTAATAATCTTACAGGCAGGACCAAAGGCTAAAATATGCATTGAAAATGATAAGGCCTTATGATTTCACTATGCTTATATTCTAACAAAATTCAGGCCCTTATCACAATTCTAAATTTGTAGCTTCTATTTATTTTATATAGGTGGCTTTCATAAACTGAGGCAGCTCTCCTTTTTGACTTTTTTCTTTCTATTTCTTCTTGGTTAGTTGTCAACCTTGAATGCTTTGTGACACTGAAGAAAAATGTTGTGATATTTTCAACCCCAAGTTTATAATAGTAAAGACATTTATGAAATCCATTCTCGTGTCTGTGTCATCATACGAATTGAACCAATGCTTGACGCCCCATCTCAAGTTCCTCACATTTACTGTATCTGTAGGCTCACTGAGATAATTTCTCTGATGTTTCTCAAGTCTTCTGTCCCCATCATTTGTATTTTCGCCATCATTAAGGCCTCAATATCTCAGTTTGAAACAGAGAAAGACTGTAGATTTGTTTCTCTGTTTCCATTCTCTGTTTCTTTGATACTTTTCAAGCTTCACTGCCAGGTTAAATTTCTTGAAGAACAGATCTGAGAAAATTCTGTCACTCTTTCCCATGGTTTACAATAAAAAGAAAAAAAAATTCAAACTCATAGCACTGAAGGTCTTTATTGCCCAGGTCTCAAAATACTTTTACTGTATTATTCAATTGCAAATGTATTTCTTTTATTGTTGCCTGAACCTAACCTCCACTCTTACCATATATGTCTTAACTTTCTCCAGCTGTGGTTCCTTTCTTGTTCTACTAAATTTACCTAGAATTATTTCCTACTTTATCCTTCAAAATGTAAATTCTGTAAATGCTTCATCATTGTGTTCTACTATGCTGGACATAATAAACATTCAATGAACCCATATCTTATAAGTGAATAGATTAATTTATTCATCAGAATTTTAAAGTACGCTAAAAGGGGAAACTTAACATTACTTAAAACATCACGGTTTGAGCCGGGCTCGGTGGCTCAGCCTGTAATCCCGTGCCTTTGGGAGGCTGAGGTGAGTGGATTGCCTGAGCCCGCGGGTTTGAGACCCGCCTGAGCAGCGAGACCTCATCTCTACAATAAAAAAAAATAAAAAAAAAATAAATCAGCTGGGTGTGGTAGCGTGCGCCTGTAGTTCCGGCTACTCGGAAGGCTGAGGCGGAAGGATCGCCGGAGCCCGGCAGGTCGAGGCTGCGGTGGCCGGGAGCGGCCACTGCACTCCAGTCTGGGCGACAGAGTGAGACTCCAACTCAAAAAAAAAAGATCACGGTTTGTTCACTCACGAATAAACAACTCATTGAACATCGATTATAAAATGGAGTTTGTAGATCTTGGGGGAAAAAAAGGTAAATCAAGCGTGATACCAATTATTAAGGATCTGTGAGAGAGGGACTTAAAAACCAACAAGTTATAATATTGTATTAGAATCTTGACAATAATTTGTTAAACAGAAAAAACACTCATTCAATGCTGCTTAACAATGTGGATTTTTCACTTTTTGCAGCTTTTTTTCAGGATAAGATATGATTTCATTTTGTATAATGTATAATAAGGTTTTGTCTTCTGCTTATTCATTTTATGATACAAAATGAAGGCACTTTTAAAACAGAAGTTTCCAGTGTTGATTTATTGTTTATGACTACTGTTCTACTGTAGGATTCAAACAGAAGTTAGGCTGCAAGAGTTTGAGTGAATCACACGCTAGTCGAAAATGCAAGATTTTTTTGTTGTTGTTTTGAGCTGGAGTCTAACTAGGTTGCCCAGGTTGGAATGCAGTGGCTCACTCATGGCCACTACAGCATCGACCTGCTGCGCTCCCACAATCCTTCTGCCTCAGCCTTCCAAGTAGCCGGAACTACAGATGCAAGCTACCACGCCCAGCTAATTTTTTTTTTAATTGTAGAGATGAGGTCTCGCCAAGTTGCCTGGGCTGGTCTCCAACCCTTGGGCTCGGGCAATACACTTGCCTCTCCCTCCCAAAGTACTGGGATCACAAACAGCCACCCAACCAGCCGAAAATGCAAGATTTTGTGATAGTGTCCTTTTGTGGTTCTAGGTAATATAAAGAAAGTGTGTTTGTATCTTGTTAGACCATAAAAAAATGTTAAATGTCAGAGATGAGATTAATATTATTAATACTAAATAATATTTAGTATTATTAGAAAAAATGTGAACTGCTGCAAGTGTAATATTTTAAATTTTGCCCTGCTCCATATACATTTATAAGATGTGATTTATTCATGTGCCTTATCTCCACATTTGAAACAGTCACAAAATTACACTTTAAAATATTCATATAGCAAGTGATCATTAATATTACAGAAGGGTCAAATTTTATTTAGCAAGACTAATAAA
This sequence comes from Cephalopachus bancanus, assembly GCA_027257055.1. NCBI lineage: Eukaryota > Metazoa > Chordata > Mammalia > Primates > Tarsiidae > Cephalopachus > Cephalopachus bancanus. The sequence continues at coordinate 1,833,023 of JAPVLO010000274.1, forward strand.
TGTTTGAGTTCTGCTATCAGGTGATGCATTAATGAATGAAAAGCTAAACATTAGTGTGGATGACATTCACTATTTGAATTGATTACATTTAAATAGTAATGGTCAGAATTTTTGTAGCACAATTTGTGTGGAATCTATAATTTTACAAAAACAAGGTAAAAACAGCATTTACTGATTTATCGAATTACGCATATCTCTCTTATTACTTATTAGCTGAAAATATATTGCGCTACAGGATTTATCATGGCATGTTAAGAGAGATGACTCTCTGGTCCTTATTGATGTTTTATAGGTACTATTGTGATCTCTCTGCAAAGGAGATAAATAAATATGATTAATGAGGGTCACGTTACCTATTGTTTAGATCAATGGTAAATAAGGAATGCTGCAGAAAGAACTCTCTTTTACCCTTGGAGACGGACGGTATACTGGGTGATTTTTTCTATTATAAGTTAAACATGAAACTGCAGTATGAACAGTGGGGTGGAAGTCATGAACTCTTATACTTTAGAAATTAGAAAATCTAAGAAAATTAGAAACAGGTTGCTGGTTTAGCACAATAAACCAATGATATCTCTATTAGAATTCAGAAAAAAGATGCATAATAGCAAAATGTTTCTTTCTCTTGTTTATCATTATTTTGATGTATGAATCTACTACATATGAACAAGTTCTGTTCTGAAAGCGTGTTCATAAGTCCAAATTGTTTGTAAGTCCAACAAAGTTAGCCTGGGTACCCAACTAACACAATTGGCTATATTGTGCTATACTGTAATAGGTTTGTACTACCTTTCACAAAAATAATTCATTAAAAGAAACACAAAAGTAAAGAAAACATTTAAAATCTAACAGTACAGTATCTCAAAAGCACAATAGTACAGTACAACAGCTGGCATACAGGGGATGGCCTTGAATGAAAAAGCAAGAAGAGTTACTGACTGGAGGAAGGAAAGGAGGTGAGAGATTGTAGAGTTGAAGGATTATCAGCAATAGGAGATGGAGGGAAAATGCAGTTTCACTCATAACTGACATTGATGGCACAGGTTCTGGTTTATTGCTGAATTATATCTACCTTCTTGGAAAACCGATTCAGTGGTATCTAGGTAGTAACTTTAAAAAAATAAGTAAATTCCATTTTCTGGAGATCCCCCTGGTATAAACAACTCCTATAAATCAATGTCAAAAATATAGAAACACAATAGAACGATGGGCTGAGATAGGCAGTTTTAAAAGAAAATGTCTGAATAGCCAATAAACATATCAAAAATACCTCAAACTTATTAGTCATCCGAGGAATGCAAAATGAAGCCACCAGGTGATACCACTACCCAACCTCCAAATTTTGCTAAAATAAAAAAGACAGACAACCACAGATTTCAGTAAAGATGTAGAACAAATGGAAATTTCATACTTGACAGGTGGGAGTATAAATTGGTCACTTTGGAAATCTGCTTGACAGTATCTACTAAAGTAGCATGTATGCATTTTCTTTTTATTTTCTCTTGAATCACCACTAAGCTGAGCAGGAATCAATGCTGATGCATCCACACACTGAGAAGTTTCTTCATCTCCTCCATCACTTTTTCACAGTTCTTCGATATTATTGTCGCCATCAAAAACACAACAGATTTCACATGTTCCATGATCTTGTCCTTGTTCTTTAGAATTGTGCCAATGAGTGAATGATTCACATTATAAGAACAGGTGATGTCTACCATCTTTTTGGCCTCACTGTACTCTCTCAATAATTTTCACTTTTTTCCCATCATTATCGTTTGGTGCTCAGCAGTACCAGCTACATCACTGCGGCTTTTACACTTGCTTCTGAACAGCCTAGCCTTGAAACAGAGAAACCGTACTACTATATAATACTGTAAAGTACACAAAAACACAACCACTTGTAGAGGATGCACTCACCTGACAATATATGCCAGACAAGTGAATTAACTTACACGATTGACCTTGCAAATGCACATTCACAACTTTGAAAGCTTGTGATTTGAAGGTTTATATGTAGGGGACTTGTTGTACAGAGAACTTATCAAAAGAGATTATTTGAATGGAAAACACTCAGAATTTTATGCTCATTTAGATGATATTACTTCAATTCTTATCAATACCACTGATTCTTATTACTAATTTTGACATATAATATTTCCAATGCTCTTAATAGTATAAAGATCAATATGTATATATGCATACATATATGTATATATACATACACATACATACATAAATATATCTCTATGTCTTCAAAGGTTAATTTGTCTATATGTATATACAATATTATAGTTCACCATATTTCTAATCATCTTGAAAAATCTATAATTTATGTAGAATCTGAAACTAATTATGCCAATATAGACACATCCTACTAGCAATTAACATTGTGTCAATATTTAGTATACAGTCATCTATTTATGTGTTTTTCATATATTATTTAAAAATTTTGATATAATATCATGTATATATAAGAATATATATGCATGCATATAAGGGTATATATATAAATATATCCATTGAATAGTAATTCAATTACTTTGCAGATGATTTTATTCTAAAATATATTCTTTTAGTTCATTGATTATCCTGGTGGATTATAAATTGCATTGCATATGTACTTCTGAATATCTTTTTTGTCTTTTCTCATAATCTTGACTAGTCTCCAAACTTCCTCCAAATACCTGACAGTTATTTAGCTATTTTATTTATTTCTTCATTTTCAAATGCCACAATTGTGTTCTTTAATGCTATCTTCTAAAGTCTGAAATCTTACCATGACCCATTCCCACTACATCTTCTCTGAAAATGGTATCTGTTTCTTTTCTGACTGATTTAATTGTGAGCCATGGTTTTCCTTAAGTTCAAGTTAATAAGATTTTCATATTATTTTATATTAAATTATGAAAATCAGTTTTATCATTTATAACATTAACATAATTTCCAACATTTTCTATGTATAAGGTTTTATATTACTTATAAGTAAAGTTGCTATCTTTTAAGAGATTAAATAAAGTGTGGTTCTAGTATTTACTTATTGTTTCATTTCTTATCTTTTTTTATGGAAAACTTAGTAATTGTTTTCTGACATTAAATATACAATTATGTAAGTATAGGCTTATATGTAAACACATATAAGTTTGTGGTAGGCAGAATAACATTCTCCAAGAAAGTCTATATCCTAATCCCAGAACGTAAGAATACATTACAATACATGGAAAGATGAGACTTTGCAGAAGTGACTAAGGTGTGGATCCTGAGAGGAAGAAATCATTCTTAATTATCTGGGTGGGCTCATTGTAACCACATAAGATCTTCAAAATTAAAGAGAAAGGAAAAAAAGAGATGGAAAAGGAGAAGAGATAGGAGGTATTTCACATATAAGAGACCTGCCATTTCTGGCTTTGAAGATCAAGAAAGTGGGCCATAAGTCAAAGAATGTGGGTTATGTCTGACAGACAGCAAGGAGATAGGGACCTAAAACTAGAAGAAACTGAATTCTCTAAACATCTTAAATGCTGTTGCAAAGAATTGAAATCTCACCTGGAACTTCTAGAAAGGAAGATAGACTTCCTAAACTTTGATTTGAGTTCAGTGAGACCCGTTCCAGACATCTGACCTACAGGACTGTACGACAAATTCATGTTGTTTTTGGTAACAGAAAGTAAATACAGAGTTGCTTTTAAGAGCTATCCTTCAGCTGGGGTTTATTGCATAGTTCATCATTTTGATAAATCACTGAACTTATTTTTCAAAGTAGGTTTTATAAAACTTTTATTCAGAAATAACTTTTGAATCATGTTATAGCATTTATGCATGCTGTTAGGATTTCTAATACATCTATGTATGGGTTATCTATAAAAATGTAGTGTGAGATTTAATTTTTTTATTTTTGATACACTTTAATTTTTAAGGAGTTTCAGGCTCACAGCGACACTGAGCTACGCTCTACTCTCACACATGCATAACTCCCCTGTGGTCAATATCTTCCACCAAAGCGGTGCATTCATTGCAATTGATGAATCTACATTGACACATCATAAGCATTCAAAGTCTGTAGTTTACATCAAGGGCATCTGGATATTTTGCACATCCTTTGTGTTTGAGAAAACGTATATAGGTCTATATTTACCATTATAATGTCTTCCAGAGTAGTTTGCCCTAAATATTCCCTGTACTCCACCTATTTACTCCTGAGTGCCTCCCTAACCTTCGACAGCCACTTTGAAGCAGAGGGTAAGACCTATGGGATTCTGAATCTTTCAATATCTTGATCTTGGACTCCCTAGTCACCAGAAGTATGATAAATAAAATTCTGTTGCTTATAAATTATCCAGTCTAAATTTTGTTGTCGAGTAGCCAGAATGGACTAAGACAGCAAGTGACTATTTCTTTCAATATTTCTCTAATTTATAAATAATACAAGTTTATTGAGAAAAATCTGAAAAAGGAGGAGAAAAATGATATAACTTGTGTTAAGAATATAAGTTCATTTTTAATATGCAATGTGTAGCCTTCTGGTTATTTTAAAGTCTGCATATATAAACATTTAAGTATATACATAATTATGTATACACTTTTACAATAATACATTTTTATTAATTTAAGCAGAGTTAAATTATACTATAAAAATGCTTATTTTAGGTAAATTGTTCCTTTTCTCCAATAGACATATATCTAATGTTATCTTTCTATCTGAGATGGATTAAACTTCTTTAATAACATATTCTAAGACATAATTAACATATTTTTATCATTTCTTTGTATGTCTCATTTTTTTAGTGGGTTTTTTTTTTTTGAGTTGGGGTCTTACTCCATCGCCCAGGCTAGAGTGCACTGGCACGCTCACAGCCACTCCAGCCAGCATTAACTGCTGGACTCAGGCGATCCTTCCACCTCGGCCTTTCAGTTAGCCAGAACTAGCAAGCACATGCTACCACACCTGGCTAATTTGTGATTTATTGTAGAGATGAGGACTCACCAAGTTGCCCAGGCTTTTTTCAAACCCATGGTCTCAAGCAATCCCCTCACCTTGGCCTCCCAAAGTGCTGGGATTACAGGCTTGAGTCATCATGCCCTACCATGTCTCATATTTTAAATTGAAAAGGCAAGCTTCAAGAAGTCTACTACTAATCCTTTCTTTTCAGCATAGGTAAAGAGAAAACAATCAGCCAGTTATAATAATTGAATAGGAATTAATGACACATATACACACACTTTCTCATCAAAATTTAAAGAAAAAGGTTCAGACGGATAGTAATTTGATTTTGTTCCTAAGTTGTTTTGAATCAATTTGGTATATAGTTCATTTTTTATTCATGGGAGATCACTATAAAAAATCGTTTAAATTCTTATTTCTGAATGTACATTTCACTCATGTTTTCTCACACTAAAGAAGCCTTATTTGTAATTTTCTAATTTGAAAAAAAAAACTGTTTCCTTGTACTAAACCTTCTTTAATTAATAATGTAAATCATTCAGCAATTTTCAGTACTACCTCTAAAATTATGCTATCTCACAGAACTATCACATTCCGCATTCCACATAAAACAATTTTTAGAAAAGTAAATCCTCTCCATCTGGCTGATCACTTGTTCAAGACTTCCCCAAAATGTGCATGATTTATACTTCATGTACTTTTCAGTTATGGTCTCCACAGCTTCAACATGAATGTGGAGACTGAAAAGATGACTAGGCAGCAGGAGAAAAAAATCATTATGTCAGACAATTTTGATGGAATATATGTATGTATGTATGTATGTATGTATGTATGTATGTGTGTGTGTGTTATTTTGAATCTGAATCACAACTTCATTACTTATCAATATGTTCTAGGAATAAATGTATTAAGAAGCAATTTGAAAAAGTAACAGTTTAGCTTCTGACCAGATAGAACAAAAAATGAGCATTTTTTTTAATCTGTAAAATAAATGGAAAAAAAAAACATAATGTAAAAGACAATTTTATACCCCCCCAGCTTTCAAAACATATAGTTTATAAACAATAGGACAAAGGACAATTCATCGAGTCATTTCCCAAAATTTATTAAACTGGCTTTAAAATTATAAAGGATATTATCAAATATTTTTAAATATTACTGAAAGGGTAACAGTGAATTCATTTGAAGATACAGAATATTAAATGTGAACAAACTGTGGCAATGATGGTGGTAATAAGGAGTCGTTTAATTGGTATAAATCTGATAATTGGTATATATTTTACAATCAATGGATATTAAAGTTAATGAGCTAAGGAAACTTTGTGTGGGGCAGTAGTAATAAAAACATTAATTATAATGAGTTATATATTAAGTGAAACAGAATTAAATTATGACCACTTATGCTATAAAAAAATGTTTTGCCATGCCATAAGAACAGAGTAGAAACAGAAAGGTTAGCTATCCTAAAATACCAGAACTAGAAACTAAATATGAGGTATAGAAGTGAGGTCATGGTAAGAGGTATATAGAAAGTGAACTCTCTTTCAGTGCACCTGGAAACGAAGTTTCCATTTGAATTGAGGCAGATGATTCCATAAATTCTAAAAATAAAATGCTTTCTTAAATTAATTTTTGGCCAAGAATAGGCATCCCCTCTGTCACATGAACTGTGAATATGATACTGTTATGAAAATGTTTCTGATCATATCACAATCTCCTGACAGGACATTTAGTACCATGACTTTTTTTCAGACTTGCCTGATAAATTAGGAGCATGCATAGATTATCAGGATTTAAAGCCTAGACTTTTATGAAATTAGGGAAGTTATAATCTATTACATTATCTTGATTTTTATTTTACTACATTGGTTAGATTAGATGAATCAAAATTTTCTTCTAGTATTGACTTTGATGTAGACAATTGAAACTCATAATTTAAATAATAGAAATATATGAGCCACAACTATCTGTCACTTTCACTTATCTACCTTTTCAGACTAGAACCTACAAAAACTAACAAAATAAGTGTCAATGCATCACTTCAAAGAGTGAATCTGGGATATAATGCAAAGATCAGTCCAATTAAATATTTAGCATTAAGACAGGCAATAGGCCAGACTAGGTTGTTCAGTCTGTAATCTCAGTATTTTGGGAGGCCAAAGCGAGTGAATTGCCTGACCCCGCATGTTCAAGACCTGCCCAGACAACTTGGCAAGACCTAGTCTCTACATAAATCAAAAATTAGCCAGGCTTGGTAGCTGCACCTGTAGTTCTGGTTACTTGGAAGGCTGAGGCAGAAGGATCACTGGAGCCTGGCAGGTCGACACTGGGTGGCTGTGAGTCTGCCACTGCAACGGCCTGGGCGACAGAATGAGACTCCAACTCAAAAAACAAAACAAAACAAAGCAAAACAAAAAAGACTGGCAATAAAATTTCTAGACAAATATGCTCAATATCTAAGAAAAAATATTATTATTTTTGTAATATCTGTGCTCCCTGAAAGATAAATAAAAAGTCAGTTTTATGGAATTCTTCTGAAACAAATGTTTACTATATTATTGGTGTAAATCTTTGTAATTTTAGTTGCATGGAAACCTTACTATCATTTGGTTACGTTAACTGTTCATTATGGTGATTATAAAAACTTAAAATGGCCAAAATAACTGCAGTGACTCGAAGGAAAATCGATACGGACTACCCTGCCTTTTAATCAGTAGAAAAAGTCTTTTAATACTTAATTTTGCACAAAACACAAACCAAGCAAGAATAAGGAAAGGAATTTGAATTATTTAAGCTAATTTTTCTAACAGAAAAATAAAAGCGCACGCGTGCGCGCGCGCGCGCGCGCACACACACACACACACACACACACACACACACACACACACACACACACACATAATTACACCGCAGGACCTCCATCTGTCTAAATGGTAAACAGTCACCACCTGGCTTCTGCATAAGATCATTGCTCCCACAGTAAATGTCACAATTTCCATTTCAAAACCCCCTTTCAGCTGTCTCATTCTGTAGCTTCAAAATAATAAATCACCTGCTATTATAGTCAAAATAAATCCCCAAGCTACATGATAATGATTGGAGAAAATATGCCAAGAAACAATCATGGTGGATTGGTTGCTCTCTACTGCATTGTTTCTATGTAACACAAAAGAAATCCAGAGGATTCTAAAAGAGAACTCTCAGCATTTACATTACATTCACATCTAAGACATGTTGATATTAATTATGCTGCTGCAACAGCAACTCATCTGCTGCAGTTGCTGCTTTACTATTGCTTTAACTACAAGATTGCAAGATCTGGGGATTTAATTTTAGGTTTGCACATTACTAATGGGTTGTGAGGAAAAATAATACTAAATTATTCAAAAATCATATTTTGTTTCTCAAATATAAAGTGGATACAAAAATACCTGCCTTTTTAACTTCGTAAAGTAGTTTTGCAGATCCAATAAAATTATGTAAGTGATAAGGTTTGGAAACAGGCTGATGGTGATGGCTCAGGCTGTAATCCCAGCACTTTGGGAGACCTGGGTGAGAGGATTGCCTGAGCCTGGGGGTTCGAGACCAGCCTGGGCAACTTGGTGAGACCCCATCTCTAAAACAAATAAAAAAATAAGCCGTGCGTAGTAAAGTGCACCTGTAGTTCCAACTACTTGGAAGGTTGAGGTGGAAGGATTGCCTAAGCTCAGCAGGTAGACGCTATGGTGGCCATGAGCATGCCACTGCACTCCAGCCTGGGCAACACAGTGAGAGTCCAACTCAAAAAAAAAGAATTGGAAACAATGCAGGCATATGTACTAAAGCTGTGGAATTTGATGTAGGCCTATGCAATTATTTAAAATGTTCAAAACCATATCTTCAAGACCAAATAGAATCAGTTACCTGGACTTCATTGATAACATCCCTTCATTCTGCATTATTCATATATACTATGTCTGTCATAGGAAAGTAAAGCTACCCTATTTGTTTAAAGCCCGAAGAAATAATTTATTTAAAGTAACTCTGATTCTTCCCAACATAGGGCAGCCTTTCATACAGGAAATAGAAAAAATAAAATAAAATGATCCCTTATTTATTTAGTGGACCGTTTTTCTTCTTTTCTTCTTCTTTTTTATCTCCTTATACTTGTTTCTTCATCACACATTCAAGACAGTATTTCTTTCTGAACTCCATAGAATGTGCTGTCAAGTATTTAAATAACCTATACATAGCTACAGATATTTAAATATATATATATATATATATAGCTTCACTTTTTAGTGTTAACAATTAAGACTTACAGAAAAATTTAGAAAGTAATACAGAGTACCCATACACCCTTTGTCCAAGATTTTCTCTTATTATTACATCTTAAATTTGTACAGTGTGTTTGTTAAAATTAACGAATCAGCATACCTTGATACCTTATTACTAACTCAAGCCTATAGTTTATTTACGTAGTTTTTGCATAATGTTCTTTCTTTGTTATCGCTCCAGAGTAGTCCCTCTAGGAAACCACATTACATTTAATTCTTATGTCTCCTTATGCTCTGCATGACAGTCTCTCTATCTTTCCTTATTTTTGATGACCTTCAAATTTTGAGCAATATGGTTTGGTGCATTATAGAATGCCCTTGGAATTTTTCGGATTTTTCTATATGTTTAGACTGGAGTGTGGTGTTTGGAAAAGGAAGATCATAGAGATGAAGTGCCATTTTTATCACATCTTATTAAGGGAATATACTAGCAGCAACATGATTTCTGATTATTGATGTTGACCTTGATCACCTGACTAAAGTATTAGGTATCTCCATTGTAACTCTACTCTTTTTTTTTAACCCTTACCTTTTCATATTGTACTTTTTGAAAGAAAGTCACAAGTCACAGCCCACACTTAAGAAAGGGAGGAATTATACTTCTCCTCCTTGGAAAATTATCTATATAAATTATTTGGAATTAACACATAATTTATTTATAAATTGTTTGGAATTAACACATAAATTATTTGGAATTAACACATAATCCTTAACACATAATACCCCTCCAGTCCTGGAATTCACTGCCTGAGAGATTTATCTCTCCTCCTCTATTGATTAATCATTTATTTATGCCAATTTTCATGGATTTATTTTATACTTTGGGTTATAATCCAATTCCACTTAATTTTTTTGCTCACTTGTTTCATCTCTGGGCATTTGGAGCTCATTCAGTTGTCTATTATGTAATGTCTATTCATGTAAGTTTTTCTTGTTGTTGTTGTTGTTTTTATTTGTTTTTAGTATTTTCTTACTTTTAGGCATTCTGGCTTGTGTATTTCCTATTTTTGTCCTAGCATCAGTCAATTCTCCAAAGAGCACTGCTCCTTTTATTAGATAATGGTATCAAAAAACATGATCTGAGAAGTAGATATGTTCCTTGCTACTGGGATAACAATTTTTTTTAGGCAGGCTCAGCTGACAGAAAACTGAAATATATGTGTGCACACTAGCCCAGCTATATGAATATATCTGTAAATGTTTCTATGTAATCATGTGTATTAAGCTAAACATGAGTTATTTACTAATGTCCTCAACCCTAATCCATCACACATGGATCATTCTAGCTTTCTCCAATTCCTTTTTTGTAAAAATTCCAGTCCAAATGTGAAAATTCTGGCTCCCGTCTGTTATTTATTAACTAAATTGCTCAATTTCTGTTTGTATAGTAGCCTCAAGATTGGTAGCCAAACTTCATGGGGAAGTAGAGAATGTATACTTGCAGTTAAATTTGTTTTTAGTCTCACAGACTCCACTTATTTCCAGTTACTTAGGTGAATACCTTTCCCCCTCACATCTTGTTGTGAGACTACATCACATATTTGTAATATAGCTGGGTTCTCTTGTCTTTCTGCATCATTTCTTGGGATTTTTTCCATATTCAAAATGATACTTTAAAATTTGCATACATTAAGATTCACTGTTTGTGCTATAACATTCTATGGATTTTGACATATGCATAATGCGTGCATCCACCTTTATTGTTATCTTACAGAATAGTTTCAATATCCTGAAACAATGTCCTGCATTTCACCTATTGAACCCTTATCACATAATACCCCTCCAGTCCTGGAATTCAGTGATCAAATATTTCTCTGTATATATGTATCATAGTTTTTCTATCCATTCATCTATGCAAGGACAGGTTGGTTTTGTACAATTATAAATAAAGTTATTATAAACTTTTATATGAAAACATTTGTGTGATTATAATTTTTCAAATCAGTTGGGTAAACTCCTAGTAGCACCATTGGTGGATCCTACAACAAGACTATGTTTAGTTTTGTAAGAAACTGCCATATTATTTTTAAAAGTGGCTGTATCATTTTGCATTTCAACCTACAATAAATGAGAGTTCCTGTTTTTTAACATCCTTCCCAGCATTGTGAGGATATATAGCTTCTTAATTTATTTTATCTATCATAATTAGTGTGCAATGGCATCTAGTTCCAATTTTTTATTGACAAAAAATGTCCAGCATCTTGCCATATGCTTATTTGACATCTGTATGTCCTATTTGGTTAGGTGCCTTCTCATATCTTTTGCCTATTTTTAATTAAGTATTTTTGTTCCCTTATTGTTGAATTTTGAGTTCTGTGAAAGTTTTGAATACAAATCCTTTATCAGATATGCATTCTGCAAATAATTTTTTTCAAATCTGTGGTTTTTCTTTTACTGCTTTCAAAAGAATTTTTCATAGAGCAGAAGTTTTTAATTTTGATAGTTTACAATTTGTCAGTTTTTATGACTTGTATGTTTGGGTTTTATATCTACAAGCTCATTACCAAATTCAAGGTTCTATAGATTTCCTCCCATACAATCCTTTAAAAGATATATGCTTTTGCATTTTGCTTGCTCCCAGCCAATATTTGGGCATAAAAGTGTTATTAAATCCTCCCTACTCAACAGGGGATTCCTCTAATAGGCTATCTTTTCTCTGGGTTTTCCATTTCAGAACTGTAGTACAGTCAGAATCTCTATTTTAAGCTTTTTTATTCCTCTCCTTTTATACATTTTCCTCTCTAAGGCATGCTTTTCCACCTTGCTTTTCCCTAACTATGTTCTACCTCTGTCCTTTTTCTTTCATAAGTGTTTCTTCCTCTTGCAATTTTAACCCATATTGGTGCTGCCAAGGAGCTAAACCATTTCAACATTAGTATGGGATAAAGAACTTGGCTTCTTTTCTCTGGCTTGTATTTGAGTTATCTCTATGAAAGTTTACCATGGAAGAAGATATGTGTTACCACAATAGTTATATTTTCTTGAATTTTTCTCACAAAACTAAGAGTTCATAGGCAATATTCTTAAATAAATTAAGAAGAAAAAATTTTTACTTACACAATTTCTCTACTAAAAATTTCAGATGGCATATCTAGATATGTAATGTTTAAGTCACACTTAAATGACAAGAATTGTACCACAATAGTTATTTTTCTTCACTAGTCATAATGAGAACTTTATAAAAGATGCTCCTGAAACATACTAGGAAAAAAATATTATATAGTTAAACAAATTTCCTTGGTGTAATGCTGTATGAAAATAATAACATTAAACTAAATATTAAACTAGAAAAAATATTATATATTTTTATTAAACTTGAATGCATATTTTTCCCATGTTTATCTTCTTTGATTTTAAGATAAGCAGTATATGAGACAAGACTATCCTGTAACAAGGCTGATTCAATTAAAAACAAAACATGTACCATATTAGAAATTAGACATAAAGACCTTGAAAAAAATCCAGCATCCTTTCAGATAAGAGTCTAGTATCCAGAAGATTAAAAAAAAAAAACATTTCTCAGCAACTAAAATATAAAAAAATTGATAAATGATTTGAATAAATATTACTACAAAGAAGATATAGAGATAACCAATAATCACATAAAAAGATGCTCAACATAATTACATTTAGGCAAATTCAAATCAGAACTACTAAATACTGCTTTATATCCACTACGAGGTAGCTGAATTAAATTCTAAAGATAGAAAGACACCAACAAATGTCTAGAATGTGGAAAATTGGAAGTTCAGATATCATCGGTAGATTTTAAACCTGTTCATTCACTTTGGAAAACAGTTTGAGAGTTCTTCAAATAGTTCAACATAGAATTACCATATGACTCAGCAACTCTGCTCCTTGGAATAAACCCAAGGTAAATAAAAATATGTCTGCACAAAACCTTGTACATAATATTCATAGTAATGTTATTCAACACAGCCAAAAATTAAAAACAATCCAAATGTTCATTAACAGACGCATGGATAAACAAAAAAAGTGACATATATATATATATATCACACACACACACACACACACAATGGAATATTATTCCTCAATGAAAAAGAATGTTATATCCATAGCTGTGGATCCTAGATGAACCCTGAAGGCAATAAACTAAGTGAAATAAGTCAGACACAAAATGTCCCATATTGTATGAGTCCATTCACTTGAAATAACTGAAACAGGCAAATTCATAGACAGTGAAATCAGATTAGTAATTGTCAGGGTCTGGAGGGAATGGAATATGAAAATAATCCAAAATTAACTGGATAAAACAATGTGGTACATATACACAATGGAATATTATACAGCCATAAAGAAGGACAAATATATGGACTTGGCAGCAACCTGGATAGATTTAGAATCGATCATACTCAGTGATTTATCACAGAAACAAAGAACAGAGTTCCATATGGTCTTACTCATAAGAGGAACTTGAACAATTATAATGCTATAAGAAAGCGATTGGCAGTAGTGGGAAACTGTCAAGGGAAGGGGGTGGGATTGGCAGTTGAGGGAAACTGCTAGGGGAGGGCATACCTCATCAACAAGGGGTACCTGCATGATCAGTGTTTATATACCTAATCGGGAATTGTACCATACATCTTTAGAATAAAAGGAAAATAAAAAAGAAAATAAGCCAAAATTAGACTGTGGTGATGGTCTTACAGTTGTGAATATCCTAAAACACCATTCTATTGTATACTGTAACATGGTGAATCATATAATATGCGAAAGGATTTGAATAAACTTTTTTTTTCAAAAAAGAGTATATCAGTGGCCAATAAGCACATTTAAAATATGTTCAACATCATTAATCTTCAGTACGTCCCAGGTAGAAAATTAGATAAGGGTCTTACTCTGCTTCCTCTCCCTAGAAACTGTACACCATATTCAAGTCCATTTTAACCTCAACTCATGAAACCTTAAGAAAACAATAATAACAAATATCATACTAATCTTTAGTGCTATAACATAGTTCATTGGAAATTGATTTCTGCTAGTAGACTGTCATACCCAGTTGTTTTTGTCTGTGAAATCTTAATAGCCATATCTGAGACAAGATGTATGGGAGAGGAAGGTGTTGTAATCCAAAGAGCTCTACCTGGCTAAATTTAAAATACAATTAATTTAGACATCATTGAATATCTATATTTAAGACAATCTATTTCCAAATATTTTTCTAATAAAAAGATTGCAAAATTCTTACAGTATAAGATTATCTCAAGCTATAATTCGAAATTTTTTTAAAAATAGCTTGCATATACAGATGCAGATGTCATTTTTTTAAAATCAGGTAATTATCTTTTTAAAATAGCTTATGCAATCAAAATCATCCTGTATTTGCAATTTCAAGCAGAATTTGAAGGAAATAACTCGCTTTCAGGTTCTCAAAATATTCAGATGAAAAGCGTAAATTTCAGTCTATTATATAGCAACTTTATCTGCTCTGACAGCCCAGCACCACTAGAGTGATTCACTGATAAAAGATCCCACGCTCCCGATGTACATCATTTTAAATTCCCTAGAGTTCCAAGAAATATGCTATGGTTCTAAGAGAACCCTGGTTAGAAATTGCTGGGGTATCAAACAGCGATGTCCAGTTGGATGCTGCACTCTGGACTCCTCAAGTGTTTGTCATTTTCGCTAGTGCCTTCTTGATATTTGACCTTGGAATGTGTTAGAGGTGCTCTGTGTGACCTCTCTGCCCGGCCCTGTTGGGTTCTTTCTTCTCTGATATGTTGCACCAGGGATGGTCCCAGGGAGGAATATAAATTAGGCTCCTTTTCGTTGATTTCCTTCCATCAAAATTGTCCTCCAAAGATGAGTTTATTTCTGACATCTCTGGACAGGCAAGCTAGTCCTCCCTAAGCTCTCTGTTGTCCTGCCCCTACCTCTGGCAAGCAGAGAGTTCTGCCCTCCCCCAAAGCTATACATCTTCCCACTGCAGGAACTAGCAGGAGCCCCAAGTGTGCTGGCCACTCTGACTGCCTAAGGCAGGAAGCTGGTCCAGTGGTTCTCAGCAGCACTCCTAGAAGCTCTTTTCTATGCATCGCCCTTCCAGTGTGTTGGAGGACACACTGATGTTATTTATTTTAATTCTTAGTATGCAGACATTCAAATCCCACTCTTCCAGAGTTTGCCTTGGAGCCTCAATGTCACCATAAATGCTGGTTGGATGGGCACCATAAAATCCTCATATAATGCCACGAGAACACTTCCACAGGATAAAGACATCTTCTCATATCTTCCAAAATACTCTATCTCCCTCCCTCCTTCCATCCTATTGTTTTTAACTACATAAAATGGATTTAAGTAAAACAATATATTTTCTCAAAAATAGAGGAAGGGTAAAGTAAGCACTGAGATAAGTTAAGATCATTAACTCTTGGCACTCTTGCTGTGATATCAGGTTTTAGTCTTCTGTAAGCGGGCTGCTCTACTAGACAGCATAGTCAATTCAGTAGCATGGCATTCTCTGGGGAAATCTATAATGACAATAGAATACATAATAACTGAAGGTGGCTAATTATAATAGATTTATAAAAATAGAAATAAAGATATCGATTTACATGACTTCTGAACAGTCTGTCACTTAGTTACTTTCTTGAATATTTTATCACACAATTAATCATACATATTGGATGTTAATATTCCAAAAGTTCTGTTGGCCATGTGTTATTAATAGAATTTTATAAAAAAAAGAAAAATTACTAGATTTTTATAAAAAAAGCAGACAAGAATTTATATTTGCTATAGAGTCTTGCTATTTTTTCCAGTTTATTTATCTTTATATTCTGTGTTACTAGGCTTCATTTTTTAAAAACTGACATGTCCACTGTTCATAGCAGCTGCAATCCATTAGCCTAATGGATTGAAATTATAGGCTGCCTTAGGAATTGTCTATTGTGTGGTAAAATCAAATGTAAACTCTACATTGAAAAGTCTTGACATCATAAAATGTAAGAAATTCAGTATGTTCAGGAAGATGTTAATAAAAGGGACTTAGGATATTTGCCTAACCCATCAGAAAGTAATATGACTTTTAGAACAAAACATATGCTATTTGTATTTTATTTTTATTGTGTAGTGGAGAAATTGCATACCATCAATCACCACCCAACAGTGCTAAATGCAAAATGGGTACTTAATTTATCAATTATTCTCTTTTCTTATCAAACACTATACATGTGCAGTAAACATATACTTTTAAAAATGAAAATAGTGCCTTGAAGAATTGCTTTCATTCACTCATTTGGAAAAAACTACAGCACCACCAACAAAATACTATGGACTATAGACTGGAAAGGTACATTGCTCGTATACGTAACAAAACCCCACAAATAACAATTGAAGATATAATCTTATGTCCACTTTGTCATAACTAATTCAGAAATACTCTTATTCAAATTCTCCTATTCTCTCAGTTGTGTTCCTTTGACTTACATCACATGACATTGTCATCACTCTGGTTTGGGAAGTTCCCTGGTCAAGGAAGTTCCACAAGCAGAAACTCCAGAAGTGCAGGTTTTGACATTCTGGAACTCAGTTTTGACACAAAGAGGAGAGTGAAGAGGGGAAGGTTCAGTTTTTCTTTAGGGACCACCCCGTATTGTCAGGGAGCATCTGTTCAGTGAGGTGTATCACCTTTTTATAAGAATCAGTACAGCAAGAGAACTTAAAGGGGAGGGCTTGTGTGCAAGAGGAAAGAAACAGTCATCACTTCTGCTGTAGAGGAGCGAGTCACACCTTGACTGACCTCTTTAAGCCTACAAAGAAAATGTAGCTCTGGAAGCTCATTTGCAACTGAGATAAAAATGATATTGACAAATAGACACAGGTCTTCATGTCTTACCCTTTTGACATTCTGCTTTCCTTTATACATTTTAGTTATTCTTTAATGAGTAGCTTCTTTCCCTATAAATAAACCTAAATTATTGTTATAGATTGAATGTTTGCTTCCTCTTTCAAAATTCTCATGCTAAAGTCCTAATCTTCAAAGTGAAGTTATTTGGAGGTGGGGCTTTCAGGGATAATTAGCCTTAGATGAAATCATGAGAGTGAAGCCCTCATGATGGTATTAGTATCCTTAGAAACAAAGATCCGAGTATCACATGTTCTCACTCATATAATGGACCTTGAACATCCAATGTAATACTATAAGAAAATGACTGACGGTACTGGGAAACTACGGAGGGGGGAGGGAGATGGGATTAACAGTAGCAAATATCTGTCTGGGGACGGGGAAACACCTCTTATCAACAGGGTGCCTGAATGAAACGTAATTGTATGCCTAACCCTTAACTGTACCTCACAAAACCATAATAAAAATATTAAAAAACAAAGAAGAGGAGGAGAGGAGAGCTCTTTGTTTTCTCTGCCATGTGTGAAGACAGTGAGAAGATGGAAGTCTACAAGCCGAGAAGTGAGCCTTCACCAATAACTGAACCTATTGACACCCTGATCTTGGACTTCCTAAACTCTAGAACTGAGAGAAATAAATGTATGCTGTTTAAGCCACCCAGTCTATGGGATTCTGTTAGAGCAGCCAGAGCAAAGGCAATAATTTATATTTAGAAACTAAAACAAATATTGAAAACTGCTTAGTTATTTAAAGGTTAATTTTCAGGCTTAGTATTAACAATATCAAACTTCAGAGATAGAAAATAGTCACACTTTGAATTATAAATTCTAAAAAGGGGTAAGAAAATAAGAAGGGATTTCTACTAAATTAGACATAAAGGTCACCAGAAAATTATGACCAACATTAAACCAAGAGTTAACATTTAAAATGGTAATAATCAAAGGGTAAAAATAAACCAGATTTTGCATATAAAATTTTTTTCTATTTAAGTAAGTGTCTGAAGTAAGGAACAAAACATTGAATCATATTATGTTGGAGTTTAATTTCTTTCTAGGAAAAAGCTTGTCATTTAGAAATTTAAAACATCTTATCAGGTTATAAGGATACTCTTCTTTTTGTCTCTTTATCTCTTCTCTATCTCAATCTCTGTCTCTGTCTCTCTCTCTCTCTCTCTCTCTCTCTCTCCCTCACACACACACACACACACACACACACACACACACACACTTCATTCATTTATTTTTACTTAGTCTTACAGCATTAAGTGTTCTCTAATCATTGACTTCTAATTTAGTTAGGAAGACAAAATGTCTACCAATTCACTCAATGAACAGACATTTAGCCAGTGCCATTATTGTGTCAATGAAATACACAAATTCTAGCTAAATAACAAGAACATTTGAAGCACTTAAAATGGGGGAATTGTAGATTCAATGACCTAAGATCAGTATTATTGATATTTAAATTAAAATTCTGACAATATCATCTAAAGTACTTAACTGAATAAAAGAAACAGAAACAAAAAGGCAGAGTCTAGGTACAAGCCATGGGAGCAAAGACCAAGGTAAAAATTTTGAAATAGGTGGTACAGCGAGGAGTCTCAAATCTGGGATTTGTCCTGGGAGGGTACTTATTTACGGCACAGATTAGGTGTGGAAAAAACGTATCAGTTAGGCCTGTAAAAAACAGGGAGAATCTCATGATACCACTGTTTGTTAAGTGGGACTTGGAAGAACAATATTTAGATAGAGGTAGAAAAGAGGGAAGCCATTTCAAGTAGTCTATTCATGAAAATTTGGCACAAGTCTAAAATGGAAAAGAAATATTGACATAAAAAGGCAGGAAAAATTTAGACGAAATATAGGTATAGTGGAAGCAGAATATTAGCTACATAATAACTCATCAAATTTATTCAAGAGAAAGACATTTTCTATTACCTAAGAAAAATATATATGCATATAATTTCATATCATTTCAGATACTTAATAGAACCTATACTTCCATGTAATCACTTCAAGAAAATATCATTTAGGAAAGTCCTTACTCAGGTATTTTGAATGAAGAAAATTCAGGATTGGAGTGCCTAGGAGTGACAGACACTGTGAATAAGGAATCTGCCCTTCCTTGTTCACTTTTTGTCTTATCTTACAAGGATCTGGGGAGTAGAGATACAGATCCCGTTTTGAATGCAAGGTCCTGAGGACATAAAATAAGAGTGACACATATTGGAACTTTTCCAAGGTCTATGGTTCTTTGCTGACCACTTTTATTTCCAGATGATGATGCCACATTGGAATCTTTAACTGTTGTCAAACTCTGTTGACCAGCCTGATCAGTTTGTGAGCTAACTTGGAAGTATTAATATATAATCAAGTCTAAGTTGAGCCACCTCAGCTGATATTATATGGAAGAAAGCAAACATTTGTTCCCACTTAGATACCCCTAAATTACATATGCATAAACAAAATAAATGTCCTAGGGTTTTATAATCCATTGTGTCTTGCAGGGACATTTTATAGAAACATAATTAGTTGGAAAACAAATTTAGTATCCGAAATGGGATGCTGCAAGGACAAAGCACTAAACTTGTGGTATTGCCTTGGGAAAAGACAGTAGGCAGTTATTGGAAAAACTGTAAGAAAATTAGCAATTGAAAGGCTGGAAAAATAGATGAGTAATAATACATAGTGGCAGAAAACAACACTATTACCTGTGGTATGGTGTATAGAAATTTTACCTAACAAATTGCTAGATCTGGCTATGGAGATTTCTGTACAAACTAGATCCAAATTATTTGTTTTAGGATCACATAACAAATTATGAAATAAGAGACAAGCTAAGAAAGGAAGTTAAATGTTTTTTAAAGAAGAATTGAGACAAAAAGTAAATACCAAAAAACCAGTTGAGTTCAAGTATAAAATTAGTTTTTGGCCTCAGTGCCTTGCAGCAAGAGATTATACAATTAAGTGACATTATGGCAAATATTCAGGATATTGTCAGTTGAACATAGTCTCAGGAGGAAAAAAAATCAAAGAACTATCTGAAAGATGTTTTATAAGACTTCAGAAAGATGTCATATAATGCCTTACAGACCACCTAATATTAGTTTAAGATTAATTAAGGCATTTTTCCACATTATTCTCATAAGTAAAGTACAGAAAGCCTGGAAAATACACAGGTTGTGATTCTGGTCTATGAGGTAGCTATAAATTGGCACACAGTTCCCCCATGGAAACTTTAAGTTTGCATATGTAGACTAAATGGGCAGAAATGGTACAAAATGAAAAGAAGACTTTGGGCTCCCAAACTTTACCTAGCTGCAAATGCAAATGATTTATCTCATAAATGAAGACATGACTATGAGAAGGTGAGACCTATTCTACTGAGAATAATTCCTAAGAATCTTACCTGGATCCTAATCAAGAAACTGTCAATATGTCTTTGACATGATTCCAATATCTGTGAACGTGTGGATTTCACGTGCCTCCAATCACTCTCTCTTTTCTATATGAATAAGAATTTCTATTGTAGTTACCCTGTGCCTGTCATGTCACTGCATGTTGGAAGTATGATATGATTAATAAATTTTCTCTGTCATTTATGGTGCTCACAATTGTGAGGCACAGAATTTGGAGAAGCAAGTGTCTGCATCTGAAGAAATATGTCAGAGAACCTCATTCTCACTTGAACTTGGATAAATAATGAGATCCTGGACATCAATTCAGTGCATAATGAGAAGAGATTTTTTTCATGACTTGGAAAATGGGGCATGCATTTTTCATATAGGAATACTGTACATAATTTGTTATTAGAGAGCACACTGTGTTTTAAGCCCTATTTTACCTGTCTGGTGGTTTGCTATGCAACAATAGATGATCACAAGAGGGTGTCAGTTGAGATTGAGAAAGAGTAATTTTGAAGATGTGAGGAAAGAGCATTAAGTATAAGGTTGTCACCTAGAAGAAATGAACTATAAAATATAGTGTGATTGCCAGTTAGCTCTCACTAAAGGTCTGATTGCTAATAAGGATTTTGTATCATGATTTGTTTAATGCGTTGTGATTCATAATTTAATTAACCCCCCTTTTTTAATTTAGGTCTCCTTTTCGAGTAACTTTCACTCATAGAAATACAGTTCAAGAACAGGATATCACTGAAAGAGTTCTCAGAGCGTCAGGTGACCACACAGATCACAATCTGGCTTGTGACTTTTTTCATCTCAGCTACTAATCAAATGAAGGGGAGAAGAGGTTACAGAACTGTTGAAGTTACAAAAGAGGCAGACACACAGAGAAAAGGCTTTAAGTGGACTCTAAAAGTCAATAAAAATTATGGACAGTAGAAAAGACAGTAAGCAGAAATTATAAGGAATGGGATATATACGTCATATACATGAAGGGGACCCAAAATAAACCGGAATTGATTTATCAAAAATTGTATGTTTATTTTCACATGTGTAAACTTCAGTCACCTTCAAACTACTCTTCATTTGACACAATATACCTATTGAGATGCTTTTTCCATTGCTGAAAACAGGTTTTGGACTCATCAGTTTTGAGGCCTTTTAGTGCTTCTGCCATTTTTTTGTTTCACTCTTTCTACATCAGCAAAACGTTTTTCTTTGAGGACTTGTTTCAACCAGGAAAACAAACAAAAAAATTGCTTGAGGCAAGATCAGGTGACAAAGGAGGGTGGGAAAAAGGCTCACGCTATTTTGGCCAACAACTGCTGAACACAGCGCAGTGTGATCAGGTGTGTTGTTGTCATGGTAGAAGAACCAGTTACCTGTTCGCCACAACTTGAGATGTTTCTTCCACAAATTGTGATGCACAACAATGCTAGCCTGTACACTGATGCTGATGGGTTCCTAGAACACTTTCCTGATGGCAAAGCCTATACTATGAGGGGCCCAGCCTAAAAAAAAAAAAAGACAATTTTGTTTTTGGGGGTGTCCCTTTTGTATCTAGGATAGATATAGATATATACACACACAATCATCTGTATATGTGTGTGTGAAAATACATATAAAATCAGCAATGGAATCACAAAGCGTAACATTTAGAAAAAATAAAAAATAAAGGAGTTGATTTACAGAAATGTCTCAACTATGTAATCATTCATGCGTTTGTTCATTCAGTTATTCATTGATCCTCTCACAAAAATACAGTGAGCACTTAAAATGACTCCTGCTACTGTTTGTTTTGATTTGTGCTGATCCCAGCAGTGTGGATGCCATTGCTTTAAGTGTCACCAATGCAAATGTCAATGCAGTGAAACAGAGAAATTACATCTTCTGATTTAAATAAAGTTTTAAAATTTCAGATTATCTGAAATGGATTTGTGGACACCCAAGGTCTCCAGATAACCTTTAGAGAATTGCTGTTATGCATCACTGAAAATTAATGAATTCCAAATACACACAAAAGGTGGATATATACTAGAAACATGAAATTGACATTAAAATTACATATACAGAAAAAAGAGCTAGTATAATACTGCCTAGAAGAACAAATATATATTTTAAAATTCTATTTTGTAAAAGCAAGACAATAATCTTGACATATACTTATAGTTGAAATAAAAAGAAAACGCCAACCTCACTTAAGAATGTACTTTATAAGGCAGTAAACTATTAATTGTATTGAACCTTTATACTTGAATCTAATCTTTTAAATAGTGTGAAGAGCTGGAAAATACCACAAAGCTCTCCAAAATGCACATCACTGTAAGATCATCATTTAGTTTGTTGCAAGCTGAACTATTTGACTTGCAATAGAATATCTTTGTTTAAAACTGACTGACAGACAAACTATCATTTGGGGATTTGGCAGATATGGTTTCAAAAATTAACAGTGTGAATTTGTCAGTTAAAAAAAAAACTTTAACAGTATTTTTACCAGTGAAACTTTTAAAACTTTTTTTTAAGTTAAAAATCGACCTATTTATTGATCTAGAAATTCTACACCCTGGCGTTTATGCAAAAGAAAGCAAATAAAATGCCCACCAGAATTTATACAAAAATGTTTATTGTAGCCTTGTCATAATTGTCAAAAACTTAAAACAAATCAAATGTTCACCAATAAAAAGATGAACTTAAAAATTTGTGGCAAATTTATAAGGTGAAATAAAATTTAGCAATAAAAGAAAAAAATTACTGATAGAAACAACATAGATGAATTTTACAGATACTATGTTGAGTGAGAAAAGCAGGATATACACACAAACACAAAGATGCAATGTATGATTGTGTTTTTATAAAGTGCAAGAAAAGATTAAAGTGATCTATTGTGATAGAAGTAAGAAAATAGTTGATTGAACAAAACGTTTAAGATCTGTCATTTTTTTTAATCTGTAAGTGATATCTGAATCTTTAAGCTAAGATAAGATAAAACTTTCATTCAACAATATTTTATATTTGCTCCGACAGGGTATATGCCACTTGTTTGTTAATAGCTCAAGCATAATGTTTGGTATTGTTAAAAATAATTGATGGCAATTTATTTTTCATATTGTCTTGAAGATTGCAATTGTCTCCTCTCCTTGCTTTTACCATTCTGATTTGAGTACTTGCCATTGTTTATTTATTTATTTATTTTGATTTGTCATTACATTTATTATTATTATTATTATTATTATTATTCACTCTTTTAAAATGAAGGGTACAATGCAGGATTAAACATACAAGTGATCATTGTACTGGAAAAATTTGGGCCTCCCTTTCCTCCCCGCCGTGTCTGGTTTGAGATCAGGTACACTTATTAATGTTATATGCCCCCCTTCCCTCATCTGGCAGCTTCTGGCTACTGCCATCAATCCCTTTATTTATTTATTTATTTATTTATTTTTTTTTTTTTTTTGAGTTGGAGTCTCACTCTGTCGCCCAGACTGGAGTGCAGTGGCCGCTCCCGGCCACCGCAGCCTCGACCTGCTGGGCTCCGGCGATCTTCCGTCTCAGTCTTCCAAGTAGCTGGAATTACACGCGCTACCACACCTGGCTAATTTTTGATTTATTGTAGAGATGAGGTCTCGCCAAGTTGCCCAGGAGGGTCTTGAACCCGCGGGCACAGGCAATCCACTCACCTCAGCCTCCCAAAGGCGTGGGATTACAGATTGAGCCACCGAGCCCGGCTATCAATTCCTTTCTTATAATATTATGATAAATGTTCAGGATCCACTTATGAATGAGAACCATTTTAGACTTTAAAAAAAGTTATAATTTTGGAAAAGTATCCACCACTCTCTTTAGAATGAACAGTATCCAAATACTTGGATAGTTTTTTTGGTGAAATATTAGAAATGTGAATTTTTGATACTGTAAAATGTTATGTGTCAAAATTTGGAAATCTGTAAAACTGCAAAACAATATCCTCTGAATGAGACATACATAATGTTACAAAAGCATTCAATTAACTTTTAAGAAGCAACACTAGCAGAATGTTGATGCAGAACCAAGGAAGAATATACACAATTATATAAAAAAAATCTACTGAAATACTCATCCCTTTTTAAACAATGTATTCCTATGAGACAAGATTTTCTTCAACAAATACTTTAACCAGAACAATGTATCAAAAACACATTGATGTTAGAGCAGATATTTTCTTTTTAGATAGACATTAGAGCAATATACAAATATGCAAAACAATTGCCAGTCTTCTCAGCAACTTTTTGGAAAATATACTTTTAAATAAAATTAGGTTTCTTCTACACTGTTGGTAGGAGTGAAAACTGGTACGAATTCTGTGGAAAATAGTTTGAAGATTCCTAACAGTTCTAAAAATCAACCTTCCATATGCCCCACATTACCCTATGGGGAATATACCTGGAGGAACTCAAGTCACTCTATGAAAAAGATACCTGCACAAGCATGTTTATTGCAGCATTATTTACAATAGCAAAAACATGGAACCAACTGAGCTGCTCATCAAAGAGGACTCGATAAAAAAATGTGGTACATATACACGATGGAATATTATGCAGTCATAAAGGACAAAATTATGAACTTTGCAGCAACTTGGATGGGACTTAGAGTCTATAATACTGAGTGATCTATCACAGAAACAAAGAACTGAGTACCACATGTTCTCACTCATAAGCGGACCTTAAACAATTATCATAATGCTACAAGAAAGGAATTGGTAGTAGTGAAAAACTGCCAGGCAAAGGGGGAACACATAATTAACAAGAGTACCTGCATAATGAACATTTGTATGCCTAACCCTGAATTGTACCCCACATCTTTAAAATAAAAATTAATTAAATAAATACATAAGATTAGGCTATTGTTAGCATATCATGGGTTTTTGTAAATTTTACATTAATTAAAATTGTAAGAATCTGTGATTCACAAATACTGTAAATATCAATGCATATAACTCACAGGAACAAAATAATTTTGGACTCTTTAATATATTTTTAGAGTATAATCTTTTCTTAAGACTTTAAAGTTTTAGAATTATTTCTGCATAATATCTCATTTTAAAAATATATAATACACTTTATCATTTATGCTGTTTTAGGTGAGCGTTTGGGTTATTCCAGATTTTAGTTATGACAAACAAGTTTCTATGATCCAAGACTGCTGTTTTATGTATCTCCTACTGCATTTAGACAGATTTTCCAGAATTCATATAGGTGTGGAATTGCTTGGTCACAGGATATATACATGCTCAGTTTTATAAGATAATGCTAATTATTTTACAAATTGGTATACTAATTTAGATTTCTATCATTATTACATAACTTTTTTTTTTCCTAAATCATCACCAACAATGAGTGTTGCTAAATGTTCTTAAAGTTTGGCAATTTAATAGATATAATATTGAAAGTTATTGAACTCTGAGTTTGCCTTTCCCTGATATTGACTTTCATTATATTTTGATATGTAAATAATCTCTTCAGATCTTCTCTTTTATAACATGCTGATGGTCTCTTCCGTTAATTTTTTATGGAGTTATTTTATTTATTCCACTTAATTAGTAGACTTCTTTCTATATTTTAGTGGTGATTCCTTTGTCAGTTATTCTAAGCATTAAAAATGACTTCATGTTAAGGGATCTTCATATTAAAAATGCTTTGTATTTCAATGTTATTTAATAATTTATTTGTTTTATTTTTAGTATTGTTTGTGGCTTTTTCAAAGATAGCCTTTATCATCTTTAGGTTATATGTATACTTTCTTGTATTTTTTTCCTAAATATGTTAGAATGTTTGTGTATAGCCAGAATTCCTGAGATGCTTATTTCTTAACATTGTTGTCCCTTCTTTTTTCAGTCAAACACAAAGCTAGGTACTGCTATGAAGGGAACTTAAAGATGTCATTTAAGTCGCAAATTAGTTGATCTTTAGATATGGAAATTATCCCGGTGGGTCTCACTCAATCCAGCATATCCTTTAAAAGCTCAGTTTTCTCCAGGTAATAGTAACAGCAACAGCAGCAGCAGAAGTAGAAGGTAGAAGTCAGGAAATTTCAAAATACCAGAAGGATTATATATACTGTTGCTTGCTTGAACATGGAGGGGCCATCTGAAGAGAATGTAGGCAGTCCCAAGAAACTGAGTGTGGTCCCTTATAAGAGTCTGTGAGAAAACAGGAACCTCAGTTTCACAACCACAGGAAATTGAATTCAGTCAACAGTGTTAGTGAGCCTGAAAGCAGATTTTCCCCCTGAGTCTCCAGAGTAGAATCCACATTGGCAAACACCCCGGACTTTGTGAGCATGTTAAATGGAAAACCCAACTGAGCCTCCTGGACTTCCGATCTATTGAACTGTAAGATCATAAATGAGTGTCATTTTAAATCTCTAAGACTGCGTAGTTGGTTTTGTGGGCAATAGAAAGAGAATATATTTTGCTTTTACATTTTATGTAAGAACTTACTAAGAATTTTATTTTATTTTTTCCCTCTAAGCAATAGTGTATGACAGAAATTAGGGGACCATTTTTGTATTCCACATACATGATCAGTTTTGTAAAACAATTGCTCACTCATACTTAATGCAGAAATCTCTAAAGCTAAGTAATATTAAACCTCCCTCCTTCAACGATAAACCTTATAACACCTTTATTCTGGTCAACCTTTCCCTGATACACCGATATTCTATAGAATTTTTAACATGTTTTAACTCCAAAAATTAACTATTGATATTATTATGAAAATACTGTCATTACTATTATTAAGGTATTTTTATTAACTTAACTCAGTATTTTGTATTTGCCTACAAGTTTACTGCTTTCTTCACATCATTCCTTGTACATTTCACTTCTCACATCTCAAATCTTCCAAGATTCTTTTTATTGTTCCTGAATTTCCTGTAGTGAAGTTATGCTGGTTGAATTCTTCAGCTTTTTTTTTTTTTTGCAGTACTTAATATCAAAGTAGCAATTATCAAGGGCAGCTCTGAAGGTAGCTTGTTAATCATTAATTTTACCATATCATTTTATGGATGAGAAAAGTGACCCTCTGGATAATTTAAATGTTCCCAAGTCCACATAGAAACTCAGCAGGACAACTAGGATAAAATTTCCAGACTTGGTTTTCTTAGTTTAATATTCTCTTCACTATTCACTCTACCACATTCTCTCTGAAGCACTTCTCATTTAACTTATCTTCCTCTTCTTGCTATGACATCTTGTCTGATTTTCAGAAATGCATGGGAAGTTGAATGAGAGAATACTGCACTGAAAACGCTCTTTGTGAGTGTGTTTACTTGAGCACAGTCGTAGGTTTTTCCTAACAATATCTGCATAGCCAGGCTTCCAAATTCTATCCCGGTATTGGAGTGCTTATATGACAAAGTAATAGTTCCTGCTCTGTTGTTCTGCTCCTGGCACCTATCAAATAAAGTTGTCTGTCACTATTCATTTATAGAGGAAATCTTGAGAGTATTGATTTTTAATTATTTCTTTTGAGCATCAGTTGTATTACATTTCATTTAATGGACACAGAGTAGATAAAATCATCACATGAATATTTCATAGCATAGTTAAAATTATATTTTCATCGAATGTGTTTGGGTATATTATTTAAAAAGCTATATAAATGACACTTCACATCTATCTACTGGGCAACAATAAAATAACGCAAGATTTTTAGTAAAAATATCATCTATTATTTTTGTTTATAGCTTATAATTTATCAGTGCTTAAATTGTCTTTAGAAATAGAATATAGCTTGTTACTTTGTTATTTGCCATTAATTGCATGTTCATTGTGCCACAAACTCAGTGAGTTTAATTCGAAAAATTCCTAATATATGTACTGTTATTTATTCTGCATTTGTATCATCAAAGAATCTTATAAACTGTTAGTGAATCAAATAAACCTAATTGATTAAATGTTCGCTCAAACTTATGAGTCTGATTAGGCAATGAGCGTTTTGCATACAAATCATTTTGTGCTGCTTGGATACATTTAAAGCATCTCGGTGAATTTTATAAATGAATATTGACATTTCAATATTGCTGCATTTTGCTAACACATTATCTGATAGCAACAAAAATAAGCAAAGGAGTTTAAAAAGAGAAGGGCGTTTAATTTCACATATAAAACAGATCAGTCTCTGTCCAGTATGTGCAATTGAAGAGATTAATCTTTGGTCAATGCCTCAGGGTGAGCATCATAATCTAAATGGAGAGGCCACAGAGCAAATCAGCATTGTTTACAGCTATCTACAGGCGTGTTTCCTTATTTCTCTACTGAGCCAGTCTCTGTAGTTGTTAATCCAGAAATCAGAGTCCCCGCACAGAAATAATAAAACACAGTGCTTCAACACCAAATATATAATCAGTGGACAAAAAAGAAATAGCTGTTTTGTCTTCAAAGTGATATTTTTCTTATACAAACAATTCATTCTAATGGGCTAATTTGCCTCAAGTATACTACAGAGTTGTCAATATCGTGGCTACTTCTGCCATGTCTCTCTTCTTTCTGCTCTCAGATCTGCCTTGGATGTTCTTTGCTTTTTTATTGACTTCTGTCTGTAACTCTGGGACTTACGTCCAACTCACATGTTTCTCCCATGGGCATTTGTTTCAAGGGAAGAGTGGTGCCAGAAAATCCAAATCATCATTTACAACCAAGTCCGCAGAATTACATTAACAGAAAGTTTGCAAATACAAATGCTGAAGGTTAGGGATAACTAGAGGGAATTTTGAAATAGATACAATTTGAAAGCTGGTGAAAAAACAAACAACTATTCTGTTCCAGCAGTCCACAGAAAAACTGCAAATACCAAAACATTGTAAATCCTCAGCAAGAGTTCCTAGCATTACTCTCTTGATTTGTGATTTGTCCTTTTCTCTCAAATTTCGGAGTCTTATTCATCAATCATTCCAGGTCATAT
The DNA here is from genome assembly GCA_027257055.1 of Cephalopachus bancanus. Classification (NCBI taxonomy): domain Eukaryota; kingdom Metazoa; phylum Chordata; class Mammalia; order Primates; family Tarsiidae; genus Cephalopachus; species Cephalopachus bancanus. The sequence continues at coordinate 1,862,487 of JAPVLO010000274.1, forward strand.
TTCCAAACTTCTTTTGAAGCTTTACTCACTCCCACAGAAATTGCTCTCAACTTAAGATTCTTTCTTTCCTGTCACCAAGGCAATACAAACAAAAAGATCTCACATCAGTAAATTCTACAGGTAAAGATTATCCAGGAAACAGTGAAACCATACAGAACTTCATCAGGCTGTTTGAACTGGACCGTGACTATCCAAGTCTGGTCAACCTCTCTGTTGTTGTGGTAACTTTGGGACTTAATACCTGTGCATGCACACACATACAGACATAGATTAAAAATAAAAATTTAATACGAATCTTCATGATAGAACTGGTCTAATTTTGCATTAAGGAATTGTTTTCCTTTTATTAAGTATTACATGAAACACCCAAATTTCCTTAACCTTGAAATAATGTTATTTTTTACCTCTTTTTTCTGTTTCCCAACAATGTCAAAAGTCATTTATCACTTGAGATATGTGACTTGAGAAATGCAGACCTCGTAAAATGTCTCACCGGACCTCAGGATATCTGATAGTTGTACTTAGTTTCACAAGACTTGCAGCAACTCTAAAATTAAAGTATGCTTTTTTAAAATTTTTGGACAGTTAAAATTTTTTAAAATACCAAATCTTTTCCTTGATCACTAGGAATATAAAGAGGTGTTTCCAGATAAACCATTCCAGCTGCTTTTCCTTGCTGTCAATTGAAGATGAGAGGGAGTGACTGGAAGAAAAGGAAGTGTTTAATTTCTGCAACTGGATTACAGGGAGGTCAGCATCTTTTCCAAAAGCCAGCTCAAAGTAACAAGAATTTATTTTAGTATTCTTACCCAAAATCCATAGCCCTTCATCCACCACGAGTTAAGATTAAGAAGCCTGCAAGCAGTTTTTGTGAGAATCAAGATCTACATTAACATTTTCTAGTATGTGACCACTGACGTGATATTTTCAGGTAACATTCTGGAATGATAGCATGTTCTTTACAGTTTCCCAGAGGAAGGGGCAAACAGTTGCAAAATAAGGAAAGAACAGAATGTCACAACATGTAAAGGGGAAAAAAGGCTTTAAATTACTTTAAAACACAATTTATAACAAACCCTTGGCAAACGATGAGTTTATTAACCTCTCTCCCCCCACCCCAGGGAAAATTATCTGGGTGGAGAAATTAATGTTTTAATGACAAAAAGATTGATAAGACTTTTAATATATCTATATTGCAGCACAAAGAGAAACAATAGAAATGTTCTTTCTCACTGAAACTACTTTTGAATTGATGGGATATGTCAAGAAGAAGCAATGTGTTAAGAAATCATAGGACTTATCCCTTCACAGACGGACCATGTTGCTGGGAATATTACTGGGTAGCCCCGGTGGTTAGAACATAAGTTGTTATTGGGTTTAGTATTTTCCATCCACAAGTTTCACCTTCAAAACCAGCCAGATATTTTCAATTTGTGTTGCGGGTTACCAGGACATTTGTTTTAGAATTTATAAAATCTGCCATTGGGTCAGCAAAAACATATTAAACTTTTTGCTCACATGTTAGTGTAGGGGGAGGAACTGTTGCCTCAAATAGGTTACAACAACAGATGTTCAACTAGAAAGAAAATTTTTTTTTCTTATGTATTATAATGCTCAGTTTCTTTCCCTATAAGCTAGTTATCCATCATCCAAAGTTGTTCCTATGCTAATATGAAGTAAGATATATTTTGTTTTTAAACAAAGAACAGCCCATATTTTTAAAATAGTATTTTGGACTTTGGTGTAGTTGTGATCACAATTGTGCAATTAAATTTCCTCCTAGGCATAAAAAATTCAGTCTTGGCCAATGTAATATACAGTGGAAGGGTGAAAATTATCAAATTAACTGAAGTGATTTACTAACTTGGAGAATTAAATCATTCATTTGAAAGAAAATCCAGAAAATTACCTATTTATTGTTTTTGAAAACACAAAAGGAATCGTTATGAATTGCTAATATAATTATAATTAATTAATATTATAAGCAAATAATAAAATTTTGCATGCCTGAAGGACTTTATTTATCCACCTTGATCAAATTTTCATGGTCAATGTCATTCTCCTTAGCATCAATCTGGTTTCTGGACCACTCCATAAAGAAGCCAGTGAAGACACATTGATTAGAGATTGGAAAATATAAAATGTTTTCATACATTGCTACATTTATCTTCCAACTGAAACAAATTGACACCAAGGACATTTTGAACAAAGCCTGAATTTGAAATGTTTATCAGCTGCTTTTTTACTTCAGTATATCTGTTGCATATTATTATAGAGAGTCAAGTTTAGTAAAATTGGTATACTATTTTTAAAAATATGTAATTTACATTATACATGTATTTTCTAATTTATTAAGGGAGATTAACTTAGAAACAAATTAGTGACTCTTTATGGCTGGTTATGTGGACAGTCTTCCTATGATGTTTGCCAAAACAATAAAACATTGTTTAAACTAGTCAATTTTAAAGGCTTCTACATGATTGAGAAAACTGGAAGATGGTTAGTTGCAATCTTGTTCATAGTATCAATTGAGAAATTGTAAAACATTGGTAAAATTAATTCTTCATAAAAACGGTTTAGGTAATGATTTTGCCAATATATTTGATATTTCCTTACAAAATCAAAAATTTATCATGCAGGGTAGAGAGAAACCATGAAGTCTAAGTGAATAATAGTAGAAAGTAAGAAAATGTGCAAAGTAGAAGCAAACTTTTATTCATAACATCGGACTTTGGATTTGATACTGCTTAAAGTAGATTTAAGATGAAAATTATAACTGTCCAAAAAAATGTATTTGGCACTTAGTCAATGAAGATATGTAAAATGAATCTCATAGGTTGCTTTTTTTTTTGTTTAAATGATTGTTTTGTAAAAAAAATTGAAAAACCCTTATGAAACACCATGCTTGACCCCATGATAGAAATGTAGCCAAAATATTAAAAACTTTTATAAATATCATAGAATTTTTTGAATATATAATTCAGAAGGATATATTCTAAATTATAAATAAAAATATTTTTCTACACTTTGCTTTATATTAACTTGGCAATATATCTTGAAACTCAGCTTTAAATAGTATATAGAGATATTCTTATTCAATTTTTAGCTGTCTAGTACTCTCGTGTGTATTTTCCATAATTTAACAACTAATTTCATATTTATCAACATTTGAGTTATTTCAAGTCTTTTGCTATGACAATCAATACTTCAATGAATAAATAGCCTTGTGAATTTGTCCTTTTGTATTTTGACAATAGTTTCTTAGAAGTGAGATTACTAGATCAAAGGGGAAAAAAAACATATGCAATTTTGTTAGATATTACCAAATTGCTGTAATAGGGGTTGAATCATTTTGCATCTGGATGGAAGTTAAGTACTTCCCTTATGGCCTCACCAACAGTGTATGTTATCAAGCTTTGCATTTATTTTTTGCCCTACACTTTGTGCTTTTCTTCTTTTAAAATCATAATAAAACAATGATACTATTTCTATTTTAAATAATCAGAATCTACAACAATTGACTCAGGCAGACATGTGTACTTACCTTAAACACAGACCATCCCTACTTATTTTACATTATGAAGGAGTTACAAATGCAAATCGTGGTCTTCAAGGACCAGTATTTTCTATAAAAGCCATATGGCTGTTTCTTTTCTACAAGAAATATGGCAGATTTAAATGTGAGCAGCACTCAATATTACTTTCTTATATCGCAACTCAAATTCTTTTGAGGATATGCATGCAATTTGTGGGTGTGATCAGCACTTTGAAAATATTTTGTTAGTCTATACATTTATACAAGTCATAGATATTTTAAGTAATTGTAAAGCTTTCATTCTGAATGATGCCTTTAAAAGCGCTTTTTTACTCTTATTACATAATTTCGAACAGTGGTTTTCTCCCTAATGTGTGATTGATTTGTGAGGAAACTGTGATTTTATTTTGAGTTGGTAATACAGACTCTCACTGCCAAGAAATTTGTTTCTCTTAAAGCCAGAGATACTGATTGTTTTCTAACAACTAAAATATATAGAATAAATGGTTGTATTATATTTACATTGCATATAGAACAAATAGAGACTTGCCCAGAGTGGTTGTAAAATCTTAACTTGGTGCTTTCAATAGATCTGTGTTGTTTTCCTTAGGGTCTACTATAATTCAAAATGCGCTGAGAACATGAAGGCATATTTTCTATTTGAGGCTCTTTGTTCTCTTTTTCCATTATAGGAGAGCCTATAACTTTCCAAGTATTTTATAGGCTTTCCTCAGGGGAGAGTCCACAGTAGATATTCTACTCTGTTATCAAAAAGCTAATGCTGGAAACTAAAATCCCCATTTCTAGTGTGGCGTTATTTCCACTTTAAAATGAGAACGAAAACGAATTTTGCTGGTTGTTTTTTACTGATGCAAGTATTCTTCCTTGTTTGTCTACTAAGTGCCAGCTGTTTTACATATGATATTTTCATCTGACACAATATTTTAAGATGGTTACTATTACCACTTTACAAATGAAAAATGAGACTGTGAAAACTAAAGGAATTTATTCATTGTCACACTGTTATTAACTTGCTGAGAAATAATGGAAACCGAGGTCTGTCAGACTTTACACAGTTTCCAAAACTCTTTTACTTGCCCTCCCTCTAGTGCAGTTATTATGTGATTCTTAAAAATTTTTACGTTTAGCTTCCTTTTGCTGATACACACGAGATAGGATTGGAAAGTGTGTGTTTGATTTTATTATCAATTGCACTCTATGATTGCATCTACATAAAAGTGTTAACACAAAAGAAGAAGTTTCTCTACTTACAGGCAACAAAATGCTATGTTGTTCTTTTAAGATATTCTCCATAGTGTTACATTTTTATGGACTTTAAAGTGAAACTATTTGTGTTCAAATTCTACTAAAATCAGGTATTAGCTGCCTAAGTCTTGGAAAGTCCTTTAATTTTTGCATACTTCAATTCCTACATATCTAAAACTGGTATAATAATATTATCTAACTCATAGGGTTATAAGACCAAATGTACAAATGTATGTGCACACTATATAAATATATATACACACATATGTGCCTACATATGCACTATATATATATAGTGCATATGTAGGCACATATGTGTGTATATATATTTATATTTACTTATATATACTACGATATATATATCGTAGTATATATAAGTAACTAGCTTATATTAACTGCTGCTTATTAAATGTCAGCTGGGCCAGGTTCGGTGGCTCAGCCTGTAATCCCGCACCTTGAGAGGCTGAGGTGAGTGAATTGCCTGAGCCCGCGGGTTCAAGACCCGCCTGGGCAGCTTGGCAAGACCTCATCTCTACAATCAATCAAAAAAATTACCGGATGTGGTAGTGCGTGCCTGTAGTTCCAGCTACTTGGAAGGCTGAGGCGGAAGGATCGCTGGAGCCCAGCAGGTCGAGACTGCAGTGGCCGGGAGTGGCCACTGCACTCCAGTCTGGGTGACAGAGTGAGACTACAACTCAAAATAAATAAATAAATAAATAAATGTCAGCTATTATTATAATTCTTCCTTTAAACATCTTTGTTAAATATTTTCTTGTATAGTGATTTTCCTGTCAATTTCCTTACAGTTAATTGCTTCTGTTCATATTTATTAAAAAATTATTTTTCTTGACTATAATTGGTTTAAAATTTTATTCTGTCCTCTAGCCAGCCCATGGCAAAATTGTGAAGTATGCAAAGATTGAATGTGGTGCATTTACTCTGCAATCTTTTAATACATTTGTCCTATTTCAGCATATTTTTACTCCCATCTTTCAGGGATCAATTTTTAAAAATTCTGATTTGCTTTTCCTAGATGTTCACAAAGTTATTCATAGTTAAGGGATGTGATCATAACATGATGAGTATATTTAGTTTAAGACAGTGGACTTTAAGAAAGGCAATACTAAATACAAAGATACAGATACCTAATTGGAATTTTAGGAATTGAGGACCAAAGACTTTAGATAATAGGTGCTTACAGTATCCTTATAACTACAGTAGGTAATTATCATTCCAATTCAGAATAAGTATAATCCTACTTACCATACAAGGGGGCACTCAAACAAAAACAAAAACAACAACAACAAAAACAATTATTGTTTAAAAGGGAGGGCCTCTAATAGTACAGGTTTCTCCTACTAGGTAGGTGTTCTAGGAATTCTAGGAATCCACTGGCATCAGTGTACCAGCTAGAGTTATTGTGAGAGGGTGTGTTGAGCTTCATGGTTTTTTTATTTTTATTTTTTGGAGACTCTTTCAACATGTTTGTCCATTTCATGATGGATAATTTACGAATGCATCTGCCCACACTACACTGACAGCGCAGCAGTTTTTGACCCCAAATGGCGTGACACCTTCCCTATTTATCCGATCTTGCCCCAAGAAACTTCTTTTGTTTCCTTAGATGAAAAAAGTCCTCAAAGGGAAAACGTTTTGCTGATATGGAAGAGGTGAAACAAAAAAGAGCAAAAGCATCAAAATTGAAAGTTCAAGAGCTGTTTTTGCATGAAGCAGAGAGAATGTTGAAGGTGAATGAAGTTTAAACGTGTAAAAATAAATACACAATTTTTTAATAAATAAATTCCAGGTTTTTTGGGGTCCCTCTTATATGTGCCCTAATGTGGTCCCAAGTTTATCATCAATTAAATGAAGAGATTGAACCCTATGACATTGAATGACCTTTCCCAGATGTGTTTTCCCTTGATATTTCACAGTTCTGAAATGTATAGAACTGAAATATATATACTCAGAAATTCCTTTCTCTAAGGTCTCTGCTCTATTTAGCTTTTGAGTCAACCCCAGTTTTGGTACTAACTGTCAAGACAAATCTTCCAAGACAGTAGAAAACCTGATACTTAGCTTAGGAAATTTAGCAAACTCAATGTGAGTCAAAATGTCCCTCTATTTCTATTATATCCTTCAGCTGCCATAGATATTAGTGTAAAATACAAATCTGATTATGTCACCCCCTTGTTCAAACCCTTCCAGTGACTTCTCATATCACTCAAAATGTAAATCCCAATTCTTAATGTTGTCAGAGAGAACAACAAGACGTTTTATTTAGACTACTACAGTAGGAAAATAAATTAGTTATTTAAAGCTGCTGTAAAAAAAATACCATAAACTAAGTAGCCTATAAAAACAGAAATTCATTTCTCAGAGTTCTAGAGGCAAAGACGTACAAGATCAAGGTGCTGGTAGATTTGGGGTCTGGAGAGGGCCTGCTTTCTTGTTCATAATTGTCATGGTTTCATAATAATCTACCATGATAGAAGGAAAGACAGAGCTCCCTTGGGCCTCTTTTAAAAGTAAGGGCACCAATTTCATTTATAAGGGCAAATCTCTCATGAACTGATGACCTTCCAAAGGCCCCATTACCAGACACTTTTGGGGTTAAGGTTCTAGCATATGGGTTTTGAGGGAATGAAAACATTTAGACCATAGCAAGGAGAAAGACTTCCATATAACATAAACTCAACTCCAACTAAAATAAAAGTGATAGGTTTTTAAAGAAAAAAGCAGAGGGAACAAAAAGGAGATATACAAAACAGGATAAAAAAACCTCTGGAATTTATTTAAAAATTTGTGTATTTATTGATACATGTTAAACGTCAGTCACCTTCAAAGTATTCTCAGTTGGATGCAGTACACCTATCAGGATATTTATTCCACTGCTCAAAAGAGTTTTGGAACTTGTCAATTTTGATACCTTTATGTACTTCTGCTGTTTTTTGTTTTGCCTCTTTCACATCAGCAAAACATTTCCCTTTGAGAATTTTTTCACCTGGGGAAACATAAGAAAGGTCATTTGGGGTGAGATTGGGTGAATAGGAAGGATGGGTCAGGAAGGTCATGCCATTTTGGGACAAAAATAGCTGAACACTCAGCATGGCATGGGTGTGTGCACTTGTAAATCACCCATCATGAGACGGGCAAACCCGTTGAAAGAATCTCCAAAAAATATACATATATCACTGACTAAAGCCAAACACAGCCTCTCACAAAAATGCTAGTTGGTACACTGATGGGTTACTAAAATGTTTATCTAGCAGAGGAAACCTGTGCTACAAGAGAACCACTCTCCAAAAGACAATTCCAGTTTTTGGATTCCTCCTCATAAATGGCAGAAGCACAAAAAAATATCAAAATGATGAGGTCAAAAACTGTTTTGAGCAGCGGAAAAAACATTCCAATATATGTATTGCATCAAAGGGAGAGTACTTTGAAGGTGACTGAAGTTTAAACATTTAAACATGTATATCCATATTCATAAGGAATAAAGGATAATATTTGACCCCTATCTTATATCATACACAAAAATCTGTTCATAATGGGTTAAAGATCTAAACAAAAGACATGAAACTGTAAAACTTCTTAAAAAAAAAATAGGGGAAAAGCTTTTTGACATTGTTTTTGACAATGATTTCCTAGTTATAACACCAAAAGCACTGTCAACAAAAGCAGAAATAGGTAAGTAGGATTACATATATAAGTACATATGTATGACTACATATATATTTACATATGGAGAATATATATTTATATATCAATATATTTATTTATATATTTTATGTGAGCATATGCATATTTATTATTTGAATATATCAATATACTTCTTTATATATATAAATATATCCATATGAGCATAGAAACATATTTATAAGAATATATAAATAAAGGTATTTTTATGATTATGTATTTATATGAATATATAAATATATTAATTTATATGGATGTATATTAATAAAATACATGCAAATAAATTTAATCAAAGTAGTAAAATTCTTGTACTCTAAAAACTACAAAACAATGGGAGAAATTAAACACCAAATATGGAAAAATATCTCATGCTCATGAATTGGGAAACTTTATGTTGTCAAAATGTTCATATTACTCAAAGCTATCTATATATTCAATGCTATCTTCATCAATTCACAGTGATATTTTTTGCAAAAGTAAAAAAAAAAATACTCAAACTCACATGGAACCACAAAGGAGTCAGAATAGGCAAAGAAATCTTGAGAAATAATAAGACTGGTGGCGTCACTTCATGATTTCAAAATATACAAAGTTACCATGATTAAAACAGTATGACATTGACATTAAGAAAAACATACAGACCGTTGGGACAGAATTCAGAGCCTAAGAATACCTATGTGTATACTTATGGTCAAAGGAGCTTTGAAGCAGATGCCAGGACCATACAATGGGAAGATGATTGTCACTTCAAGAAATGGTGTGGGGAAAACTGTGTATCCACATTCATAAAGGATAAAATTTGATCCCCATCTTGTATTATATAGAAAAATCTGCTCATAATGGGTTAAAGATCTAACATAGGACCTGAAACAGTAAAACTTCTTTAAAAAATTGTTGGAGAAAAGATTCTTGATATTGTTCATAGCAATTATTTTTCAGTTATAACACCAAAAGCATAGGCAACAAAAACAAAAATAGACAAGTAAAATTACATCAAAGTAAAAAGCTTCTGCATGGCAGAGAAAGTAATTGACAGAATAAAATGGCAACCTACAGAATGAGAGAAAATATTTGCAAGACTTTGTCTGAAAAGTGGTAAATTTTCAAAATATATAAGGAACTTTTACAACTCTGAAATCTTTTCTAATTTGCATTCTGCACTTAGGAAGGCTGACATCTTGATACTAGTACAGAGAGCCTGGCATGACCCTCTCCTCCCACCCCAAATCAAGAATCTAGAAATGAGAGTCAGTGGTTGCTAAGACACCATTACTTTGCTGCATAAAATTTTTTTAAAAATCAGGAATAACAGTGATAACAAAAAAACATAATTTTCCAATTTTCATGACCTGAAGGTCGGAGGAAATTATTTTACTTGACAAAGAAAAATAAATTGTGATATTGTTGAAATTATAAATTTTCCATCTCAGACATATTAAGAAGCACATGCATCATTCAAGTGATTGGGATAAATGGTAGATCGGTGGACTCGCAGACTTGTATATAACATTTTTGTTAAATTATTTAATCAAAATTAGATTTAATTTCTTCATTCTTAACATGGATAGGATATTTCACTTTATAGCACTATGGGGGGATACGATGAGACACCCACGAAAAGCTCATGGTGTATTTTTCATCCTCTAATGAACAACAGCTTCCTGTCTACCGATGAGCCTTCTGTGTCAACTAATGAACAGATACCTGGTCCGTAAAGAAGCCCCCGGCAAAAGGCACTGATCATTCACAATTTACAAATTTGAGACAAACTGGTCACATTATAATTGTGTATTTTTAATCTTGCAACGTTTATATTTTTAATTTGAAATTAAACCTTTACACATCATATACTATTAAAAATATAAACTCTCTAAATTTTCATGTGGAAATAAGACAAGCATTTTACCATTTGAATACCCTTTAGTATCCAAAATATAAACATAAAAATAATTTATTATATCTTAAAAATAAAAGTATAATAAAACCAATATAATATAGTACAATATAATATAGTTTTCAATATACAAATTCATAATTGTTAGTTATTTTCAAAATGATTAGCATGCCTTTTAAATATGGCTCTTTCTCAATAATCCACTTTACAACATTATGCTGAAAATTTATACTGGCAAAGACTAAATTTTTAATATACCCTTTTTAAACATCGCTTTTTTTCCTCTGAAAATGACACATTTACTTTCTCTATTATATATAATGAAATAGGCAATCCAATAAATAACCTGACCACCAGTGGAGGTGAAATAATAATCACATCAATTTCATGTTAGACTACAGTTCTGAGGTAAAGAATGTTTGCATACCCATTAAGTTATCTTTCTCTACAACCACAAGTGTGTCTTAATTCTGAATATAAACTTTAGGCAATTATTAATCTTCAGTAACAAAAAAATTCAAGACCCATCTCTCTCATGTTACCTCATTATTTCTGTTCAAAAATGAAAATTCAATTTCTGTTTTGGCATTCCTAGCATTCAGATGTTAGGATATTAATCATAGAACTGTTTCTAATTCTTAGGAATGATATTTTAATAATGTCTAATCTGTTTTCCAAATTCTAGTGTTTTTCTTTTTTTTTTCGAGTTGGAGTCTCACTCTGTCACCCAGACTGGAGTGCAGTGGCCACTCCCGGCCACCGCAGCCTTGACCTGCTGGGCTCTGGTGATCCTTACGCCTCAGCCTTCCAAGTGGCTGGAACTACAGGTGTGCGCTACCACACCCGGCTAATTTTTTTGATTTATTGTAGACATGAGGTCTCGCCAAATTACCCAGGTGGGTCTTGAACCCGTGGGCTCAGGCAATCCTCTCACCTCAGCCTCCCAAAGTGCTGGGATTACAGGCTGAGCAATCGAGCCCGACTCTCTCGTGTTTTTCATAACCACGTCTCTGCTTTTCTCCTTGCTTTTATTTTATTTGCAAACAAACTCAACAGTACATGCTGTAATTCAAGTTGTCTGATGTTTCTGAATCAGGGACATTGCTTGCAATCAAGGCTCTGCAAATTTTCAGGAAAAAAAAATAGGTTAAGAAAATGAACTTAACTCCAAATACCAGGTGCAATCTTAACCAATACTTGATGTCTAATCTTTTGACAATTATTGAGTGGTCCTTTAAGCATTTGCTAATTGATCTTGAAGGTTTTTCAGGTGGCAATTGCTTTGAATATCATAAGATACATAATTTCTTTGATTGTGTTTTGTTCTGAGGGAATGCTCCATAACAGTAACTTTTTCTATAAGGCAGAAAAATAATGGAACCGAGGCATCTCATTCCTAAGCATTTCATGCTGATTTGTTTTGCTTAAGTGTTATGTCTATTAGAACTATTAGAGCTGTGCCATTTTACTATTTTTCTTCCATACATTGGAGAGACATGGGGACAAATTTGCCTTTGTTAGTATCCTTTCTATTTTCAATAATTATCTATTCTGATATCTCTCTTGTTTTATATTTCTTGTAAAACAAAATGGGAGACAATATTTTGTCTTTATCTCCCTCTCCTTGACTAAGAACACTCAAATTTTATTCTAATATAATTTATTACATATATAAATGAATAAATGTGGCAGTAGGAAAGAGTCTAAACACAGTTTTGGTTCCAACGCGTTGGGAGGATGCAATTCTCAGGGACTTTGTCATAGGTCTCATGCTTATACTGCATCACATCTCACACTCATAATAAGAATAGATGAATCTTATTAGCAATTGCCTATGCTGGTCTAGATTTTTGTGAGACACTGGGAGTGAAAGCCAAGGTCTATTCTATTCGTTCCAAAATATGTATTGATTAGACACTGGCAATGTCATCACATACAAAAAGATTAATAACCTCAAAAAGTTTCCAATTATGTCCGTCAGAAAGGAAATAAATTATTATTTTTTAAAAAGCATTATGATATGAACTGTGAGTACATGGGGGTTGAAGAGGAGTTAGTCTGCCGCAAATGGTCTTAACCTAAGTGATCCATGCAGAGAAATCAGGGACTGTGATCTTCAAGGAAAAAATAAGCAACACTTTACTAAACTCTTAAAAAAACCATTTCTTTCAATTTCTTAATGTGGACTACAGAGCATGGTATCACCAACATAAGTTTCAGATACTTAATTTTAGATAACCTATCATTCTACAGTTACTGCAGAAATTTTGAAAGATTATCATTCTTTATTCATATTTTGAAATGATGGGATCTCTATGAAACCTATCTATGGATATTTTAACTCGTGCTAATAAAGTATTTTAACATAATGAAAAATTTAACATAATGAAAAATGCAGGGGTTAGGGAAGCCAAGCACCTTAAAGTGGATAACTTTTGGCTTCTTGAAAGTTGGCTGCTGATAGCCTTCTGTTGCCTGGAAGCCTACCAATATATAAACAGCTAAATACACGTATTTTGTATGTCATGTGTTCTATATACAATATTCTTCCAATAAAGTAAGTGATAATAAAAATAAAAGTTTTTAGGAAATCATAAGGAATTAAAAATATATTTATTTTTAATTATGTAGAAAGGGATAATTGTAGAGGTCTTCATTCTTGTCTTCTTCACATTGAGTAGGATGAGGAGAAGGAGGAGAAGAAGGGAGTTTGTCTTGATGTCTCAGCAGTGTCTGAGAGGGAAGAAAATCTACTTACAACTGGACCTACACAGTTCAAACTCGTGTAGTTCAAGGATCAACTGTACAGCAGTCCTTTATTCGTGGTTTCACTTTCTGGTTTCAATTACTGGCAGTCAACCACATTCCGAATACATTAAATGGAAAACTTCAAAAATAAAGAATTCATGTTTGAAAACACACACCTCTGTTCTACCCGGGACATTGTGAATCATTTTTGTACAGCGCTTGTGTTCAAATATTCCTTGTTTTACTTCAAAATGGTCCCCAAACACAAGAGTAGTGATGCTGGGAATTTGGAGATGCCGATGAGAAACCTTAATGTTCTTTCTTAAAAATGAAAAGGTGAAAACTCTTTACCTAACAAGGAAGGAAAAAAAATGTATGCTAACGTTGCCAAAATCTATGTTAAGAATAAATCTTCAGTCCGGCTCGGTGGCTCAGCCTGTAATCCCGCACCTTTGGGAGGCTGAGGTGAGTGGATTGACTGAGCCCGCAGGTTCAAGACCCACCTGGGCAGCGAGACCTCATCTCTACAGTAAATCAAAAAATCAGCGGGCGTGGTAGCGCATGCCTGTAATTCCGGCTACTCAGAAGGCTGAGGCGGAAGGATCGCGGAGCCCAGCAGGTCGAGGCTGCGGTGGCCGGGAGTGGCCACTGCACTCCAGTCTGGGTGACAGAGTGAAACTCCAACTCAAAAAAAAAAAAAAAAAAAAAAAAAAAAAAAAGAGTGGACTACTGTATTTATATAACTGTATTTGAGTGATTTTCTTTAATATCCTGTGTATTTCATTTCATGCATTGAAAAAGTCATTCTCAGAAAAAAATCCATAGGCTACACCAGACTTCCAAACTAGTACACGACACAGGTAACAGTCACAAATTTTTGGTCTAGAGAAATGTCTTAGTCGGAGAAGAAAAGAAAACAAGCAAGATACTTTCAAAAACACCAAAATTTATGGAAAAAGCTAGGACATGAGAAAAAAAATCTTAGAGGAGAAACTGAAGAAGAGAATCAACAAACCAGAGAAAAATTTTAGAAAGATTGACAAATGAACAAAGCAAATTGTGGAGAGGTGACTTTGTGTGATAAAAGAGAAGTGATTATTTACTTGGTAACTTGCAGAAAGCTAAGGAAGCTAAAATTCAATGACCTTTTTATAGTTGTCCAGCATTAGGTAGCATTCGATGACAAAACCTAAATCACATTTATCCTTTAAGGATCATGCTTTTTTCCTTAATCCACATTGTATTAAAGTTAATAAAACCAGAAAAATATATTGGAGCCAGATTAACTTAGGTGGTTACGTGCTTAAGTGGATTCTATTTCCTTATTAAGATATAATTACCCACATCCATTAAGTTACTTCCTTCTAGAATGATTTGCTCTTACACAAACAAAAGCATCACTTAACAACAATAGCCTTGGCTTTGATGACAGTCATAGCTTGTTATTACATATTGAAGAAAAGACAGTCTTCTAAAATATCTCCAATGAAAAAATGCCACAAAATCTGACATACTTCCATTATGAATTCTCTTTAGGATTAATACATTCTACATCAAGTCTCTTTTTAAAATATGAGTACTTCTGCATGTCAAATGTATTGTTATTAATGTCTTAATTTGAATTTGTGCACTGGATTATTTTTCTGTTATGGAAGCAGATGTATCATGCAAATGACACTGAATATTTTGATAAAAGGATAATCTGAAAACAGAGGATCTTAAGACCAGTGAAAATAGGGAAAACATTTTTGACTGCACATCTTATAAATATGTTAAATTTGAAAGCATATATCTTCCAATCACTGAGGATATTTTAAATGTTAATAATTTTTACACATTTAAAATTTTTTAAAACTCATACTGTCAATACAGACTTAGAAATGCTCTAAAGATTGGTTTGCATGATACATAAATTATAAATTAAATACATAATTTGTAGTCTTTAAGATTAACATGATCAGTTTAACTAGACTCTTCTAATAATTTTCCCTAATAATATTAACTAAAATCACATTTCAGTGAGTAATAAAAGCGGCCAGTCTCCTCAAGTATCAAAGAAGTTCATTATCTCCATGGTAACACAGATCCTAGCAGAGACAGTATATATAGTAATTGTATGTATGCATGTATCTACAAGTGACAAATGAATAAGTTATGATGCTTTAAAAGATGTGATCAGAAATCTCTTCAGGGCTTCAGATTTGCAATTCTATGAAATCTCAAACAAAAAAATATATTTTCTACCATGGAGAATAGATAAAATTGCTGATTAGAAAAGACAATGGTAATGCTGATAGAACATAAAAGATCAGCAGAGACCCCCCCAGGCGAGTTTCACCCGAAAGAATCTTTTGGACTCAAATCAGCCAGGCAATCTTATTCTGCATCATTTCCCAAATTATTTCTCTTCTTGAAGACTACCACCTGTGAAGGAAAATTGTACTCACAGATTTGTTGGAAAAGGAAGGATATTATGATACTAAAATTTTGGAAATAAATATAAGTAATGAAAAAATAATATAAAACAAATTTAAAATTTAATGAATATATATTTCATTATCATTTAGCCTTTGATTAGCTTGTTACTATGCTCTTTGCTATAAATTGCATATTTTCATATTTTTTTTTTTACTAGAATAGAAAAAAGAACATAACCTGTGGAGGTTTATACAAATCAATACTCTCAGACTTGCCTTTGAATTGCTCTCACTAGAGCTCAGAGCTATTATCTTTGTGAGATACAAATATTACTTTTGAATGCATGTGATTTGATGATGTATTTTCTCTTCTTCTTTCTATTGTTGCCTGATTACAAAATGAACAGTGCTGAAAAAATATCAATATTTGAATTAGCTTAAGGAGTTAACAAAATCTCAAGTGCTAGTAGAAAAATAGATGAGAGAGTTCTTGCTGATAAGCAAACCTGCTTTATATCATTCAGTACAAATCTAAGCGCCCAGAAGCTTGTTTTGAATGTGTATTAACTTGTACACATGGGAAAAAATAAAATACATAGGAAAAAAAGTAACTTTTTCAATTTCCAACTTAATATAATTGATGACCACAATGTTTCTATTTTCAGGGTCAATTCAAAGATAGCACTGAAGCAAACATTAATAGAAAAAGAAATCTTGGAACCAGAAGAAAGAATATGCTGTTTCTGAACTTTATATAAATCTAGAAATTATGTCCTATAACTGACCTAGATTTTCTTTAACATGATATTGCTGTTCAAATATAAATGCTCACACTAGATGAAAAATTTTATTTGCAGGTCCTATTGCCCTTAAATAATAGAACAGAGATTGAACAACAAGGTTTAAACTTTCTAAATTTAAATTTAAATTTTTAAATTTAATTTATTGCCAGGTAATTGTTTTAATGAACTCATGTGTATAAAAGGCTTAGAATAGGGCCTTCAATATATTAAGACCTTAATAAATATGAACAGTCATTTTATTTTGTTATAGTTATTAGGTAACTATTTTGTCTTATTTATATATGCAAACACATTATTGGTGTCTAGGGATTTAATAATTCAAGGCAAATTTGTTTTGACATGGCTCATGTATTGGTGACTGCATTCTCTTAAAACTAATATTTTTCATGAAATTAAATTTAGTGCTGCTCTGAGATTTTTAGAAATAAAATAAAAATATAAAGAGCAGCAAATTTAAAAATGTAGAAAAATTTAAGGAACACAAGTTTCAAAAATAAGTTTTTTGTAAGATAATTAGAAACAAAAGATTCTGTCAAAATGTACTTTATGTGATTTAAGGTAAATCATATAAGCTATTAAAAAGAGGTGATAATATCCAGTACACTATCTAATTCTTGTTATTTTAGGAAAGGCAATTGTATGTTACATAGCATTAGCTGTTCTTTAGTTGTAACTGCTCTTGGTGATTCTGTCTCAGATGGGAAGATTTAATTCAGTGAAAAGAAAAATACTGTAAATCAACTATATCATATGAACTAAGTAAATACAAAGATACATATAAAAAGTATACCCTTAGCCAGGCTCAGTGGCTTAGCCTGTAATCCTGCACTTTGGGAGGCTGAGGTGAGTGGATTGCCTGAGCCCGCGGGTTCGAGACCCACCTGGGCAACTTGGTGAGACCTCATCTCTACAATAAATCAAAAAAAAAAAAAAAATTAGCCGGGCATGGTAGCACGCGCCTGTAGTTCCAACTACTTGGAAGGCTGAGACGGAAGGATCGCCAGAGCCCAGCAGGTCGAGGCTGCGGTGACCAGGAGCAGCCACTGCACTCCAGTCTGGGCAACAGTGTGAGACTCCAACTCAAAAAAAAAAAAAGCATACCCTTGTGAAATGGTCCACAATGAAATATAATATCAAAATGTAGTTGTCACTGATATAAACTCTAATTAGTTAGATGGATGGATTAGTAAGTGAAGTTATGAATACCCAGTAATGTGGCAAAATAAATCAACATTGCATCATGAGCTGTAAAAGATCACTAAAATATTAATTAAATAACATCATACTTTTTAAATCTACTGACAGCAGTATTATATTTTTAATTGAAGCAAGGACTTCTTATTTTAGTACTGCCTTTGGTTCCTGTTGAAGTGATTAAATCATTTTGAGCTTCACCTATATGTAGATGTAATGTCTGTCATTTATTTTCACAGTTAAATACAAGTCTATATTTTCACATTACATTTTCCAATAAATGCATAAATCTTTAATTGATCTAGTAAATATATATATATCTTTTCTTCACAGAAGTCAACAAAACATGGAAGATTCAGATAATTTTATTATTCTTTTATATGTATTTGTCTTTTACATATAATATAAGTAAATAATTATGTTTATCACCTGTACCATAATATATTGACCTAAGGACAATTATGGACAGGATTAAATGCCACAGGATAAACCATATCATTTGTGCAGAAAAATATATATTTAAGAAGTATAATAAATTATTTTGGGTTTATGTAATTCAATAATCCATGTATCTTTTAAAAATATACTTGAATTTTTTTTAATAACACAGCATAAAAGAAAGTCTACTTATAATCCCAGACATCTTGCCATCACAGTAGGCAACTTTTCTAAAATAAATTCAGGCATACATACAGAAGAAAAAGTCATAATTATCTTAGAAAAGAGAAATCTAATACAGAAATTCAATTGGACACATCAGTGACCACGAATCCTTAGGGGAAAAAAAAGTGGGAGGTCTCAAACTTTCAAACTTTAAACTTTATTATAAGACACAATAGTCAAACAAACTGGTATTGGTACAAGAACAGGCATATAGATCAATAGAACATGATAGAGATTCCAGTAGCAAAACCTCAGTATCTCAACCAACTCATCTTTGATACAGCCTCCACCAACAACCACTGGGGAAAGGAGAACCTATTCAGTAAATGGTGCTGGGATAGCTGGCTAACCACATGCAGAAAAATGAAACAGGACACCTACCTGTCACCATACATGAAAAGCAGCTCCAAATGAATCAAACACCTAAATGTGAAATCTGAAACTTTAAGAACCAAAAAAATGCAGGAGGCCCCCTTAAAGAAATTGGAATAGGCTACTAATTCCTGATCAAAACCCCAAAATCCCATGCCATAAGAGATAAGATAGACAAAAGTAGGACCTCATCTAAATAAAAAGTTTCTATAAAGCATCAAGAGAGTGTGGGAGTTTAAGTTATCAACAATTTAAAAAGATAAAATATATAATGATCAAAGGCACAATCCATCAATAAGAACTATACATCCTAAACAAATATGCACCCAACATAGGAGCACCAACTTTCATAATGTAGCTTGTAGGCAAACTAAAAAAGATAATAGTAATGACCCTAACTCTATCATAGTTGGAGACAAAATACCTCACTCACAACCCTAGACAGATCATCAAGATAAAAATTAAACAACAAGATCCAGAACCTAAACATGATGCTTGACCAAATGGACTTAATTGGTACCTATAGAACCCTCCACTCAACAACCATGAAATATACAACTTACTCATCACCACATGGAGTGTACTGTAAGATTGATCACACTCTTGGCCATATATCAAGCATAAATACATTCCATAAGATTGAAATACTGCCACGCACCTTCTCAGACCACAGCGGAATAAAAATAAATATCAACACCAACACAGTTCCGCCAGAACCTACAAAGACAGACATGTTTAGTACAGCATGATGCTAAACAACACCTGGGTCAACATGGAAATCAAAACAGAGATTAAAAAATACCTGGAAACATAAAAATGGAGAAACATCTTACCAAAATCAATGGTATGCCATGAAAACAGTACTGAAAGGGAAATTCATATCTCTACAAACACACATGAAGAAAATGGAGAGATCACAAATTAATAGCCTAACAAGTCACCTAAGTGTGCTGGAAAAGCAAGACAACCAAAACCTTAACTTCAGCAGAAGAATCCAGATCACCAAAATAAAAGCCCAATTTCAGGACATAGAAGACAAAAAGATAATACAAAAAATCAATGAAACCAAAAGCCGGTTCTTTGAAAGAATAAACAAGATTGAAGGACCCCTAGCTAGACTGACCAAGAAAAACAGAGAAAAAGCACAAATAAGCACAATCAGAAATGCAAAAGATAAAGTCACAACTGACTCAGAAGAAATTCAAGATTATTAGAGACTACTATGTACACTTTATGAGACAAACTCAAAAACCTAAAGGAAACACAGGAATTTATGACATCATACAACCTCCCCAGGTTAAAACAAGAAGAAATTGAGACCCTATGTAGAAAACAACAATCCAGGAAATTGATTATGTCATAAGAAAACTACCTACCAAAACAAAACAAAACAACAACAGAAAACCCTTTCCAGCAGAAAACTACAAAAGATATGAGGAACTAATACCAATCCTACTGAAAGTATTCCAGGCAATTGAGAAAGATGGCACTCTCCCAAAAGCATTTAATGAAGCTAATATCACATTGATACCCAAACTAGGTAAAGATCCAACATAGAGAGAGAACTACAGGCCAATATACTTGATGAACATAGAAGCTAAAATTTCAACAAGATTCCAGCAAACCGAATCCAACAATACATCTCAAAAATAATCCACCACGATCAATTAGGCTTCACTCCTGGGATGCAGGACTGGGTTAACATTCCCAAGACCATAAACATAATTAAAAATATCAACAGATGTAAAACCAAAAACCACATGATTATATTATTAGATGTGAAAACATCCAACAGTGCTTCTTGATAAAAACCCTCAAACTTCTAGGCATAGGTGAAACATGCCTCAAAATAGAGTCATTTATGAGAAACCCACAGTCAACACACTGCTAAACAGACAGAATTGGAACCATTTCCCCTGAAAACCAGAACAAGACACTCTCACTCTTCCTTTTCAACATAGTTTTGGAACTTCAACCTATAGCAATCAAACAAGAAAAGGCAATCAGTGGCATCCAAATTAGGAAAAGAGGAAGTCAAGTTATCCTCTTTGCAAATGACCTGATTCTATACCTTCAAAACACAAGAGAATCTGTCAAAAACCTCCATGCACTACTAAAGAACTTTGGCAAACCTCAGAATATAAAATAAATGTGTAAAAGACAGTCACATTTTTATATATCAACAATAAGCAAATGGAAACCAAATAAAAAGCACAATCCCACTCACAATAGCCACAAAAAGAAAAAGAAAAAAAGAAACACCCTGGTATCTTCCTAGCAAGAGATGTGAAAGACCTTTACAATGAAAACCACAAAAGACTGGTTAAAAAAATTAAAGATGGCACAAACAAATAGAAAAATACTGCATGCTCATGGACTGGAAGAACAACATTGTTAAAATGTCCATCCTACCCAAGACAATCTACAGATTTAAGGCAATACCCATTAAATTACCAGCAGCATTCTTCTCAGACCTGGAATGACAACTTGGGAACTCATATAGAAACATAAAAGAACACAAATAGCCAAAACAACCCTCAGGAAAAAAAAAAAAAGTGGTAAGTATCACACTACCAGACTTTAAACTTTATAATAAGACTACAATAATGGAAATAGCTTGGTCTTGCTACAAGAACAGGCATAAAGAGCAATGGGACAGGATAGAGATTCCAGAAGCAAAACCTCAATTTCTCAACCAATTCACCTTTGACAAAGCCTCCACCACCAACCAATGGAGAGAGGAGAATCTATTCAGTAAACGGTACTGGGAAAACTGGCTGATCTCATGCAGATTTAGCAAGACCTCTACCTATCACCATACACAAAGATCAACTTTAAATGAATCAACATATAAATGTTAAACTTCAAACTATAAAATTCTTAGAAAATATAAAAGATACTCTTATGGAAATTGGAACTGGCAACCAATTCCTGATCAAAACCCTAAGTGCTCACACCATAAGAGATAAGATAGACAAGTGGGAACTCATCAAACTGACATGCTTCTGCAAAGCCGAAGAAACCACTGAGAGCACATGGAGACAGCCCACAGACTGGGAAAAAATATTTGCTAACTGTTATGTCTAAACAAAGGTCTAAAATCTGGGATCTACAAGGAACTCAAACGTGCCAAAAAGTATAAAACAAACAACCTCCATTACAAAGTGGGCAAAAGATATTAGTAGATACTTCTCAAAAGAAGACATATGTAGAATAGTCAACAGATACATGAAAAAATGCTCAGCCTCAATTGTCATCAAAGGAATGCAAATTAAAACCACACAGAGATTCTACTTAACTCCAGTAAGGATGACCATCATCAATAACTTAGAAAACAACAAATGCTGGTGGGGTATGTGGCAAAAAGGGAACACTTCTACATAGTTGGTGGAAATGTAAACTAATACAAACTCTGAGGAGAACACTTTGGCTATTCCTAAAAGATCTAAAAATCAATCTTCTGTATGACCCTGCAATCCCCCTATAGGAAATATACCTGGAGAAACTCAAATCACTCTATGAAAAAGATACCTGCATATGTAGGTTTATTGCAGTATTGTTCTCAACAGCAAAAGCTTGGAACCAACCATACTGCTCATCGAAAGAGAACTGAATAAAATAAATGTGGTACATATACACGACGGAACATTATGCAGTCATAAATAAGGACCTAATTATGAACTTCACAGCAACCTGGATGGACTTAGAATTTATAATACTGAGTGACCTATTACAGCAACAAAGAACTGAGTATCACATGTTTTCACTTATAAGTGAACCTTGAACAATTATCACAATACTATAAGAAAAGGATTGACAGTGATGGGAATCTACTGGTGGGGTGGCACTCCTCATCAAAAAGAGTACACACATAATCAACATTTGTATATTAAACCCTGAACTGTATCTCACACCTTTAAAATACATAAATAAAATAAAATAATAAAAATATATTGTCATGAGAATAAAATGAGATAAAAGTAATCAAACCTTGAGTCACCCCACCTCTAAATTTTTTGTGTGCACTAATAAATGTTCTTATTGTTGAAAAAAAAAAAGAGTGTGGAGATAGCCCACAGAATGGGGAGAAAAACTTGCCAACTACACATCTGGCAAATGCCTAATCTCCAGAACACAAACATACCAAAAGGGGGAAAAAAAACACACAAATGACCCCATTAAAAAGTAAGCAAAAGATATGAATAGACATTTCTCAAAAGAAGACATATGAGCAACCAACAGACACATGACAAAATGCTCAGCCCCACTAATCATCAGAGAAATGCAAATCAAAACCACATTGAGATACCACCTAACTCCAGTAAGAATGGCCACAAGTAATAAGGCAAAAATTAAAAATTTAAAAAATTTAAAAATTAAGAACTGGTGAGGATGCAGAGAAGAGAGAACTCTTCTACGCTATTGGTGGGAATGCAAAACTAGTTCAACCTCTGTGGAAAATGGTCTGGAGATTCCTAAAAAAATTGGAAATTTATCATCCATATGATCCAGTCTTCCCCCTTCTGGGAATAAACCCAGAGGAACTTAAATCACTCTCCAGAAAAGATATCTGCACACGCGTGTTTATTGCAGCACTATTCACAATAGCCAAAATATGGAACCAATTGTGCTGCCCATAGAAACTAGACTGGATAAAAAAAAAAAAAATGTGGTGCACATACAGATAGAATATTACACAGTCAAAAAGAGGAACAAGATTATGGACATTGCAGAAACTTGGATGGATTTAAAGTCTATAATAATCAGTGATTTATCACAGAAACTAAAAACTAAGTACCATATGTTCTCATTCATAAGCAGACCCTGAACATTCACATTAATAATATAAGAAAGGGATTGGCAGTAACCAGAAACTGGTGAGGGAAGGAGGACACATACCAATAATAAGGGTTCCTGACCTCAAATCAGGCAAATTGGGGAGCAAAGGGAGACCCAAAGTTTACCTGTATAGTGATTATGTGTTTACCAGAATTGTACCCCACATTTTACAATAAAATAAGTTAAAAAGAAAAGAGAAATCTAGGGGAGGGAACTATAATGGCTATCCTAGCTAGGTTCTTGTACTTGATTTTTAATGTTGTTCAAGAAGAAGAGTAAACAAAATTTGGAAAGAGGGATTTTTTTAACCTTTAAATTTTTTTATTTTAAAATTGTGGGGTACAATTCAGGGTCAGGTATACAAATATTCGTTGTGTAGGTACCCTTATTGTTGAGGTGTACCCCACTTCCCCAGTCAGATTTCTGCTACTGTCAATTTCACCTATCAACCCCTCATGCTCCACAGTTTCCTGCTACAATCAATCCTTTTCTTACAGTATTATGATAGTTGTTCAAGGTCTACTTATGAGTGAGAACATGTGATACTCAGTTCTTTGTTTCTGTGAAAGCTCACTCAATATTATAGACTCTAATTCCATCCAGGTTGCTGTGGAGTTCATAATTTTGTTCTTTCTCGTGGCTGCATAATATTACATTGTGCACATATACCACATTTTTTTAATCCAGTCCTCTTTTGATGGGCAGCACAGTTGGTTCCAAATATTCTTGCTAATGTGACCAATGCTGCAATAGATATATGTGGGCAGGTATCTTTTTTATAGAGCGATTTTAGTTCTTTCAGGTATATTCCCAGTAGAAGGATTGTGGAGTCATATGGAAGGTCGATTTTTAGAGTTTTTAGGAAATGCCACACTGTTTCCACAAAGGCTGTACTAGCTTACATTCCCACTAACAGTGTAGAATGTTCCCTTTTTGCCACATCCTGTCCAGCATCTGTTATTTTTTGAATTATTGATGATGGCCTTTCTGACTGGATTTAGGTGGTATCTCAGAGTAGTTTTAATTTGCATCTCCTTGAGGACTAGTGAGGCTGAACATTTTTTCATGTATCTGTTGACTGCTTATATGTCTTCTTTTTAGAACTGTCTATTCATATCTTTTGCACACTTTGTAATGGAGCTGATTGGTTTTTTCTATTCAGTACATTTGAGTTACTTGTATATCCTAGATGTTAGACCTTTGTCAGACATGGAGTTGGAAAATATTTTTTCCCAGTCTGTGAGCTGTCTCCCTGCTCTCTTGATGGTTTCTTTGACTTTACAGAAGTTTGTCAGTTTGATGAGATCCCACTTGTCTAGCTTATCTCTTATGGCATGAGCACTTAGGGTTTTGATCAGGAATTGGTTGCCAGTTCCAATTTCTATAAGAGTATCTTCTGCATTTTCTAGGAATCTTACAGTTTGAAGTTTAACATTTATGTGTTGATCCACTTAGAGTTGATTTTTGTGTATGGTGATAGGTAAGGGTCCTGTTTCAATCTTCTGCATGTTGTCAGCCAGTTTTCCCAGCACCATTTACTGAATAGGTTCTCATCTCCCCAGTGGTTGGTGGTGAAGGCTTTGTTGAAGATGAGTTGGTTGAGAAATTGAAATTTTGCTTCTGGAATTTCAATTCTATTCCACTGGTCTATAGGCCTGGTCTTGTATCAATACTGGACTGTTTTGATTATTGTTGGCTTTATAATAACGTTTGAATTCTGGGAGTATGATACCGCCTGTATTTTTTTTTTTTTTTTTTTACTGAGGATTGTTATGTCTATTCATGGTAATTTATGTTTCCCTATGATTCCTGTATTGTTGTTTCTATGTCTGAGAAGAATGTTACTGGTAATTTGATGGGTATTGCATTAAATCTGTAGATTGCCTTAGGTAGGATGGACACCTTCACAATGTTGAGTCTTCTAATCCATGAGCATGGAATATTTTTCCACTTGTTTGTGTCATCTTTGATTTCTCTTGAGTAATGTTTTGTAGTTTTCATTGTAAAGGTCTTTCACGTCTCTTGATAGAAAGAGGCCAAGGTGTTTCATTTTTTTGTGACTATTGTGAATGGAATTGTGCTTACTTGGGTTTCTGTTTGTTTATTATTGGTTTATAGAAATGTGATTGTCTTTTTCACATTGATTATATACCCTGAGATATTGCCAAATTCCTATATCAGTGCAATGAGACTTTTGACAGATTCTCTTGAATTTTCAAGTGTATAGAATCATGTCATCTACAAAGAGAGATAATTTGACTTCCTCTTTTTCTTTTTTTTTTTTTTTTTTTGAGTTGGAGTCTCACTCTGTCACCCAGACTGGAGTGCAGTGGCCGCTCCCAGCCACCGAAGCCTCGACCTGCTGGACTCTGGTGATCCTTCCACCTCAGCCTTCCAAGTAGCTGGAACTATAGGCATGCACTACCACATCAGGCTAATTTTTGATTTATTGTAGAGATGAGGTCTTGCCAAGTTCCCCAGGTGGGTCTTGAACCCACAGGCTCAGGCAATCCACTCACCGCAACCTCCCAAAGGTGCGAGATTATAGGTTGAGCCACCGAGCCCAGCTCCTCTTTTCCTATTTGGATACACCCAATTGCCATCTCTTCTCTGATTGCTCTAGCTAGGACTTCAACTATGTTGAAAAGGATAGATAAGAGTGGACATCCTAGTCTTTTTTCCAATTTTCAGGAGAAATTGTTCCAATTTTTGTTTGTTTAGCAGTATGCAGGCTGTGGGTTTCTTATAGATGGCTCTTACTATTTTGAGGGATGTTCCATCTATGTCTAGATGTTCAAGGGTTTTTATCAAGAAAGTGCTGGATTTTATCAAAAACTTTTTCTGCATCTAATGATATAATTATGATGTTTTTGTTTTTATGTTTGTTGATGTATTTAATTACATTTGTGTTCTTACAAATGAATCAGTCTTGCATCCCAGGGATGATGTCTACTTGGTCGTGGTGTATGATTTTTTCAGATGTGTTGCTGAATCCAGTTTTCTAGGATATTATTGAGAATTTTAGAAGCTATGTTCATCAAAGATATTGGCCTATAGTTCCCTTTCTTTGTTGAGTCTTTACCTGGCATGGATATCATTGTGATGTCAACTTCATAAAATGATTTGGGGAGAGTTCCATCTTTCTCAATTGCCTGGAATACTTTCAATAGGATTGGTATCCATTCCTCCTTGTTTGTTTTGGTTTATTTAGGGTTTCAATTTCTTCTTGTTTTAACTTAGGGTGTTTGATGTCAGAAAGTTTTCCTTTTCCTTTAGGTTTTCAAGTTTGTTTCCATATAAATGTACATAGTAGTCTCTGATAGTCTTTTGTATTTCTTCAGGGCCAGTTGTGACTTCATCTTTTGTGTTTCTGATTGTGTTTAATTGGACTTTTTCTCTCTTTTTCTTGGTCAGTCTGGCTAGGGGACCATCAATGTTGTTTATCCTTTCAAAGAACCAGCTTTTTGTTTCACTGTTTTTTTGTATTATCTTTTTGTCTTCTATGTCTCGGATTTGGACTTTTATTTGGTGATCTGGATTCTTCTACTGAAGTTAGGGTTTTGATGGTCTTGCTTTTCCAGCTTCCCTAGGTGACTTGTTAGGCTGTTAACTTGTGATCTTTTCATTTTCTTCATGTGCATTTATAGAGGTATGAATTCCCCTTTTATTACTGCTTTCATGGAATTTCAGAGATTTTGG
This sequence comes from Cephalopachus bancanus, assembly GCA_027257055.1. Taxonomy (NCBI): domain Eukaryota; kingdom Metazoa; phylum Chordata; class Mammalia; order Primates; family Tarsiidae; genus Cephalopachus; species Cephalopachus bancanus. The sequence goes on from JAPVLO010000274.1 coordinate 1,889,616, forward strand.
TTAGATGTTTCTTAATTTTCATTTGTTTCCAGGTATCTTTTAATCTCTGTTTTGATCTTCATGTTGACCCAGGAGTTGCTTAGCATCAGGCTGTTTAGTGTCCATGTCTTTATGGGCTTTGGGGGAACTTTGATAGAGTTGATATTTATTTTTATTCCACTTTGGTCTGAGAAGGTGCATTGCAAAATTTCAAACTTATGAAATTTATTTGTGCTTGATTTATGGCCAAAGTGTGGTCAATATTAGAGTACGTTCCATACGGTGATTAGTAGAATATATATTCTATGGTCGTTAAGTGGAGTGTTCTGTAGATATCAATTAAGTCCATTTGGTCAAGAGTCACACTGAGGTTCCAGATCCCCTTGCTGATTTTTTATCTTGATGATCTGTTTAGAGTTGTGAGTGGGGTATTAAAGTCCACAGCTATGATAGTGTTAGAGTCAATATCATATTTAAGTTTTACTAGATGCTACTTTTTGAAAGTTGCTGCTCCTATATTGGGTGCATAAGTGTTTAGGGTAGATATTTCTTGTTGATGGATTGAAAATTTTATCATTATACAGTGAGCTTCTGTATCTTTTAAATTTTTAATACCTTGAAGGGTATTTTGTTTGATATTAAGATTATAACTCCTGCTTTCTTTTGTGTTCCGGTTGCTGAAATTTTGCTTCCCATCCTCTTACTTTGAGTCTGTGCATGTCCTTTGTGGTGAGATGAGTCTCTTGGAGACAATATATTGTTGCCTGATGATATTTGATCCATTTTGCCATTCTATGTCTTTTCAGTGGTGCATTTAGTCCATTCACATTCAGGCTTATTATTGAAATGTGAGAGTTTTTCCCTGTCATGAGGTTCTTATACAGTTGTATTTGTTCCTATTTATTTGTTGTCTTTCTTTTGATTTGGGGGTTGATTCATGTGTGTTTTTAATCTTTTTCCTACACTCTTATGAAGAACATTGTCGTTATTTTTCCTTTTCTTCTGTATTTAATACTTCCTTAAGTGTTTCTTGTAGAGTGCGTCTAGAGGCAACATAAGTTCTTAGAGATTGAATGTCTGGGAAATATTTTAATTCTCCCTCACTGATGAAGCTTAGCTTAGCTGGGTAACTTATTCTTGGTTGAAATTGTTTATCTTTGAGAACTTTGAAGATGGGTCTCCAAGCTCTCCTAGGCTGCAGTGTTTCTGTAGATAAATCTGCTGCTATTCTAATTGGTCTTCCCCAGTAGGTAGTCTGACCTTTTTGTCTTGCTGCCTTTAGGATTTTTTCTTTTATACCTACTTTCCTTAGGTGAATAATTATGTGTCTAGGAGTTGGTCTTCTCATTTGTTGTCTTGCAGGGGTTCTCTGAATCTCTTGCATTTTAATTTTCACAAAACTAATGAGATGAGGGAAGTTTTCTTGAATGATTTTATGGAATGTTTGTCCCAGGGTGGTCTCTGTCTTTCTTTCAGCCTCAGGAAGTTCAATTACTCTTACATTCTGTCTCCTGAAGTAATTGCTCATCTCTCGAAGGTTTGTTCTGTCTTTTTAGCTTCCTTTCTATGTTTTTGGCAGTTTAGGTTAGTTCTATATTTTGGTCCTCAACTTCTGAGATTCTTTCTTCTGCTTGGGACTCTTCATTAAACAATGCATTCCAAAGTCTGTTTTCTTAATGTCTGACCTCCCAGGGGTCTGTGTGAGACCCGTATTCCTCTTTTGGTTTTTCTTCATTTGTGTAGATTTTCCTCCCCACTTTTTTTTCCTCCCTCTTCTTTAATTCTGTTGTTCAGAGATAACGGGGTTGTTTTAATTCTGTTTTCTCAATCTCCTATTCTTCCTTGTGTGGTTTCTCTAGATTTGTACAATTCTAAAGCTGGAATGTGGGTTGGGGGCTGTACTTTTTGTAGTTTTGAGATTTAATTGAGAGGGGAACTGTGATTCACAATCTATCTGCAGACCCCAGTATCCACCAACAGGTATTTGGGTACCTTGGAATTCACTTCCCACTGCTTTGAAATCTGTCCATGCAATGAGGGTATAGATTTGCTCTCTGAAAGCAAAATGAGGTAAGAAAAAGGAAAAGAATGTAGCAAGGAAGGTTGGGGGGAAAGAGGAGGGTGAAGAAAGAGAAGAGTAAAAGGGAAAACAGACAAATGTACTGATTAAAAAATTTAAAAAGACACAAAGACAGTAAAGAGTAAAAAATAAAAAACTAAGACATAAGACAAACAAAAATGAGTAAATGAAACAAAGAATTAAAATAAAAGATAAATAAAAACATGGAACCAAGCTTGCTCTGAGATCGTTCCTGTAAGTCCAATGTCCTTTCAGCTCTGATCTCTAGTTCTCATCACAGGCTGATAGGGTTGCTCACAGCTAGGGTCAGATGCCCCAGGTTTGTTGTGGAAGGAGTGGAGAACAGATCTGGACTCGGCTGACTTGCTGCCTCTCAAGTCTGCCACTCAGATCTGACCTGTCTTTGATCTAGCATGGGGGAGGGGCTTCTGTCTCTCCCAGTTTGATACAATTACATTAGGTCCCAAGTTGGAGGCTGGGAAGATCTGGGCAGAGCTGGGAAGGGCAATGCAGATTTTTGTCTGGTCCTGGGACAGGAAAAATGGCTGCAGTTGGCATTTCCCCACCAGGCATGGGCCTCCTCCCTGTGAGACACCCGGGTGGTGCAGGTCAGCATGTCATAGGGCAGTGCAGGGCTGGTCAGGTGGTGTAGCTGGTGAGGTAGCCTGGAACTCCACAGGGTCAGGAGCCAAGGGCTGGCCCAGGTGGCAGCAGTGGCAGTGCATGGGGCCAGGGCTTCCAGCCCGCATGCCAGTGTGACTGACTGAGGAGTCAGCCAGCAACAGCAGCAGCCACCTGGGGGAAAGCAAGAGTCTTTATGGACACTCGCCTTTACAGAGACTTTCACAGTCTGACCTGTCCTGTCACCATCTTGCTGGAAAATCTCAGAGATATCTTTAAATTCAGTACTGAAATTGCCCCTTGCTCTTTCTTTTTCTTTATCTCATTCTTTTTTTCTTTTTGTCTTTTTCTTTCATTGGCTATGTTTTAGAAAGTAGTCATTGGAGGAAATTTTTTTTTTTTATTTTTTATTTATTTATTTTATTTTATTTTTTTTGAGTTGGAGTCTCACTCTGTCACCCAGACTGGAGTGCAGTGGCCGCTCCCGGACACAGCAGCCTCAACCTGCTGGGCTCCGGCGATCCTTCCACCTCAGCCTTCCAAGTGGCCGGAATTACAGGCATGTGCTACCACGCCCAGCTGATTTTTTGATTTATTGTAGAGATGAGGTCTCACTGCCCAGGCAGGTCTCGAACCCACGGGCTCAGGCAATCCACTCACCTCAGCCTCCCAAAGGTGCGGGATTACAAGCTGAGCCACCGAGCCTGGCTCTGGAGGAAATTTTTTAAAATAAACAGAAAAAATTAAGAAATGTGTGTAATCTCAACACTCAGAAATAGTAATGGTACAAATTTTTAACTTTTAAAATCTTTGTATATGTACATAAAAAATAATGTTAATTAGCAGTACAATGAACAGTTGCATTTTAAAGTATATTTTTCAACTTACATTTGGAATGAACATATCTTAAGATTGTTAGAAAGATGGTTTCTGTACCTACAGATGGTTAGACATGGTAACTTTTAAGGTCCTTTTAGGTAGCTTAAGAAATAAAAATCTGTTGCTCATGGTTCTGGAGGCTGAGGAATCATTTTTATTTCAAAACTCTGGGCTTATAGGCAGTCACCATCTCTCTGAGTTCTTTGTGTTTGTGCCCATGCAGGTAAGACAAACAGAGAAAGAAAAAAAGCTCTCTGATATCTTCTTGGCATTAATACTTTCATGAAGATCCCACCCTAATTACCTCCCCAAAGCCCACCATCACTTTAAGCATCAGGGTTACAACATATGAATTTTGAGGAGACATAATTTAGTCTATAGTAAAAGTCTCCCTAAATTCAACAAAAATAGAATCAACTTTCAAATAAAACCTGTTCCCTTTTATGCCTTTTTGAATTACATTGATTATTTTCTATAAATAATTTTTACTCTTTTAGGACCATATTGCCATACAATTTTAGTTTTGATTATTGGCTTCAGTTTCATAAGTATTGCACTTTGTATTTATCCATTTTCTAAAAGTCTCACCCAATGAATCATAACCACATTAGCCAGATTATTAAAATAATTCCTCAACAAATATGGTTAATTCATTTACTTATTGCATTGTTCATCATTTCAAGAAATACTCTAAGCATCTACACTTTGCTACAGTATGCTTTGCCTGCTTAGATTAGAGTTAAGATTACATCCAGTAATGAACTTTAAGGGATTCACAGACCAGCAGGCAGATGTGATTTTTAAACAGTGTAAAAAAAGACTTACATGAAGCTTTTGGGAGAGTAAAGAATAAATTACATTGGTAGACTGCACATTTAAATTGAAGTAATCAAGTGCAAACCTGACAAGAGAAAATGATTTGTTTTCATTTTGAAATGAAGAAGGAAAAGGAATTTTAAGCATAAGAAAAGAAATAAAATTCTTTGTAAGTAGATCTAAATTGGAAAGTAAAGGACTCATAAAAGATGAGACTGAAATGTATACAAAGATCATATTATGCATGATATTACAAACCATGCTAAGGAATGTGAACTTTATTCAAAAACATTACTGAATATTCTTAAGTGTTGACATTCTAATCTGTAACTGTGATGAAACTTTAAAACAGGGTCAGAATGGAGGTGAAAAGGGTATTTAAGGGGCTATTGAAGTAATTAAGATGAGAAATGATGACGTCTAGATCAAGACAGAAGTAGCAATGGGAAATCATATTACATTTGGATCAGCAGAATTTTAGAACTAGGCACATGGGGGAATGATAGGTTGAATGGAATCCATGATAACTTGCCAAGTTTATGAAGTAGGGGATGATAAATGATGGCATGATTCACACAAAATTCCTTTTTAGGAAGGGAGGCAGATGGGGAGAGAAGTAAAGTTCCTTTTCGTTCTTTCTTTCATTTTTTTGAAGTAGAAGTCTCACTCTATTACCTTGATTGGAGTGCAGAGGCACACTCATGGCCACCACAACCTTGACCGGCTGGGCTCAGGTGATCCTTCCACCTCAGCCTTCTAAGTAGCTGAAACCACAGACTTGTGCCACCATGACCAGCTATTTTGTTTTTATTTATTGTTGATATGAGGTCTCACCAGGTTGCCCAGGCTGATCTCAAATCCCTGGACTCTGGCCATCCTCTTGCTCCACCTCCCAAAGTGTTTGGATTACAGGCATGAGTGACCACACATAGCCAAGGAGAGAAGTTTTCAATTTTGGACATGGTGAATCTGAGATGTCTCTGGGCTACCAGTGGTGGTGGTGGAGAGAGATTCAACAAGCCTTTGGAAAACTGAGCTTGGAATTTAGGAGGATGACTAAACCTACTAAAATAGTTGGTGTTTGAAACGTTAATGGTGAAGGAAATATTTCAAGGAGAGAACACTAAGAATAGTGACATCCTCAAGTAAGTAGATGAAGAAGGGCTGAGGAAAAGGAGAAGCCTCAGATGTGTGTGAGGAAAATCAGAGCTGTTGTAGTAGCAACATGGAGGAGGTGCTCCACCACAACATTTTTACAAGCAACAAGAATTATGGATGCTTTTAATGCTATGGGCATGTGTTATGTCATGCAAAAATGGGTAGGGAGACAATTAGCTAGATTTCAGGAAAAAAAAAAGTTTGGAGCCCTAAGGAATTTATTTATCCTTAATGTGGCAATAACTAAAAATTAAGCACTTATTATTATGGCTGGATTGTAAGAAAACAGTCTCCAACACACAGAGGACCAAATTATGAGTCTTTTGATAGCCAGCAGTCGAGAGGGGTTAGTGCCAGAAAAATCTCTCAACCACTAGTGAAACAGGTAAAGGTTTTATAAAAGCAAAAACCACAAGTGGGTTACATAGCATGGGGTAGGTGAACAAGGAACTCAAAACAAAAGGGAACAAAATATGAGGATGAGGCAGTGGGGATTTTGCAAAGAACAATCTCTTGGACAATTGCGCAGAACTTATGGATAAGGAGTTTCCAAACCCTCAGGGGGAACAGCCCAGGGGGAACAAGGATGTAAGTCTGTGATCATGAGCAAGTTACGACAGTCTCACGTGGGGGGTGGGGGGGCTACATCTGGGTAAGCAAACAGCTGAGATGGAGAATTTTTAGCAAAATGAAGTTATCTATGTCAAGCAAGCTATTATAGGCTATTATAGGTTTTACACATATTTCACTCCCCCTTTTTACTTGTTCATGAGTCAATGCACTGACTCATCAGTCATAGGTATACTATTTTACTGGGGTCTTATGTACATAAGTTTTACAGAACTGATTTGTTGTTTGACAAAATGAATAAATCAATTGAGTATACATTGTCCCATAAGCAAAATGAGGAGGAGGAGGATAAGAAGGCTTTGAGAGGGTTTCTCTTGTTGCAGTTCAGTCCACTGAGCAGGCAAAGAAACATCATACTTTTTGGCTTTTTTGACTTGTGAGTAGTGAATCCAGGCTGGTATTTTGTCAACCTTGAGTGCTGTTAGGGTTGTGAAGATAACCATATAAGGTCCCTTCCAGGCAGGGGTTAGTTCTTTTTTTTGGAACTTTGATGTAGACCAAGTCCCTAGGCTGCAATGGATAACACGTCATGGAAGATAGGGTCAGCAAGACAGCATGGACATTGGTGTGGACAGTATCCTGGACCTGTTGTGGGGACTGGAGATACTTTAACAGAGATTGATTAGTAATTTTTTAAAGAATAGGATCTGTAATGGGGGTAACAGAGGAGGAGTTTTCCAAGCATGATTTTATATGGGGTAATCCTGGTCTTGTATGGGGTGCATTGAGCCAGAGAAGGGTCAGAGGAAAAAAGTTTGCCCATTTTTCACCAGTTTCATTATTAATTTAGTCAAAGTAGTTTTTAGAGTCCGGTTTATATGTTTTACCTATTCTGAGCTCTGTGGTCAGCAAGCACAATGCAATTTCCAGTTAGTGCTTTACTAACCAATTGGATGATGGGCGAGGTAAAGGCAGGACCATTATTAGAGCCAATAGAGAGAGGGAGCCCAAACCGAAGAATAATTTCATTTAATAAAAACACTGTAACCATAAGTGTGGTTTCATTTTTTTGTGGCAAAGGCTTCTACCCATTCAGAGAAAGTATTTACAAATGCCAGTAGATAGTTGTATCCTGCGTGAGGGGGTTTTACCTCTGTAAAGCTTATTTTTCATTTTTCTTCAGGGCTGAGTTCTTGTGCCCTGATGCCATCAGAAGGTTTTGGGCCATGTTTTGCATTGACTCGGGCATAGGCAAGGCACATGTTGGCTGCCAGGGCAGCTAGGCTTTTTAAGTCATTAATATAATAATGATGGTTTAGTTTCATTTTTTCAGGTGAAACCAAAATGGTGGCTCTTAACTTCTGAAGCAAGTCCTGGTCCATTAGAGGGAGTGGGCAGTCTGGAGCTATGAGGAACGAGTGGGTAACGCATTTTTGTCCCAAGTCAACAGTTTGGCACTCATTGTGCTCATTGCCCGTTGAACAGAAATTTGCTTGCTGGACATTGGTCCTAATGGTGGCTGTAGAACCAAAAGCTCTGCCCTGGTGTCTACCAAAAGTTGGACTGAGTGGCCCCCAATAGCAGTGGTTACCATGGGTTCTTGGGAGCCTTAGGAAAAAAGAGCCCTGGCCTTTTCAGTCCACGTTATTTCCAGTTTCCCTAGCAGAGAGTAGAACCAAAACTGGCTTAGAGTCCTTTGGCTTTGGACAGTGAGGACAATTCTTGACCCAATGTCCTAGTTCCTTACAATAGGCATACTGGTTTTTTGCCAGCAGAACATGTCTTTTTTTCCCCTCCCTTTTGGGTATTATTTGGCTTTTTATGAGGGGACTCAGAGTCTGAACCTGTACCCAGAGTTTTGAGGGTTGCTATTTGGATTTTGACTTGTCTTCTTGTGGTCCTACAGATGCCTGAGCTACCTATTTTTTTTGTTTTGTTTTGTTTTTTAGCATTCTGGTTATTAACCTTTTTGGGCTACTTGAATTAGCTAAGAAATATTCATTCTTGCAAAGCCCTTAAGCTTTTGCACCTTTTTTTTTTTTTAGATGTTCAGAGCTGCATGAGCCACAAATGCCAAATTGATGGCTCGAGCATTCTCAGGGGCCAAGGGATTGAATGGGATATAGGTATGAAAAGCATTCTGGAGGCATTCAAGGAATGCCCCTGGAGATTCCTTAGAACCCTGGAAAATCTTGGTGGTTTTAAAACATTGATAGGTTTCTGGGCTACTCCCCTTAAACCGGCTAATAAAGTCTAGTGATAGATATTTAATACCTTAAACACTGCTGAAGTGTTAGGGTCCCAATTTGGGTGAGAGGATGGAAAAATCTCTTCTAATATTTCCTGACTTTCTTCCTGTGTACCTGCAGTTGAGGCTAGAAAAGACTTTCTAGCCTCAGCTTTGATGCACTCTCACTTCTCTGAAGTAAAAATGGTTAAAAGGAGCCTCTGGCAGTTATCCCAGGTGGGGCGATGAGTGTGCATGATTGATTTTACCAGTGTGGATAGAACCTGAGGTTTCTCTGAAAAAGGTGGACTTTGATTTTTTAAATTGTAAAAATCAGATGCAGAAAAAAGAATATACTCCAGGAAGTCTGATCTGTCCCCTGCTGAGGGGGCATTTCCCAGAAGGGAAGGAGAAGAGCCAGATTCGTTTGGGATCAGAGGTGAGAAGTCAGAGGCAGAGAGGACAGAGGGGAGGGGGAGAAGTCTGTTTTTTTTGTTGTTGTTGTTGCTGTTTTTAAAAGACAAATTACAATAGGTCAGTAACAGTCATGCTTAAGAGTCTGTGTTTCAGAAAAGACAAAGTCGGCAAAGTTAATTTTTATCTAAAGTATGTATTTTTCTAGGACACAGTCTTTACCTTTTTATTATTGTGTCAGGATTTAAGAACAAGATTAAAAAATGGCTTTTGTCTCTTAGTCTGTCCTTTGAATTTTCATTCCTGCTCTTGGAAATATTCTTATGATCCTGGGAAATGGGGTGAAGATTAATTTTCTGTAACTGCTTCCTGCTGAAGTGGGCTGTAGAAATGTCCTCTACCTGTCTATTTCCAAGGGCACAAATAGGAAACAGTGAGATCTTAACCAAATATTATTTAGATTTAAAAAAACACCAAGTGAGAGCACAGGCAAACATTTTTAAAGAAGCAATGTTGAAAAGACTATTGTTCCAGAAATAATGCTGGAAAAGTGAATGTAGTCCTGTATGATTAAAGCCTTTAATCTATTAATGTAAGTTGAAATATTCCCTTGTAAATTAATTATAGTTGTACTTTAACCAGTAACTACAACCACTTTGACAAAGTCTGAAAAAAGAAAAATTGAAAAAATTAGAGAATCCTTGTGTCTAGAAGGAAATTTTAAAGTCTGTTAGTAATTTGGCAGTGTAAAGTACCATAGGTGATTACAAACTGCTGTCAGTGAAATTAATTTACCTGGCCTGCAGGCAATTCAGAAGGGGGCGAGGTAAGTGTGATTCCTGGAGATTGTTTCTTTTTTCCTTCCTCTGTTGTTTAAAGGAAAAAATCATTTATTATACAGTCCAGGGGACTGGTTTTTTGTTTGTTTGTTTGTTTCATTGTTGTTGTTGTTTTATACAGACCTGAAGACTGACAGGTTGTGAATTCTGTGAACTTATATTAAATGACACACAGACAAAACACAATGACAGAAAATATATGTCTGGACAAAGTGAGAAAAGTTATGAATCCCTGGAACAACCTCAGAACAGAAATCTACAGATCCCTGGAACAATCTCAGGGCAGAAAACTACAGATCCCTATAACAACCTCAGGGCAGAAAACAGATGACTCTATTCAGTTAACATCTTGGTCTAGTGAATAGTATCCAATGAATGGCTTCATCTGCCTATGACTCCCTTAAACAGAATTGTGGCCACAAGCAGAACAGAACAAATTCTTACCTCCTAGGAGAACACAGATGGGCTCAGGTTCTTTTTGAGGCAATGGAATACATTACCATCATTTAATGACTACTTTATATCAATTTTTTTTTGTTTGTTTTAGTTGGAGTCTCACTCTGTTGCCTCCACCTGCGGGGCTCCGGCGATCCTTCCGCCTCAGCCTTCCAAGTAGCTGAAACTACAGGAGTGTGCTACCATGCCTGGCTGATTTTTTTGATTTATTGAAGAGATGAGGTCTCGCCAAGTTGCCCAGGCGGGTCTCGAACTCGCGGGCTCAGGCAATCCACTCACCTCAGTCTCCCAAAGGCACGGAATTACAGGCTGAGCCACCAGCCTGGCTTATATCAAATTTTATGCTAAAGTTTTGCTTAGATTATAGCACTTTCCAAGGTAGGTAGTATTAGTTAATATCATTTCTCAGTAAGAAAAATAAAAAGTATTTCCAAGTATGATAAATGTAAGAAACAAAATGATTCATTTTTAAAATGACAATTTGTTATTTCACTTCGTGGTCCTTCCTTCTTTCCTGGCAGTCTTCCTCTTTTGGCAGAATTCCTTTGACAAGCATTAAAATCCAATCAAAATCTAGAAATATGTATTTTGTCATATTTGTGTGAAAACTGCTGTGTTTTACTTGATTTGTACAAAATTATTGCTTAGATGATGTCTGAGAAAGTAATGTAACTTCTGAAGTAAAGCCAACTAGGAACCAGGGAATAAACTTGAGCTTTAGGGCATAAATATGCTTGCTGTGACCACCTTGGAGTGCCTGCTCAGTTGAAAGGCCCTGTTCCTGCAAGAATGAGATTAAAAGAGCTCTTCACTTCCCTGATCTCTGAGTCTCTGTGTCATGCTTTGGTGAAAAAACTGAGGAGAGTCAATTTGACCTCCCACAATAAATAAAATACCTTGTCCATAGTGGATGGCAAAGTCTTGGTTTTGGCCCATACTTTAAAGCCTGAATTCCTTAGCACTACCTTGTTCTGCATTGTAGTAAAAGGGATAAATGTTACACACAATTACTCGACCTAGCTTTGGTGTGTAAATGACTAATGTAAATATAGAATTTTCTGGAGAAGAACACTGGGCTCCTGAAAGAAGTATTCAGCAGAGATTTGGAACAAACAGTGTTTGGAGTATGGAGACACTCTATATACATTTCATCAAATTGCGTCATAATTAGCTGCTGGAAAGAATCAGTGTATTCAACGCAATTTAAGTTCTGGCAAAGGGCAGGACTCTGTGTCTTACTTTATCCTTGCACCTTACTCATCATGATATTATAATCTGTTTAAATGTCTATCCACTAATCCATACGGCAAGTTATATACATCAAGGATAATTTTTTCCTCAAGTTTAAAGCTAGGTGGAAAATGCTGGGCAAATACGAACATAAGCTATATTATTTTATTTCAGCAAGTATTATACAAAAAATTGCTGAATCACTTAAAATGGAATTTCTCACTTAAAAAGGCAATTAAGGTGTTAGATAATATGTCTCATGATCTTTCATTTCTTAAGGATATAAATACATATTTTAAATAAGAAATTCTTTTCATTGAAGTAATTTTTTGCTATTATGCCTTCCTTTTGTTGCCTGGGTTTTATCTGCCTTTTTTTTTTTTTTTTTTTTTTTTTTTGAGTTGGAGTCTCACTCTGTTGCCCAGACTGGAGTGCAGTGGCTGCTCCCGGCCACCGCAGCCTCGACCTGCTGGGCTCCGGCAATCCTTCCGCCTCAGTCTTCCAAGTAGCTGTTATCTATCTTTTATATCCTTCATGTTTTGTAGTTCTAGCATTTTAAGCAATTATGCTGAAGTGAAAAATATTATTTACCAGATATATAGTGTTCAGTCAATTTCTTATTTTTTCACTGATGACCTTGAACGACAAAAGCAATGAGATAAAATAACATGTGGAAGAGAAAATGAAATGAAGCAATATAGCCATTATTTCCATTACTTGAAAGTAGAATTTGGTTTGTTAATACTTGTATATGTAGTGTATCCCACAGTCTGTTTCATAAAATGCACATAATATGTATTTATGGAATTATTCTGTATTCTATTTTGTAATATAGGTCCTTATTTCTATAATCTTTCCTCTTAGAACTGTTTTTGCTATGTCTCATAGGTTTTGATATGTTGTATTTTCATTTTCATTTGCCTTAAAACATTTTTACAGACTGGAGTGCAGTGGCCGCTCCCGGCCACCGCAGCCTCAACCTGCTGGGCTCCAGCGATCCTTCCGCCTCAGCCTTCCAAGTAGCCGGAATTACAGGCATGTGCTACCACGTCTGGCTGATTTTTTAATTTATTGTAGAGATGAGGTCTCGCTGCCCAGGTGGGTCTCGAACCCGTGGGCTCAGGCAATCCACTCACCTCAGCCTCCCAAAGGCGTGGGATTACAGGCTGAGCCACCGAGCCCGGCTACATTTTATTCTTAATTTCTTTATTGACCCTCCAGTCATTCAGGTGCATAATTTCCATGTTTTATACAGTTTCTAAAGTTCTTTTATTTTTTTATTTCTTGTTTTATTCCATTGTGATCTGAGAAAATACTTGATATGATTTTATTTTTAAAGACTAGTTTTGTGGCCTAATTATGATAAATTCTTGAGATTGATACATATACTGAGAAGAAAAATATGTAATCTGTAGTCATTGGAGGAAATGTTCTATTAATATTTATTAGGTCCAATTGATCTTTAGTGCTAATTCTTACTCAGTGAGGCAGGTATAACTAGCTTGGCACATAGTTTAGATGTAGTTAAGCAAATTTTCTTAGGTAGGTCTAATTTAGATTACCGAGGAACAGAATGGTTAAGTGTTCTGGTGTATATCTTATTGGTATACAACCTCTGTACAACTGGTTAGGTATATCAGACCTGACCACCTTGAGTGTTTGAATGTAAAGCCACCAGTGGAGTAAATCACAGAAACAATACAGATTTACCCAAAATACAGATATGATGTTCTAAGAAAAGTCCAAATGTAGCTGGACAGTAACTTTCATTATTTAGAAGGTCTCTGTGACCCTAAAATGTTGAGAGATGGTAATCAAAACTTGTGATCAGATATCTGCAGCCCTCTGCTCTTAGCTTTTGAAATAGTTTGCTTGGGGAGAGATGGGAGAGGGAAAAAAGAAAAAGAAATAGCTTGCTTAACTATCAATGTAAAATTATATAAAACTTCTTGTCAAAGGGAAGTCTATGTCTTTCTCTTAAACCATTCTTGTTCTTTCTTGAACATTTTTTTTATTTTTAATGAATCTTGCCTCAAACTACATTTTAGACTCACTTGCAATTCCTTTCTGTGGAAGAGTCAAGAACATATGGAACAACTATACCCCATTCCACCTGGCATCATCTCTAGAGAAAAAATAGAATAAAATAATCAAGAGAGATATTTTAATTTCTTTTAAAAAATGCTTATGAATGATTTATTACATAAAATTTACAACAAAAAGCAGAGAGCACAGAGTCCTATCTACCATTAACCCATGTGCCAGCCCCCTTTCTCTCCTCATTCTTGTCATCCTCTTATTTTGAAGCAAATTCCAGATATTGTATCATTTCATCCATAAATATTCATTTCTTTATATTAATATTATTCTTTTTATTTATTTATTTTTACCATTTTTTGATTTTAAAAAAAGGGGGGACAATTCAGGGTTAGGTACATTATGTGGTCACCGTACAGGTAAAGTGTGGGTACCCTTATTCATGTTATGTGTTCCCCCTCCCCTGGCAGTGTCCCACTGCTTCCAGTCCCTTTCTTATAATATTGTGATAAATGTTCATGGTCCACTTATGAGTGAGTACATGTGATACTCAGATCTTTGTTTCTGTGATGTCACTAAGTAGTATACACTCCAATTCCACTCAGGTTGCTGCAAAGTTCACAATTTTGTTTTTCTTTATGACTGCTTAATATTCCATCATGTAAATGTACCACATTTTCTTTATCAAGTCCACTTATGATGGGCAGCATGGTTGGTTCCATGGTTTTTCTATTGTGAATAATGCTGCAATAAACATGTATATGTAGGTATCTTTTTTATAGAGTGATTTGAGTTCCTTTGGGTATATTCCTAGAAGGTGGATTGCTGGATTGTATAGAAGGTGGGTTTTAGGCTTTTAGAAATTGCCACTGTTTTCCACAGAGGTTGTACTATTTTACATTCCCATCAATAGTGTAGAAGTGTTTTCTTTTTCTCACATCTTCTCCAGCATCTGTTGTTTTATGAGTAATTGATGATAGACATCCTGACTGTTTTTAGGTGGTATTTCAGTGTGGCTTTAATTTGAATTTCTTTGATGATTAGTGAGGTTGAGCATTTTTTTATGTATCTGCTGGTTGTTCGTATGTCTTCTTCTGAGAAGTGTCTATTCATATCTTTTGTAGGGTTGTTTTTTATTTTCCCTTTTGACATGTTTGAGTTTCTTGTAGATCCTGGATGTTGAGGTTTTGTCAGATTTACAGTGGGCAAATATTTTTCTCCCATTCTGTGGGCTGTCTCTCCATCCTCTTGATGGTTTCTTTTGCTTTGCAGAAGTTTTTCATTTTGGTGAATCTCACTTATCAATCTTATCTTTATAGTATTTGATTTTGGAGAATTGACCAGGAATTGGTTGCTTATTCCAATTTCCATAATGATCTTTCCTTTGTTTTCTTCTAGGATTCTTATAGTTTGAGGTTTTGCATTTAGGTCTTTGATCTTTTTACAGTTAATTTTTATAGAGATGTTTAATTTCTTAACAAATGTTACTGCCACTTTTTTATTTTATGAAAGATTCAAATAATATTTTATCCAACTCAAAATGTCATTTCTACTCTTCCCATTAAACTTTCCAATGAATGGATGACAAATTACATTATATTGTCACTATACATTACTATATATTTTACATTTTATTAATTACTGTTAGAAAAGTTTTTGCAGTGAGTCATAATTACTCCACTGCACTCCAGTCTAGGCAGCAAATTAAGATTCTGACAAAAAAAAAAGAGACTTTTTGACACTGTATAAAATATTTTTTCTTTTACACATTAGTGCATCTTTTTCTTAATGTTTGATGTTTTTCTATAATGTATTTATTTTGACATATATTTAAATAGAAAAATTTTATTATCCATTAATAAAACTTAGACAATGAGTCAACATTTAGAAGTACAAGTTTGGGGCCATGACAAGCTAAGTACATAAGAGGCCATGACCACAATGGAAAGAAAGCAGTGGGCTGTAATCAGAGTAAGAGTGACAGATGCAACTTCTAGCAGAGTAAGTTGTCTTTGGGGTAGCATGAAGGACTGGTTTATGTATCCTTTTAACCTAGTTATTTTTTCCCAAATATAATGGAAGCAATCACTTCATCCTCATCTTCCTTAATGCAACTTGCTATTTTTACCGATAGTCATCACAGGAGCACAGGTATTTTACAAATAAAAATAGTTAATTTGATCATGTAAGTTGAAAATCCTGAAGTCTGGTTTCAAACAAAGCAAACTGTTTAAGGCAATGACATTGTAGGCTACAGTGAACGACAAGTTAAAACTGTATTTTCTTGGATGGCTACATTTTTAATATGAAAGATTGTTTCATTTTCGATTGTAGGTTGCCAAGACAAGAGTTATAGAAGTCTCTAGGATTTGAGAAAACTAAGACTGGAAAAGAGACATGAGGTCCGACACATAAAAGGTTGTCTAGAGGGCTGCCCACAGAGGTATGGTTTGGAAATTCTGTAATAGTTTATGTTGAATGATATCTTTTTTTCTGTGTTTAATTCCATAGGTTTTCATTAAATGAGTTACTCATAAAATCTTTGCATTAGTCTTACTCTGTCAAATGAATTAAGTCCTTAGAACAATCAATAGAGGACTAGAGGAAATAAAGTATTTAGTTACATAAGAAATTATGCGTTACCAAATTGTTTCATTTTATTGTGACTATTGACTCAAAAAAAAAAGCTGACATACAGCAATCATACTAATATAAGATATTAATTATACTATAAATATAATTTCTTTTTATCTACAAGCTTTTCTTCTTGAAGAAATAGTAGTCTATGATATTAAGTTATAAAAGACATTTTTTACTTTGTATAATACTGTGTTAAATTGTCTTTTGTGAATGATATGATTTCATTATTTCTCCTATTTGATTACATATATGAATATAGGTCTTTTAATGTATTTTTGAAGACTTTTTAATGAGGAGTGACAATTTAACTCCTAATGACTTTAAATTTATAAATTTAGAGTGACAATAGAATCACTGAATGAATAGCAATAATCTAGTGATACTGGCCAGAGATGATATTGGTGTGAAATAAGATGGACTTAGCATAGATGGAGACATTCAGTGGAAAAACTTAAGATATTTTCAAGAAGTAAAATTTGTAGATCATGGTTATGACTGGGAAATACATCTCAAATTTATTTTTCAAATGACTAGATTGTGGTGGCAAGTATGTGGTAGAAAATAATTGAAGAAATTCAGGTTGTGGGAAAAAATTAGTGGGTTAGTTTCCTTTAAAAAGGTTTGATCCCTTTAAATTTTCTAAAGCATGCTATGGAGAAACTAGGTTTGTAGATTTTAAAAATATGATAATATCAAGTTTCTGGCTGATATAATTTTAAGCAAATTATGTGATTTTTTTTGCAATGGACACTTTGTGAGGTCAGATTAGATTATTATGATTGTATGTGTGTGTGTAAATGCTTACATGCCTTGTGATCACCAACCCTCCTAGAGTTGGTATAAGAAATAAGTTGTTTTGTTTAGTTTTACCATCATTATGAACAATGATCTTGAATTATTCTGGTCAGTTTCATCATAAAACACTTTGATCAGCAAAGAGACTAACATATTGAGGGAAAGTGAGCACTGTAATAAAACAGAAAGACATAAAAGGTTAGACTAGTTTTCAGTGCTTGGTCTTGTGAGAGTCTTATATGTACACTGTAGAAACTGATATAGAAGACCTCTTGCAGTCCCACAGAATATTGGTTCTAATTTATATTCATATTGCCACCTGCTACTACTGTTTTTGTTGCTATGCATGATAATGATGATATACCATTTTGATGACACTCTGGGGAAAATATGTATGTTTTCTTTGTAATTACTTTTGTTATTTTTTTCTTATTAAAAATAAATCTATCAAATCCAAAGAAGTACCAATGTTTCTTATTAATTGAGAATGTGAGGAAGAAAAACTAACTGCGTGAATGTAAATTTTAGTTCGTTTTGACCCATCATTGTTAGACTTGGAAATAGGCAAAGATATTTCCGGATATCTTTTTAGTGGAGTGCTGCTACTGTGTGCCGAACTCTCTGGTGTTATGGCAGATTATGTAGCATTATACAACCTTTATTGTCTTTTAATTTCCTAGAATATTTTATAACTCTCTCTGGTCAAAATAGAAGGTATAATAATCTAATTGCAATACAAATTATCATTGTAAAAGACACTGTAATTAACTTTTATGCTGTAAAGTTCTATTGGTTTCTATCTTATAGTAAATATGGTCTCAAATATTCACATATATGTATGTATATCACAGAATAAAATATAATAATTAATTTTATAACTATATATACATCTAATAATTAGAGTTTAATTATGCTTTGTTTAGTTATGAAAGTTTGATGTTCACAAAATAGGAAGGGCTTAGAAAAAAACATTGCCAGTCCATCACCGCTGATCAATAGATTAGCTTATACCCTATAAAATAATTATTTATCTATTTTTTATTTAGAAATGATATAAAGTATTTCTCCACATGTTCTTAAGTGAACAGTGTTATAGTTTGACAACTCTTTAATTAACTTAGGATTTAACGGTTTCATCCTGCTTGTTCTTGCCATAGCTTCTACACTAATACAGTTTCTTGTATGCAATGCTTGTTAGCTTTACATTTTCCAGATAGTTTGACAAGAGGAAATTAAAAATAGAAATTTCTAAAGGTTAGTTAATTAAAAATAATAAATTCTGTTATGCAAATGTGAGCTTCCCAAAACTATTGAATTTTCCAACAACTCATACTGGGCTGGGAAATTAAAAGATACCTTTAATTTATAGTGTTAAATTTTCAATCAAACTGAAGGTTACTCAATTACAAGGACATGTAAGTTTCTACATGTATTTGATCTTTTGAAGGAAACTAGGGATCTAATTTTAGTCTTTTGAGATATCTCTTTAGAGATTTGATTCAAATATAAAATATATTTTACCCTGAATGAAATTATTCCAAAGCTTAAGCTAAGACTCAGAAGAAGATTTGGCACTCTGGGGATTTTTATTAACTCATTCACTCCATAATCTTTATACTTGTTATTTACAGAAGTGCAATTTGCCTCATTCCATTTTTCATTATATTTCTTTCTTGCACAAGAATGATAGAAAATCCTGTATCCACAATTTTCAGTTCACAATCACCAGGAATAATTAATTACAATAGTCTTAGGTGACTCTTTGTATTTAAAATAGTTCAAAGTCAATAAATTAATTTCCTCTGCTTCTTTATTTTTCCCTCTCTTTTTTTTCATATTTACTTCATCTCCTGTCTTCCAACCTGATTTTACAAGGAAGTGGAAATAATTTATGATGCAAACTATTAAAATGGCAAACATTAAAAAGAACCAACAAAGTCTATGGAAAACACTAAACACTTAGGAGCTTATGAGCGTGAAATTATTGTGGTCATGCCCCCTCGCATAATGTTATCCTCCCTCCACACACATAAGAAAACATGATTATCAACTCCCCAGTGTCACACTGACTGTTTCAGTTTCCCAAGGAACCTGTGCTTTCCTTAACCTTTCTACAAGATGACAGATGACACCTTCCCTGATTAATCAACTGTTACTCTTGCTGTCTTTAAGGTTTCATTATTCTCTAAAGTAAATATACAGCTTTCAATTAAAAAAAACACTGCAAGATCAAAATTATGAAAAGTTGAACACTATGCAAACTACTCATACATAACTTAGATAACTTTGTAAATGTAAAGACTTTTCTTGTGCCTCTGTTTTTAGAAGTCATGCTCCTTCTTTATCTTGTTTTGTTAAATTAATTTATTTTACATCATGAACTTACAGGTAGAATAAGCCTCACTTATAACCAGTTACACAATTCTTTAACTACTGCTTTGTAAATTCATTTATGCCATTAACTTTTGTCACCACGAGGCAGAATTTAGTATTTTAGAAAGCACAGAGCCAGATGAGAAACCAGAAGGTCAGATTTGCTAGCAACTTCTGAATTTAGACAAGTAAATTTGTTAAAAAATGCAAGTGAGAAAAGCTTCTGTGCCTTTCTCATCGTATCTGTTCCAGTATGGCAGTTAACCTGATGCTGACATTTTCTCCCTGCCATATTGCATCTCCATTGTGCAGGTTCCTTCTTCATTGTCTTAAAAAATGCACACACACACACACACACACACACACACACACACACACACACACACACACCATGCGTTTTCTGAATATATTTTACCCTTCCTTTTTTGGAATGGTTTTATAGCTTTTGCTTTTTTCTCTCTACTTATTTAATTTATATGTTATGTAACATTACACATCTTTTATACCGATAATTCCATCATTTACATTTATGTAACTTCAAATCTCCCCATTTCATCAAGTCATTGTTTTTTAATGTGTCCAGATATATTCAAAATAAACCTCAAGCAAATGCTGCCATAGATGCTAAACAACAGAGATTATGCTATGAATTCTCAAAATCCTTTAAATTAACACCTTGAACTTTTTCTGTAGGAGAGAAAACTTTTGCTCAGTCCAAGTATTAAAGTCTAAATTAGGATATTTATCTAGATTCTAGACTTCAGATCAGTCTATGAAACAAACTTTAGATCTTTATATCACATAAGTATGAATCACAGATTCTTTTCTTCATAGTGGGTCTCATGTGTCCTATGTATATAGTTGTCCCTTTTATATTCTAACAGAGTAACCTACACAAATAAATTAGTCTTTTTGTAAAGTTCTTCAGGTACTTTAGTTTGCACTCTTTCAGTTGGATATGAGAGGTGTACTAAAATTTCTCCATTATATACACAAATTCTGTGTCTATAAAGAGTCAGTAGATTTTTGCCTTACCTCAGACAAAAGCAGACTTTGGTTAATTAAGTTCTGGTTCTGGCATATATTCTCCTGAAGTGGACATACAAAAGAGTTATTAAAGAAGTATCTAGGGAACAACAATAGGTACTTGTAATGGTTCAATTATCTAAATTCAGCTAATGCACTCAAAAATAAATTGTATGAAGAACTTTATGACAACATATGTCCTACCATATTAATCAGCCAGGTCCCTGAGTAAGTAACAAAAATTTTACCAGAAAAATAATAGGAATAGAAGGCAACATAGACCCCAAATGCAAACAATATCTCTGGGATTAAGTATTTAACAGCAACTACTAAAGTTACCAGGATGCACTGGGTTTTTATGCCTAAACAATATTACAATTATGTTAAAATCAGTTTACTATCTTTTTCACTATGCTGTAGGTTCTTATATAATCACTCATTTTTGTATATTCAATGTTTAACATGGCAACTAGAGTATAATAGTTTGCCAATAAATGATTGTATTAAATTCATAAGAGAGTAAATAAATGATGAGCAGTCCATCTTTTAGATTAATTCATCTGGTTAGACTGTCCTAGTCTTCAGTAAAAAATTATTCTTATTTATACTTCAAGGTCCAGACAAAATGTTTCTTCCTTTCCTGAGAATCTTTGAATCAAAACTCTCCTAACTTTTCTTTACATTTATTTGTATTCTTTTCTAAATCAATTACAATCATCATGGAGTATAAGCCTTCAAAATGATTGCATTCACCATGATGTTTTCACAAACTAGGAATATTTTTTTATCCATATACTTCAGCAATACTAACAGATGTCATATGTTAATTAAATGGTTGATAAGGTGATAAAAGTTTGATGATAAGGAAACTTTTCATTTCAGTCTTTTTTGAATCTTCTAAGTGGTATGGCATCTGGTTGTATTATCTATAAACAATGGATTCATTAATTTATACAATTTGCAAATGATATTTTCCATTAATCAGCAAAAATCTCGGAAATAAGCAAAACTTTTTATTTTTTATTTTATTTTATTTTATTTTTTGAGTTGGAGTCTCGCTCTGTTGCCCAGACTGGAGTGCAGTGGCACGCTTCTGGCCACCACAGCTTCAACCTGCTGGGCTCCGGCGATCCTTCCACCTCAGCCTTCCAAGTAGCTGGAACTACAGGCGCACGCTACCACGCCCGGCAAGTTTTTTGATTTATTGTAGAGATGAGGTCTCGCCAAGTTGCCCAGGCGGGTCTCGAACCCGCGGACTCAGGCAATCCACTCACCTCGGCCTCCCAAAGTGCTGGGATTACAGGCTGAGCCATAGAGCCCGGCCAGCAAAACTTTTTAAATGAAAAGGTTGATATCAGATATATCAATATTTTCTTTATGCTTTGTGTTTTGCTTATACAGATGTCTATAAAGTATTACACTATGCTATCTCTTAAAATATTTGGTGTTTTATTTTTAATAGATCATTTTTAAAGATGCTTTAGCTTCATAGCTATTGAGCAGAAAGAATGGAAATTCTCATATAACTTCTTCCCCCCAAATGCACATCATCTTTTATTATCAACATCCCATGGCACCAGCGTGGTACATTTGTTAAAATCTCTGAACCTACATTGCATATCATTATTATCCAAAATTCATAGTTTACATTCGAGTTTACAGTTGTTGTTGTACATTCTGTGGGTTTGGACAAATTTATAGTGTGATGATTTTACCCTTTCAGTAACACACAGAGTAGTTTCACTGCCTTAATATTCTGTGCTCCACCTGTTCAACATTCCCCATCCCTAGACCCTGGTGTTCATCATCTCTTTACTGTCTTTTCCAGAATGGCATACAGTTGGAATCATACAGGATGTAGTCTTTTCAGATTGGCTTCTTTCACTTAATAATATGCATTTAAGTTTCCTCTATGTTTTTTCATGGCAGGATAGCTCTTTTTTGTGTATGCTGAATAAATAAATAAATATTACATTGTCTGAATGCATCATGGTTTATTTATCCATTCACCTATTAAAGAACATTTTGGTTGCTTCTAAGTTTCAGGAACTAAGCTTTAAAAGGCTATTTGACTTTCTCAGAGTATCAGAACTGGTTTGTGATGGAGTTAGATCTTGGACAAAGACACTTACTCTGACTCCCTGGCTTATAACTTTTCTCTTCTATTCTTCCTAAAGAAACTTTCATGACAGTCATTCAGTCATTCATTTTCTCAGAGTAAGGATAGCACTGATATCAAAATGTAGTGCAAAATTAATGGTGTAGTATTTTACACTTTCCTGTATAATATTCACCATAAATACTGTGACCCAAAGAAAGATATACAGTGTTTCCGATGGGGTTAGGAAAAGACAATTTTTAGTAGATAGCTTTGCTATATGAGATAATCCATTTAATTGAGAAGGCAAAACATACAAAAAACAGGATGGCTCTGCTGACAAATAGAGAATTTTGCATTTTATATGTAAATTATCTTTATGCAAGCACATTTCCCTGATGTAGAAAGTAAAATTTTTGTAACTGTTTCTTCTATAACTTACCATATTTAATTTGTCTGATGTCATGCTTTCAATTTGCAGAACTGTAAACAGATTTCTTCAGCAGATGCTTTTATATATTTTGATAGTTGCCGAAATGCATTTTTGTAGCTCAGATATTATTATTTGATTTAAAAATTGCCCTAAATGTTCAATATGTAAAAGTCTGTAAAACTCTGTAATTTTTAAAGACCAAATATGTGTACCATCTGCTGGCACTTGTCTCTTATTATGTTTTAAATTTATTACTTATCTTAATTCTCTTAGCATACATTTTAGCCTGTGTTTAATAATTTTTTAAGTTTATTTTTCTGTAAGATTTTGTGTATATGTATATGCATATATATACATACACACATCTAATCGTATACATGGAGACTAAATGAACTACCAAGAATTAGAATCCATTTACTTCTAAAAGTGGTGTGGATTTCTAATATGCTTAAGTATTGATAATCTACAATTATGTATAAAATTGGTAATATATTTATGCTGTCAACATATTGGTAATATATTTATGCTATATTAATAGCCTATATTAATAACTAAAATGATACCTCAATTCAAAATAATGTTTACTTTCTGATAGTTTAAGGACTCATGAGGGCAAAAATAAAAAGATAATATTTTACTTTACATACATAGCTGATAGCAAATAAATATTTTTAAATCATTACCCAAAATAATTACAAATATGAACTAATTTACTTTGGTATGGAATTCTTTGAAATAAATAGAAGAAAAATGTGAGTTCAAGAAAAAAAGCATCAGTGTAAGATTTTTAACTGTTAAAGAATCCTTTTTAAATGTTCTTTAAAACTAATTTTGGTGGCGTTTTGATATGCAATAGTACATTTGTAATGTAAATTAATATTTGAATATTTTATTTTATAGTGTCATTATTTACAATATGCAAAAAATATAAAATATTTAACTTTATAAACCTAGAGAAATTCATCTTGATATTACTGTAAAAATGTGCAAAGAAGGTACATTGCTTTAAACGTTTTTAAGGTGATATGTGATCTTAAAATTTTTCTTTTTTTTTTTTTGAGACGGAGTCTCACTCTGTCACCCAGACCGAAGTGCAGTGGCCACTCCCAGCCACCTCAACCTGCTGGGCTCCGGCGATCCTTCCACCTCAGCCTTCCAAGGAGCCGGAACTACAGGCGCGTGCTACCATGCCTGGCTAATTTTTTTGATTAATTGTAGAAATGGGTTCTCGCCAAGTTGCCCAGGCGGGTCTCAAACCCGTGGGCTCAGGCAATTCACTCAACTCAGTCTCCCAAGGTGCGGGATTACAGGCTGAGCCACTGAGCCTGGCTGTCTTAAAATCTTTTTTTTTTTTTTTTTTTTAGGGTTGGCATTGTTTTTACTTTGCATATAAAGAAACAGTCTCAAGGAAGTTAAGTACCTTATTCAAGGTTACTCTACTTAATCAGTGTTTAAGTCATATCTTAAAATCTTAAGACGACTAATCTAACCCTATGAATCATTATTAGAAGTATTCTGTTTTCAATGAATCTATTCCAGGTTTTCATTTAAAAATTATTGTTTAAAATTTCAGCAATTCTTTTACATGTCTTAATTTTAACTCCATAAACAGTCTTAGTAAGTTTATCATCAATAAGTACTGTTTTATTTGTCGTTTCTATTCATTGTGAAAACCACCTGTTCCAGCCATCTAACTAGCTCTCTTTCTGTTTCTTGAGGCTTCTCAAGTTAGTTGTAAATTTCTTTACCTGCCCATAATTTTGCATTCCAGTGCTTTTCAAGTAATTTGGAACTCTCACACAATGAAAAATAGGGTAAAGATGACAAAACACAAGTTTCAGCTACTGGGAGCTGACTGTGAACAAGAAGCAAAACCCTGATTTCTGTGTAGAAACATTAGCAAACTCTATCCCATGCAAATTTTCCTTCACTCTCAGTAACCTGCTCATCTTCCTGCCTTCAACTATGCAAGTGTTGAATTCTCACTTAACTGTGTAGACACGGAAGGAAACACATCATCCAAGTTCAGTTTGATTTCATTTTCACTGGTATCAACAAAATTTTGCAGAATCATAGATCTCAGATTTCACCACACCTCATTAAGCAAACTCTCAGGGCGCTGTTGAGTTCCAAAAAAAAAAAAAAAAAAATCAAACTCTGCTCCAGGCATCATCAAATGGAAGCAAACCTATGCTCTTGTAGAGCCTGGAATCCTTTGAAGAAAATGTTTTTTATACAGGAAACCCTCTGCATTGTGGGCTCCACATTTGTGAATTCAACCAACCTAGATTGAAAACAATTGTAAGAAAAAATAATAATAATTGCCTCTGTACTGAGCGTGTACAGTTTATTTTCTCCTTTTTATTATTTCCCAACTGATACAGTATAACAGGTATCTATATAACACTTGCATTGTATTATGTGAGCAATCTACAGATGATTTAAAGTATATGAGAAGATGCCTATAGATTAAGTGCAGGAAGTTGAGGATCCATGGGTTTTAGTATCCAAGGGAGGTCCTGGAACCTAAGAATGTGAAGACATGACTGCCTTCAATCAAGGGTAAAATCCTTGGGGAACTTACGGTGATTGACAAACTAAAAATGCCACCCAACTGTATTACTTTAAATACTAAGTTAGTGGCAAGAAAAATATCATGGATATATGCTAAAGATCGAACTTATGCTATTTTAAACATACCCAAACATAAAAAATATAACATTTTCCCCAATTCCTTTTAGAAATGAAATGAAAATGTATTAGCCAAATTTTAAAGATTATGTAAATGTTAAAACTGTGAACAAATTTAACTATGGATTCAGATAGAAAAATTTTCATTAAAATATTACAAAATCAATTTTAGTAAAGTACTTAAAAACCAGAACACGGATGTAACACAAAAATATCTGATTGTCTAATAGGAATGACATAAATCAGTGATTTTTCATGGAAGCAAGCTTTACTGATAGTAGATTACTAATAAAGAAAATGCAGTGAGAAACTTTGGACATACTGCTGGCTCCACACTTTGTTTCTTCTCATATTATACACAGTCTATCTGACCCAAATAAAGGAGATTTGAAAATGAGGTTAATAGGTCATAACACAGCTCCAGCTTCTTTAAGTATTTTCATTTCTTAAACTGCAGATATATGTCCCATGAATTCACATATTGTAAGTTTGTTTATCATAGACAACCCTAAAACAGGAAGATTCATGCTCAAATTGTTCTATAGATAAGGGATCTGCTAGCAAACTGCTGGTCTGTTTTTCAGAGATTCAGTTATCATTTTGTAAGACTAGCAAATTGAGACGTGCCTTCTTTCTTTTCCCAAATAAAGAGATCTCAGCCCAGCTATTTTTATGTCTTCCTTTCCAATTCAAACTTTAAGGTTCTTGTCTTGTTGATTATATTTTCTTTCAACACTTAACTTCGATCATTTTTTTCTACAATAAATTACACTGAAGAATTAGCCAATTAATACCTCGAGAACTACCAGGATTTGAAATATCTAATGGAAGAAGAGAAATTCTCTACACAAAGTATTTCACCATGAACATATCTTTTCTCAAATAAGCATTCTTTTTCCAGATCAATTAATCCTTTTTCTTCACCATCCATAGTTATTTGCACTATTTTATTAGTCTTGATAATGATAATGTGACCTTTTCTAATGCTGAATTCACTTTCACTCCTGAGCTAATTGGTTTTGGGCACTTCAACTCAGCATCTTCCAGTTTTTCTCATACTGGACACTTACTTCTTACAATAAATGAGTTTGCAGATAATTTGTTGTATCATATAGCTGTGAAAGTGATTTAAAGATAATGTTTGTATATATATAAATTTGAATTATATTAAAATTCCCACAGAAATTACATTTCCTCATGCTCTACATATTCCTTGTGATTAGAGTGGGAAACTTATGCAGTAAACTCTGGTTTCCATCAAGCTTTGTAAATGTGATAAGTGATTGGGCTCTGTTTTTGATATTTAACTACTGGATGCTTTGAAGCCCTATCTTTCACACTTTCTATTTTGTCTCATATCTGAGAAAACTGACAAGAAAGCATCAATGCTCCCTTGCCTACACTCTGTCATCAAGAGGCACTAAACTCTAGGATACCATATAAGCACTGATTCAAAGACCTTTATCTGACACTGTACTTCAGTAGAAAGAATGCGTATGCCCAAGAACCAAGGGGAAGAAGCCGAGTTGTCCCTTTTATCATTATTTCTAGTGGTCCAGGGAGGAATTTTTCTTACCATTCCTATAAATATGTGCTCTTCAAAATCAGACTCTATTCCTTAAATGGACATATTCTCTTCCATGGAAAGAGCAAGTTCTAATTGAACTATAGGTTAATATCTGACACATTGGGCTCCTTTTTTTAGGGATCAGTAGGCAAAATGTAGAGCCACCATCTTGTCAAGAGTCATTGCCTCTGATTGGTGGGAGGCTTCTCTCACACAATGGAAGTAGTAGGAATACATACAAAACTAAGATAACCCTCTTGAGTGTCTCTGGGCAACTGTGAATGGTAAGTGCAGACTAGCCTAAAAAGATCTTAGTTATTAGACGGCCTCTTTGCTCAGCAATGGGATTTTCCATCATTCATTCACTTTCTTACTGACTACTTAGTAAGTCACTCAAAGCTGCGGAGGTTATAGCTGAGGGAAAACAGAATTTGTATCGAATAGTGAACGAGAAAAAGGATGAGTCCCACTGCAAGCCTGAGACTACCTGCAGCAAGGTGAGCTATTTTTTCATCTCACCTTTCTCTTCAAAGTTCCATCTAAGGAGGAGAAGTTGCTCCCACATGGGTAAAGAAAAGTGAATATGTGAAGTGAAAGGAGTAAATTGTGGCCGATGTGGTAAGAGGCCACTGAGATTATCCTTTGAGAAAGCGTATTCTGCTTGTCTGAGAGTCTCCTGCTTTTGTTCCTTCGTGGGCCACGTCAGCTTTCAACTCAAGGTCATGCTTTTCTCAGGGCAGTTCCTGTCACTGACAGGCATGACCATTATCACTTGAGACAGGACTATGTCAGAGTATTTCTGCTTCAGAGTCACACTGGAATGGCAGGAGCGTTGTCATATCTGCATTATGATCTGATGGTTCCCCAGTCAGCTCAGCAAACTTCTGTTTTACTTTCACTTTTATGTGGTATTCTTCAATAAAACTTTTGTACATTTAATTCCACTTCAGAGTCTGATTCACAGATAATCCAAACTGCGATACCCACTAAGCAGGGAACTGTGTATTCTTTTCATGTTTTTGTTTTTGATGTGTATCCACATGGTCCACTTTAATTCTTCCTCTAAATTCCCATGGAGGTTTTTATAATTGATTGCTTTGTACAGAAGTGTCTTTATTGTCCAGATAGCTAGTGTCTATTTCCTTGATTATAGAGAAAAGACTCTCTTTATAGCCCCTCAAATCTGTCAATTTCCAAATGCTGCCCCTGTCTCTTCTTCTAGTGCTCAATTTACAGTTTTTAATTTCCTATTGAGTAGTCTTGCTCTTACCTTCTCCAATCAAGACTTTAAAGTCTGCAAGTTACACCGTAGTTGATTTCCAAATAATAACACGGTCCACAACTCCTATCAGTGATCCAGACAACCTGCTGTTCCCTCTATGGTAGGAAACTCCAGTGCTTAGGTGGCCATGATGCGAGGCATTGGCCCTATGTGCAGGGAAGCAATGTGCTTATACATGTGGTGGACTCCACTTAACATTTGACTTAGCATGGTCTTGAATATACTTTTCCAATTTATGAGTGAGTTATCTTGTGCGTGATATTATCTGTTTCTTATCTGAGTGTCTTCTTTGCATCATCAAAGATATAATATTTATGACCTCAGAACCATCTGTTGTTCTATGGCTATTGGGAAAGTTTAAACCAACTCCCAATAACAAAGTTGTTTTCCAAATGGGTTCTAAGGGACAGCTGCCTCAGGTGCTTTTATGTCTAAAATTCAAGAAGCCTTCATGAGTCATAAAATGTGCTTTCTGACAAAAAAAATCAAGTTTGCATCTCTTTTTTTCAGATACTTCTAATATCATCTGAGTAGTAGATCATGATATCCTGGGAGAATGACCTGCACCTCTGTAAATCTTGTTTCTGCTCAGGGCCTCACTCAAATTCAGATTTTGCCCCAGGCTGAACTCAGTGATTCACGCCTGTAATTCCAGTATTTTGGGGTTGCTTGAATTCAGGAGTTTGAGATCAGTCTCGGTAACACAGCAAAATCATATCTATACAAAAAATAAAAAAAATAAAAAGGCCAGGTATAGTGGCCAGTGACTATAGTCCCAGCTACTCAGGAGGCGGAGGCCAGGAGGTCAAGGCTCTGGTAAACTGTCATTGTGCCTCTGTGTGGGTGACAGAGTAAGACTCAGAATAAAAAAATAAGTACATAAAAATAAAAGAAGATTTTGCCCTGACTTTAAAATTTAACATTTAGTTTTAATAGAATAATACAGTGTGTTATGTACATTAAAACGTCAAGAATTAATCTAAATTTTTATTTGACGAACAACCACAATTCCATTCTCTCCTCTAAGTAATCACAATACTCAGTATATTTATTTGCACTCTGGTATGAAGTGCCAATGGCATTGAGACAGATTAGTGGGGAGAATTCTAACTAATGAAATTTTGAAAAATAGGATGTGGATTGAATAACAGCAATTTTACTTTAAAGCATAAACCATTCTGGCAATACTTTATTGAAAGATTCTGTGTTTAATAAAACTTTAACATTTAAATATCACTGAAAGAATTGGCAGTCTGGTGGACTATGCCCTTAATCTCATAGTGTGGCTCATTCGAAGTAATGGCCCAAGGCAAATTCAGTTTTACATGCGTATCTAGCACTGTCCTAAATTATTCACAGAAATTGTATAATGGAGTAAAATGCTAATTCCTGAGGTACCATATAGAAGTTGATGCCAGTATGCAAATTCTCCTAAATAGCAGCATCATGTATATCAAATAAAATGTATTTTAGAAGGCTGCAGGGTCCTCTTATATAAATAGAACTGTTAAGCTAATAAAACATTGGCACAATAAAATAATCTATTTAACAGGTTTCTGGTGTGTTTTGCTAAATTGCCTTGACAAATTTTCAATCGCAGGGCTTGGAGTTTTCTAAAACTTAATGATTTGAATCATCATCAGGGATATTTAAATTTTAATGTTCTTATTAAATACAGACTCTCTAAATGTGACTTTTTGTAGATTTTTTTTTCTTTTTTTTGCTTTGAGGTAAAACTGGAATACAGAGTCTGACTATTCAAATTGCTTTTGAAGACTGAGTATTGGTCGTTTATATGGCATCCTCATTAACTTGCAGGTTGGGTGTTTCAGTAAGAAATTTACTTTTAATTAAACAGAAAGTTTTGATCTCACAGACTTCAACCTGTTAGCTTAATTTGTTATGATCCAGTTACAAATTAGGAACAGTTATGTATTTTCTACATTATATTGCTTGTTTTTCCCCTATTTTCTTTTTTTTCCTATTATAATGATGAAGGGTAGAATTCAGGGTTGGTATACAATTGTTGATTATGAACATACCCTTGTTGATGAGATATTTCCCTCCCTTCCCTAGCAGTTTCCCTCAACAGCAAATCCTACCCCTCAACAGCAAATCTCACTACTGCCAATCCCTTTCTTATAGTATTATAATTGCTCAAGGTACACTTATGAGTGAAAACATATGGTACTCTGTTCTTTGTTTCTGTGAGAGATCACTGAGTATGATCGACTCTAAATCCAACCAAGTTGCTGCAAAGTCCCTATATTTGTCTTCTTTAAGGCTGTATAATATTCCATTGTGTATATGTATCACTTTTTTTTTATCCAGTCCAGCTTCGATGGACAATGTGGCTGGTTCCACATTTTTGTTATTGTGAATAGATCTGCAACAAACATGTGTGTGCAGGTATCATTTTTGCAGAAAGATTTGAATTTCTCTGGATATATT
Source organism: Cephalopachus bancanus (assembly GCA_027257055.1). Lineage (NCBI taxonomy): Eukaryota > Metazoa > Chordata > Mammalia > Primates > Tarsiidae > Cephalopachus > Cephalopachus bancanus. Next base: position 1,920,278 of record JAPVLO010000274.1, read on the forward strand.
CCCAGTGGGAAATTTCTGGGTAATATGGATGGTCAATTTATAGTTCTTTCAGAATCACCACACTGTCTTCCAGAGAAGTTGCACTAGTTTGTATTCCCACCAGCAGTATAGAAGTGTTCCTTTTTCTCCAAATCCTCGCCAGCATCTGATGTTGTTTGCTTTATTAATGATGGTCATTATTACTGGGGTTAGGTGGTAGCTCAGTGTGGTTTGGATTTGCATTTCTCTGATGATAAATGAGGCTGAGCACTTTTTCATGTGTCTATTGGCTGCCCGTATATCTTCTTTTGAAAAGTGACTATTCATGTATTTTGCCCACTTTTTAATGGGGCTGTTTGTTTTTCCTTTCGGCATGTTTCAGTTCCTTGTAGATCCTAGATGATAGGCCTTTGTCAGATATACAGTTGGCAAATATTATTTTCCCATTCTGTGGGCTGTACCCCTGATCGCTTGATGGTTTCTTTTGCTTTGCAGGAGCTCATTAGTTTGATGAGGTCCCACTTGTCTATCTTATTTCTTAAGGTGTGGGCATATAGGATTCTGAATAGGAATTGTTGTCAGTTCCAATTTCCATAAGGGTGTGTCCTGTGTTTTCTAAGATTCTTATAGCTTGAGGTTTTATATTTAGATCATTGATCCATTTAGAGTTAATTTTTGTGTATGGTGTTAGGCAGGGGTCCTGATTCAATCTACCGCATGTGATCAGCCAGTTTTCACAGCACTATTTACTGAATTACACCGCAGTGGTTGCTGTTGGAGGTTTTGTTAAAGATGAGTTGGTTGAGAAAATGAGACTTTGCTTCCAGAATCTCTATCCTGTTCCATTGGTCTATGTGCCTGTTCTTATACCAACACCAGGCTGTTTTGATTATAGTAAAGTTTGAAGTCTGGATGTGTGATACCTCCTGCTTTGTTTCTTTTGTTAAGGATTGTTTTGGCTATTCATAGTCATTTATGTTTCCATATGAATTTCTATATTGTCATTTCCAGGTCTGAGAAGAATGATGTTGGTAACTTAATGGGTATTGCGTTGAATCTGTAGATTGCCTTTGATAGGCTGGACATTTTAACAATGTTGTTTCTTCCTATCCATAAGCATGAGATGTTATTTAATTTGGTTGTGTCTTCTTGAATTTCTTTGAGCAGTGTTTTGCAGTTCTCATTGAAAAGGTCATTCACTTCTCTGGTTAGGAAGATGCCAAGGTATTTTATTTTATTTTATGTTTTTTGGTGGCTATCGTGAATGAGATTGTGCTTTAAATTTGTGTCTCTGCTTGCTTATTGTTGGTGTATAGGAATGCAACTCTTTTGCACATTTATTTTGTATCCTGTGACTTTGTCAAAGTCCTGTATCAGTGCAAGCAGGTTTTTAACAGATTCTCTTGAATTTTCAAGGTATAGAATCATATCATCAGCAAAGAGGGATAACTTGACTTCCTCTTTTCCTATTTGGATACCCCTGATTTTCTTCGCTTGTCTAATTGCCTGAGCTAGGACTTCCAACACAATGTTGAACAATAGAGGTGAGAGTGGGCTGCCTTGTCTTGTTCTAGTTTTCAGAGGAAATGTTTCCAATTTCTGTCCATTTAGCAATATGTTAGCTATTGGTTTATCATAAATGGCATTTACTATTTTGTTGTATATTCCTTCTATGCCTTGGTGTTTGAGGGTTTTTAATCAACAAGGGATGCTGAATTTTATCAAAAGCATTTTTTGCATCTAATGATATAATTATGTGGTTCTTGTTTTTACATCTGTTAATTATTTGATTACATTTATGGTCTTGCAAATGCTGAACCAGCCTTGCATCCTGGGAATGAAGCCTACTTGGTCATGGTAGATGATTTTTGAGATGTGTTTTTGACGCTGACTTGCTAGAATCTTGTTGAGAATTTGTGCATGTATGTTCATAAGGGATATTGGCCTGTAGTTCTCCTTTTTTGTCAGATCTTTACCCAGTTTGGGTATCAGTGTGATGTTAGCTTTGTAAAATGAATTGGGGAGAATTCCGTCTTTCTCAATGGGATTGGTATCACCTCCTCCTCCATGTATGTTAGGTAGAATTCTGCTGGAATACCATCCATTCCAGGACTTTTTTTTGTAGGTAGTTTTCGTATGACAGAGTCAATTCCTTGGGTTGTTATTGGTCTATTTAGTATCTCAATGCTTTATTGTTTCAACCTGGGGAGGTTGTGTGATGTCGAAAGTCCTCCCCTTCATTTATGTTATCAAGTTTGTTTCCACGTAGGTATACATAGTTGTTAGGGTTCGGACAGACAGGGTGAGGGTAGAGAGGCAGAGAGGCGCACAGCACTGCCAGGGCTGGCAAGCTGGAGGTGCGTGCTGGGAACCCAGAGATACGAATAAATTGCAAAGAATTGCGACACACAAAAAGGTTAAGAAAGAAAAGTTTATTTAAAAGTAAGCTAGAGGGAGAAAAAAGAGAAAGAAAATCTACCTCCCCAAGGTGGAGGAGGGGACCAAAGCCAGGAAACATGACAACAGCTATAGTTCAAAGAGCACATAGCCACACCAGAGTCTAGCAAGGCAATGGCTGCTGGTTGCTTGTGGTTGAGTCCTTTTAACCATTCCCCTTGATAGGGGAAGATCTTTAGGGTGATTGGGTGGTGGTCTGTTTCTACATCATCACAAAGGGGCAGGCAAGTGCAGGTACTGATGATGTCAGGTGATGGACAGCAGACAGATGGGTGGGTTAGTCACATGATTGCTGCCACGGTGGGGCTTATCGGTGTCACATAGTTCACAGAGGGCTGATTAGGTTAACCCTGGGGATGGGGGGAGATTCCTGCAAGAGTATGGTTAGACATTTGCAATTCACAAACTCAGACATTTGCAACTCACAAATTCCTTGACAAAAGGTAGGGTGGTCTTATTATTACTTTTATGACTTTGGTCTGCCAAAGGGTGATCTTTGACAAGGGACCTACATTTTACTAGAGATTATTATGCTAAGCAATGAATGGTTTTAAGCTGTCCTGGTTTTGCATCTGAAGGAGATTTGCCAAGGGGGATGGGATAGGCTGCTGCTTGTTCTGTAGTAGAATGTCTGAATTTTTCCTAATGGTTACGCTGAGGCAAAAAAGACAAAAGAATAAGCTAAGTTTTTTCTAGGTTTGTATAGGTACGTTTCAATAGTAATCTCTGATAATCTTTTGTGTTTCTTTGGGGTCAGTTTTGGTTTGATCTTTTGTATTTCTGATTGTGTTTATTATTCTCTCTTTTCCTTGGTCATTCTGACTAGAGGTCCATTGATCTTGTTAATTTTTTCAAAGAACCAGTTTTTTGCTTTGCTGATGTTTTCTATGATATTTTTGTCTTCTGTGTCCCATATTTGGCCTCTTATTTTGGTGATTTGAATTCTTCTGCTAAAGTTAGGGTTTTGGTGGTTTTCTCTTTCCAGCTCCCTTAGGGATTTGTAAGGCTCTCCTCTTGTGATCCTTCTGTTTTCTTGATGTATGCTCGTAGAGATATCAATTCTCCTCTTAAAATGGAATTCATGGCATCCCAGTGGTTTTGGTAAGGTGTTTCTTCATTTTCATTTTTTCCCCAAAATATTTTAATTTCTGCTTTGATTTCAGTGTTGATCCAATTATTGTTCAGCATCATGCTGTTTAGTGTCCACATCTTTGAGGGCTTTGGGAAAATACTATTGGTGTTGATATTTATTTTTATTCCACTGTACTCTGAGAAAGTGCATGGTAAGATTTCAATCTTATGGAATTTGTTTATGCTTGACTTATGGCCAAGGATGTGATCGATCTTGGAGTACGTTCCATGTGGTGATGAGTAGAATGTATATTCTGTGATTGTTGGGTGGAAAAATCTGTAGGTATCTATTAAGTCCATTTGGTCAAGTATCAGTTTTAGGTTCTGGATCTCCTTGTTGATTTTTTTGCCCTGATGATCTATCTAAGGCTGTTAGTGAGTTATTTAAGTCCCCTGCTATCATAGTGTCAGAGTCAATATCTTTTTTTAGTTTACTCAGTAGTTGCATTATAAATGCTAGTAGTTAGCCAGGCTCTGTGGCTCAGCCTGTAATCTCATGCTTTGGGAGGGTGAGGTGAGTGGATTGCTTGAGCCCGTGGGTTCGAGACCTGCCTGGGCAACTTGATGAGATCTCATCTCTACAATAAATCAAAAATTAGCCAGGCATGCTAGCGTGCACTTGTAGTTTCAGCTACTTGGAAGGCTGAGGCGGAAGGATCACTGGAGCCCAGCAGGTCGAGGCTGCAGTGGCTGGGAGCGGCCACTGCACTCCAGTCTGGGTAAAAGAGTGAGACTCTAACTCAAAATAAATAAATAAATAAATAAATAAATAAATAAATAAAAAATGCTGGTGATTCTGTATTGGGTACATATATGTTCAAGATGAATATTTCCTGTTGATGGGTTGAACAATTTATCATTACATAGTTTCCTTTTCCATCTTTTAAAATTTTTGATAGCTTCAAGGTTGTTTGATATTAATATTGTAACTCCTGCCTTCTTTTGTGATTCATTTGCCTGGAAATTCATTTTCCATCCTTTAACTTTGAGTCTGTGTGCGTCCCTTGTAGTGAGATGAGTCTCCTGGATTCAGCAAATAATTGGGTCATGGTTAATTATCTAGTTTGCCATTCTGTGTCTTTTCAGTGATGAATTTCATCCATTCACATTCAGGCTGATTATTGAAATGTGATTGTTTATCACTGTCATGAGGTTTCTATAACATATTTTTCTTTTTTGTTTTTTTTTTTCTTTTGGCTTTGGGATTGATGTATGTGTGTGTTTTCAAGTTTCTTGTTGTGCTATATTCTCTGTTGATTCTGTGCTCTGTTGTTCTCTTGGGAAGTGTATAGTAATTCTTTTTTTTCTTTCTTTCTTCTGTGCTTAAAACCTTTTTAAGTATCTCCTGTAGAACTTGTCTGGAAGCTGTATGATCTCTTAGGGATTGGATGTCTGGGAATGAGTTTAATTCTCCATCACTGATGAAGCTGAACTTGACTGGATAGAAAATTCTTCATTGAAATTGTTTATCTTTGAGGACTTTGAATATAGGACTCCAGTTCCTTCTTGCTTGACGTGTTTCTGCTGATAGGTCTGCTACTATTCTGATTTGTTTCCCCATTAGGTATTCTGACCTTTCTCTCTTGCTGCCTTTAGGATTTGTGTGTGTGTGTGTGTGTGTGTGTGTGTGTGTGTATACATGTGTCTTCTTTGTGTGGGCATATTACTATGTGTCTTTGGGTTGTTCTTCTCATTTGATGTCTTGTGGGGGTTCTCTGTATCTCTTGTGCTTGGTCCCATCTCTGGTGAGATAGGGAAAGTTTTTTTAGATTACCTCCTGGAATACGTGCTCCAAGTTGTTTTCCATTTCCCTTTCTTCTTCTGGGACACCAATCAGGAGTAGGTTAATTCCATGTTCTGGTCTTCAAGTTCTGAGATTCTTTCTTCAGCTAGATTAATTCTGCTTTCCGTGCTTGTCATTTTGTTATTTATTTCTTGGATGAATTTTTTTATTGACAAAATCTCTGTCACAAGTTCTTTCAGTGTTGCCTCTTATCTTTCTTAAGTCTTATTCACTCGTTCCATTCATTCCCTGATCCTTGTCATAATCTGGGGTCATTCATTGGTGACTTTCATTGTTTGGCTTCCAAGGTCTGATTTTTCAGGAGTTCTGTCTTTGGTACACTTGAAGTTGCCTGAAGTCTTCCTTTTGTTTTTCCTCATTTGTGACAGATCTGTTATTTTTCTCTTTAGTTCTGTTATTTAGTGTCAGGAGGAGAAGTTTTCCCTTCTGATGTTTGTTCAGTCCTCTATTCTTCCCTGATCCAGGTTCTGGATTTGTTCTATTCTGAGGTAGGACAGTGGATGGAAAGCTTTGCCCTTTCTTATAGTTTTTGAATTTTGAATAAAGTAGGGAATGGGGCACTAGGATTCAGAAACTAATTGCAAATTGCAATGTTCACTTATTGTGGTATGTATTCCCTGAGATCCACTCCCCACCACTACTTTATATGATGATGCAAAGCAGAAACCAATGCAAAAAACAATTGAACACAAAGGTACACACACACCTCAAAGCAAACTGGAATAACAACAAGGTGAAACAAAACAAACAGCAACAACCAAAAAAAAAAAAAAAACAAGAAAACTAAACACACACACACACACACACACACACACACACACACACACACACACACACATATGCCAGAAAAAAAGTGAATAGAGAAGAAAAACAGAAAGACTAAAGGGGAAAAAAAGGAATTCAGGTTGAACCCTCACATATATTTTGACACACACCTTAAATGATAAAAAATGAAAATTAAAAAAAAAAACCAAGAAGAACAAAAGAGCAAAAACAAACCAACAACAACAACAAAATTGAAAGATGAATACTCAGTCATTCACATACACACATAACCAGAAAATGATGAATAAAATAAGAAACAGAAAAAGAAAAGAAAAAAAAGTTGGGGGGAAGTGTAGATCAAACCCTCACATACACATTCATGCACAAAAGAAAAATATTTTAAAAATAGATGAACTAACAAATAAATAGTCAAAAAAATTGTTCCTCTAATCAGGTCTCTCCTGTAGAGCCACCTCTTTCTCTCTCTCCTTAGTGCCCAAAGCAGGGAAAGAGGAAAGGCAGTGGAGGTGGGTGGGACTGCAGTCCTCCCCTCCCACTCCTGTATGGTTAGGGAATTCTCCTCTGGTGAGGAGGTACGAGATTGTCTCTTCCCCAAGTATGCACTCACGGGGGATGCCCCAATCAGGCCTATCCTGAAATGAAGTTTCCCTGTCAGGACTAATGTCCAGGTTCTGCCAGGGTTTGTCCCTCTCAGTTGTAGCTCAGCTGTGTGGGTCTGACATTCAGAGGATTGCTGGGGAGGAGGGGTTTTGGTTAGTCCTGGACTCGCCACTGATCTCTTTGGAGTTCATCTTCATTCTTTTCTGGCCACACCCTTTGTCCCGTGGCTAGGTCAGGATAGGGGATGGGGCACCTGGAACTCAGCACTCGTCAGGTCCCTCTGAAGTTTGTGCTTTCAGGATATTCCCTTAGGGTCATGATCAATCCTTGAGTAGTTGATCTGCTCATCACAGAGATCAGGTCTGTTGCTCCATGGTGAGCAAGTTGGAGCAATTTCATGCCCTGCCTTCAAGATTGTGGTGGGGTGCCTTTACTATCCTTTTCTGTGAGACTTTGTCTCTGGACTCTCTCCACAGCCCCTGCTGCCAGTGCTCTGCCAGGTGCTGAAGTGGTGAGGCAAAGTCAGGTGCCAGCAATGTCTCTCCTGCTGCAATGGTGAGGGAGAGCCTGGGCTATAGTTTCTCCCTGCCACTTTTTCAAAGGAAAACTTTTGTCCATTAAAAAAAAATAATAATGGCACTCAGCTTCTGTGACCTGGGAAGATCCAGGGATGAAGCAGAGAGGCTGCAGCACCAGCTATGGCACCAGAGGCCTGGCCACTTGCTCATGAGCCCCCACTTAGACAGTATCTCCTATCACTTTCTTCCCAGGGAGGATTTGTTGATTAAAAAAAGAAAAGAAAAGAAAAAGAAAATGGCACTCCATCTCTGTGTCCTGGGAGTCACTAGGGTCCAAGCCCAGCAACTGTGGCATCAGTCGCTGCACCAGGAGAGCCCTGACCACTAGCTCCCTAGCCCTCACTCACATGAGCCACTCACATGCCCACTCGTTCACCAACACATACACAAAATTTTCCACGAACTCACTCACTCACAAAGGGATTCACATAGTGTGACTGGCTCAGCCCCCATCTTCCTGACCTCTGCATGCTTTTGTTTTTGTTTTTTTAATAATGTTAATTGTTAAGAAATGCATTTTGGAAATCAAAGGTCTTTGTATGATTTCTGTCAAGAGTCCTAAATAAAAGAGAAAAGCAATTTTGTACATTCTGCTTTAGAGTTCTCTATCAAAAACCACTAAGCTTTAAAATAGTATTTTTAGCAAAAAGTAACACTAGGATTTCCCTAAAACCGTAACATGCAAGCAGATATTTACTTGTTATTGTTGGAAAACAATTTCAAATACCCTACTGAATTCATGACAAAGTTCTGAATTAAGTCATAACCAAATATATATATTATTTTTTATCTGTGAACAGAAAACGTGCCAATGCCTTATCATTTCTTTCAAGGTGCTTGCAAAGGAAGAAAAAAATATTGAGCACAAAAAATCCTGTGGTCCATTTGATTCACTTCGTGCTGACAGCTTGCACTGAGATATTTGCTGAATTTAGACTGGTCTATACAATTTTTATTAGCATACTAGTCCAATAAAACTGTTTAGTAAAGTTGAGTAGGTTTTAACTTATAAATATCCTTGGTTTCTTTATTTTTCCTCTGATCTTCAAAAATTACATTAGAATAACATTTCTTTTCCTTAATGTTATCTTTTCTTCTATGAAACTGATAAAATGTTGTTGAATTTTAGGAATTTATGGTTATAAATGGAAGTCTACCTCAATTTCTATGATCAAAAAGCAGGAAGGGGAAGAAAACTATAACCTCAAAAAATTTAGAAAAAGAGAAAAGGAGACAAACATGTCAACAATCTTGCTGCAACAGGAAAATGGATGAATAGTCAGTGAAAGCACTATACATGCTCTGTATTATTTTATCTGATCTTATAGGCCTGAGGATTATAGGTTGCCTGAATTAGAGACTCTAATTTAAGAAGTTATAGAAGTAGAAAACTAAAATCAGAGTTTTGCCGAAGTTGCTATGTTCCAAATAACATAATTGGTTGATTTATTTTTAACCAAGTAACCTATAATTGATGAATAACTCATGGATGCAACTGTACCAGAAAATTGTAATAAGTCACTTAAGTTCGAAGAGAATATATGGATACACAATTAAAATTATAATACGAGTTGAAGTGATCCAAGAAGTTATGCTTTCCCTAAACTTAGTTAGTTTGTCCCATTTAGGCTAATCTCTTGTAACCACGTGCAATCTTCCCTCTGTATTCATGGAGAATTGGTTCCAGGACTTCCCACAGATACCAAAACATATGGGTATTCAATTCCTCTATATAAAACCTACAGACACCCTCCCATGTAATCTCTAGATTACTTATATTATGTAATATAATGTAAATGCCATGCAAATAGTAATTAGTTCCAAGGATGTGGAACCCAAGGATATGAAGGGCTCACTGTATATCAAAGTTCAGTGTAATTAGAAAGTTAGCAGCTGCATCCAGGTGTCATGAGACATTATGTTCTGCTATTTTTACATATTTTTTTAAAGTTGAATATATGTGATACCAAATGTGTCTCTTGAGTTTGACTATTAGTTTAAATAAGGCATAGGTTTATGCTAGTTTGCTGCTAGTTGAGCTAGTTAAGCTGCATGGGTTATGTAACTTGTAAACAGCACAGCAGTGAAAGATGCAATATACAAGCTGCTAAAAAAGTTGGTTTGGGGGGAACAGAGGAGAGATTGGATTTACTACAAGAGAATACATAGGAATGATAAAACACATGGGAGATAGATATGAGAGTACTGAGTTATGAAACTAAAAATACAAAGGGTATGAAATTATATACAAAGCAGTTAAAACTCCAGATGTCTTCTTCCATTTCACATAGCAAGGCCACTGTTCTTTCTTGTATGTCATCTCCTTCAACTTCAGACCAGAAGGAACTATCCAAAGAAGAAGAACCACTGAATCTCTGAGGACTGAATATATGGAATTCAACTGAAAGTCTTGCTACTGGGTAGGGAAAGCTCCTAGTCCTTCCTCTGCTTCCTCCTAGAAGCCCTCTAGCTAGGCCATGTGTCCCCTACTCCCACTTCCATCAACTCCCCCAAAGAAAATTAGAGTATTTTTAATTGAAAAACTCTTCTTAGCACTAATATATACTTGATGCCAGCATTATAAATGAATCCAGAATACCATCCCTTGAAGTTTACTCTTGACATTTTCTTTCTGTCCCTGCCCAGAGGGTTTTCAATTGGCTCATTCTCCATGAATGGACAGCCTGAGTTTTTCTCACATATCAAACTAAGAATTAAAACATTAAATAGGACCTAAAGCAATACAGATATATTGCCAAAATTGGAGAAAGTTTTGGTAATGCAGGGAATGAGAGAAAACACTTAAAATTGCAAAATGATAATGAATTTTTTCAAAAATGTATTGTACCCATAAAAACCAAAACAAGATAACCTTTTAAAAAGACAAAAATAAAACCTTTAACATTAAAAGTAAGATAGAAAATAAACTGATAACTGCTGAAATTTGCCAGAAACAAAAAACTATAATATAAATATATGTATTACATATTGTAAAATATAAAGTTTTCATTTAATACAATGTGCTCATAAAATATGTATACATATTAAATATAATTATATAACAATATTGAATAATTTTATTTTGTTTAATAACATGTATAAAATATAAAAAGACAAATAAAAAAATAAAATGCTGAAAAAATACATGACTATTCAGGAAGATCACTATTAGACTGTTCAGCATTCTAAAAGAAAAAAAAAACTGAGATAAAGAAAATAATGAAGTAGAGCAAGGATATTGCCTTGAATAGAAGGACATGGTTTCCAGATTGCAATGGCTGAATAGGCAACCTGAAAAATCAGTTTAATATTTATTTCCACTCTGCCAAGCTTTCATAATACACAGACACCAAAGTGTGGCTTTGTGAAACTGTGAAACACCAGAGATATCGAGAAGATCTTAAATTCTTAATAGAGAATATAAAACTAAACAAAACACCGCCACCAACAACAACAAAATGCAAGCACAATATTCAGGGAAAATAAATTATTGTGACTTCTAAAGACTAATGTCAACAGCTTAAATACAAGAATGTATTCAGAATGCTAAGGGAAATGATTTCCAACCTAGAAGCCTATATACAACCACACTATTAACCAAGAATAAAGAAGATTAAAAGTATTTTGAAATAAGTAAGTAGTAGAAAGCGAGCTTCTCCTGTACACTTGCTTAGGAAGCCACTAGAGAATCTGCTTTATAAATAAGGTAGTACAAATAAAAGGGAAAGGTGAGATCTAGGAGGACACAGAAATTCAGAATTGTGAAGAGGAAAGGAAAGCTTGACAATAAGCTGTAGGCCACTATTCCAGCTTGGAGTGAGAGGGCTCCAGAAGGACTTCCCAGAGGGAAGGGATGGAAGTGATAAGCTATCTGATATAATTGAATATGTAGAAAATAGTGTTGAAAGGTTTTGAAGAACTTTAAATGTGATCATTATAGAAACATAAAACTGAAACATGGCCTTTTCTTCCAGAGCTGTGCACAAGGAACAGCCTTGCCCAGGCAGGAAAAGGCTGCTCCACTTCAGTCTGATCTCTTCTGCTGGTGCAGAGTCATGTGGCTTCTCCTAGCACCCAAGCTAATGCTACTGACAAAACTCTGCCCACATGAAGGCAAAAAAAAAGGAAGGTCTAGGGTTCCCATTGAGCCAAGGTCCTTGGTACTTGAAATGGAATATGTGGAAAACCACTGTAAGCAGGATAAATGTTATCCCACCCCAGTGGAATCAGTTGTTCTCCCCCTGAATAGCATCTTTGCTGTCACTTCCCTTCCTCCCACTGGTGGACTAGAGGAAAGACACCTCTTCCACAGATCCTGAGCAGCTCTACCACTGCCATCTTTGCCATCCATGATTCAGGAAAGGAACAAAGAAACGGGTCACTTTTGTCTGCCCACAGGTCCTATACCCATGCCCTGTGATACTCTACCAAGTGGGGCCTTCTGGCACCATTCACCTCCTCTGCCCCACCTGAACACCACAGCTGTGGATCAGCATTCCCTTGAAGACACAGCTTCAGGAGGTTGCTGTTGGGTCTCCAGGAATGACACTATTTCTGCCTCTGTCCCTGCAACTTGGAGGTCAGAAAGAGAACAGGGAGTCAGGACACTAAAAGAAGCCATAGACCATAAACAATATGCACCACAAACACATCCATAAGGAAAGAAAAATACAAAGTCCTACTGCAATAATAGCAATTTTAACAAATAAAAAACAATTAAACAATGAAGATAGTAAAATAAAGAGAAAAGAGATAAGTCTGCCTTCAGAAATCAGTAAGGATCAGTGCAAAAACATCAGCAACCCCAAATCCAAACCTTATCAACACCATAAAGGATACAGCCAGCTCCCAAGCAAAGGATCCTAACTGGAACAATCTGTCTTTAATGACAAAGAATTCAGAATAAGGATGACAAAGAGACTCAGTGAGATGCAAGAGAAAGTAGACACACAAATTAAGTTGACAATGAAAACAGTTCAGGAAGTAAAAGGTGACTTACTCATGCTAAGAAAGAACCAAAGTGAACTCCTAGAAAGGAAGAATTTATTTCAGGAATTTCAAAACAGTCTCCAGTCTTAATTGCAGACTCAACCAGTCAGAATAAATAATTTCAGAGCTTGAAGATCAAACTTTTGAATTAAACCCATTTGTTAAACTTAAGGATAAAAGTATTAGGAATAAAGTGAACAAAGCCTACAAAAGGTCTAATATTATATACAGAGATAAAATCTATACCTGATTGATATTCCTGAGAATAGGAAAGTGAGAAAACTTGGAAAAAGTCTTTAAAGATACTATAGATATTATCCAAGAAAACTTCTTGGATAATATCTATCCAAGAAACTTCTACTGTCTTGCTAAAGAGGTCACCATGGTGACACAAGAAATATAAAGAACTCATGTGAGGTAATATAAAAAATGACCATCTACAATGCATATAATTATTAGATTTACTAGGGTCAGCATGAAAGAAAAAAATCTTCAAATCAGCTAGAGAGAAGGAACAGACCACTTACCAAAGGAGGACCATCAGAATAACAGCAGACCTCTCACAGAAACTTTACAAACCAGAAGAGATTAGGTGCCCATCTTTAACATTCTCAAATAAAAGCAATGCCAGTCAAAATTTTCTTACCCTACCAAACTAAGCTTTAAAATTGGCAGATAAAGTCTTTCCCAGACAAGCAATTTCTCAGGGAATTTGTCACTTCTAGATTAGTCCTATAATAGATGCTTAAAGGAGTTCTAAACATTGAAACAATAGAATGATGCCACCTACACAACAACAAATATAAGCACATAGCTTACAGACCATACAAATAAACTGCAAAGTTTAGAACACAAAGCAACTTCTTAACAACAATATGATATGAAGAAACATTCATTTATCAATATCTAACTTGAAAGTTAAGTGAAATATTTAGACAACACAGAGTGGCAAATTAGACTTAAAAACATGATCAGTCTTTCTGCTGCTTTTAGGAAACGCATCTTACTTCACATGACATCCATAGGCTCAAGGTAAAATGATGGAGAAAAATCTTTGGGGCAAATAGAAATAAAAAAAACAGCACAGGTCACTATTTTTATATCAGATAAAACAGACTTTAAACCAATAAAGGTTGTTTTTTTTAAGGACAGTATATAATGATAAAGGGCTCAATTCATCAGCAAGTAATATTCATCTTGAATCCATATGCATTCCACTTAGGCACACCCAGACTAATGAAACAATTGCTAATTAACCTAAGAAAAATATATAGATAGCCATGTAATAATAGTAGAGAATTCAACATCCCACTAGTAGCTTTAGACAGTTCATTGAGACTGAAAACTAACAAGGAAATCTGGTACATAAAATCGACACGACCAATTATATACAATAGACATCTACAGAACACTACCCAACAACCACAGAGTATATATTTTTCTCATTCACACATGGAATATACTCTAAGATCAAGCACATACATGGCCATAAATCAAGCCTGAACAAATTTCAAAAATTTTGAAATTATACCAAACATTTTTTGAATCACAGTGGAATAAAAATAAATAAATCAACACTGTGAAAAGCTCTCAAAAAATACCACAAATACATGGAAATTCAGCAACATGCTCCTGAATGATTTATGGATAATCACTGAAGACAAGATAGAAATAAAAAGATTCCTAGAAACAAAGGAAAATATACAATATACCACACCTCTGGGATGTCAGTAAAGTCATGCTGAGAGGGAAAATTATTGCATTACGTACCCATATCAAGAAAATAGAGAGATTGCAAGTAGGCAGTCTAATATTGAACCTAAGGAAACTGGAAGAACACAAACAATCTAAACTGAAAGCTAGAAGATGAAAAGGACGACCAAAGTCAGAGCAGAACTAAAGGAAATTGACCACACAAAGGATCAATTACTCAAAAAGCAGATTCTTTGAAAATAAGAAATACAATTATCAGAGATTATTATATACTACTTTATGTGTGTAAGTTAGAAAAATCTACAAGAAATTGATAAATTCCTGGAAACTCATAACCTCTAATGATTGAAAAGAAAGAAATGAAACCCTGAATAGATAAACAAAAAGCCAAGAGTTGAAACAGTAATAAAAAATCAACCTAGTAAAAAAAAAAAAAGCCCCGGGTCAGATGGCTTCATTGCTGCATTCCACCAGATGTAAAAAGAAGAGCTGATACTAATCCTACTTAAAAATACTTCAAAAAAATCAAGAAGAAAATACTCCTCCCTAATACATTCTACAAAACCAATATCATCCTGATACCCCATAATGACAAAGACATAACAAAGAGGTTGATATTTCTGCTGAACGTAGATGCAAAAGTCTTCAACAAAATATGAGAAAGTGACATCCAACAGCACAGTACAAGAATTATTCATCATGACCAGGTAGGTTTCATTCTTGAAATGCAAGCCTGGTTTAACATATGCATATCAATAAATGTAATCCACCACATAAATGGATGAAAAACTAAAAACCACATGATTGTCTCAAAAGACGCAGAAAAAAATATTGGATAAAATCCAGCATCCCTTATTATAAAAACCTTCAACTAGCTAGGCACTTAAAGATCATTCCACAAAACAATAAGAGACATATGTGACTAACCAAAGACATTATACTTTATAGGCAGAAGCTGGACACATTCCCTCTAAGAACCAGCACAAGACAAGGATGTCCACTTTCGCCACTCCTATTTAAAATAATACTGGAGCTCCTAAGAGGACAAATCAGGCAAAATAAATAAATAAATAAATAAAGGTATCCAAATAGAAAAAAAGGAAGTTAAGTAATTTTCCATTGCAGATGATATAATTCTATATCTAGTAAACCCAAAAGATTCCACCAAA
Organism: Cephalopachus bancanus; assembly: GCA_027257055.1. Taxonomy (NCBI): domain Eukaryota; kingdom Metazoa; phylum Chordata; class Mammalia; order Primates; family Tarsiidae; genus Cephalopachus; species Cephalopachus bancanus. The sequence goes on from JAPVLO010000274.1 coordinate 1,935,484, forward strand.
AATCCCCTATCACTGATAAAAGAACATAGTAAAGTCTCAGGATACAAAATCAATGCTCAAATATCTGTTGCATTTCTATACACCAAACAAAAAATAGACTGAGACAAAGTCAAATTACAACCTCATTCATTATAGCCACAAGAAAGAAAATACCTTGGAGTACATCTAACCAGAGAGGTGAGACATCTCTACAATGAGAACTATAGAACACTCCAGAAAGAAATCAAACATGACACAAACAAATGAAAAGATATTCCATGTTCATGAATTGGAAGAATCAATGTCATTAAGATTTCCATACTTTCAATGCAATCTAAAAATTCAGTGTGATCCCTATCAAACTATCAGCAACATTTTTCAGACTTAGAAAAGACAATGCTTATATTCATTTGGAAGCAAACAAGAGACCACCAAGCCAAATTAATCTTAAAAAATACAAAGACAGTGCCATCACACTGCCAGAGTTCAAACTTTACTACCAGGCTGTAGTAACCAAAAAAGCAAAGTACTGGCACAAGATTAGACATATAAATTAATGAAATACAATAGAAAACTCAGAAATAAAACTACTGAACTACAGTCAACTCATCTTTGACAAAGTAGACAAAATCAAACATTGGAGAAGACACACCTTATTCTATAAATATTGATGGATAAATTGCTAGCCATTTATAGAAGAATGAAATTGACCCCTACTTATCACCATATACCAAAATTAACTCAAAATTGATCAAATGCTTAACCATAAGACCTGAAGCTATAAAAATATTAGAAGAAAACCTTAGGAATATTCTTCTGGCCATAAGCCTAGGCAATAAAATGATGACCAGGTCCTTGAAAGCAAATGCAATGAAAACTAAATGGACATGTGAGATCTTACCAAGTTAAAAAACTTATGCATAGCAAAATAAACCATCAAGATAGTAAAGATATTTCCCAAAGAATGGGAGAAAATATTTGCACACTATGCATCTGACAAAAGCCCAATATCCGGAATCTATAAGGAACTCAAATAAATTGACAAGAAAAATCAAATAACTTCATTAAAAAGTAAGTAAAACCATAGAGTCACATTTCAAAGGAAGACATACAAGTAGCCAGAAACATATGAAGACATGCTCAACATCACTATGCATCATAGAAATGCAAATCAAAGCTGCAGTGGGATACTATCTCATACCAGTCAGAATAGCTAATAATAAAAAATAAAAAACAACAGATATTGGTGAGACTGCATAGCAAAAAGGATGCTCATATACTTGGTGAAGATGTGAGCTAGCTCAGTCTCTGTGGAATCATTTGTAGAATAACAGTTTGGAGATTTCTCAAAGAAATCGATCTACCATTTGACCCAATAATTCCTCTACTGAATATATATCCAAAGGAACATAAATTATTCTATCAAAAAGACACCAGCACTTGTATGTTTATTGCAGCACTATGCATGATAGCAAAAACATGGAACCAATCTAGATGCCCATCAGTGGTGAACTGGGTAAAGAATATATGTTGCATATATATCATGGTTTTCTATATAGCTATAAAAAATGAAATCATGTCATTTGCAGCACATGGAGGCAATTGGAGACTATCATTCTAAGAGAATTGTTATAGAAACAGGAAACAATACTGCATGTTCTCACTGATAAGTGGTAGCTAAACACTGGGCACACACAGGAACGAGGATGGGAAAAACAGACATAGGGCAATACTAAAGGGAGCGAGAAAGGGAGGTGGAATAAAGCGCACATTGGGTACCATGCTCACTACTGTGGGAGGTGGAGAAATTGTGGAGGAAGCTCATCAGAAGCTCAAACCTCACCGCCTCACCATTTTGCAATCAATATATTTATGTAACACATTTCCATACCTACTCCATGATTCCAAAATGAAATTGAATTAATTTAAAAAGAAACTTATACTGCTGGGAAAAAATCTAAATAATTATTAACTCTTTTAAAAAGATGTTAAAAAAAACACATTCATAAGCACTTTACTCATACACGTTTGTAAATGCATTCTAAGCTATGTTTTTCAGAGAAGCCTAAGAACTACATTTTTTTAGACTCTCCTCTTATATATAAAGAAAAAGTAGAGGCCTGGTTATCAGGAAAAAAATAGAAGACTACCAGTTTTCCCGGTGATATATGATTGAGTCATCTTCCTTGCAGATTGAGGCAGTCAGAGGGGAGTTTTCCAAAGTGCTTGAGAATTCCAATGGTTTTAAGGCAAGTCTTTGAAAACCACTCACGTTTATGTTGCAGGATGAGATATTTTAAATCCACTTCTCAAACTCATAATTCCAAGGCTAACAATTATGTAAACCTCTAATTCTCTTTATTAATATATTCATATGGAGTATGCAGACTGTAGACTGGATTTTGTTTAATTGATCAAATCCTCCAAATATAGGATCCATATATACACACACATGCATATATATAAAATAAAAATTAATATAACATGAAATTTCTAGGAAGGAGAAACACACAATAGAGGATTATTGTCTTTTGTTTAATAAGTATTAAATAGTTGTTTTACTTGTTATACTATGTGTATGTGTTATTTACTAGCACTGACTTTAAAAGAATGGTTGACTTCTGAGTTGGATACGAATTGGGGATTGAGAGGTGAAGTAATTACAGTTGAGAAGCCTGTAATATTAGGAAGCCAAGTCCATTTTTTTCAGGATTATATAATATTCTCATACAGAAGTAAATGTGTTGATATTTAGATTTTTTACTGAAAAGTTTGCATGTTCTTCAAGAGCACTAATAATTATCATTATGCTAAAGTCCACCTATGAGGGCAAGTTCAAATTTTTGTCTGAAAATAATGTTTATCTGATTTTCATAATTTCTCATAGCACAATATTCATATTATACAATTTGCTTAGAAAGAAATATTTTTGTAAAAGCATACTAATAACAATTCCCCTTAAGATAGTAGGCATTAGCACACTTTTGTTTTTCACTGAGATTGAGGGACAAATTTTACTCCAGCTTTTAGGAATTTAAAAAAAATTTCTCAATAATATATGACTGAAGATATAGCTGTACAGATAGGGGAAGAGAAGCCCTTACAACTTGTGGGGTAATTTGCATGCAGCTTATGTTGTAATTCTTAGCAATACATTTGACTCTCTGCACTCTTTGATGGTAGTATATTTTATTCCTGCTGACAGCAAAAGTAATTGCTTTGAACATTATAACAGGGATTGTTGAAAAAATTTAACAAGGTTTTCTTACCCCACTTCTGCAGTCTCTGCATTTCTTTTTACATAAATAAATGGGAACAGGCAAAACAACCCTGGTAGTTGAAAAATAGGATATTGCTCTTTTATATGGAAGTAAATTCTTCCGTTATCCCTTCTTTGTTTTTTATTATGAAAATTTCCAGCAAGTTTTATAAAATGTATAGAAATTACCATTCTCTCAATTTCTGCCATTTAAAAAATCTACTCTGGAGTATTAAAGTTATATAAAATTAGACAACAAAAACCCAAACCCAAACCACCAGTGATTATAAAGCTGACAACTTCAGTCTCTGTCTGGATTCCAGTATCTGCATTTTTCCTGTTTTTTTTTTTTGTAGCTCTACCACTTGCATTCCACATGCGTCATCAGTCATATTTTGTTCTGAAAATTCAATCCTGATTTGATTGAGATGAATTTTCTGAGCCCATAGTCATTACTCTGAAACATAATATTCAACCATCTCATCTGCATCTATGTCTTTCTAGTTTCTGTTCATTTAAACTGGGAACTCCTTCACTAGTTCTTCCTGGATAACTCCTATATTTTAATATTCAAGTCATGTCAGATACTCCTGGATATAGTCCTCAATTATCCTTCAGGTGAAATCAGGTACCTTCTAAAATTTTCCATCTCCTAGCCTTATGAACACCCTCGTGCTATTTAATTTAAATAATAATTATTTACTTGCCTGATTACTAATTGGTGAAATATTTAAAGATTACTAATTACTAAATATGCAAGATTACTAATCTGTGAGATAGTCTTCTTTGTTTATCCAAAAACTTGGCAAGTATTAGTATGTCATAGAAACTAACAAATGTTTGCTGACATAATAAATACATGATTGACAAAATTCTCTGCAGATTTTTTCAAGGGACATGGGGAACAGAATATGCCCTCTGGAGTTTGAAGCTACTCCTGAGCTTATGTTCCTCTGGCCACATGACTCCTGAAGAAAGGCATGGGAAGGTCTGAAAAAGATTGCTATTTTATATTCCCTCTTTTTCAGTGCTCTTTTATTTACATTTAAAGCTTTTTGTCATTTTTCTATACACTGTATTTAAATCTCAGGTGAAGTTTTTCTTCCTTGCTATCCTATAGTGGGAAGCTGATAAAACCAATTGAGGTGTGGTTCAAATCAATAAGAAAAACAAAACAAAAATATGTATCAATATAAATTGTGCTGTCTGAAAGAATTAAAGAAGGTATTCTCTATCCTGTGGTTGTGTAAAGTCATTACTCTTAATGACTACAATGTTCTCTTCCTTCACATTCATATTTATTTATGGCTTAACTAAAATTGTTTATTCATTCTGGGGGGAGGAAAAAAGTCTACCAAATAATATATATTTCAATTTCTGATAAAAACAAGTTGTCAAAAATTACCAGCTTAATCAGGGCTCCATTTCAAATAGTACTTTTGCAATAGAAATTATAAGGTTAGAGAGATTATAAATATCTTATTTAGAGGATCTTTCATAATCAACTCTAAATCAATATACATGAAATAAATTAGGTTTTCAGAAAAAAATTCCAATGTCACTTCACAAGAACAGATATGGGTGTGCTGTTTAGGGCACTAGATCAAAGGTAATGTACCAACATTCCTGGACAACTTAAAACTCCTCTCTCTGCCTGCTTTTCTTTATCCACTAAATAAAGAAATGTGATCTCTCTCTTCCACTGGAATTTTGAAGCAATTCTTGGATGAACAAGAATCAAGCAATCATAGTATGTTGTTATTGTTCACCAAAGTGTTTTTTTAAACCTACTATTTTGTTTGATTCCCCTATTAAAAAATATAAATATTAGGCTCTGTGATGGTTAACTTTGTGCTAAACTGACTGGACCATATGGTGTCCAGATACTTGGCCAAACGTTATTCCGGTCTATGAGAGTGCTTCTGAATGAGATTAACATTTGAATTGGTAGACTATGTGGTGGGACTCATCAAATCACTTGAAAACTTGAATAAAATAAAGAGTTAAGTAAGAGAAAGCTCTTCCTGCTCCCCTGCTTTGAGCTGGGAAATCTGTCTGTTCCAACTTTCGGACATCATACTGTGTTTTGGGGTCTTCATCTAGCTTGCTTTTAAACTGGAACTTACTCAATCAGCTCTCCTGGTTCTCATGTTTTGAATTTGGACTAGCACTTACACCACTAGTTTTCTGGGTCTACAACTTGCCTACTGCCAATCTTGGGACTTCTTAGTCTTCATAATCATGTGAGCCAAATTTTTATTATAAAACTCTCAGGTCCTACTTCCCAAAAAGTAATAAATCTCTGTATTGAATCTCCCTACAGCAAAGATCTAAATGACTGCCCCCATTTTGGTTTTTAGTAGCATGTACACTGTTGGACTCAAGATAGAAGATAATGTGCAATAGCCTGTGCACAAAAACCTTAGTTTAGAACAAGAATTTTTGCTGGATTTATTTGAAGTGTTTTGATTTCATTGACAGTCACGTATTAGGTTCATTAGTTATGATCCACTTATAAAATTATAAACATTTCCTTTCCCAGATGGCTTTGTTTGATCATGTATTAACATGTGTGGTTTTAAGTGTGTTTCTTTGCTTTAAGTCTTGGAAAGTATGCTTGATTCAGAAAAAGTTTCTTTTTGGTTTTTATCCTAATACCTATGGCTTCTATACGGTATTTTATCTTTCATTAAGGAGAACATGAATATTGTTTTCACTATAAAGGTTAATATGAAAACTTTCTTACAATTCCCTATTCTAACTTTCCAGCTAATATTGAGCAAACTGTCTCTCCTTGGTGTTTTTATAGTATTACCCAATATATCTGTCCATCATTGCACTTAACTATGAGGTATTGAAATTGTATCTTCAAATATCTTCCTTACATCAACAGATTCCATACTCCATGGGTTGAAGACATCCTCTACTATTAATCTCTTCTTGAAGAGATCAAGTGTATAATATATGTGAATCACCTAGAACAGGTCTAGCTGAAAACAACAATAAAAATAATGTAAATATTTAAACCTATTTATTTATTTATTTATTATTTTTTTGAGTTGGAGTCTCACTTTGTAACCCAGACTGGAGTGTAGTAGCCGCTCCGGGCCACAGCAGCCTCAACCTGCTGGGCTCCAGGGATACCTTCCGCCTCAGCCTTCTAAGTAGCTGGAACTACAGGCGCGCGCTACCACGCCCGGCTAATTTTTGATTTATTGTAGAGATGAGGTCTCGCCAAGTTGCCCAGGTGGGTCTTGAACCTGTGGGCTCAGGCAATTCACTCACCTCGGCCTCCCAAAGTATGGGATAACAATCCATTTATTTACATTCCTAGAACAGTATCTCAAACCTGGTAAACATTAAATAATTGTTTATCAAATTGGACTGAATATAAAATCCCTTTGATCAGAATTTGAAAAGTGTTCCATAAATCCTGGATTGAAATCCCACTCAAGACACGTTCTTTGTATACTTCCTGAGGCTTTTGCTTTTCATAATTAACTGTGAAGCTCTTACTGCCTTTGTTAAGCTTCTCCAAATCTTTCAAGCAGAGTGAATAATTAATTCTCTGTATACTATGCAAACATCTTTGTATAGCTCTCACTTGGTGTTTACTTTTTTAATATTGTAATCATTTGAGGTCAAGAGGGTTTTTTTGGCATCAAGATGTGACTTCTTCAAGGACAGAGACTTTTTTTTTTTCATTGTATACACAGTAGCTCTCAAAGTTACTAGCATTAAATAATGTTCAATACATATTGTTGAAATAATGTCAGAATAATAATAACAAAAATGTCCAAATGAAGCTTCTACATTAGAGAAAAAGAAATATAATAGCTTTTAAAATTTGAAGTTTTGTTTTGGTAAATGGTACTAGAGAAATTTTAGTCAGGATGCAAAGGTCTTTGAGTCAGTTTTACTGATGTGTTGATACTTGATGGAAGTAGACAGAGTCTGTGGAATTTGTCAAATTTTTGTATTTTATATAATATATAAATGACCTTCATTGATTTCTTTGTTCCTTCATCTCGTAGCATAAAAGCTGAACCCCACTCATTGATTGGAAACTAAGTACAAATTGGAAATATGTAAGTGCATTTATTGCTATTATATTCAATTTTCTGATATCAAAGACAATTGTTCTATCAAAAGAACTTTGTACATAATGGAGAGAAAAATATTATACCTCTTATCAGAGTAATTAAAAAAATACAAATTCAATGTTTAAGCACTTCAATGTCATTCTACTCTCCTTCAATTTTTTAAACTTCATTTGCAAATTTCTGTCTTATTTTCTAATTGCCACTGTCGTCTATATTGACTTTCATGTTTCAGCCATTCGTCCTCTGCTAAACTCTTCTTCCTATACCAGTCCAATCTAACTTTCCCTGAATATGTATGAATAATGATCATTGACTTCTTCTTCTAAAGACCAAGTGACTCTTCATCCTGAATCAAAGATAAATGACAAAATACAGTAGACACTTGTAAAATGCTTATTAGCACAACAAATATAACAATTTATGCAAAAAAGTTTAAATTCCATATGCACCCAATATTTTAAATGTGACCTAAAAACAGAATGTAAATAAGATCTTTTGGCTTCTTCTTTGCTGATATTATATTTTTATTAACAAGATTACATTAAATTAATCTGAAAAGAGTTATATTGTTGGATTTGAGTATACTACTGAATAAATTTTTAAAATATATTTTTGTTTTTATTCTTATCCCATATTTAATCTTGCTAAGACTTATCTTGTGATATGTAGACTTGTGTCATTCTGTGTTTGTGAATCAAAGTTCAGGAACTATTTACGATTGTAAAAGGGCACAAGGCTGTTAATAGTCTTTGGATCTTGACTCTGTCTTTTCCTGCATTCACTATGCCCTCAGGCTTCTGCTTGCTGTGAATTGAGTATTATGCCCTTTACATTTTCATTGTGATTATTGATGAACACGTTGAACTTGGTGGGTCCAAAGAGAGATTCCTGTGTCCTCACATGCAAGACCTCCAGCTGCTGACATCCTTCTCTGAAACAGAATCATAAATGAGACAGTTCAACCAAGGTGTCTGATCTGTTTTTATGTAGACACTGCTTAGGTAAATGAAGAAAATTGGACAATCTGGAGAGATGGCTCAAAAATTGACCCATGCTGTAGAGGTTTTCAGAATGGGTTAATGCCTGTGAAATTACTACACGTGATACATAACCGTCTATGAACTCACAGTTCTGAGACCTGTCTGATTGATAGTGTCTTGATTCATCCTTCATGTCTCTTCTCAGAAATGACTTTTTCTGAAACTATTCCCTAGCTACTTTCTACTCATGATATTTGATTAGATACTCCATCTATTGACTCTTATAATATGCTATTTTTTTCTGATATAACAGGTTTCTTACTTATTTCAATACAATGAATGTATTGTCTACATTTTCCACTTCAATCTGAGATCCACAAAAAACATCTCACTATTTGATGCTTTTTACCACTTGCTTGAACTATGTGCTTATGTTCAATAAAAGTAAAGGACCAGATGAAGTGGATCATTCCTGTAATCTCAGCATTTGCGAAGACTAAGGTAGGAGGATTACTTAAGTCGAGGAGTTGGAGACCAACTTAGGCAATATGACCTCAACTCTACAAAATAATAATAATCACTGGGTATGGTGGCACACACATGTGAACCCAGGTAATCAGGAGCCTGAGGCAGGAGGACTGCTTGATCCCAGGCATTTGAGGCCAGTCTGGGCAGCATAGGGAGAACTTGTCTCTACAAAAAAAAGGGTTGTGATGTGGTGGGCACCTGTAATCTCCGCTACTCAGGAGTCTGAAGCTCAAGAATCATCTGAGCTCAGTAAGTGGAGGCCGTGGTAAGCAATGATTGTGCCACTGCACCCCAATCTGGGTGACAGTAAAACCCCATCTCAAAAAAATAATAAATTAAAGTAAAGTAATACCACAGATTCATTTCTACCTTCGTAAAAGAAAGTGCAGTTGATTTATTCTTCATGACTGATCTGATCTTCCTTAAGAGCTGTCATTTCACTGGTTGACAGCCAGACGTAAGTCTGCAATTTAAGCATTTCTTTATTATTTTTAAGAACAATTTCTCAGTCTATTCAGTGCCCAATTTTCTGGCTTAAATACTATATTTTAAATGACTCATTGTCATCATACCTCACATACTGCATTTTGCCATCTTCTCCCTGTAGTGGTGGCTAGGTGTATAAAGAATTTGAAGCTTCATTGGCACTTGGGAAACAGTGATCTTCTGGGTCATAAGTGTTGTTCTCAGTGGAGTTTCCAATCTGAAGCATGGCTTATACTGGCTGACATACTGTTTGTCCTAAATATCTTTGGAAGCTAATATGCTCACAGCCATAGCTGGAGCCTGTGGTCTCAGCTATTTGTTCCTGGTTGCAAAGACTCTATTGATGATATTCTCTTTGTCATAATCCCAGGTCTTGGAGAATTTATCAACCTTCTTGAAAACCTGTGTCCCTTGACTTGACTATTCGGGTACCCTTACCTTTTGTAAAAACTGTAAAAAATCCAGGGCATTTCTGAGAATCATCTATCTGTCTCCAAAGCTTCTGCATGACCGTTCTATTGTGTCTTCTTTGCAATTTGGAGTCCTATGATTTTTCTTTTAATACCCACAAGACATGACTCCAATGATTCCCTCCCTAATATCTTTGACCCAACTCTTACACACACCTATCTGGATATTTCAAATTACTCCCATCCTGAAGCTCAATCCCATGTGTGACTGTGGATGGAGGAGTACATGAGGACTGTGATGTTTTACCTTTTTTAATACGCCCCATTTGTGTTCTATCTCTTTATACTCAGGTAATTTAGTGACATTATCACTTAGCTTCTTCAATCTGCGTATGACCTTAAGTAATACCCCTTCTCCCATTAGACTTGATTTTCAGTATTACAATCTTGTTAAAAAGGTCTGAAAAGTTTTCTTTGAAAAAAAGAAAGCTGATGAATGACAGATAGTTTCTGAGCCTGACTCTCCCACTTCTCCTACCGGAATGAAAAGTAAATCTCGAAGCCTCAATCTTGAAAATATGACATTCCAAAGAAACATAATTAAGGAAGCCAAAGTCGTGTTGCATGATAACTTTTATTACAGTTGAGTAGATAAATGAAGAATGAAATTTCAAGCTTATGTCACCTCCTCTGGGAAGGACTCCATGCCTTCTAAGTAGAAGGGTTACTTTCTTTTATGTGCTTCATAGTCCTCCAAATTCATACTTCTATTTAATAGCATATTCATTTGATGTATTGCTTCATATTATATATATATCTTATTCATTTGATGTATTGTTTCATATATATATCTTCTCCACTAAACTACTATATTTACTGGATGGTGGGAGAATCATTTGATTCATCTTTGAATGCCTAGCAGATAAGAAGCACAATGCCCGAAAGATAGCAATGATTGATGCGTATTTTATAATGCAAGTATAAACACAAATAATTAAAGGAACTATTTGCCTAATTTGATCATGATGATAGAAACCTTTCTCTTTCAAAGGTGTTTGACCTGCTAAATGATCTGATACAGTAGACATCTGGATATGCAGAGTTCAGATTGATATAACTAGGTTGAACTGGTTAACATAAAGTTATCATTTATATGTATAATGCATATGCATAATAATATGCAACTAAGTTATCATTTATATGGATTTACATATATATACATGCATATATATTTACGTTTGGGGGAGGGTTCTTTTTTTACCTGTGAAAAATATATTTAATGTTATTCTGCCTACACTACACATAATGATGGAATATTGTCAAAAGCCAACCTTAAAGATCAAGTTCATTACCTCTACCAAATGCATGTGCTTAGACTGCCAATTTAAAGCTTAAGGGTAGCAGTCAATTATGGCAGAAAGGAATGATTTTAAGGAAGCCTAACCCAACCAGACACTTTAAAGTCACTTAAAGATAATTTATTGGCATCCTATTTAGAAAATGCAGCGATATTACCAAGCTCCAATAGCCCAGAATGGTGGCAAATCTGCATGTTGCCCAGCTCCAAATGACAAATGCATACTCTTGGAAGCTGCGCTAAAAGGGAAATAGAATAAACTGGCTGCATGGCGAAGAGAGCATGCAGTGCTGTGGCAGAAACTTTATGGGAATATGGAATCAGCTGGTACTGTTTACAAATCAGAAGCATATATTTTTGTGCTACATCTAGTCTATGATGTTCCAAATAGAACATGTGGTATCAAGTGATCTCTTCCTCTCAAAATAGAGATATGAAAGAAAGAGAGATTACAGTTTTCTTTTTATTTTATTCTTCCCAATGTTATCTTTAGGGAATTAAGGATGACTGATGTTGATACAACGAAACAACCAGGTTAGAAGAAGTGATTCTTGAGACAGAAAAATGAGTGATGTATCCAGCTGTGCAGCTGAGCACTGAAGAAATACTGATGATACCGTGCTCTGAGTTTAGAAATGTTCATTCTGATAGATATCATATATACCAGAATCATGCAGAAAAGAGAAAAACTATGTGCTGTGTGTAGTAAATGTCACATTGGAATGTCAAATTGGCATTTTTATGAATGCACTTCTTACTTGAAAATGAAATGTAAAAGAAAGATATACACTACAGTTTTGTCTCTTAGACTGTGTCTACACATATTGAATATACCCACTACTTTTTTGATAAATGAAATATATGTTTAAATCCTCTGCTTGGCTAGTATACTGTACTGTGAATCTTTCAGCAAAAACTGCTTTTGGTAGAGGATGACAGATTCACTGCAGTGGGAGTGTCACCACAGAGGGTAACCCAGAGAAGCTTCATAACTTTGATAAAAATTAACAGTGCAAAAACTCTGTGTCCTGAGATCCTAGCAAAGTGTCTGGTGAGCCTGGTTACTGCTTATATATTTTTTCTGAACAAAATTATGAACACAATGTTGAAAGTCCAGTAAATTAAAAGTTGTCATTTGTCTAAAGAAATATTAAAGGAGCAAATGATGTCAAGGGGAATTTAGATTTTACTGTTAAGGTGACTGCCTTATGCATGCCTGTTTCCTCCTCAATATTGAATGCGTTCATTATTTTATTAATTTAGTAGCCAATAACAAAATAAGTTATCTGAAACCATTATGGCTGTTCTTATGCCCTAAAGTGGACTGAGCTTTTAGTAATTAAACCTTTGTAATGTTACCTCAATTAGACTAATTTCCATGTGATAGCTCCCCTCAGAAATCTTCATGATGTGTCTCAACAATTCAGTTGAATATTATAATGTTTATTAGATTGATACATTGTCTTTATCAATTAGTATCAGGAAAATTAACTCTCAACTTATTTTTTATCAGATAATGAGAATTATATTATCTATCATGTTTTCATTTTTATCCAGACTGCCAGAATGCAATTAGCTAAATGTTATGGTCAAGAATGGCAACTAGTTAAGCATGTATTGATAGATTGTCATTGTGTTATTTTCATTTTTTTCTATCTAATATTTTCATAGTAAATGAATGTCCAAGAGCATATGTATTTGGTATGTACTGAGTAATCAGCTAGATGTTGACAAGCCATTATTCAATATGAAGACAGGAAATCAGTCTTCTGAATAGAAACCTAAGAGCTGAAGAAAGGTTTAGTGTTGGGAATAAGGGGAGATCACCTACATAGACCAGTATATTAGACAGAACCAAAGTTTTTTACCTTGATGGGTGAGTTAACTCTTTAAGAATTATTTACAAGGGTACAGCATAATGAACATTTGTATACCAAGCCCTGAATTATACCCCCACATCTTTAAAATAAAGAAAAAAAAAAGAATTATTATTTTTTTTTTACCATTTAATTATTTTTTTTACCATTCTTCATGGTAAATGATCTGGGAAGACGTCGATGTAGCATAAGAAGACTCTAGAAGTGCAAGACACAGATAAATAAAATGTCGAAGTAGTTTGGTTTCCATGTTCCTACAAGGCTAACTCATTGCTCTGTCACTATAATACACCTCATCTATCTTAAAAGAATTTTCAAAATAATTAGAAGATAACACTGCCACATTTAGGTTCACAGGGAATAATTAAACAAAAGAATTACCAGAATATATACTCTAAATAAATAAAATTAATGTCAAGGCACTTTTTATTTTTATCAAAAAGGAGACATTAGATACAATATGAAATTTACCAATCTGTCTGTAAATATCCAAAGTTATTTTCAAGAAATGCTACTTTGGTGAAATATATAAGATAATATTTGAGGACTATTTTGCTGGATAACTTTCAAAATCAATGAGTAATTTATTATCTAATAAATTATTATAATTTTTCCTCAGATTTCTAATTATGAAGATTTTCCTGCGTAGCATTTGCATAATATATTTGTTCTCAACAGTAAAATCATATTTTAAACACTAATTAGATAACAAATTTTCTTCTTTAATAATAATTTTTTTGTTTGTTTTGAGTTGGAGTCTCACTCCATCGCCCAGACTGGAGTGCAGTGACCACTCCTGCCACCGCAGCTTCGACCTACTGGGCTCCTGAGATCCTTCTGCCTCAGCCTTCCGAGTAGCCAGAACTACAGGCACGCACTACCACCCCTGGCTAATTTTTTGATTTAATTGTAGAGATGAGGTCTCACCAAGTTGCCCAGGCGGGTCTCGAACATGAGGGCTCAGGCAGTTCACTCACCTCGGCCTCCCAAAGCGCGGGATTACAGGCTGAGTCACCCAGCCCGGCTAATAATAAATTAAATTACAGTTACAGCTAGGTTGAAGGACTCTGAATGCATACTGTTTTGGAAATTATACTGTTTATAAAATAGACAAAGTCAAAAGTCTAAGTTAAACCTCTGTAAGAGAAAGTAGTTTGGAAAAAAATTGTCATGCATTCAAGTAACTAAATAAGATAACATGCTATAGAGTCTTGTACTATCCATGTATTATAAAAGTCGTTATTCTGAGATATTATGTAAGAACCAAAATATGATAAATATTTGTAGAAAGAAAACTTAGAAGAAAAAGGACCTCTTTTTTTCCTAGATATTACATCACTATAAAGTGTTCTGGAAAATTCAAAGCCCTTAGAATCAACCAACCAAACCAACAAAAAATATTCTTCATTGGCATCTTAGAATGAGTGGAACCATTACAGATTGTTTTCAAATGCCAGTTTATAATTAGTTGCAATGTTTGAATGCTGTGCCTCACTATACCATAAATTAATTTTCCCAAATTTTTGTCTATAGCAATACAGAGAAAGAGTAGCAGCTTATACACTCTATAGTCACATATTTGTGTAGTTTATTATTTAATGAATTATTTAATGAATTTAATCATTTTTGAGTCGGATCCTCACTTCATCACCCATACTGGTTCGCTCAGGTTATCCCAGCGTCGAGCCGCTGGGCTCAGGCGACCCTTCTGCCTTAGCTTCCCAAGTAGCCGGAACTATAGGCATGTGCTACCACACCTGGCTAATTTTATTGATTTATTGTGGAAATGAGGTCTCGCCAAACTGGCTGAGCTGGTCTCAAACCTGTGAGTTCAGGCAATCCTCTCACCTCAGCCTCCCAAGGTGCTGGGATTACAGACTTGAGCCACTGTGCCCGGCTTAATATTATTTTAAACTATCAAAGTCCCCTCTCTCTGTAAGTGACTAACTCATTCCTAAATACTGATGTTCCACTACCAGTGGATCCCAGCCTGCCCTACTGCTCACACCTTGTATCCAATCTACTGAATTAAGCCCCCTCTATTACTGATATTTTTGCTTCTGGAACTTTGCATACTCTTTTTAATGGGTGTGACTTGGCTTCTCTACACCACAATCCCATCTACTTTGCACAGAAATTTCTGACTTTAAGATGGATACCTTCCAAACATGTCACCATGCTCTAGTAGTATGCTTTGATATGTGCCTCTGTGCATATCACGCTGTGTAGTGAAGTATTATTTTGGAAATGAATCTACCATAAGAGAATGTTACCTCACTGAGGATAGGAATCATGTTTCTGTCTCTTCAGTTCATCTTCTTGCTTTTGGAAAACAGTATAAGATTTGTGAATTTATATGTAAAATAGATTACTTGACTTAAGAGATATAGAAAGAGCCCACGGTTGAGTGGTATTTGAACTCTCTAAAATTAAAGAATGAAGAAATTGTGAATGGGAAAAGATGAGGTACAAGTGCATTCCAGGTGGATAAAATGATACCAACCAATAGTTCTCACTGTATACTGCACAGATTCCAATGTGGCCCACAAGATTCTTTAAGTGTGTTTGCAAAATAAGAATATAGTCACAATAGTATTAAACGTTGACATTTGCCATAATGGTGTAAAAGCAATGATGTATAAAACATCTCAAGGTATAGCCCAAATCAAGGCAGTAGTATCAATTGTCACACAGGTAAAACAAAACAAGTTAAGGATTTAAGAAAAATCTAAATAAAGCAGTAAAAAAAATCAGTATTATTTAACCTCTACACTTTAATGTATATATTTTTAATATTTTGTGACAAAACCAAAAGCCTTCTGCATATCAAAATATGCTTTTTTTGTTGTTTTTTACAGGTAAATCATTTGTATGGTCGTTTGAGTTGTGAGCTGGACTGGATACTTTCTATGGAAACATTTTTGATGAAAATAATGATTGACACACAAACTTTAGTCTAGGTAATTATTATGTATGCCCTTGAAAGTGAATAAGTGAGCTAGAAATATTCATTTAAATGTTATCAGCATATAGATGGTATTTAAAACTGTAAGGGTAGATGATGTCACTTCAGGAATGAGAATGGTGAAGAAAAAAAGTGAAACTCTGATTTCTGAGGTTTTTCAAAATTGAATACTCATTGTCACTCTAAATAAAATAATACTATTTGTTGCCAATAATAATATTCATGATTTAAGCAAAGTTAGAATTTTGAGAACTTGTATTTACCATCTTGTGGTTGATGGCTTCTAAATACTTAAATATAATTTTGAAGATTGGTGATGGTAAATGAGCATATTTTTAGATATTTATAATGAAATACACAAACATTGGTAGAATAAGCATAATTTTGTAAACCAATATTTTCTATATGACTAATGCCTGATGGCACAAGATTATGACTGTGTAAAGACCCATTCAAAGTACAAAAAAAACAAAATACAAGAAAAATCATTTCAGATTTCACATTGTAAATTGTGATGTTTTGGTGCAGTGTCAAAGAAGAATATTCACTATTATGTGAAAAGACTTTTAAAAACACTTTTGCCTTTTCCAATGCAATGGTGATGCCCAGATTTCATTATCTGCTTCTTCTAAAGTGATATATTACAATAGCTTGAAAACAAAAGCAGATATTTGTATTTAGCTGTTTTCTATTAAACCAGGTGTTAAAGAGACTAAGAAAATTGTAAAATAATTATCTTTTGCAACTATTTGTTGTTTTGGAAAATATAGTTATTTTCATAAGTGCATATTATGAAAAGCTTTAATTATTTTGGTTGTATTTAAAAGTATTAATAAAAATAATAATTTCTAAATTTTATTTTTTAGCTTTGTGTTAGCAAATTCAGTCTACATAGCTAAGATTTTTTTTTTTTATCCTTGATGAATTTTAAGGGAATATGTGATCTTGAGACCAAAATTATTGAAAAGGAAGGTTGAATAGTGCAATAGGCATGTTAGAGAACAGCAGGAGGCCAATTGGTTTAGCACATCCACTATGAAAACTGTATAGGGCAAGTCTGCAACTTGGGCCAGAGAGTCATGGAGGCTGAAAGTGAGGTTACAGGTGCAAAAAGTACTTTAGAAACATATCCATACAGGGGCCATGAGGCATTCTAACATCTTCTTAGTCAAAGTCAGTGGCATGTCATATTTTCCTCAGAAGTAAATAATACAAGTCCTCAGCATATTTAGTAAACCATAATCTTGTGCCTAGTGGAAAAGTGATATGTTAAAATAATTTTTAAAATGACAAGTACAAGCAAGGTGAGGAAACTTATCTATATAAAACCTATATCTGGGAAAACTGCCAAGAAATTACTAAAGTGATGTGAGACTCCATGCTTATTATGGGCACTTTTAATTTAGATTACAGAACAAGCATGTTTTCTCAGCTCCCCTCTTCCCATAGAATTATGATATGTCCGTAAATACTCAGTTGTAACACACCTATCTATATCTTGATGATGTTTTTCTGCATATATTTTCTATCTATATTTTTTCACTTATAAATTTAGTTGTGTCAAATATTTACTAAAATCTTAAAATTTGAGATAGAAAAAATTGAATACATTTTAGATTTTAGAAACTCATACTGCTTCTGAGTGTGTGATAATTCTTAATTTTAAAATGTATACCTATTTTGTTGGCTTTCAGTTGTCTCTATCTTCTTTTCATCAAAAATTAATTTTGCAAATTTCTCTTGATGCTCAAGATGTCCTTAGTACACTTATGCTCCCCACCGAATATGGAGATTTTAAATTTTGTTAAAATAAGATGTGCACACTATATCAGCAAAAATTTGAATTAAAGTTTGAAACTAATTGCTAAAATGAAGAGAAAAATGAAAGTGCTGAGTGACTAAGATTCCAAACAGTAAGAAACAATCAGGAGGGCAACCCCTTCGGGTCCCCTGCCACTGTGGGAGCTTTTCCAAACTCTCAATAAATCCTGATTTTTTTTTTTTAAACAATCAAGAAAATGATAGTTACTCTGGAAATATTTTATGTAATGGAGAAATGATAACTGATATTTAATTTCAAACACAGAAAATTAAAATTGTTCTCACTTTTACTCTTCATCTTCCTACTGTATTTCCTTCACTTTAATTTCATATTTCATATCAGAACAACTGAGGAGAAATAAATTTATTCTTCATGAACTATTAGATTGAGTTGGGAGGCATACTGAAAAAGTCCACTATCTCTTCAAGGAGGAGTGGTTGGCATATAATAAAATAGAAATTCTTCACTCAGTTTCATGTGGATAGATGTTGACAAAAACCCTCTTATTCTGTGTACAAAAATAATAAAATATTTTAGTTGCATTATGAGAATAAAAACAATGAGAAAAACTGCTCTAAGCATGTTGGTGAAGACATGATGAGGGGTATTCCATTGAACCTGACTTACCAGAGAACAAGTCCGAGAGGTTTTGGTAAAACTGTGTGTACAAAACACTGATGAAATAAATCCTAGATAACACAAACAACTGGAAGAACATCTCATGTTCATGGATCAGATAAATCAATATCATTAAAATGACCATACTGCTCAAAGCAATCTACAGATTGATTGCAATCCCAATCAAAATATCACCTTCATTCTTCACAGAACTAGGAAAAAAACCTTTAAATCAATATGGATCTTAAAAAAAGGACACGAATAATTAAAGAAATTCTTTAAAAAATATTTGGAAGCATCACACTGCCTGATATCAAATTATACTTCAAGGTCATAGTAACCAAAATAGCTTGGTACTGGTTTGAGAATTGACAGATAGAATAGAAAACCCAGAAGTAAAACTCCATATCTGCAACCAACTGATCTTCAACAAAGATTATAAAAAATAAACAATGAGGAAAAGGCACTCTATTCAAGAAATGTTGCTGGGAAATTTGGTGAGTTTTATGCAGAAGAATAAAACTGGACCCCTATCACTTACCATATGCCAAAATTAACTCGTTAGATTAAAAACTTAAAGGTAAGACCTAAAACTACATAAACCCTAGAAGCAAAACTAGGAGACACTTTTCTGGACGTTGGTCTAAGCAAATAATTTATGATGAAGACCTCAAAAGAAATCAAAAAAAATATAAATAGACAAATGGCACTTAATTAAACCAAAAAGTTTCTGTACGGCAAAATAAATAATCAATAGAGTGAACAGAAAACCTACTGAAGGAGAGAAAATATTTGCAAATTACACTTCAGACAAAGTGATAACATCTAGAATCTACAAGGAACACAAATAATGCAACATGAAAATTATGAGCAACCCTATCTAAAAGTAGGCAAATGACATGAATAGACACTTCTAAAAAGAAGATATACAAGTGGTTAACAATCATGAAAAATGGCCATTAATGGAAAGTCAAGACACAACAGATGTTGGCATTGTTGCCAAGAAAAGGAAATGCTTATTCACTAGTTCAACCTCTATGGAACCTGTGGAACTAGTTCAACCTCTATGGAAAATAGTATGAATACTTCTTCAAATAAAAAACATTGAATTACCATTCAACTCAGCAATTCTATCCCTAGGGGTCTACCTAAGGAGCATGAAATCAGTATATAACAAAGATACCTGTCCTTGTATGTTCATGCAGCACTATTCACAATAGCAAAACAATGGAACCAGCCCAAATTCCCTTCAAGAATTGATTGGTTTAAAAAAATACACATACATACCATGGAATACTATGCAGCCAAAAAAATAAATAAATAAATAAAATTATGTCCTTTGCAGTAACATGGATAGGGCTGGTGGTTGTTATTCTAAGTGAACTGACTCAGAAACAGAAAACCAAACACCCCATTGTCTCACTTCTATGTGGGAGCTAAGTGATCACAGAGATGGAAATAATAGACTCTGGATGTACCAATAAAGGGAAAGAGAGGAAGGGAATTAGGGTTCAAAAATGACCTGTTGGGTACAATGTTCACTATCTGGGAAATAGGCCTCCTGAGTATGCATGCAACATGTCCATATGTCCATGTAACAATCACACCTATGTACCCCCGAATCTAAAGTAAAAATGGGAAAGTGTGTGTGTGTGTGTGTGTGTGTGTGTGTGTGTGTGTGTGTGTGTGTGTAGCAGAGCTTGATGGAGGCCCAAAGCTGGCTTTTTTTCCCATAGGTTCAGAAAAAATTCACTTTTGGAAAGGGAGATAATTTAAAAGATATTTCTTTTGTCTCCAATTTCCTGTTTTGTAGACAATAGATAAAAGTGTAACAATTCTGAGAAAATATTGTATGAAAAAATATAACATGCTTCTGCAAAAGTAGAAAATCTTTGTCCAACTGAGTCTCGGTGAAAATCACAAAATTTTTTGATAACATTGTGAGATTAAAAAGGAACATAATTTATTTTATACTTTTAAATACTAGAGTGCTTTGTGGGTTTTAAAAATTATTCTCCAGCTACATTCCTGGAAAAATAACTTAACATCATAGGTGGTATTTTTCAATAACCAATGCCAAAGGTGTAAATTGTAGAAAGAATGAGCAGATGGTAATGAAGATATAATTTAATTTTTTTCTGATACTAAAGGAAATTAGGTAGCAATCAAAATAAAAATAAAATTATTTAAAAGGGCAGTGCACTTAGGATTTATATATATATATTAAAATATATATAAATATCAAAATATATATATATTCATTTTCATGTGATTTGCTGAACGTTTCCATCTGTGAAAGATTTACTCTTTCTGTTTCCTTGTTACAAGCTGACCAGTGGAACATATGGTATTGATATCCTTCATATATATGAGTCTCTGATGCCTTGTGGAGATCATGCAATTTACTGTTTAATCATGACTACTGGTAGTTGAGAAATGACTGGACTCTGTAAATGGCAGCATTACTTCTATACACAGCACCCTTGACACATGTAAAGGTTATAAAGAGGGAACTAAAATTTAACCTCTACTTGGACCCAACTCTCTATTCATGTCCAGCATGTTCTTTGATAGAAAGGAATGGATGTCGCCATCTACATTCTTCTGTATATTCACAGAAGCCTTGGGTGAAAATATTTTTACTACATCATTAAATATTTAAACAAGATTTTCTGGATAAAAGTGTATTCTTTGGTGGAATTGTCAGAGAGAATAATGAACATATTCTATCATATATTTTATGCAAGTATTCCTTGCTTTGTATTATTACTTTATACTTCATCCAGTTTTTTTTTTTTTTTTGCAAAGCCACTCTGAGTAGCTGCTGAAATGCCTAGATTAGAATGCATGATTCAGTGACTAAATTGATGAATAGATGAAACAAATAAAAATGGCATGATACAGAATGGAATATTACCTAGCCACTAAATATCATGTTTCTGAGAATTAACATGTGACATGAAAAATATTTATGTTTATATAATCAGTATAATATAAGCAAGAAGTACACCAGTAATAATAAGAACAGAAACAGCAAAAATAATAGCTAACTATTATTAACTATTATGTAGTGCTGTTTCAGTGCCAAGGACTGTTTTATATGTATACTACTATACACCAAATCATATAATTCTCTCACTATTATACTGCGACACAAATAATCCCATTAGCCTGCCTATTTCACACAAATAGTGAGAGGCAAATTTGTGATTTAAATATAGTTATTTGGTTACAAAGAATGCCTTGCAAACATTTATAAACATTTTGGGTTTTATTCTGAGCAATAGAGAAAGCCATTGGCAGGGCGTGAGAGGAAAAGTGATATGGACTGATTGTTTTAAATTAATCAGTCCTCATAAAATTTATTAGCAAGAGTGTAGGTATGGTGGTGAAGTAAGAATAGAATGAAGAAGATCCAGTTTAATGGCCCAGAAATGAGAGTACTATAATTTCAATTATGGTGCTAACAATGGAAGCAGTGAGATAATCAGACTCCAAATATATTTTGAATGCATAAACAATCAAAAGTGATGACAAAATGGATAGAGAATGTGAAAGAAATTCATGAGTCAAAGGTAATTGCTTGAATTTGGCCTGAGCTACTGGAAGAATTGACTTATCTTTCTCGAGTTTACTTAAAAGCTGCCAGCTTGACATAAAAATAGACTGGCATTTTCAAGGAATTTTTGTGATGCTCACTAGAGGATAGCACCTTGAAAGCCATCATTACATCATGCAATTTCTCCAAGAGGTAGAATATATAACTCCGGAAACCAAGAAAATAGGAGTAGGAGTGTTTGATTCAGCATCACTATCAGTGATCTCAACCATCCACTTGAATTATCAGTACACCCTGCTCCACTAATTTTGGGCTCTTTAGATATAAAAGTCTTGGTAGATCATAAGGAGACACTTCCATCAGGGGGCATAGTAAGATTCTTATCAAACTTAAAGCTATGACTGCTGCTTGAGCACTTCAAAGTCCTCAAGGCAGAAGTCAAGAAGACCAGATAAAAGTACCAGCCAAGAAAAAGAGAGCCTAAAATTAGTAGTGGAGGAAAGAGATGATGATATTTATAACTTCTGGATGACCTGTAGCAGCAGGGAACTTGCTTTGATCCACTAAGTCTTCTTATTGTCAGTTTTCCTAGAAATTGTGATTAACTAATATCCTGAAGAAACAGTGTCTGCAGAAAGTAAACTCAATAAAGAAATCAGTTGAAACTTAAGAGAGAGGAGAATTGATATATATGTGCAAGAACATGGTAATAGACATTGTTGGAGCCCTGGCCAGATCAACTTACCAGGCTTATGCTCACACCCTCTGGCTACTATTAATGACTCAAAACTGCCATCTGCTCTGGAGACTGCCAGTATCCCAACAGGCATTGCCTCATTCAAGAGATTATACCCTGCCTCACTTGTCAAGAATTCAATGGTGTGATTTGTACTCCAGAGTTCCCTGTGAAATTAGATGGAATCTAATCAATAGTTAAAGCAACATCCCTGCTTAGTGTCATTTCCCTTTCATGTAATACCCTTTCCCTGAAAGTATCCTTTTTTGGGACTTTATTTCTAGTGAATTCAACCTAGCACAGGGCAATTAATGCCAATGACAAAAGTAGGGAGACTCAATTTAAGAGGTGAAGCTCTCATGAATGGGATTAATGTCCTTATAAGAATCTCCACTGAGTTTGCTTCCTTTTACTACCATGAGAAGACACAGAGACAAGACAGAGACAGGAAGCACACCCTCACCATACACCAAATCTTTTGATATCTTGCTCTTGTACTTCCAGCCTTCAGAACTGTGAGAAATACATTTTTGTTCCTTATAAACCTTTCTGTATATGACATTTTGTTATAGCAGTCCAAACTCTTGAAGCCAACATCCGTTCTCTAAGGAAACATTTGATAAACATATAAGAAAGGATTAAACAGCATTCTACGTGAGAACAGAATGGCAAATCTTTCTGGGCTGTGCAACACAGGGAGGAGATCAGTTTTAAACTACATATGTATAAATTAATGGGAAGCATTTGTTGACAACAGAGGTGACTCCGAATTCTGGGTGGAAGAAATGCCATGAATAATTCTGGGAAGTCTTTAATGCCAAGTTAAGAGATTTTTAATTATGTGCAGGCAAGAATAAATCATGGGGTTTTTAGAAACAAAAATATTATACTTATATATGATGTATTTATAGAGCCCATTCAAATAATGTTGAGTAGAATGAATTGGCTATAGAGTAATTGGAAAAAAGATAAATTTATATCAATAGTCAATATATAATAATGGTGTGACCTTGATGGTGTGTGTAGGAAGGAAAACAAACAAAAAACACAAACCCATTCACAATAGACATGGAAAAAAATAAAATACCTTGGCATCTATCTAATTAAAGAGGTGAAAGACTTTTACAGTGAGAACTACAAAACTCTTTTCAAAGGAAAGAAGGATGACAAATAGAAGAACATCACATACTAATGTATCGGGAAAATCAATACAGTCAAGTGTTCATTCTACCTAATGTAATCTACAGATTCAATGTAACTCCTACCAAGTTGTCAGCATCATTTTTCACAAGCCTAGAAAAGCAATACAGAAATTCATATGACAACAAAAAAGAGCCTGAATAGCTAAAGCAATCTTCAGCAAAAAGAACAAAGTTGGAGGCATCATACTCTGAGACTTCAAACTTTACTATAAGGCTACAGTAACCAAGACAGCATGTTTCTTATACAGAAATAGACACATAAACCAATGAAACAGGACAGAAATAAACCAGACTGACTAATCTTCAGCAAAGGGAAAAGAAGCCATATTTACCCAATGGTATTGGGAAAACTGGCTGATACATGCAGATTAATAAACCCGAACCCCTACCCTTCACTATATACAAAAATTAATTCAAAATGGTTCAAAGACTTAAATGTGAAACTTGAAAGTATAAGAATCTTAGGAGAAACTTAAGGAACACACTACTTGAGTTGGAGTAGGTGAGGAATTTATGGACAAGTCCTCAAAAGCAAATGCAGCAATAGCTAAGACTACCAGGTGGGAACTTATCAAGCTAAAAAGTTTTTGAACAACAAAAGAAACCATCAAGAGAATAAATAGAAAACTGACAGAATGGGAACAAATATTTGCAAACTATGCATCTAACAAAGGTCTAACATCCAAGATCTACAAGGAACTCAAATGAATTGAAAGGAAAAACACAAACAACCCCATTAAAAAGTGGACAAACAATGTCATTCACACACGCAATAGACATAAGAAAAATGCTTAGATTCACTAGTCATCAGATAAATGCAAATCAAAACTACAATGAGTTACTAACTCATATTACTCAGGATGGCTATCATTGAAAAGTCATTAACAGGCAACCCCTTTGGGTCCCCTTGTTGGGAGCTGGTCACGGAGGCCCACTGAGCGTTAGGGATCAGGAAGGGCTGTTGACCCCGAGACCACTAGGATGTGTTCGGGAGCTATTGACCCCATTTCCTCCCCCTTTCTACTCAGCACTAACCAGATTAAGCTCCTATGAGCTCAAAACATAAAAACTCTGAGACCAGGACGAACACAAGCTAACTTTAGAAGCTCATTGCTCCCATTCTTCCGCAAACTGCAGTTTTGGCTTTCACACAACTTATAATTCAAACTCATGTCACATCTAAGAGCCTTAGTATTGGTCACAGGCTTCTGGGTCATGATCTTAGGATTTATTGTGTAAATTGTAGAATATAGTTTTAGAAGACAGTCATTTTGTTGCAAGAATGCGGCTAGGTTACTTGCATGTAGCCCCCTGTGAACTTTGGACTGGGCCACATTCCAAACATTCTGGGATGGGCCACTTTCATTTGTAAAGTAAATACTTAAGCTTCTATAGAATTGTTTAACTTGGCATAAATCAATCAGCTTAGGATGAAAAAGGTTTATAGAATATGTCAGTCACAGATTAGGTTATCCTTTGTTATGGGATTTTTTTTTTTTTTTTTTTTTTTTTTTTAGAGTTGGAGTCTCACTATCATATGAAAAGGGTTTAAAGGCAATCATTGATTACGTTTTCGTGGATTAAGGTTTCTGGTGGGTGGGGGATGCTCCTCCCACATCTGACTTTGTGTATAAAAGACCCGTTGTAATTCCCAATATCACACATTGCTTCTGCACTAGACTGGAATACAGTCTCTTTCTTTCTCTCTCTCTCTCTTTCTCTCTTCTTCCCCCCAATCGCCGACACCGTCTCCACCTTTGGGGTACCCTGAACCCGGCTGAAGCTGGTCTCCAGCATCCTCTCTGACTGTGGGAGCTTTTCTGTCCTCTCAATAAATCCTGCTTTCTCAAAAAAAAAAAATAAAAAAAAAGAATTGAGAGGAAAAAAGTCATTAACAACAGATGTTGGTAAGACTGTGGAAACAAGGGAATGCTTCTATACACTTGGTGGGAATATAAACTAGTTCAACATTTGTGGAAAACAGGGTGCCTTTTTCTTAAAGAGCTAAAAATTGAACTACTCTATGATCCAGTAATTCCACTTCTGGGAATATACCCAAAGGAACATAAATAGCACCAAAAGGACACCTACATGTTCATTTCAGCACTAATCAAACTAGCAAAAACATGGAACCAACCCAGCTACCCACTGAAAGTTGACTGGATAAAGAAAATGTGGTACATATATATGATAGGACACTACACAGCCGTAAAGAAAACCATCATGTCCTTTGCAGGAACATGGATGCAGTTGGAGACTATTATTCTAAATGAACTATCACAAAAACAAAAAACTGAATACTGCATGTTCTCACTCATAAGTGGATCCTGATCATCGGATACACGAGCACAAATCTGAGAACAACAGATGATGGACACTACTAAAGGAGCAAAGGATGGAAGAGGGGTAAGGGAAGCACAAGCACACACTAGGTACCAAGTCCACTACCACAGGGAGAAAGGGCTTGCTAGAAGCCCAAACCTCACCAGCAATTTACTTATGTAGTAAACCCTCACATGTACCCCATAATACAAGAAAATAAATTAAAATAAAAATTAATTAAATTTTAGGTGCTAAAAAGAAAAAAATAGTTGGGAGTGGAGGAATTTTGCATTCACTACTTCAGATTACCCCATAGTAATATTAATGAATAACAGCAATATCAAACAGAAATACTTTCACTGTGTTTATCAGGAGAGGCTATTATTATTATTTTTCTGCTGTAAGGATAAAGTTTTAACTATTTAAGGTATTTTGTACATAGTTGCACTTTCATATGTGAAATAGGAAATAGTGATTCAACAAACTATATACAGTTAAAATTCCTCTTAAATTTAAAAATTGTTAATAATAGCTAATTTTTTTTTTTTTTTTTTTTTTTTTTTGAGTTGGAGTCTCACTCGGTCACCCAGACTGGAGTGTAGTGGCCGCTCCCGGCCACTGCAGCCTCGACCTGCTGGACTCCGGCGATCCTTCCGCCTCAGCCTTCCGAGTAGCCGGAATTACAGGCATGCGCTACCACGCCCGGCTGATTTTTTGATTTATTGTAGAGATGAGGTCTCGCTGCCCAGGCGGGTCTCGAACCCGCGGGCTCAGGCAATCCACTCACCTCAGCCTCCCAAAGGCGCGGGATTACAGGCTGAGCCACCGAGCCCGGCTAATAGTAGCTAATTTAAAATAATATTAAAAAGAGAAGAAAATGAGATTTCTTAGTGAAGTAATATATTGTCAGGTAATATCAGCTTTGGTGTACTTTTTAAAAAAAACGATAATATGTCCCCTATAGAATGGCTTAGTGGACATTGAAGACTCAGAAGGAGGAGTCTGGGAAGAGGGTAGAAATACAAATATTTCTTATTGGGTACATTGTACACAGACAGAGGTAGACAGTACACTTAAAGCCCAGACTTCTTCACCACTATACAATGTATCCAGGTAACCAAAAATCATTTGTACCCCAGAGGCTATTGAAGTAGACATTTAAAAAAATATGTATCTTATCTTAACATTTGTTAGTGCAGAACCCTATCAGCTCCAAGCACTCCATCCCTAAGAGTGTAGAGGAGGCAACATTGTACATCTTCCATTTTAGTTTTTTGTTTGTTTGTTTTTTCTTTTTCTTAATGGGTCTGAACATTAAAATGAAACAAGACAAATTCACAGTAGAAAAATATGCAAATGTATTTCATATAATTTTTACCTGGCATGGGAGCCCTTATAAGGAAGACCTAAAGACACAGAGTTGCAAGTTACATGTTTAATTGAGCAAACAATTTTAAGTTGTGAAAAAAGCAATTGGATCACAGGGGGAGCTCTGACACATGACTTACTTTAACAAGGTCTAGCCGGGCTCGGTGGCTCAGCCTGTAATCCCGCGCCTTTGGGAGGCCTAGGCGTGGATTGCCTGAGCCCGTAGGTTCGAGACCCACCTGAGCAGCGAGACCTCTTCTTTACAATAAATCAAAAAATCAGCCGGGCGTGGTAGTGCATGCATGTAATTCTGGCTACTAGAAGGCTGAGGTGGAAGGATCGCCTGAACCCAGCAGGTCGAGGCTGCGGTGGCCGGGAGCGGCCACTGCACTTCAGTCTGGGAGACAGAGTGAGACTACAACTCAAAAAACAAACAAACAACAAAAACAAAAAAGGTCTATACAGAATTCTTTTGGTCCCAACTTCCAGTATTTGGCGATAAGCCCTATGCAGAATCCTTTTGGTTCCAACTTTCAGTATTTGGTGATAAGAATGTTGTTTTTTCTTCTAATATAGTAAAGGCATCTTTCACATAGGGATTTCTTCTTCTGTTTTTAAGAAACACAATTAAGATCACAGTGATCATTTTGCCCCTACTCTCTTAAGTGCCTTTAACTCACAATAGTCAATCTGCCTGTACCCTTTAACTCCTTTAATAGGTACTTGATGACTGTGAGTCAAATAGAAAAATAAACCACTGGTCGGCTCGGTAGCTCAGCCTGTAATCCCAGCACTTTGGGAGGCCGAGGCGAGGGGATTGCCTGAGGCCGCAGATTCGAGACCAGCCCAGGCATTGTGGTGAGACCCCGTCTCTACAATAAAATGAAAAATAGCCAGGTGTGGCAGCGCGTGCCTGTAGTTCTGGCTACTTGGAAGGCTGAGGTGGAAGGATTACCAGAGCCCAGCAGGTCGATACCGGGGTGACCATGAGTGTAGTGCCACTACACTACAATCTGGGTGAAAGAATGAGACTCCAACTCAAAAAAAAAGAAAAGAAAAAAAAGATGCCACCATTATTGACAATAGACAGTGTAAGACAATTTCTAGTGTGATTCTTTTCAAGGCTATTAAAATAACTTTATTCACAAATATTTTGTTCTATTTTTTGGTCAATGAGTATCTTCTCTTGAGTTGAATGCATTAAGGTCATTACAAAATTATTATGGTTTTGAATATAAATAACTACTGCAGAAATAACTTTTTGAAATTCACTACAAGATTATCATTGACATACTGCAAAGATACCTTGAATATTCCTGTATTTGGGCAAAGTTGCATTGATTGACTCTTTTTATTAAGGGAAACTCCACACCATGGGACCATTGGTCCCATGACTCCAACTCTGCGACCATTTAGTAAGACATGTTAGGAGGGGGCTTATTATAGGCTTTGACAGTGTAAAAGAATATTTTTAAGTGGAAGAATCAATAGTGTCAAAATGTCCATAGTGCTCAAAGCAATCTATAGATTCAACACAATCTCTTGATCAAACTACAAGCATCTTTTTTAACAGATTTAGAAAAAACAATATTTAAGTTCATATGGAAGTGTAAAAGAGCCGTGGTAGACAAAGCAATTCTGTGTGAAAAAAGCAAAGCCAGAAGCATCACATTACCAGACTTTAAACCTTACTACAAGACTATAGGAATCCAAACAGCATGGTAGTGGTATAAAAATAGAATATAGAACAAAACAACTGACCTACAACCAACTGATTTTTGACAAAGTTGACAAAATAAACACTGGGGGAAAGGACATACTTATTCAATAAATGGTGCTTGGAAAACTGGTAACCAGAAGCAGAAGAATGAAGCTTGACATGTTTCTCTCATTATAGCAAAAATTTACTCAGGATGAATTAAAGACTTAAATGTGGGATCTCAAAGTATAAAGTTCCCAGAAGAAAACCTCGGGAAAACTCTTCTCAATATTGGTCAGGGCAAATAATTTATAGTTAAATTCATAAAAACAAATGCAGCAAAAACAAAAATTGACAATGGGTACCTAATTAAACTAAAGAGCTTCTGCACAACAAAATAAACTCTCAATAGAGAAAACAGACATTCTACAGAATGAAAGAGAATGTTTGCAAAGTGTGCCTACAGCTAAGAACCTATACGGAACTTAAATGAATCTTCAGGAAAGAAACAAATAATTCCATTAAAAAGTGGGCAAAAGACATGAACATGAAGACATACAATTGCCCAACAAGCATACAGATGGCTCAACATCACAAATTATTAGATAAATGCAAATCAAAACCACAATAAGATACCATCTTACACTAATCAGAATGGCTATTTGTAATATGTTAAAAGACAACAGCTGTTGGCAAACCTGTAAAGCAAAAAAGACACTCATACACTGATGGGGGGGATTTCAATGACCAGCACCTTTAGAGATTATTTTGGGGATTTTTAAATTAACTAGAAATGAATTTACCATTTAACTCAATTCCACTATTGGGTATATAACCAAATGAGCATAAATTGTTCTACAACAAAATATACTTTTGTTTATTAATTGCAGTATTATTTACAAAAGCAAAGGCATGGGACCAACCCAAGTGGCCATCAGTGGTGGACTAGGTAAAGAAAATGCGGTACATATGTATCATGGAATACTATGCAGCCATAACAAGAGCAAAATAATGTTTTGTTTTGTTTTTCTTTTTTCTTTTCTTTTTTGAGTTGGAGTCTCACTCTGTCGCCCAGACTGGAGTGCAGTGGCCGCTTCTGGCCACCGCAGCCTCGACCTGCTGGGCTCCGGCGATTCTTCCGCCTCAGCCTTCCGAGCAGCCAGAATTACAGGCATGCACTACCACACCTGCCTGATTTTTTGATTTATTGTAGAGATGAGGTCTTGCTGCCCAGGCGGGTCTCGAGCCCGCGGGCTCAGGCAATCCACTCACCTCAGCCTCCCAAAGGCACGGGATTGCAGGCTGAGCCACCGAGCCCGGCTTGTTTTGCTTTTTAAAACAAAGTGGATGCAGCTCTGAGCCATTATTCCAGGTAAATTAATACATAAACAGAAAATCTAATACTGCACATGCACGTAAGTGTCAGCTAGACACTGAGTACACATGGGAATAAGGATGGGACATTAGGGTCTCCTGAAGTGGGGAGGGCAGGAGGAGATTAAGGATTCAAAAGCTATCTATTGTGTACCATGCTTACCATTTGAATGACAGGCTTGATAGAAGCCCAAACCTCATCATTACACAATTAACCCATGTAACAAACTTGTACATGTTCCCCAAAACCTAAACTAAAAATGATTTTAAAATAATATTTTTAAAAACTTTCAAAGAAATATAGTTTTGTTCTACATTTGCTGCTATCATAAAGTGAAAACAATTCTGTGATTTTGTGTCTTAATAATTTTTTATCTAGGAGGAGACAGAAAACAGAAATGGGAGGATAGGGTTAAAGTTGTGGTGAGCAAATAAGAAGCATTTATCAAGTCAGCCAGGAGAGATATTTGGTCACTTTGTGGTTTAGACAGTTTCCTGGTGTGTGTGTGTGTGTGTGTGTGTGTGTGTGTGTGTGTGTGTGTGTCTGTGTCTGTATGTGCGTGCATGTGTGTGTGTATGCACGCACATGTGTGTGTGTTCAAATATAACTGTAGAATGGTATTTTTGTCTTGTCACTAACACATGGTAATTTTGTCTGACAACAGTGCTCTGTGATTCTGCTTTGTTCAGTATGAGAACACTGTATCCCACATCTGTTATTAGCAGTGTTACAATTTCACAACAGTCAGGGGCTGCTTTATTTCCTTTCTCAAAATAAGCATAATTGAAATCACATCCTTGCCTGATAATAGTTTTGTTAAAGGGGATGACCAGAAGGTAAAGGAATACTGGGAAAAGAAAGAAAAGACAACTCTTTTTTGACTTTACGGTTTTGCTTAAAGCTGACACAGGGACCTAAACTGAAACATTTGGGTCATAGGCATATTTGAAATAGACAGAATTCACCCACGTATTTGAAGGACAAAAAGAAGCCCCTACTGAACAATTCACCACATTAAAAAAATCCCCACGTGTCTGAGTCTAGTATTCACCACTTTGTAAACATCACTATTAATGTGAACAAATTGCTTCAGTGGAATCATTCTAGAAAAATAGACTGAAATCATGCATCCTGTTTTTGAGATTTCTCTAGTAATAATAAGTTGTATGGCTGAGAACAAGTAGAATCTCCAGTTTTCTGGAAGGAAAAAATTTAACATGAGGCACTCTAAATTCCTTTGCGGCTCTCAGACTATCTGATCCTTAATAAAATAATTAGTATTTTGACTAAGAATTCTATCTCTTAGAGACCACTGAAAATAATAATAAAAAAATAGCACATGTATGAATTTGATTCTGCTCATAGCAAAGACTGTTTCAGATAAAACATAGTGTAGTATCGAAAGAAAGCTTTATAGAAACAGAAAGCAAAAGTTTCAGAACTTGGGAGAGACAAGGGACAATTGCTTTGGACTTGCTGGCAGATCATATGTAACCGGGAGGCTTTCCAGTAAGAGATATCAGCCAGCAACAGAAGCAAGAAGCCAAAAATCGTTAAGCCAAGATTAAATGAACACAGTTGCTGGTCTATTCAAGCCAGAGCCAGAATGAATAACCCTCAACAAGGTGAATCCAAAACAATGAACACAAATAATTCAATTCAGGATTTGATAAAGTCATGGAATGAAGTGAGGAATGTGAAGTTTAGGACAGGGTAGAAGGAGAAATTTAAGATACTAAGTCCTGAAAATAAAAAAAAAAAACAACCTATTATTCCCACTAACAAGACACTTGTGGTGCCTTTCCCCAGTAAATTTAGAAGGATCTATACAAGGTTTCTGAGAAAATAGTCCTTATTGGTCATGTCAAGGGAGAATTCAAGGGAGAAGAGTGCTGTGATAAGGCACAGAAAGTTTTCTAGGAGTGAATGCACGTTTCCTTTATTCTGAAATCATTTCTGCTTTGAAAAATGAATTTAATAATAATTAGAGAAATATAATCTCAATGTATGTAAAGACATTTAAAATTTATATATGCCAGGAATCTTGAATTTTCTGAAAAGTGACTACCACACTTTTTACCTGATACAACTAATGAGACTCAAAATATAGTAAACCATATTCTAGATAAATTGGAGAAAAGAGAGAAGCACCGGGAGATGATTTTTGCTACTAAAAATAGCACTAAAACTTGACTTTGTTACGAAACGTTTGGTTATTGAGAAACACTCCCTTTAGCTATAGTAACAATAATTGCATCTCAGAAAGTATATATTGGATATCCAAATGCTCCTGATTTGTGTGAATTCTCAACGTATGGGGGGAAATTAGTAAAATTTTAATTTGTAGATTGGATGTGAAAACTGCAAATCCTGCAAAAAATTATTTTTAAAATCTACCTTCATGTTTAAGAGTTGTTACAAGGGTAAGAAGTTGTCTTGTTGAACATGCCAACCCCAGGACTCTTCTAAACTTTTGTTTCCAGGTTTTGGTATCAATTCTGTTGGCTCTCTGGTCTTTCCAGGTGCTCAGATGAATACTTTGGTTCAAGCTCTCTGAGTCTCAAGCTGTGCTCTTGCAATTACTGAGATGTCAGCTTTTGGCTTGAGTAGCATGTAGCTTATTTTCTACAATATCGCTGCTGTTTTTCCTCTTTTTCCTCTTTTCTTTTAAGAGCCAGGAACTAACCCATCATTCTGTTCACATAACTGAGTCCGTATAGTCTCATTGCTGAAGACATATATTAGTTTTACCATGATTTACATTTCATAGTACATATTTTTTGTTTTTGTATCTATAGGAAAACAAACAAACAAGTGAACACTGCATTCGACCAACTCGTTTGTTTATAATCTAAAAGTAGAAGAGATTGATTCTCTGTCAGAAGCTTTGCATTGGATTGACTATATAGTTGACATTCAACTATTTCTATATAGTAAATATATTAACAACCTCAGATATAAAATTCAAATACAAAAGTAAAATAACGTTATTTACCCATATTGATTTTTCATTTTAAATGATATTAGATTCAGCCTTGTTGAAATGAAAAGCAGCAAAACAAGGAAAGCTATATTTTCCCACTAAGCACAGTCTATTACAGCTTTTAACGTCTTCTTCCCCACATTTTCCCTATTAAGCCCTGCATCAAGAGTCTGGTTACTGACTACTTTTTTTCCAGGTAAAGCTATATGAAATGCTTATGAAGTTCCACAGCATAAATGAACAATAACATAAAAAAACACCTAAACACATTTATAGCTTTTAACAAAGCAAGCTAACATCCCCATTTCCCATGTATTAATTTGTACTGACTCTATTGCTGTGTTTCTCACACAAAAAACTGAGAAATTTTGCATTTTATTTTTATTTATGTATTTATTTGTTTGTTTTGAGTTGGAGTCTCACGTTGTCGCACAGACTAGAGGGCATTGGCACGCTCCTGGCCACCAAAGCCTCAACCTGCTGGGCTCCAG
Source organism: Cephalopachus bancanus (assembly GCA_027257055.1). Lineage (NCBI taxonomy): Eukaryota > Metazoa > Chordata > Mammalia > Primates > Tarsiidae > Cephalopachus > Cephalopachus bancanus. Next base: position 1,969,603 of record JAPVLO010000274.1, read on the forward strand.
CAATCCTTCCACCTCAGCCTTCCAAGTAGCCGGAACTACAGGTGCAGTAATCTGCCTGGCTAATTTTCTTTGATTTGTTGTAGAGACGATGCCTCGTCAAGTTGCCCCGGCGGGTCTCGAACCGCGGGCTCAGGAAATTCATTCACCTCAGTTTCCCAAAGTACTGGGATTACAGGCTGAGCCACCGAACCCAGCCGGAATTTTGCATTTTAAATAATGTAATCATGTGAGAGAAATTTTAAACCCAAACTACCAACTCAGACTATTTTGGGAGTTGTCACCTCAAAATAAATTAGTACAAGAAATGGAGGTATTGAAAAAAACTAAAGAAATAATGTTCTTTTTTTTTTTTGAGTTGGAGTCTCACTCTGTCACCCAGACTGGAGTGCAGTGGCCGCTCCCGGTCACCGCAGCCTCGCCTGCTGGGCTCCGGCGATCCTTCCACCTCAGCCTTCCAAGTAGCTGAAACTACAGGCACGCGCTACCACGCCCGGCTGATGTTTTGACTTATTGTAGAGATGAGGTCTCGCTGCCCAGGCGGGTCTCGAACCCGCGGGCTCAGATAATCCACTCACCTCAGCCTCCCAAAGGCTCGGGATTACAGGCTGAGCCACCCAGCCCAGCGAAAGAATTTTCAATACGTATTCAGTAACACTTTTATAAAGGTAAGATAAGAGACAGACTGCTACCCAAGAGGTCAAATTCTAAATAAGGAATGTTAAATTAGGCCATTTTACATTATTTTAAATAAATTTGTAGGCTAATTAAGATGCACTTTAGAAACTACTAAAATTGTTCCATGGTTATGATTTATTTATAAATATTATGTAGAGAGATGAATGTTTCAAATATATGTAGTTTAACATAATGATCACTTTCTAATCATATGAGTAAAGCACATTTATCATAAAAGGTCAGAAAATCACAAAATTGTAAAGGAAGTTATTGCCATGTCATGGTGTAGCCATGTTTGGGTTGTACAACTCCAGAATTTGAATTTTGACTGTTGTAAGAATCTTCCTTCTGCAATATGAATGTTTGTGTTCTTTCAAAATTCCCATGTTATATCACAAATGTGATAATATTTGGAGGTAAGCTTTTGTTTCGTGATTAGGACATGAGGGTAGAGCCCTCAGGAATGGGATTAGTGACCTTACAAAAGAGGTCTCAGAGAGCTACCTCACTCCTTCCACCATGGATAAATACAGAGAGAAGGCTCCCACTATGAACCACGCAGTATATATATACACACATATATATCTAAAAGTATGCATATATTTTGATACATACATATATGCATATAAACTTTTGTATATATAAATAATTGGAGGAAAATGATAATTATGGGAAGGGAAATAAGTGAGGACTGAATAGCTGTTCTTCTATGTTTCCCATTGGACTACTGGAGTTATCATGTACAGAGACTGTTTTTAGTCTCATTTTCCATCAAGGTTTATGTGAGAATGGCCTCCTGGATCTAGGACCAAGGATGCAAGGCAGATGGAAAGGCCAGTATTCAAAGGACATGAATAAAAAGAGTCTCTTTTAAGCATAGATTTGTTGGGAAATCATCACTAGATTGTATAAAAATATTTATTTGGAGTTACTTGTGTATAACACATTATCTCTGACTGGTCTAAATGTCAGGAATCTTTTTATTTCCTTCTCTACTTGTGATTGTTTTGCATGGAAATTAATCTTGCCAACACTACCCTGGCTCATATGCATGGCTGAAACAACTGTTTTCTCAAATCCCCATCTAATATTTGATCCGTGGCCAGGAGTCTTAAATTTAGATCAGAATGATGATTTCAAATTTGGCAAGTATACTGCACTCCTGAAATTATCCTATAGACACAACTTTACTCCTTTACATTTTGAAGTGCTGTTAATGTTTAAATGTCAATGCTTTAGTTTCAAAAATTATTTTATATTGAAAAACTTATTGAAATGGAAAGTTTTAGGGGAAAAATCCTCTTTAAAATAATGTTAAAAGTCATAAATATATGACTATTGTCATGTAATATTACCAATAGTTGTCTACCAATTTGTCTCCCATATAATGTTTACCTTTTATTCTCTCACAAAAAATATTGGCTTAGTTTTCAGATTTTGATCAACACAAGGAGTATAATGATATAAACATTCTATATCTATGGTATAAAAATTTTATATATGACTTTTATGCATTTGTGAGGGTAATTTAAAAACAAAATCTGACAATAAATTAGATGGTTTTAGCTAAAAGACCATATATTTGAAATTTATTGAAGTTAATAAATTACCTTAAAATATAGTGACTTAAAGCACTAATTAATCTTTATTTCCATTTATGTGGATCAGGAAACCATGTGGCTAAATTAGATGCCTCAAATTCAAGATCTCTCCCAATGCTGCTATCAAGTTGTGAGCAGAGATGGCAGCTATCTCTAGAATTGACTGGGAAACGATGCCCTCTGAGTACACTCATGTGGTTGTTGCCTTATTTCAGGTACCCACTGGCTGTTGGCTAAAGACATTGGTTCTTTGCCATGTGGAAATCTCCATAGATCGCTTATAAAGTGATAACCGGATTCTCCCAGAAGCAGGGCTCCAAGGGAGAGAAAGAGAGAGCAAGCAAGATGGAAGACACCCTTATCTTTGTAACATAATCTCAGAAGTGACATTGCATCACTTTTTTTTAATTATTATTAGCAATGAGTCACTAGATCTATTCCATACTCAAGAAGGAGGGATTACTCAAAGATGTAAATATGACATAAGGGTTTGAGGAGCTATGTTAGATGTTAAGATAGGTCTATTGTTTTGTATGTTTGCTTTTGTTGATTTCCTTTCACTCTTGGTAAGTACACTCTCCACAATTAAACTTTGAGATATATAAAATATGCCCCCAAATCGAACTGTATACTTCTGAAAATTTTTTCTTAAAAAAAAAAATTTCTTTGTTTTTGTAGAAGCCTGTCAGTTTGAAAAGGTCCCACTTGTCCTTTTTCTTATTACATGTTCACTTGGGATTTTGATCAGGAATTGATTGCCGGTTCCAATTTCCATAAGGGTGTCTCCTGCATCTTCTAAGATTCTTATAGTTTGAGGTTTTAAGTTGAGGTCTTTGATCAATTTTGAGTTGACTTTTGTGTATGATGGTAGTTAGGGGTCTTGTTTAATCTTCTGCATGTGGTCAGTCAGTTTTCCAAGCACCATTTACTGAATATGTTCTCCTCTCCCTGGTGGTTGGTGGTGGAGGCTTTGCCAAAGATGAGTTGGTTGAGAAACTCAAGTTTTGCTTCTGGAATCTCTGTCCTTTTTCCATTGGTCTATATGCCTCTTCTTGTAGCAAAACCAGGCTGTTTTTATTATTGTAGCTTTATAATAAAGTTTAAAGTCTGGGAGTGTGAGACCTTCTGTATTTTTGTTTGTTTTTGTTTTTGTTTTTGTTTTGCTGAGGACTGTTTTGGCTATCCGTGGTCATTTATGTTTCCGTATGAAACCATCAAGAGAATAGGGAGATAGCCCACAGACTGGGGAAAAAATATTTGTCCACTGTATATCTGACAAAGTCCTAACATCTAGAATCTACAATGAGCTCAAATGTGCCAAAGAGAAAAAAAAGCAAACAGTCCCATTACAAAGTGGGCAAACGTTATGAATAGATATTTCTCAAAAGATGATATACAAGCAGCCAACAGATACATGAAAAAAATGCTCAGCCTCACTAGTCATCAATGAAATGCAAATTAAAACTACACTGAGATACAACCTAACCCCACCCAGGATGGCCATCATCAGTAACAAAAAACAACAGATGCTGGAAAGGATGTGGCAAAAAGGGGACACTTTTACACTGCTGGTAGGAGTGTAAACTAGTATAGCCTCTATGGAAAATGGTGTGGTGATTCCTAAAAGATCTAAAAGTCTGCCTTTCATATGACCCCACAATCTCCCTACTGGGAATATACCCGGTAGAACTCAAATCAACCTATAAAAAGATACCTGCACATGTATGTTTATCACAGCATTGTTTACAGTAGCAAGAAATGGAACCAACCGTGCTGCCCATCAAAGAGGACCATATTTTAAAAAATGTGTGGCAAATATACACAGTGGAATATTACACAGCCATAAAGAAGAACAAAATCATGAACTTCACAACCACCTGGATGGACTTAGAGTCTATAATACTGAGTGATCTTTCACAGAAACAAATAACTGAGTATCACATGTTCTCACTCATAAGCAGACCTCGAACAAATACCGGAATATTATCAGAAAGGGATTGGCAGTAGCAGGAAACTGCTGCGGGTGAAGTGGGGGGAGCAGAGGTGGGATTGGCAGTAGTGGGAATCTGCTGGGGGAGGAGGGACACACTTCATCAACAAGGGTATCTGCATAGTGAACATTTGTATACCTGACCCTGAATGATACCCCACATCTTTAAAATAAAAAAAATAAAATAAAAAATAAATGCTTATTGCAAGAGTGTCATTCCTGTAGCAATACTGGTGTATCATTTTGAACTGTATTTTGGATTCTCTACTGACATTGTACTGTCACAATAACCGCCTTCTCTTTACTTACACTGGGTATGTTTCATTCTGTCATTATCAGACAGTAAGCAAAGTTTGTACTCACAATAATTATACCCAGCATGCATGGCACAATCCACAGTGCTTAGTTATGTCAATAGTATTAGGAAGTTTTTGAAAATTGAATCAAGATTAATCTTTTACCCAAGTAGTTTGAAAATAGATTGTATGCACTTTTTTACCTATTTTTGAAAAATTCTTTAGGTTGCATATAGTCTTCATGTTAATTATAAGACATGAGTTGTTCCTTGGCAAAATTGGGACTTGGGTATAGAATTAATTACTTTTTGAAGCTTTTTTCAACCTTCAAAAATATTAGTTCTGTTAATTACTGCTTCCAAAGAATTCTTTTGGGATATGTTACAATTTTTCTTTTGAAAATTAGGTTGATGCTTTACATCCATTGTGCATTTGTTCATGTACTAAATATCATTTTAGCAAAAAACTTAGAATGTATTAATTTTAAAGTTTTGAAGTTACTCTGACATTTTGTATTTACTCTCACGTAAGAGAAACTTTAACTTACACTTGTATGGTGTTTGATCATTTATGAAGTATTTTCTCATGTTTTACAACAATTTTTTGAAGTTTATAACACGCTTATTAAAATAGGTCAGCTCTATTTATAGATAAAGAACCTTGATCAGAGACAATAAGTGACTTAATTAAGGGGGGAAAAAAACTACTGAAGATTATAAGCAAGAATTGCACTGAGTCTTGAACCTAAGTCTTAATTAATGCCTACTTTAGTCGTTTCCTAAATAATTACACTTGCTACTTTTCTATTGTCCTTATTAAGGGCATTGCACACAGGTATTTTTAGGATCTACAATATCCATTGAATTAAAAAAAAGTGTTAGATCTCCTTTCACTTAAACATTAGTAGTTTCTTTCTCAATGATTTTCTCCTTACCACCTTCCCACAAATGTCAGGTTTTATAGAAATGTTCTTGGATGGGTCACAATACAAAGTTATATTAATCCTGGCCCTGGATGTCACAGAAGACCCTCAAACAGTACAGTTCACTGTACATGTATATTTTTTCTGCCTTTTCATTTAAAAATTAATACCAGTATTCATCTCATTACTCTAAACATGAAACTCAGAGTCCAGAGTCATCTATTACCACTTTCTGTTTGGTACCTCCACATTTTATTCATCAGTCCTGTCTTTTGTATCTACCTCCAAATAAATTCAGAATGTGTTCACTACTCTCCATATTTTCAGCCCCATCCTAGCCCTTCCTACTAAAAATTTTTGATTCTTGTACTCTAAATTGTTGTACTTAGGAGTATCACTCAGCAGACAAAGTGGTAGAACAATGTGATAAACCAAATCACGTCACTTACCCTGCTTGAAATCTGTTAACACATTTTCAATGCCAGTTAAAACAAAACTCAAATTCTTGAGTGTATTAACACAGCTAATTCTGGCTACTATAACAGATACATCTCAAAATTGCAGTGATGTAATGCAGTAAATGCTATGTATTGCTCACATATAGTCCAATACCAATCTTCTGCACTGTATTGGAGCTCTTCTCTAAAGGTAATTTAGCAGTCCAGATGTTTTTAAGTGATGGCTACACCAGATTCCACAAGTAACTTTCAATGTTGCCATTGATTATTTTATATCTCGCCCGTAGAAAAGGCATAGACCATCACGTATAGGAAGTTTTTCTGGCTAGAGCTGAAGTGAATCAAGTGGCAGAGATCTGTTTCTTCAATATTTTCAATATTCTAAATTCACACCAAACTTTCTTTCTTTGTTGTTGTTTTGGCTTTGTTTTTCATTCAGGATATTGCTGATCCTTTTCTACAATGCATATTTCATCTCAATTGTCAATTTCTCAAAAACAACTTACTTAGCAATTAAATAAAATAACTCCCAGTCATTCTGTTTTAGAACCCTTACTTACTTTATTTCCAGATTTTATCACAATCTGAAATCATCACATGAATTTATGATTTCTCTTATTTATTATTTCTCCTCTTGTCTCCCACTGAGCTTCCTTGAGACCGAACATCTTGACATTCATGCTGACAGCTGTATATTAGTACTTACATGAAAGACTGGCATTTTATGGGCATTTGGTTAAAAATGTATTGAATGAATGAATGCATCAAGTTGCATTTAAAACTGATCATTACTACTGAAAAAATATATAATCAAAAATGCTTATTTTTCCACGTCAATATAATTAGAGAAAGAAAGCACAAGAAATTTTTAAGAAGAAAATTTAATCCCCAATAGGATTCTCCAGAGAAACAGAAGTATATATGTATAATATATATAATACATATAATATATGTATATACACACATGCACACTCATACTATATGTATTATAGGAAATCAGCTTATGTGGTTATGGAAGGTGACAAGTCCCAAGATTTGAAGTGTGATTCAGCATTCAGGGTATCCAAAACAACCAAAGATTTAGCTCCAATCCATGACCAAAGACTTGAGAACCAAGATAATTGATGGTAGTTCCAGACTCAAGATCCAGGTTTAAGACCCAGCAAGAGCCAACATTTCACTTTGAATCAGAAGGCATGAAAAAACCAATGTCCTACTTAAAAGGAAATCAGACAAAATAAGTTATCTCTTACTCAAATGTTTTTGTTTTATTCTGACTTTTAACTGATTGGATGAAGCTCACACACATTAGAGAGGACAACTGCTTTATTTATTTTACCAATTTAAATATTAATCTCAGTCGGGTGCAATGACTCAAGCCATTTTCAGAGTCCTAAGTGAAAGAATTGCCTGAACCCAGGGGTTCGCGACCAGCCTGGGCAACTTGGTGAGACCTAGTCTCTACCATATATCAAAAAATTAGCTGGGCATGGTAATGCATGCCAAAGTTCCAGCTACTAGAAAGGCTGAAGCAGAAGGATCACCTGAGCCCAGCAAGTAGACCCGGGGGGTGACTGTGAGTGTGCCACTGCACTCCAGCCTGGGTGACAGAGTGAGATTCTGACTAAAAAAAAAAAAAAACAAACCAAAATTATTCTCATCCAAAACACCTTCAGAGACACAAACAGAATAATGTTTGACCAAATATCTGAACACCTCATGGCTCAATTTGGCACATAAAATTAATCATCACACAATCTTAGACAGATTTTAGTCAGAACATCAATGAAAAGAGAAGCTTAGTCAGTTGATGATGGTGTACAATAGTGTTATAATTTGAAAGTTTTATTATTTAGTACTTAATTTAAATAATATTTAGTTGTAAAATAATCTGTAGAGTTGGAAAAAACTAAAAAATTAACTTTTTCAGAGACTGTTAATCGTTAAAAATTACAAATAAAATGCTATTCTCATTTGGCAAAAGTATTAACATTAATAACACTTGTATTTTTAAAAATTTCGAGTCTTTAAATTAAAAAAAGAAAAAAATTCTTATTACAAGACATGACAGTTGTGACTAGCTTAAGGAAACACTTTATAAAAAAATCACATTGGAACATCACATTGGAACAAAGACTCCTAATTGTCCTTTCAAGGACTACCTAATAATTCCATTATTGGATAGAGTCAATTTCTACTCTAGTAAAATAATATGAATAGCCTCAATAATTTGCCAAGTCTCTTAGACCTTATGTAATTGGGTTGTAAATCCTTCTAACAAGGGTTGCCCTTTTTCACATCTTGAACCGGCTTTTTCTTGATTTGACTTACCTCTCAGTTCATATAATTTAGTAACAGGATCTAAGTGATGTCGTCCCTAGAGAATGGGTCCTATGTAGGGCAAATTTAACTCACTGTGGTATCTTAATGTCCCAAGCAGTACTTTATTTCTAAATTTTCCAATACATTGAATTTGGTGATAAAAAATTGCATTATGTAAGGAAGCAACAACATCTTTGATGTGGCAACAATAACACTCTGAAAAAATATGACAACGTAAAACTTCTGTGCCAAGAATCAGCCATAAGTTTTAGCTAAGTAGACAAGGTAAAGAATTGAGAGACTACATTTCCCATATTACTAATAAAAACTGCAGACGGTGGAGATGGAGAGTTAGAGAATTTCCATGGAGTTAGTTAATGCAAGGAAAACAACAGAACCATGTAAAATTTATCAGTAAAATCATTGTCAAGTGAATGCTTAAAAGATGTTTGGAGACAGAAGGTAGTGGTTGATAACAAGAAGTCTAGAACATGAGAGATTTGCAATTTACATCCTGGCTCTTGCCACTTTCTGCATGTCTTAAGATAAATTACCTAGTCTTTGTGATTTTTGTATTCTTATTTTTTTTAAATGAGGTTAATTAAAACTAAGTCAAAGATTTATGGAAAGTATAGAATTAAATAGAGTAAGGGCATAACTGAGAAGAGCTGCTTCTGTTTACAATGATAATGATGATTATTCCTAAGGTACAGTTATGTGCTGCCACTTATTTAGGTATGATGCTTTATGTATTACCCATAACAAATATTGGTATAATTTTATTTTTTTAACAAGCATATTTGTAGACTACTTATTTTTTATTTATAAAACATAAACTAACTGTAACAATAAGTCTATGCATGAGTTCATATCACTTAACAATTTTGTATTGTAACATTTTTAGTGAAAATTGTGTCTTACACTCCTTAATTTAGGTACAGTAAGATGGGCTAAATATTAAATAACAGCTAGAGAATATTTTATGCTTATAGTTGACACCCATTTGGGTCAAAATCTGTCCACTTTCTTAAAAATCAAATTAAAATGAATCATTCTATGTAGCTAATTAGTCAAGAAGAATATAATAAAATTGTATCTTCTGGAGATTGACCAGATTGTAAAATAGTTAGAGTTTTCATTTTTATTGACTGTTTGAATTATACCCATCTTTCACATATAGCACAACCAACTGAGACTTATATACTATGTGGTACTTTCATCAGGTATTATCTTAACTCATTATCTTGCTTTGATGAAATGTGGCTCAATGAAATTAAAAATAAATCCAATGAATCATGCACCTCCTTTAATTAAATGTTACTAGGACTTAAGGACTGCCAAATGCCCATTTGCAAACCTCCAACATCAATTCTTTGTGCTCTCCTGAGACAAGGAGAGTTGTGCAGGACTCACCTGTTGAGAATTAAAGCTGGGCTCAAGGTTGAGAGATAAACAGTCTTGTGTGAATGAGTCTCCATAGCTTTCTGTTGATAAGGAGGGCAAAGTTAGCATTCTGTGGAACAGCTGAAAGGACCCTAGGGCATTAAGACAGAGCATTGATTGCACTGACCTATTGATTCATTTATCCATTGGTTCTTCAGCATACACATCACTGGAATAATTTAATGTATTTTCCCCTTTGTTAGTGTTTTAAATTGTCTTTGACAATAAATTTAAATAATGACTTAGGTGCCACTCTATCCTAAGATTAAACACTACTTTATTTTTAAGAAACATCCAGAATCTCAAGAAACAAACAAAAAAAAAACTTTCAGCTGAAAATAAATTTTATTTTTTTTAGAAAATACAGCTTTCTTCTGTAGGTTGACACAACCGCATATCTTCAGTAATTAATCAGCAAATGAAGTGGAATATAGGTGAAGCATTTCTATCTTGAACTTTGATAATCACTTCTATTTAAAATGTATGACCCTCAGTATATGGTGTCTATAAATATTTCATTTCCAGCTAAGGAAATGAGTACAACAGAAAGGTAATGTGTATAAAATTATTACAATTTAGTTGCTTTAGAAGGGCAAATTTGGAGACTACAACAAATGAGTAATTCTCTGAGTAGGTGTGGGTGTGTTATAAGGACCAACATGTACTTAAGGTTAACTGCAATTTCTTGATAGATCCCTCCCACTTCTTTGATTAGAGTTAAGCTGCCTTGAAGTGTATAACATACATATCATGAAAGAAGTGAACACTGAAGTATGTAGAAAAAGGTGAGCAAAATACAAGAGATTGTCAAAAGAAAGTACTATCTACCACTACACTTCAGAAAGCACTAAAGTGGCTATCTCAATGTGGGTTTGATATGTGTTTCTCTGGTGATTAGTGTGGCTGATCTTTTTTATTCATGTATCTGTTGACTGCTTGTATGTCTTCTTTTGAGAAGAGTGGCCATTATTAATAACTCAAAAAATGACAGATGTTGGCATGGGTGTGTAGAAAAGGGAATGCTTCTACACTGTTGGTGGGAGTGCAAACTAGTTCAACCTCCATGAAAAACAATGTGGAGGTTTCTAAAAGAACTAGAAATTGATCTTCCATATAATCCAGCAATCCCTCTATGGGCAATATACCAAGAAGAACATAAATCATTCTACAGGAAAGACAGGCATGTTTATTGCCACACTGTTCGCAATAACAGAAACATGGAACCAACCTTTCTGACCATCAAAAGTGAACTGGATAAAGAAATGTGGTACCTACACACGATAGAATATTATGCAACCACAAAGAAGGACAAAATCATGGACTGCACAGTGAATTGAATGGAGTTAGAGACAGTCATAATAAGTGATCTATCACAGAAACAAAGAAATTAATACCACATTTCTCACTTATATGTGGGGCCTGAACTAATAGCACAAGGGAGCAAGCAGCAATTGTGAAACACAGCTGGGGAAGGGGCTGCAGAGCACGTAAAAACACAAAAGGTACCTGATCCTAAATCAGGGGAAATGAAGACCAGTTGGGAGTTCAAACTTCACCTGCACATAATTTACTTATATACCTAATCCTGATGTGTACCCCACATCTCTATAATAAAATAAAATTATAAAAACAGAAAGCACTAAAGACTAATCTCTTTTTTAAGCAGTTGCTTCTCATTTTAATTGTTATTATTGGACTGTATGTTTTAAGAGAATTGAGAATTGAATTGACTGTTTTAAATATATCAAAAACAGAAAGTTTAAACATATTTTGGAAATATAGAGGAAATGGTAGGAGATAAAGAATATGAGGCTTGATATAGACATTATATTTCTTAATTTTACTTTATTATTCTTTATATCATCCTACATTGGAGTGGTATTTGATTGGAAACATACCACCTAACCTAAAGAGGTGGAACTGCCTAGAGTGGATTTTACAACTTTTCTAATTAATAATGGTGTATCACATATCAATTGGCATTAAAGCTGGAGGTGCAATTTCAGTGTAAGTGGCACTTATGCCTTCCTAGGTCGGAGCACCTTTTCAGCTTCCTTTACTTTCCCTTTCTCCTAGATTCTCAGTGATTTATAAAAATTTCGAACTGTTAATATTTGCCCCACTGAATTAAAATTCTAATTATGTCCTTCTTATTCTAACACTATAAGTGGCATACTTTGGTATTTATTTTCCTTTGTTTTCAACAATCCATATTAAGCTATTGGTTTCTCAGCCTTCTTTCATTTGTCCTTTGGAATATATTTCACCGTGGCTTGCCAGAATGATTCCTTTTTTGTGTTTTTTCTCTACAACAACAGAGTTGAGCATTTATGCTGAGCTAGACAGTGATCACACTACATTCCTAAGGAAGAAGTGATATATTCAAAGATGGGCACAAGGATCCATGCAGGGCAGTGTGAATCATCCTGTGGCCTTTACCTGAAGGGAATATGGGAAATACTGTCTTCATTATGTATTATTATCTGTAAGCACATAGGTTATGATTTCCAAGAGTCATCGTTCTTGGTTGGGCAAGCAGTAGGAATGACAAGGCCTATAAGAAAAGCGAAGCACAGATAAGTAAAACTGATAAATGGAGGCAGAGCCACAATGATATCACTCTAATCCTGATTCTATAAGTACCCAAAGCAAATAGCTTTATTATATGAACTAATCATTACTGTTAAAGCTGAATTTGAGTTGGGCTTCTAGGGCATATGAGTAAATGATTTAATTCAAACAGTAATTTATACAGTAATTTATACAGTAATTTATACAGTAATTTATAACAGTAATTAATAACAGTAATTTATAACAGTAACAGTAATTTATAACAGTATCTATACTGTTAATCAAATAATTAAGTTGCAGAATTCATGGAGATGTAAATTTGCAAGTAATTATGTGTATCATATGTGTAAAAACATTATTGTGTGATAATTTGTATGTATTTATTTGTATGAGTTTAAATTTTTCAGATATTTTATAAACATCTGTTTATCTTTTATAACCATTATTTGAGTTATTAAACACAAATATTAGATTACTTATATCACCACACATAGCTAATAAATATTCAGTGTGAATTAGAACTCAGATGTCTTAATGACTATTCTAAGACTTTTTTTTTATATTGATCACCTTTTTCCTGTCTATTATTCTTTTTATACTCTGAGTTTTTCCAGACTTTGGGTCATTCCTGTTTCACTGATTTGCTGGTTGTTCAGCAATGTAGCAACACATGATTCTGTAATGTTTCCAAATTCCCCTTCACAATCTCTTCCCACCCACCCATACACATTGTTCTATGCAGAATCACATATAAAGTGTGAATAAACAGAAAGCATGGTGAAAGTGAGGACTTAGGAATGATAAGCTCATGAAAACATGGACAGGTTACATTTGATTTACAGTTATTACACAGATATAAAAAGAATGGAATTGTATGGAAAGCCAAATCTTCATATGAAACCTTTCACATCCCATACAGAGGTCAGAACACTTTGTTAATAATTCAAATAATTTAGTTATAAATAATCCAAAAAAAGTATTTTAAGATGGGATAGACCATTAAAAGATAAACGGAGTCTGAAAACAACTATCTCACTTATCTTTTTTCTATTAAAGTTAAAAAAAGTTAAAAAATGAAGCCAAAATTTCGGGAATGTTCTACTTTCACTGGTAATATAAAGAGGAAAGTGTATTTCTTGTCATCAAAGATTGAAACATGGAATACATGGTGGAAGTTTGGTAGAGCAATAGGATGACAATTGGATGCAAATAAAAAGTCAAGAAAATTTTACTAATTTGTTTTTAGTGGGGAATATCAGAGCGTGTTCATTATTCAAGTTTCCCAAAGAACAACACTACAAATTCTATACAGATATATGAAAAGTGATTGATTATGACAGATTGATTCAGGAAGCTATGGAGGCTGAGAAATCTCAAGATCTGCTCTCTAGGGATGAAAGCCCAGACAAGCTGGTAGTAGAATTTCAGTCCAAACCCAAAGTCCTGAGAACAAGGGAATAAAATATTTTCAGCCATCTCAGTTGAAAGGCCCAAAAAACAGGAGTGCTGATATGTAAGGGCAAAATAATTTAGATGTCCCAGCTCGAGCAAAGAGCAAATTTGTACTTTCTGACCCTCACAAGATTAGATGATGCGCATCGGTATTGGTTAGGGCAATCTTCTTTACTCTGTCTACAAATTCAAATGTGAATCTCTTCTGGAAATACCCTCACAAATACACCTTGAAGTAATGTTTTACCAATTATTTGGGAATTCTTTAGCCCAGTCAAGTTGACACATAAAATTAACCATTACAGCAGGTTTCAAAGTTGATTGCAGATTCCTGTGAGAGGGAACATATTCGGTTATTGACTCTCATTTGTTGTTTTATCTCACATCTAGAATGTCTTTCTGGGAAGCCATGAGATTAAACTCAGAATTTCTGCTACAGCAAGTATTACTTATGTGGAGCTCTGATCGCTTTGCTTTGAAATTCATGCCTTCATGTGTGCCAAGGCATTTTCTCCCATAGACTGATCCCTGTTGATGAAAAGTGTGGAATGGAGACATCGGATCTCTTCTTCTGATGACTTTGACTCATAAAAAATTCTTGACATCTTTAATGAATATCAGACTGCATGACAGTTGAGAATGGCTCCAGCTGATATTTTCTTTCTCTCTTCTTCACTTGAGGTCAGACTTGTTTTGGTGTTTGATGGCTCCTCCAGCTTTCTCTAAATTCTCCCCTATTTTTTATACAGTCACTTCACTAACAAAAGTCTCACAAATTCGGTCTGATATTAGCATCTGCTTTTAATAGGGTCTGGATTAACTCAGGTGCCTAAGGTGAGAGCCCTGTAAATATTTGCTCCTGATTTTAGATATCTAAAGATGACAAGGTTAACCTCATTATGTATTTAGTTTTCAAATATTGAAGTCAGAGTCACTTATTTTTTATGATTGTGGCTTTCAATTTTTAATATTGTTGGGGAATGGTGGTTTCTCATTTTGAAGACAAATACTTTACTTTTGTATTTTAATACCTGAAGATTAATTTATCACAAGTTTCTTCTGATAATATAAATGTCAAGAAGCATATTTAAAAATATAGCCATAAATGTGTTTGTTTTATTTTTTTTACAGAAATGTCAGTACTTCTCATGCTGACAAAAATTTTGTCTACACTTAATGCCAGCATTTCAGAACACTTTCCTTATTAGAGGTTTGCCAGCAGTGAATTTTTTTTGTAACTTACAGGAAATTTTAAAATCAAGAATAAAGTACTATAAATTTATAAATTTAAAAAATCATATTACTTAAATGTGACTTGTATGAGAATGTAATCATTTATAAATATATTATTGGTATTCTCTTCTTAAGTTGGTAGCACAAGACACTCGTCATTAGGAGATAATTTTATTCTTCTCGACATACTCAATCAGAATGGTATGATGAGATTTCCAGTTAGACAAAGACTTCAAATATCCTTCAGATTTTCCTCAGAAGCTAAGAACCACATCTTTACTTTTCCTTTTTTTCTTTGGTCTCATGAATTTTCATCATAAGGAAAAGTCAATTTCACAAGCAAAAATTGTTCTTCCTGAACATATGACACACACACCACAGTAACAATAGCTGGATGTTAACTTACTACCGATGCTTGCTACTAAGGCCCTGTGCTTTTGGTTGATAGAATAGTGTCTGATTGAAATAAAGATTAAAAAATTATATCAATATTAGCTAAAGTCACAAATATTCAATATTAGAGACAATACAACCGTGTCTACTTGGTTTTAAACATCTTCTGTACTTCATCTGTCAAAGTCAACGTAATTCCTTTTTTGAAGTAGGTGGTAACAGTCCTTTACTTCAATACATTGGAGAGCAACTTAATAGGGTTTAGAGATTATGAAATCATATAAAATGTGGCAAGATGACTGGTCTTAGTTTGTCTTTTTCTTTTACTCAAAATACTGTTGCAAATGTGAAGATCCTGAAGCTTCATCCAGCTACATATCACAAAGCATCAAATGTATATTTTGAACATACTCCACTGCACACAAACATTACACAATAAGTTCTTGTAACTTTAATGCCATTTCTTGGTGAAGAAACACCTCTACGAAGATTTAAAAACTGACCCTTAACCCCGGAAAATAATTCTATCAGGAGAGCAAAGCAATCTCCTAGGAGACAGCCATGTACCTCTGTGACTCAAATAACCCCTTTTTGACTCCACTCAGAAAGGACTCATGGATTCTTGCAGTTAATTAAAAGCTATTTAAACAAGACAATTTTCTTCTTTCAGGATTCTGGAAATTTCCTTTTCAAAAATATTGTAAGGAGTTAAATGTCTCCGCAGGTTCCCTTGGGCACTTTATGTTGGGCTTTGCAGGCCTTCGGTGATGAAGGTTCCTTCCTAACAGTTTCAGGCAAATCTCATGGCAGCCTTTATGGGGCTTTTGCCTGAGCAATAAAATCCTCCTTATTTCTAAAGAGCCACTGTTTAATTTCAGACAGTCCCTATGGAAAGTGAGATACATTTGTGGGAGGTTGGTAATGAACACTTTTATGACCTACATAATCAAATCTTTTTTTCATCGTCACCTCTTACTTGCTTGTCTCAGGCTGAAGCCAGGCAAACCCCACCGTCCTCCGCATCTCCATTAAATAATAAAAAGACCCAACCAAATTCCAGACAAAGCTGTTCACCTGTGAGATAACAATGTTATATGCCAAATTAAGCTTCCCCTTTGCCGTTACAAAATGCAAAGTTCCTAAGTTCTTTCCATTTTCTTATTACTTGTCTCCAGTTCAAGAATAATAAATAAAATTAACCATACTCTTTTTACAAATATAACTAAATGCCTGACTATTATTAGGTTTATGCCATTTGTATAATTAAATGTTTAATCAAAATAGATTAAATAATAATAGTATTAACAGTAATTATTTGTATTATTTGTATTTTTCTCACTTAAAACAGTAAAATAATTTTTATCCCTACCATTTATTTTTACACGGTTTAATTTTACTATGTACGCACATGGTGGAAAAGCTCTCATTTGTGAGTGACTTTATTCTCCACAATATTTGTAACTTTTTTCTCGCGAATTAAAACTGAATTCAGTCTGACACTGATAAACCCTCTCATTAAATAAATTAAAGTATTTTCTCTATTCCCTCCCAAAATTTTCTCATATCTTGGCAAGTTACTGTCATGAGGAATAGAAAGTTGACTTTAAATTCTATTTTTTTCAATTCTCTGTCACTCATTTACTTATTTCCATCTCCACTCTTTCTGTGTGAAATTTTAAAATAAAATTCTAAATGTCTGCACATTAGAATTTATCACCATTCTTAGAATAATTGTCTATTCCCTTCCCCACCAACACTTGTCACCTTTTAGGAAAACCTTCCCTGGGTAACCTCTCCAAGTAATCTAACTCTGAAAACAATACATGTTTCTAATGAACTTCTACATATGTATATGCTCAGATATTTATTTTACTTTTAGTTTCAGTAAGCAATATTTACATTTTTTAAACTGAAAAAAATTTTGGGATTGTTATATCTGCACTGTGTCTTTAGCTAGCTAGTGAGTGATAGAACTCTTTCACGTTCTTTCCTTAATGTTCATGCCTTTTTCTTCTATAGGTTTCCTCCTCCTCCTTTGCCTCCTCCTCTTCCTCTTCTTCTTCTTTCTCCTTTTTAAAATTATATTTGCTTCAAAGAAAATCTCAGAACTTCTTTGTTGTTCATCTTTGGTTTTAAGCAACATGGCCTGTCAACACTACACTCAACTCTAAACTTGAGGCTTCAACTCAAGATTTCATCCATAACATGCATTCTTCCTATAATCAGAAAGACAGGGGAAGTTTGACCAAGCCTTTTCTGCTATGGGCAACATGATGGAATTCAAGAGAATGACTTGCTCACACATTTGATTGATAGAGCAGGATAAAATGTATCAGTATTGTCTTATAGGAGATAGCCACGCATCAACGTGGAGACAAGAACCAAGATTTCAAATGTAAAGATTAGAGAGAATTATAAGACAGAAAGATAGGGACAGTGAAAATGATCAGTGTGATAGGCAGAATTCTAAGATGGCCCAAGACATCCACTCCTTTGATGTACACATCCTTTCTAATCCTGTGAACTTTCCTGTAATGAGTTTATTTGTATAAGCAATCTAATTTAACCTCTAGTATATGACATGGTGGATCTTGAGAAAGGAAGACATGAACGTAGACTGGCCTTATCACCTTCTGCTGGTTGCAAAGGGAAAATCAGAGATTTAAAGCAGAAGTAATTGATATGTTGCTGGCTTGAAGATGAACACTACAAGGCAAGAAATGTAGGTGACCTCTAGGAACTAAAGGAAGCACTTGGTTGACAGTAAGACTGGAAATAGGAAATATGGTCCCATAACTGAAAGGAATTCAATTCTGCCAACAAAAATGACCTTGGAAGTACAAACATATACTTAGCCTAAAAATGTGAATTCAATCTGGCTGACACTGTGATTTAAGTCTTACGATATCCTGAACAGACAAGCCAAACTGTGCTGGAATTCTGACCTAAAACTGTGAACTAATAAACAGGATATTGTCTTAAGGTGCTAAGTTTGTGGCAATTTTTTGTATGGCAATAGAAAAATAATACACATAAACCAGAGTTTGGAAATGGATAACACTCAGAGGCAGGCATTTACGTAATTACAGCAGTATCTGTACATGGGCAGGATGAACCTATTTAAAGAGTCTGAAGACAATTCTAATACTGAATATATACATGTTTCTTAGTGCTTCATAGGAATTTTTATGTGGATATAAGGGCCAGAATCTTAAACTTGGTTCATTTGAAAGATACTTTCATTCTTTTGCTACCTCTCATTGACTGCATTATAACCTGTCTGTTTTAGGCAGAAAAATGGAACCCTCTCTGCCAAAACTGTCCATATCCTAAGCTCTGGAACCTCTGGTTACATCATGTTATAGGGAAAGGGGAATTAATGTTGCAAATGGACAGAGGTTGCTTAAAATCTTCATAAAGTGAGAAGATTTTCTTGGATTATCTGGAGTAACTCAGTGTAACTACAGTGTTCTTAAATGCAAAAGAGTATCACATAAGAGTTAGAACCAGAGAGATGGAATCGGAGGAAAATTCTGACTTTGAAGACAGAAGAGTAGCAAGGGTCAAGGAATATGGACAGATTCTAGGAGCTGGAATAGACCGGAAAACAGACTTTTCTTTAGAATCTCCAAAAATAATGCATTTTAGGCCAGAGAGATCCATTTGGGATCTCTTTCAAAAATTTAAAATAAAAAATGGCACTTTGGGAGGCTGAGGTGAGCGAATTGCCTGAGCCCGCGGGTTCGAGACCCGCCTGGGTAACTTGGCGAGACCTCATCTCTACAATAAATCAAAAATTAGCCGGGTGTGGTAGCACGCATCTGTAGTTCCAGCTACTTGGAAGGCTGAGGTGGAAGGATCGCCGGAGCCCAGCAGGTCAAGGCTGTGGTGGTTGGGAGCGGCCACTACACTCCAGTCTGGGCGGCAGAGTGAGACTCCAACTCAAATAAATAAATAAATAAATAAATAAAATGAAAATATAAAAATGGTATTTTTTTAAGACACTAAGTTTGTGGCAATTTGATACCATGGAAACAGAAAACAAATGCATAGCTTTACATTTTATTTTTCTTTATGTATAAACATATTTTAGTTTAAGTATATGGGATACAATTCAGGATTAAATATACAAAAGGATGTCATACAGGTAAAGTTTGGCCCTCCCTTTTGTCCCCACTTTGCCTGGTTTGAAGTCAGGTAACATTATTGGTGTGTGTTCATCCCCCACCCCACTCTGTCAGTATCCCACTACTGACAATCCCTTTCTTATAGTATTATGGTAAATGGTCAGCATCCACTTATGAGTGAGAACAGGTGGTACTCTGTTCTTTGTTTCCATGCTATATCACTGAGTACTATAGACTCTAAAACCATCCAAGTTGCTGTGAAGTGCATATGTTTGTCCTTCTTTTTGGCTGTGTAATATTCCAGGGTATATATGTGCCACACTTTTTTTATCTAGTGAAGTTTTGATGGGCAATGTGGTTGGTTCCATGGTTTTGCTATCGTTAATAGTGCTGCAATAAACATATTTGTGCAGTTATCTTTTTGGTAGAATGCTGTGGGTTCCTACAAGTATATTCCCAGTAGGAGGATTGCTAGGTCATATGGAAGGTCAATTTCTAGTTCTTTTAGAATCTCCACACTGTTTTCCATAGAAGTTGAATTAGTTTGCATTCCCATCAGCGGTGTAGAAGTGTTCCCTTTTCTCTGCATCCTTGCCAGCATTTGTTGTTGTTTATTCTATAAATGATAACCATTCTTACTGGGGTTAGGTGGTACCTCAATGTGATTTTGATTTGCATTTCTTGATGATTAGTGAGGCTGAGCAATTTTTCAGGTATTGGCTGCCTGTATATCATCTTTTGAGAAGTGTCTATTGTCTACTTTTTAATGAGGCTGTTTGCTTTTTTTCCTTTCTGCAAATTTGAGTTCCTTGTAGATTCTGGGAACTCAATGTTCAAACAAAGATGTTAGGCCTTTGTCAGATATATAGATGGCAAATATTTTTTTCCCATTGTGTGGGCTGTCTCCACCCTCTCTTGATGGTTTCTTTTGCTTGAATTGGCTAACTACTCCAATTTCTGCAAGGATGTCTCTTGCATTTTCTAATATTCTTATAGTTTGAGGTTTTAGGTAGAGGTCTTTGATTCATTTAGAGTTGACTTTTGTGTGTAGTGATAGGTAGGGGTCCTGTTTCAATCTTCAGCATGTGGTCATACAGATTTCCCAGGACCATTTATTGAATAGGTTATCCTCCTCTCCTCATTGATTGTTGGTGGAGGCTTTCTTGAAGATGAGTTGTTTGAAGAATTTAGGTTTTACTTCCAGAATCACCATTCTCTTGCATTGGTCCAGATGTTTGTTCTTGTACCAATACCAGGCTATTATGATTACTGTAGTCTTATAGTGAAGTTTAAAGTCTGGAAGAAGTGTGATACCTCCCACTTTGTTTCTTTTGCTAAGGATTGTTTTGGCTATTTGTGGTTATTTATGTTTCCATATGAATTTCTGAATTGTCATTTCCAGGTCTGAGAAGAATAATGTTAGAAATTTAATGGGTATTGCGTTGAACCTGTAGATTGCCATTGGTAGGATGGCCCTCTTAACAATGTTGGTATTTCCTATCCATGAGCATAGAATATTTTTTCAATTGTTTGTGTTGTAGGTTTTCTTTGAGCAGTGTTTTGTAGCTTTTATTGTAAAGATATTTCACTTCTCTGGTTAGGAAGATGCTGAGATAGTTCTTTCTTTTTTTTTTTGTGGTTATTGTGAATGGGATTGTGCTTTTTATTTGTTTCTCTATTTGTTATTAGTGTACAAGAGTGTGACTATTGGGCACCCCCAAGGGTCCTCTCCCACTGTTGGAGCTTTTCTGTCCTCTCAATAAATACTGCTTTCTCACTTTAAAAAAAAAAAAAAGAATGAAATTGTCTTTTGCACATTTATTTTGTATCCTGAGACTTTGCCAAAGTCTTTTATCAGTGCAAGGAAGTTTTTGACAAAATCTCTTGGATTTTCAAGGTATAGGATTATATAATCAGAAAGAGAGATAATTTAACTTCTTCTTTTTCTATTTGGATACCCCTGATTTCCTTCTCTTGTCTAATTATTATTGCTAGAACTTCCAACACAATGTTGAACAGGAGGGGTAAGAGTGGACAGCATGTTTTGTTCCAGTTTTCAGGGGAAATTTTTCCAGTTTCTATAATTTTAGCAATATGCTGACTGTGGGTTTACTGTAAATGGTTCTTACTATTTTGAGGTTTGTTCCTTCTATGCATAGGTGTTCAAGGGTTTTTTTCAAGAAGGGATACTGGATTTTATCAAAGACTTTTTCTGCATCTAGTGAAATAATCATGTGGTTTGCTGTTATATCTGTTGTTGTATTTAATTACATTTATGGTCTTGTAGATGTTGAACCAGGCCTGCATCATGGGGGTGAAGCCTATTTGATCATGGAGGATGATTTTTTTGATGTGCTGTTGGATACAATTCGCTGGAATCTTGTTGAGAAATATTGCATCTATGTCTATTAGGGATATTGGCCTGTAGTTCCCTCTTTTTTGTTGGATCTTTACCCCATTTGGATATCAGTATGATGTTAGTTTTGTAAAATGATTTGGGGAGGATTCTGCCTTTCTCAATTTCCTGGAATACTTTAAATAGAATTGGTATCAGCTCCTCCTTGTATATTTTGCATAATTCTGCTGGAAATCCATTTGGTTCAGGGCTTTTGTCTGTAGGTAGTTTTCTTACAAAGGAGTCAATTTCCTGGATTGTCATTGGTCTATTTACTGTCTCAATGTTTTCTTGTTTTGATCTCGGGAGGTTGTATGGTGTCAGAAAGTTCTCCATTTCAGCTAGGTTATCAAGTTTGTTTCCGTACAGGTTCTGCATAGTAGGCTCTGATAATCTTTTGTATTTTTTTTAGGTTAGTTGTGATTTGATCTTTTGTATTTCTTATTGTGTTTGTTAGGGCTTTTTCTCTCTTTTTCTTGGCCAATCTGACTAGGAGTCCCTCAATTTTGTTTATTCTTTCAAAAAACAGCTTATCATTTCTTTTTTTTTTTTGTATTATATTTTTGTCTTCTATATTCCATATTTGGGCTTTTACTCTGCTGATCTGGATTCTTCTGCTAAAGTTAGGGTTTTGGTGGTCTCATCTTTCCAGCTCTCTTAGGGTACTTGTTAGGCTGTTCATTTGTGATCTTTCCATTATCTTGTTGTGTGTTTGTAGAGATATCAATTTCCCTCTTAGAACTGATTTCATGACATCCCAGAGGTTTTGGTAGGATGTTTCTTTATATTTAATTGTTTCCAGGAATCTTTTGATTTCTGTGTTGACCCAGGATTAACTTAGCATCATGCTCTTTAGTGTCCATGTCTTTGTGAGGTTTGGGGGAATTTTGTGGGTGTTGATATTTGTTTTTATTCCACTGTGGTCTGAGAAGGTGCATGGTAATATTTCAATCTTATGAAATTTTTTATGCTTGATTTGTGCCCAAGGGTCTGATAAATCTTGGAGTATGTTCCATGTTGTGATGAGTAGCGAGTGAAGTGTTCTGTATATATCTACTAAGTCCTTTTGGTCTAGTGTCAAGTTGAGGTTCCAGATCTCTTTGTTAATTTTGTGCCTTGATGATTTATCTAGGATTGTTATCAGGGTATTTAAGTCTCTAGCTATAATAGTGTTAGAGTCAATATCTTTTTTTTAGTTTTCTTACTAGTTGCTTGATAAAAGCTAGTGCTCCTGTATTGTCTGCATATATACTTAGGATGGATATTTCTTGTTTATATATTGAAACTTTTATCATTATGTAGTGTCTTTTTATATATTTTTAATTTTTTGATAGCTTAAAAATATTTTGTCTGATATTAAGATCATAACTCCTGCTTTCTTTTGTGATCCATTCACCCAGAAATTCTTCTTCCATCCTCTAACATTGAATCTCTGTGTATCCCTTGTGGTGAGATGAGTTTCCGGGATGTAGTAAATTATTGGGTCATGGTTTTTTATCCAGGTTGCCATTCTGTTTCATTTCAGTGGTGTATTTAGTTCATTCACATTCAGGCTGATTATTAAAATGAGATTGTTTATCCCCATCATGAGATTCTTATAAAGTTTTTCTTTTGTTTGTTTTCTTTCAACTTTTGGGTTGATGTATGTTTGTGTTTTCAAGTTCGCAGCCGTGATATATTCTCTGTTCATTCTGTGTTTTGCTGTTCTCTTGGGAAGTGTGTGGTCATTCTTTTTTTTCTTTCTTCTGTGCATAATATCTTTTTAAGCATCTCCTGTAGAGTTGGTCAGGAAGCTGCATAAACTCTTAGGGATTGAATTTCTGAGAAGGATTTTTATTCTCCATTGCTGATAGAGCTGAGTTTAGCAGGGTGGGAAATTCTTAGTTGAAATTGTTTATCTTTGAGGACTTTGAATATTGGACTCCAGTCCCTACGAGTTAGAAGCATTTCTGCTGATTGGTTGCTATTCAGATTGATTTTCTTTGGTGGGTTGTCTGACATTTCTCTCTTGCTTTCTTTACGATTTTTTCTTTTGTATCTATTTTGTGTAGGCAAATTACTATGCATCTAGGGGTTGGTTTTCTCATTTGATGTCTTGCAGGGGTTCTCTTGTGTTTGGATGGTCATATCTCTTTGTAAGATGGGAAAAGTTTTCTTGGATAACCTCCAGAATACTTGCTCCAAGATGTTCTCCCTTTCTCTTTCTACTTCTGGGATACCAATCAGGTGAAGGTTTGGCCTCTTGATATAATTGCACATCTCTTGGAGGCTTTGTTCTTTCTTTCTGCATTTTATTTCTATGTTTTTTTACAGATTGGTTTAATGCCATGTTTTCATCTTCAACTTCTATGTTTCTTTCTTCTTTTTGATTAATTATGCTTTCCAGGCTTGTCATCTTGTTATTTGTTTCCTGGGTGAATTTTTTTTTTTATAGCCAAAATATCTGTTACAAGTTTTTCAGTATTGCCTCTTGTCTTTCCTGAGTCTCATTCACTCTTTCCAACCATTCCCAAATTTCTGCTGTATTCTTACATCATTTGGTGGTGACTTCCATTGTTTGGGCTCTGAGGTCTGAGTTTTAGGTGTTTTCTCTTTGCTGTATGTGAATTATCTGTGTTATTCTGTTGACTTTTTCTCTTTTGTGACATGTCTCTTTCTTTTTGCTTTAGTTGTATTATTAATTGGCAGTTGGATAGGCTTTCACTTCTGATGTTTGCACAGCTATCTGTTCTTCCTGATCTGGGCTCTGAATTTGTTCTATTTTGAAATAGCACTGTGAGTGAGAAGCTTTGCTGTCTCTTATAGTTTTGAGAGTGAAATATGGTGGAGGATGGGGAGCTAGGATTCAGCAACTACTTGCAAATCACAATGATTGTGGTATGCATTCCCTGAGACCCACTCCCCACCACCATTCTATGTGATGATGCAAAGGGTATGTGTGTGTACCTGCTACAGTAACAGAAGTGAGGAGAACAGAGAAAAGTAGAATGAAACAAGATGGACAAAAATTAAAATTAAAAAACACAGAAACACAAAAGCAGAAACCAAAGCAAATATAATTAAACACACACACACACATACACACAAATAAAAACAAACTGGAAAAGAAGCAAAGCAAGACAAAAAAGAAATAAACATTAAAACTGAATACACACAAACACCACAACATGGAAAAAAATAAAAGAGGAACAAGAAAGGAATTCAGATTGAACCCTCACATATCCATTCACACACACATTAAAGTACATAAGAGCAAAAATAAACAAACAAAAAAACTGAAAGGAAGAAAAAAGAAAAAGAAAAAAAAGATGGGGAATCCAGAGTGAACATTCACATATACATTCATGCACAAAGGACAAAGAAAAACAAACAAAATTCATGATTTTGTTCTTTTGTATGGCTGCATAGTATTCCATCATGTATGTGTACCACATTTTTTTAATCCAATCCTCTTTTGATGGGCAGCATGGTTGCTTCCAGGTTCTTGCTATTGTGAACAATGCTGTGATAAACATATGTGTGCAGGTGTCTCACAAAAACAAAGGTACAAGTATCACATGTTTTCACTCATATAATGGACCTTGAACATTCAATCTAATACTATAAGAAAATGACTGACAGTAGTGGGAAACTATGGGGGGGGGAGGGAGATGGGATTAATGGGCAAATATCTGTCTGGGAATGAGGAAGCACTTTTAATCAATAGGGTGCCTGAATGAAACGTATTTGTATACCTAACCCTTAACTGTACCCCACAACATCATAATAAAAAAATATTGATAATTAAAAAAAAAGAAAACAAACAAACAAGAAACTAAAAAACAACCTGCTGTTTTATGTCAGGTTCTGCAATTGTTCTTCTCAGCTGTTCACAGTTAATCCCCTCTGCTGTCTCCTGTGGAGCTATGACCACATTCAGTGTCTTGCCTGGGGAAGGAGGAGGTATTGGTGGGGGTGGATAGGACTTTAGTCCTCTACTCCCACCCTCATAATTTTCAAGGGTATCCCATCTGGTGGGGAAGTTTGTGATTGTCTCTTAGGTGCTGGCAGGGACTCCCTAGCCAGGCATATCCTAGAGTCCTCTTATCGTGGTTGACTTCCAGGCTTCACCTAGGTTCATCCCTCTCAGTTGTGCCCCAGTCATGTGGGTCTGATGTTCAGAGAATTGCAGGGGAGGAGGGAGTTGAGTCAGCCCTGGACTCACTGTTGATCTCCTTGGGATCTTCCTCATCCTTTTCTGATCACATTCTTTGATCCATGGCTAAATTATTGTAGGGAGTGAGGTACTCAAGAATCAGCACTTGTCTTGTCCCTCCAGAATTTGTACTTTTGGGATATTCCCTCTGGATCATGATCAACCGTTGGTATTTTACCCACCATCACAGAGATCAGAACTGTTGCTCTGTGATGAGCAAGACTGAGCATTTCCTTGCCCAGTTTTCAAGATGGTGGCAGGGTGTCTGTTTCTTTTCCAGTGGAACTCTGTCTCTGGACTCCCTCACTGTGCTCCCTCCACAGTCTTTGCTGCCAGTGTCCTGCCAGGTGCTGTGGTGGTAAGACTGAGCCTAGAACCAGCAGTCACTCCTGGCAGCCTTTTCTTGGGTAGGGCTTTGCTGAGTTTTTTTTTTAAATGGTCAGCTTCTGCACCCCAGGCAGTGCTAGGCTCCATGCATAACAGTGTGGCACCAGCCACTTCACCAGAAAAGTCCTTGCCACTTGCTCCTGAGTAGGGACTCAATCAGCCACACACATGCCCACTTACTCACAGACATGTATGCAAAATTTTCCATACACTCCCTTACTCACACTGGGACTTACATAATACAACTGGCTCCACTGCCATCTTCCCAGAAGTCTGCATTTAATTTTTCTTCTCTAAGTTAACAGCATTACCACTTGCTCAGTCATTCCAATTTCAAATCTAACCATTATCTCCAATTCTTTCCTTTCCCACATACCTTGTATAACATATGAGCAAGTCCAAAAGATATTATAACCTATCACTTGTATCCATTACTTTCACTGCATTGATTGCAACATTATATTTGTAGGCAATCATAAATTCTTGACTTGTCTATTGCAATCATTTGTGTCATCTTTGCTCACTCCATCTGTCAAACTGATATCAGTGTTATTCTCCAAAGTTGCAAAATGTGATCAAGACGTGTCCTTGGGTCAGAAGCTAAAAAACAACAAAATAGTCTTTCAGTGACTTTCAAATCATACAATTTCTTATACTGCCTAGAGAACTGTTTAGATCTCTGAAAGCTTTTGGAAATGTAAGTTCTCATTTCTGAATTTCCTTTTTTCAAATTGAAACATAGTGTTCCTCTTTACTTATCAATTAGTTTTTTTAGTCATTCTGTTCTTTATTTATTTAATTTTTATGTCCATTTTTTAATCCAAGTTGAGATGATTATCATTTCTCAGTCAATGTAGAAAAAATATTTCTATATTCTACTTGAAATTAAAAAAAAACACTAAAAATTAGCCTCACTAAGTCTACAGCCTATTTTCACTTTGATTATTTTTTCTTAAACAGAAAAATTCCTCACAGAGTATTAGTAACATGACACCAAGTGCTTCCTGCCAAATATTACTATTAAATTGGTGAGCCATATTTTAAAATCATATTCATAAAATACAACAGTAGTTCTTAAATTTAACCTCCATATTTTATGTTAATGCAAGATTATTAAATTATTCCTTCTAGGCTTATGAAGTTTTTCTGCAGATATGGATCTTTTTTCACCAGTATAGATGCAATAAAACTTATCTTGACTCCTGGACGTCAAATACAATCTTCAGAAATGGCTATTATGACCTTTGAGTGATCTAGAAGGATCCCCTACCATAAGTCTCAAACAATATCTTAATTCAGTTCAAAATCTTCCTTAATAAATGATTATCCTTGGCTCTTATACAGTATCATGGCATTTTATTAATTTAGGCTATATTTTGCAAATCTACTGATAATACTTTGAACCATTTTTGGTAAAGACAAGATTTATTTATCCTTTCATTACTTAGCTTTAATCATTTGAAATTGTCAAATTTGACTATTTTTGATTGATATAATTTTCTATTTTATAAATTCAGATAAAACATTTTAGTTTAATAACTTGATGCAAGTATGATTGCAGATGCCTACTTGACAATTTTTCCAAGTCTAAACCACTTGGTTTGTACACCTTTTATACAATATAGTAGAATCAAAATTTCTCATCATCCACTTATATTATTCATGTACTCAAAACTCTTCATCAAGATGAGGAAATCACAAGTCATCTTCTCTTTTTCTAATGAAGTCATAATAAACCTTTTAAAGTGCAAATCATGTTTTATGACTGTTGTGAAAGTTTTACAGTTACTGAGATTTACATGACATCTCCTTTTAATATAAATAGAAATAGGATAGTGCTATAATTCCACCCTCCTACACAGGAAATGTATATTTACTGGTATGCTCCATGAATACATGAGATCATAACCCAAATTACCCACAGCTAACTGACTAGGTTAAAATATAGGGAAAATTTAGAAATAGTATAGAGGGGTGCTGACCTTAGACATTACTGAGATCTATGAGCCAATGTGCTTTTCCTATCAAATCTAATAAAAAATTTCTGTATTACCATTGGATTTTAAAAAGATTAATTGAACATTTATCACTATAATGGAAATACCAAAATTCAGCCATTTGAACATGAAATGATGCTGTCTTTATTTGGATTTGTTTTTATATATTTGGTGTCTTAGGATAAGGGTGCTTCAGCTTATTAATTCTTATTAATTTGTCTTTGATTTCTTCTAATTACTTGGAAGAAAAATTCTTGACTTGCTATTTAAGCATAATTTCTGATGTTTTTCTGAACGTTCTGGTAGTCATAAACCTTAAATCTCATCAAGATACTCTATAAAATTAAAATTTTAGGCAACTTCAATGTCCTTATTCAAACTCAATCAGAGTTATAGCATTTTTGGATAAGTGGGTTTTTGTTTCTGTTTCTCTCTTATGATAGTATGGTAATGGATAAAGTAAATTGCATCCAATAATGTGTTTTTCCAAATATCATGGTTTTTAAGAAATAAGCTTTCTTAGCTAAGTAATAGATCTAAAACATTTTTATTTATGTTAGTTATTTATCTTGCTTTAAGTTTAAAATATATAAATACATGCAGATAAAAACATATTTATTAATATTAAAACCAGCTCTCATTAAATTGAATATTTTTTATTATCTTTTTGACAAGTTAGTGATTGGAGAATTTTTCACTTTCAAGCGTATTTTTTGTAAAGATATCAATGAACAGGTGGTTAATTGATGGTATAAAAAGCAGAACAACTGCTTCTTTATACTCCTTCAACACTGTTAACCCCAAATAGCTACAAACACTTGCCACCAGTTTCTGTCACAATCACCTATCTCAACTGCCTCATTCCTCTTCTTTGTATCATTTGAATAGATATTTAAAGGTTTTAAATAATTAATCACACAGAACTGTTTTAAACATGTCTTTGCCCTGAGAGGCCTTTCAAATAATTAGCCTCTTTGCAAGTGTTCAAAGATGTAGTGCATTATGCTCAAATCATAAAATTTTCACTTATTTTGCTTTTTTTTTGCTGATCTATAGTAACCAAATGTTTCTTTATTCCCAGTTGTTGAATAAAACATAGACAGAAGATGGCACTGTTTCTTCATTTAAAAATATATAGATAGATAGATAGATAGATAGATCGATCAGCAAGTGATCTCTCTACCTTAAACAAAAAATAAATAAATAAATAAAGCTACCTGCTTGGAAAAGGTGCAGATTTATTAGAAAATGGAGGTAAGACTGCATGACATAAGGCATAAGTTATCTGATTACCAGAATAGAAAACAATTAAAAATTAAACACACAAAACTAAAAGGTAATATATAGCTAACTTCCACTGAAATTTCAGAAAACGCTAATTTTAAACAGAATATTAGTTGTATACGAAAAAACGCTCATATATTTACATAAGGGACTGCAGGTGTACCAACAATGACTGGAGTTTGTATCCCATCTTTACAACTACAACAAATAACACCTCCAACAAGTTACTCTCCTCTGAATCTATGCAAAATGGAAGTTATAAGATCTATTTTGTTTTGAGGATTGAGTAAAAATATAGTAAGTGTCTACTGATACTATTGTTGTACCATACTAGGATATAAACTTTGAATGGAATAAAGAAAAACATTATTTCGTCACAAAATTATCAACTTGTAGCACAATATCTGAAATTTAGTAGATACATGAAAAAAATATTACTTAAGCGGTTTATATCTAAAATATATAAAGAACTCAATAGCAAGAAAATAAAATTCCAATTATAGGCAAAGGACTTAAAATGGCATTTTTCCAAAGAAGAAATACAAATGGCCAGCTGGTATATAAAAAATTGCGTGCCATCACTAATTATCAGGGAAATACTAATGTAAGTCACAGTGAGATAGCACTTCACCCCTTCTTATATGGGCTACTATCAAAGAGGATATGGGAAAAAAGGAAACTTAGTTTACTGTTGATGGGAATATCAATTAGTGCAGCCATTATGGAAACTGTACATAGATCTTTCTAACAATTATAAATATAACTACTATATGATCCAGCATGTCTACATTTAGGTATATATTTAAAAGAAATGAAATCAGTATATCAAAACTATATCTGCACCCTCATATTCACTGCAACACTATTCACAATAACCAAAATATGTATTCAACCTAAGTGTCTATCACCAAGTTATCTCTAAAGATAATGTAGAATACATACACTATTTAGCCTTAAGTACTATTGTACTGTATTGTATTCACTAATAGTGAATACTATTCAGCCTTATAAAAAAGAAAGGAAATCTGTCCTTTGTGACGACAGGGATGAATCTGGAGGACTTTATACTAAATGAGAAGCTAGGCAGGGACAAACAAACACTACATTATCTCACCTATATGTGAAATCTAAAATTAAAAAATGGAAGTAAAAGAAGCAGAGAGCAGAATGGTGATTATCAGGGTGAGGGAGGAAGTTGTAAGAATTGGGAAGGTGTTGGTCCAAGTATGTCCCATTTCAGTTAGATAGCAGAAACAAGTTCAAGATATCTATTGGGCAACATGGTGATTATAGTTGCTAACAATGTATTATGAACTTAAAAATTGCTAAGGGAGTAATTTTCAATGTTCCCACCACAAAAAATGTAGTATGTATGGTAATAAATATGCTACTTAGATTGACTTAGTCATTCCACAATATTCAATGTTACATAAAAACATTCTATGCCATATCATGAATATA
Organism: Cephalopachus bancanus; assembly: GCA_027257055.1. Taxonomy (NCBI): domain Eukaryota; kingdom Metazoa; phylum Chordata; class Mammalia; order Primates; family Tarsiidae; genus Cephalopachus; species Cephalopachus bancanus. Next base: position 2,000,805 of record JAPVLO010000274.1, read on the forward strand.
CCCAATTTTTATTTGAATAAACAATAAATTGATAGCATAACAAGGTACAAGTTTCTCCCAAATCCAGTACAATTAAAACTACAATATGCGATTTTATTATCTGGAATACTTTATAAAAACTGGAATTTTTCGTTTTTCTAATAAAAATTGTAAATTTAGAAACCACTTAGAAAAAAAAGTTATTTAAGTTGGGAGAAAAAACAAAGACCAAAACAGAACTTTAATGAATTGCGTATTTGCTTCAAGAGGCTTTCAAATAATGATTGTTAAAGTAATATTCACATTTTAGTGGCAATGGATGAATAAAACAAGCAATCTAAAGAAGTAGACATTATCTTACTTTTTGTAATTAAGAGGTCTTAAAACTATTACACACAAGAGATGATTATGTCTGAAAATGAGACAAGGAAGAAATTTGTCCCTATGGGACTGTTCAAATTTATAGGCAAGACAAATTACTTGAATCCAATCTGCAATAATTAAATATATAAAATAATATTAAATATTAAAATAATGGGCTCATCATTTTAATTTTGGAATTTAACCCCAGAGCAAGCTTCAGTTTTAAAAACAGAAATCAAAAATACATTATTATAAAGTGTTCACTAAAAATCCATTTCCTCTTTTTTCATGGGTATACGACTTGTTTCTATTTCCCAGTCTCCCTTGCTGTTTGGTTTTATAATTGGGTTGTAGTCAATGGAAGGTGGATCAAAGTCACATGTGCTACTGTTATGTGATGCTTTTAAAAAATAGATATGTGGGAATGGAGTACCAAGGGCAGGGTGGTGATTGAGCTCCACCCTGTAGGGAAGAATATTCTGTCACTGATATGTTTAGAAATGCCACTGCAGCCAGGCTCGGTGGCTCAGCCTGTAATCCCGCGCCTTTGGTAGGCTGAGGTGAGTGATTGCCTGAGCCTGCGGGTTTGAGACCCGCCTGGGCAACTTGGCGAGACCTCATCTCTACAATAAATCGAAAACTAGCCGGGCGTGGTAGTTCATGCCTGTAGTTCCAGCTACTTGGAAGGCTGAGGCGGAAGGATTGCTGGAGTCCAGCAGGTTGAGGCTGCGGTGGCCGGGAGTGGCCACTGCACTGCAGCCTGGGCGACAGAGTGAGACTCCAAATCAACTAAAAAAAAAAAAGAAAAAAGAAAAAAGAAATGCCACTGCAAAACATTTCCACTAGAAAATGCCAATAGAAAATAAGGGAACTCCAGGGATGTGTAAGATGGAAAGAAAATCAAGTAACGTGTGTTACAGAGGTACTTCACTCTGAACCAGGAAAACCAAATTTATACAGGTGGGTGTAAAGCACACTACCCTTGTGTTTGAGTACAATTAATTGATAGGTCTGTTTGTTCAGCAGTTAACATACCCAACCTAAGGAAATAGTGATATGACACCCAGAAAACACACAAAGCTTACTATTTACTATAGACTTTTTTAACCACTTTCTTTGCACTATCCTATTGCTAATTAATATATTCCTTATTTTCATTGTCTTCAGTAACTAAGGTGTTTTTTGGTTGGAAAAAATCTGATATTATATTTTGTTTCTCTCTGAACTAACAAAGTTAATGTAAGGACAATGTGCTAACTTGACTTCAAATAGTAAGAAGGGAAATTATGGGTTTTTTTTTGTTTTGTTTTGTTTTGCTTTGTTTGTTTGTCCATCTGGTTAGTGGTTTTATAGAGCAGTCAAAAAATTTTATTAAAATATTAGTATTCTTAAATTAACAGTACAAAAATTGAAGTCTGTTTATGCTGTTTTTACCATATTTTACCCAAATATCTTTGCTTTTTTACTGCTCCATTAAATAGGTCTGTCTTTTAAGCCCTGTTCAGGTTTGTTTCATTTACAACATCATTCGTAATAAAGGAGGCAGAAATGGGGAAATGCTACTTGAGTCTAAATTGATAGTAGCTACTTCTGCCTTCCTTGTATGCATTGGTGGGGGTTGGTTTGGGGGAGTAGATAAAGGAGATGGCAAAATTTATCTCAGCGGGAGGAAATATTGTGTCTCTATATCCTTTCAATAATATATATGAGAAGAAAGAATTAGAAATTCCCAAGTCACTGCTAGTTGTTTACAGATAAAATAGAACCTGGAATGGATGATTCACAGCAAAACATATTAATTAGTCTTGGATAGTGAAGAAAGGGAGAAAAATTAAGAGGAAGCAGGGAGTAGAAAGTGAAATGTTTTCGCATAGTAAAATTTGTGAAAATGAGTGGTAGAAGTTGGACAAAAAAGGCATGTAGTCTCTAAAAGGAGAAGAGCTGGATAACATTTTATAAACTGTAATATACATAAATGCATTTTTTGAACAGAAGAGGTTTTTATAGTGAGAAGACAAGCTAGCTATTTTCATTTGCCCCAATCTCACCCCAATGCCATTTTATTTCTTTGTTCTTTTAAAAATAAATTAATATTTTTTTTTTTTTGCCAAGGAAAAAGTGTATATATTCAAGGGGCACAGTGTGTTTTTTTTAGATATATGTGTACATTGTATACTGATTACTGCCATCAAATTAATTGGCAAATCTACCACAACCCATAGTTCAAATGTGTGTGTGTGTGTGTGTGTGTGTGTGTGTGTGTGTCTATTCTCTTAACGAATTTCAAGAAAATAATAACGGATTGTTAACTGTAGTCAACATTCTGTTCATCAGATACTCAGTTGGAAAACATATTCATCTTATAAATGAAAGTTTGTGCTCTTTGACCAAACTCTCACCATTTAACCAACCATCAGTACCTCAAAAGCAAGCCATCATTCTACTCGCTGTTTCTATGAGTTCTACTTTTATACATTTAGCATATAAGTGAGATCATGCAGTGTTTGTCTTTCTTTGTCTTACTTATTTCACCTAGCATTGCGTCTTCTCAGTTCCTAATAGTATGATCCTTGTAGGTGGCAACACAAGACCCCCTTGCCGAAGATGAGTTGGTTGAGAAATTGAGGTTTTGATTCTGGTATCTCTATTCTTTTCCACTGGTCTATATGCCTGTTCTTGTACCAATATCAAGCTGTTTTGATTATTGTAGCTTTATAATAAAGTTTAAAGTCTGGGAGTGTGATACCTCCTGCTTTGTTTTTTGTATTTTTTTTCTTTGACTGAGGATTGTTTTGGCTAATTTTGGTCATTCGTGTTTCCATAACAAAATCTCCACCATCAAACACTGGGGAGAGGAGAACCTATTCAGTAAATGGTGTGGAAAGGAAAACTGGCTGACCACATGCAGAAGATTAAAACAAGAAACCAACTTATCACAAAAGTCAACTCTAAATGGATCAAAGTCCCAAATGTAAGACTTCAAACTATAAGAACCTTTGAAAACACAGGAGACACCCTTATGGAAATTGGAACTGGCAAACAACTACTGATCAAAAGCCCAAGTGCCCATGACATAAGAGATAAGGTAGACAAATGGGACCTCATCAAACTGGCAAGCTTCTGAAAAGCCAAAGAAATCATCAAGAGAGCAGAGACAGGCTGCAGACTGGGAAAAATTATTTACCAACTGTATGTCTGGCAAAGGCCTAACATCTAGGATCTACTGGGAACTCAAATGTACTGAAAAGGAAAAAGAAAACAAATAGCCCCATTACAAAGTGGGCAAAAGACATGAATAGACACTTCTCAAAAGAAGACATACAAGCAGCTAACAGATACATGAAAAAATGCTCAGCATCACCAGTCATCAAAGAAATGCAAATTAAAACTACACTGAGATACCACCAAACTCCAGTCAGGATGGCCATCATCAATAACTCCCAAAACAACAGACACTGGAGAGGATACGGTGAAAAAGGAACACTTCTATACTGTTGGTGGGAGTGTAAACTAGTACAGTCTAGTTTACTGTAAAACGGTATGTTAATTCCTAAAAGATCTAAAAATACAACCCCGCAATCCCCCTACTGGGAATATACCCGGAAGAACTCAAATCACTGTATAAAAAAAGATGCCTGCACACGTAGGTTTATCGCAGCATTAGTCACAGTAACAAGAAAATGCAGCCAACCATGTTACCCATCAAAAGATAACTGAATAAACAAATGTGGCACATATACACGATGGAATATTATGCAGCCATAAAGAAGGACAAAATCATGAGCTTCACAGCAACCTGGATGGATTTAGAGTCTATAATATTGGATGATGTATCACAGAAACAAAGAGCTGAGTATCACATGTTCTTGTTCATAAGCAGACCTTGAACAATTATCTCAATATTTTAAGAAAAGGGTTGGCAGTAGCAGGAAATGCCAGGGGGAGGGGGAAGGTGGAAAGTGGAATTGTCAGTAGTGGTAATCTTCTGGGAGAGGGGAGTACAACTGATCAATAAGGGTATCTACATAATGAACATTTGTATACCTAACCCTGAATTGTACCCAACATCTTTAAAATCAAAAAATTAAAAGAGAAAAACCAAAAAAACCACACAAAACCCCAACAACAAAAAAGCAAATGCAAGCCTCTGACATCAGAAAGATTGTGTCATTCAACAGATTACTTATAGAACTGTTATGTGTGTTTTGCTGCTGTGCTGATAGGTAAAATAAAAAAGTGCACCAAGGAGGAAAGAAAAGACTCTCTTGACCTTTATACTGCAGTCAACCTGACAAAAAGAAGATACTTGCAAGCTATATGAGGAACAAGATAAGAAATAAAACAGGCTATTTCTTCTCCTTTATTCTTCTGTTTCATAATCAAGGTCCAGAAAATAGTTGTTTCCTCCTAAGTCTCCACAACTAGTTAGGTGGCACTTATCCATATTTCAGTTCTCCCCTGGATCTGTGACATTAGGCTCTCCTTTCACCCTCTAGGCCTAAGGGTAGTAGCTTGTAAACCTCCCTAGCTGGTTCCCTAGATCCTTTTCATATCTTTTCTAGTCACTGCAATTCTTTTCATCTAAACTCTTCTTGGCAGACTTATGGTTTTTGTCAGGGCTGTGACTTATACAGAGAGTGTATCAGGAAATAGGAACTGAGTTCCATGTTTGGTTTGGTGTTTATTTGACAAGTACTCAAAAACAGAATTGAAAGAGATTAAAAGGTTGAATTGACTTTGAACATTGAAATCATTTTGTGTTCATAAAACATGAAGAAACCATTTTGTAGATGTAGTGTTTCATATATATAATATATAAAAATTCATAAACACAGTGAACATTTTATGACAATTTACTTTTTCTCAATGCTTTTAGCTACTAAAAAAATTTAAAAACATTTATAACACATAGACACACACACACACACACACACACACACACACACACACACACACACAATTGATTTGTTTTTTATCCAAGCGTATCACGCAAGTAGGTGCTCCACACTGGGAATCTAATTTTCCCATCCCACTGATGTGCACATGGGATGATATGGGAATTCTTAGCAGAAAGGAGACATGAAAATAGCTACAAATGGTAAAACCCAAATGAAATCAGCCATTCAAAAGAACTAAACTGCCTGAGAATGTTGAGAAATATTGGGGATAACATTAGATGATATTTAATAAAGCTAGATTTTATTAAATGACAATGAAACCTCATAAAAATCTGAGTCACACAAATCTAGATAAAATGCTGAGCAAAATTTTATGTTCTGCATGTGAACTTAAGTAATTTTATAGCTTGAATTATTATATTTATCTGCTTGAATTTCTCTTTAAAATGCCTATACTCCTTAGTTATACTTTTTGGTGTATGTGTTCAGTTTCCTGTAGAGATGGCAACATCTTTGAAAGCAGACATTTTCACATTAGTCCTTAAGTGTGAAGACTACAAGCAATCGCATCCACAAATAATGTGAATATTTTAAAAATTGTATTATTTTGAAATTCTTTTCTAACTTTATTAAATGTAAAGTATGAAAATTCAGGGGGGACTCCTGAAGATGGTGACTGCATAGGTGGATCCGTGAGACTCTCCAAATGTGAGTTCCCAAAAACACTCTTACCTTTCTTCCTGCAGTCCCCTGCCCACTGCCAGCTGCACTGGCACAAGGCGTGGGGACTTTTGGTCCCTTGCAGGGCCCGATATTGCAGCCCAGCTGCTGCTGCTCCACTATATATGTGATTCCCACTGGCTGGGGAATCCTGAATCCCGATCTCCGCTCCCTCCCCAGCTACATCTTCACGACCAGCACCCAGCACCAGGCTCTGGGCACCCGCCCCTCAGAGATACCGATCCCATTTCTGGCTGCAGTGTCCTGTGAGGGACCCAGGGCCACTACCTGCCCTTTGGAGCTTTGGAGATCTGGAGCCCCAGGCCCACCCTAGCTGAGGCACTCAGTGTGCCACCTCAAGCCTGTGTAAAGGAGCAGAACCCCAAGCTTGCATACAGTGCGTATCAGAGGCTCGCAGTTCCAGAGGAGGGAACACCCGACCCTCTCCTACACCCAAGCCTGCTGGTGGCACCCTGGATCCAGTACCCAGCTGTGCAGCTGGTCCTGCCTAGAGACACACACGAGCATCTCTGAAAGTGAAAGTAAAACTACCACCTCTGCTATTTTCAAGGCAGACTTACATTGCCCCGCCCACCTATCAGAGCCTCCACCTCGGTTCCCACAGTGACATCATTAAACAGGAGAAAAAACCCCTCCCCTATGCTGAACAGACTGAGACAGCTAAGAGTTACAGACCTCCAAGGCAGCAGGCTAGCTGCCTGCAACAAGAACAGAGGGGAGAGGTGGGAGATCAGAGCTCAAGGGACTTTAACCACTGCAGGATGAGACAAAAATCTACACAAATGAAGAAAAACCAAAAGAAGAATGTGGGTCTCTCCCAGACTCCTGGGAAGGCAGACATTGAGAAAACTGACTTCAGAATGCAAACAATGAAGAGCCCCCAGAATGACTGGTCTCAAAATGCAAAGCTAGACATCAAGACATTAATGGAGAGATTAAAAAGAATTGAGGAGACTCAAGAAGAAACTAGAAAGGAGCTGATATCTGAGATAACAGTAATGAAGAATACTGTGAATGAAATAAATGACAAACTGATAAGCATGAAAAGCAGAATTGCCCAAGCAGAAGAAAGAATCTCAGAGCTTGAGGACCAAAATATAGAACTAACCCAAACTCTCAAAAACATAGAACACAAGCTCAAAAAGACAGAAAAAAACCTTCAAGAGATGAGCGATTACTTCAAGAGGCCTAACCTAAGAGTAATTGGCCTTCCTGAGGCAGAAAGACAGACAGAGACCACACTGGAACAAACCTTCCATGAGATCATTCAAGAAAACTTCCGGGCTCAGTGGCTCAGCCTGTAATCCCGCACCTTTGGGAGGCTGAGGTGAGTGGATTGCCTGAGCCCATGGGTTCGAGACCCGCCTGGGCAGTGAGACCTCATCTCTACAATAAATAAAAAAATCAGCCAGGCATGGTAGCGTATGTCTGTAATTCTGCCTACTTGGAAGGCTGAGGCGGAAGGATCGCCGGAGCCCAGAGGTCGAGGCTGCGGTGGCCAGGAGCAGCCACTGCACTCCAGTCTGGGTGACAGAGTGAGACTCCAACTCAAAAAAAAAAGAGAAAACTTCCCTTATCTAATCAGTGATGCAAAAACTCAAACACAAGAGATTCAGAGAACCCCTGCAAGACAACAAATGGGAAAACCAACTTCTAAACACATAATAATTCACCTAAACAAAGTAGGCATAAAAGAAAATATCCTAAAGGCAGCAAGAGAAAAAGACCAGATCACCTACCATGGAAAACCAATTAGAATAGCAGCAGATTTATCAACAGAAACCCTGCAGGCTAGGAGAGCTTGGAGCCCTATCTTCAAAGTCCTAAAAGATAAACAATTTCAACCAAGAATAACCTATCCAGCCAGATTAAGCTTCATCAGCAAGGGAGAATTAAAATTTTTCCCAGATATCCAATCCCTAAGAACTTACGCTGCCACCAAACCACCTCTACATGAAACACTTAAGAAATTACTAAACACAGAAGAAAAGGGGGGAAAAGGAGCAACATTCTTCACAAAAGTACAGGAAAAAGAATAAAATACACATGAAACAACCCCAAAAACAAAAGAAAGACAATAAACCAAGTGGAAGAACAACTCTATAAGAACACTATGAAAGAGATGAACTCTCACATTTCAATAATTAGCCTGAATGTGTATGGACTAAATGCACCACTGAAAAGACACAGAATGGCAAAATGGATAAAATATCCAGGAAACAATATACTGCCTTCAAGAGACCCATCTCATTAGAAAGGATATGCACAGACTCAAAGTAAGAGGATGGGAAACAAATTTTCAGGCGAATGGAACACACAAAAAAGGAGGACTCGTGATCCTAATTTCAGACAAAATACCATTTAAGCTATCAAAAATTTAAAAAGATACAGAGGGTCACTACATAATGATAAAAGGTTCACTCCATCAACAAGAAATATCTATCCTAAACATATATGCACCTAACATAGGTGCACCAACTTTTATAAAGCAACTCCTAGGAAAACTAAAGAAAGATATTGACTCTAACACCATCATAACTGGGGACTTTAAATACCCCACTCACAACCCTCGACAGATCATTGAGACAAAAAATTAGCAATGAGATCCGGAGCCTCAATGTGACTCTGGACCAAATGGACTTAATTGATACCTACAGAACACTCCATCCAAAGACCAGAGAATACACATTCTACTCATCACCTCATGGAATGTATTCCAAGATCGACCACATAATTGGCCATAAATCAAGCATAAGCAAATTTAAAAGAACCGAAATTCTACCATGCACCTTCTCGGACCACAGTGGAATAAAAATAAACATTAACACCAACAAGGTCCCCCCAAACCCCACAAAGACATGGTCACTGAACATCATGATACTAAATAACTCCTGGATCAATGATGAAATCAACACAGAGATCAAAAGATACCTGGAAACAAATGAAAATGAAGAAACATCTTCAAAATCTCTGGGACGCCTTAAAAGCTGTAGTAAGAGGGGAATTTATATCCCTACAAACACACATGAAGAAAATGGAAGGAGCAAAATTAATAGCCTAACAAGTCACCTAAGGAAGCTGGAAAAGCAAGACCACAAAAACCCTAATTTCAACAGAAGAATTGAGATCACTAAAATAAAAGCCCATATCCAGGACATAGAAGACAAAAAGACAATACAAAAAAACCAATGAAACAAAAAGCTGGTTCTTCGAAAGGTTAAATAGATTGATGGTCCCCTAGCTAGACTGACCAAGAAAAAGAAAGAAAAAACCCAAATAAGCACAATCAGAAACACAAAAGATTAAGTCACATCTAGCCCTGAAGAAATACAAAAGATCATCAGAGACTACTATGTACACTTGTATGGAAACAAACTTGAAAACCTCAAGGAAATGGAGAACTTTCTGTCATCACACAACCTACCTAGGTTGAAACAAGAAGAAATTGAGACCCTAAATAGACCAATAACAATCAAGGAAATTGACTATGTAATAAGAAAACTACCTACAAAAAAATTCCCTGGACCAGATGGCTTTCCAGCAGAATTCTATAAGACATTTAAGGGGGAACTGATTCTAATCCTACTGAGGCTATTTCAGGAGATTGAGAAAGATGGGACCCTCCCAAATCATTTTATAAAGCTAACATCACATTGATACCCGAGCCAGGTAAAGATCCAACAAAAAAAGAGAACTACAGGCCAATATCTTTGATGAACATAGATGCTAAAATACTCAACAAGATCCTAGCAAACCAGATTCAACAACACATCTCAAAAATCATCCATTATGACCAAGTAGGCTTCATCCCTGGGACACAAGGCTGGTTTAACACTCGTAAAACAATAAATGTAATTAAATACATCAACAGATGTCAAAACAAAAACCATGTGATTATATCATTAGATGCATAAAAAGCTTTTGATAAAATCCAGCATCCCTTCTTGATAAAAACCCTAGAACATCTAGGCATATGGGGAACATACTTCAAAGTAGTAAAAGCCATCTATGAGAAACCCACAGCCAGCATACTCCTAAATAAACAAAAATTGGAACCATTTCCCCTGAAAACTGGGACAAGACAAGGATGCGCACTCTCACCCCTCCTGTTCAATATAGTATTGGAAGTCCTGGCTAGAGCAATTAAAGAAGAGAAGGCAATCAGGGGTATCCAAATAGGAAAAGAGGAAGTCAAATTATCTCTCTTTGCAGATGACATGATCGTGTACCTTGAAAACCCAAGAGAATTGTCAAAAACCTCCTTACACTGATAAAGGCCTTCGGCAAAATCTCAGAATATAAAATAAATGTGCAAAAGACAATCGCATTTCTTTACACCAATAATAAACAAACAGAAACCCAAATGAGAAGCACAATTCCATTCACAATAACCACAAAAAAAATGAAATACCTTGGCATCTTGCTAACCAGAGACATGAAAGACTTTTACAATGAAAACTACAAAACTCTGCTCAAAGAAATCAAAGATGACACAAACAAGTGGAAAAATATCCCATGCTAATGGATTGGAAGAATCAGCATTTTGAAGATGTCCATTTTACCTAAGGCAATCTACAGATTCAATGCAATACCTATCAAATTACCAGCAATATTCTTCTCAGACCTAGAAAAAACAACACAGGAATTCATATGGAAACACAAATGACCAAGAATAGCCAGAACAATCCTCAGCAAAAAAAAAACAACAAAGCAGTTGGTATTACATTACCAGACTTCAAACTTTACTATAAAGCTACAGTCATCAAAACAGCTTGGTATTGGTATAGGATCAGTCATATAGATCAATGGAATAGAATTGAGATTCCAGAAGCAAAACCTCAATTTCTCAACCAAGTCATCTTCGACAAACCCTCCACCACCTATTACTGGGGAGAGGAGAACCTATTCAGTAAATGGTGCTGGGAAAACTGCCTGACCACATGCAGAAGATTGAAACAGGACCCCTATCTATCCCCATACACAAAAATTAACTCCAAGTGGATCAGAGACCTAAAATGTAAAACCTCAAACCATAAGAACCTTAGAAAATGAAGGACATACCCTCATGGAAATCAGAACTGGCATCCAATTCCTGAACAAAACTCGAAACCCACAGGCCATAAGGGATAAGATAAACAAGTGGGACCTCATTAAACTGACAAGCTTCTGCAAAGCCAAAGAAACCATCAAGAGAGCATGAAGACAACCTACAGACTGGGAAAAAGTATTTGCCAACTCCAGGTCTGACAAAGACTTAACATCTTGGATCTACAAGGAACTAAAATGTGCTGAAAAGAAAAAAAAACAAACAACCTCATTATAAAATGGGAAAAAGATATGAACAGACACTTCACAAAGGAAGACATCTGAGCAGCCAACAGACACATGAAGAAATGCTCAACCTCACTAATCATCAGGGAGATGCAAATCAAGACCACACGGGGATACCACCTAACTCCAGTCAGAATGGCAATTATCAATAACTCAAAAAATAATAGCTGTTGGAGAGGGTGTGGCGAAAAGGGAACACTCCTACATTATGTGTGGGAGTGTAAACTAGTGTTACCTCTGTGGCAAGCAGTGTGGCGATTCCTAAAAGCTCTAAACATCAACCTCCCATATGACCCTGCAATCCCCCTACTGGGAATATACCCTGAAGAACTCAAATCACTCTATAAAAAAGATACCTGCACACAATTGTTTATCACAGCATTGTTCACAATAGCAAGAACCTGGAACCAGCCATGCCTGTCCATCAAAAGAGGACTGGATTAAAAAAATATGGTACATATACACGATGGAATATTATGCAGCCATAAAAAAGAACAAAATCATGAATTTCGCAGCAACCTGGATGGAGCTAGAGCCTATAATACTGAGTGACCTCTCACAGAAACAAAGATCTGAGTATCACATATTCTCACTCATATAGTGGACCTTGATCATCCAAAGCACTACCATAAGAAAATGACTGACAGTGGTGGGAAACCATGGGGGGGTGGGACTAATGGTAGTAAACATCTGTCTAGGGATGAGGAGACACCTGTTATCAACAAGGGAGCCTAAATGAAGCATATTTGTATACCTAAACCTTAACTGTACCCCACAATATCAAAATAAAAAATATTGATTAATAAAATAATACGAAAATTCAAAAAACTGTTTTAAAATACTTGTAGAAGACAAAGTACTCAACCACTGAAAAATAAAACAAAATGAATGCCCCATATTATTAATAAAGGAATATAATATGTTTCAATCCTGTTTATTGGAGATACTGTTTAATTATAATGAAAATGCATTTATTATGTGGCACTCACTTTGCAATCACTGATTATCTTCTATCGCCAGTCCCTGTCATCTTATGTCTGATATATCCCCAATCAGATGTAATATAAGCCTTTCCTCTTCTTTTTTAAATTTTTTATTTTAAGGATGAGAGGTACAATTCAGTGTCAGGTATATAAATCTTCATTATGTAGGTAACCTTTTGATGAGGTCTGTCCCACCCCCCCTGGCAATTTCCCTCAACTGCCAATCCCACCCCACCTCCTCTGGCAGTTTCCCTCAACTGCCAATCCCACCCCACCTCCCCTGGCAGTTTCCCACTACTGTCAATTCCTTTGAAGTTCTTATGTTTCTTGATGAAATTGTGAGGTCTCATTAGAGAAACAGGGTGAATATGACATATGTCAATATACAAGATGATATTCATTATGGGGATTGCCTAATGAAATTGTGGAGGCCAAGAAGCCTCACAATATGCTCTCTACAACTGCAGACTCTGGAAAGCTGGTGGTATAGTTCAGTCTAAATCTAAAGACCTGAGAACCAGATATACTGATGATATTAATTTCCAGTACAAGACTGAAGGTCTGAGAACAGGGGAGAGAGAGTGTAATACCCTGAGTCTAAATGCTCAAAAACCAGGAGCTCTGATGTCTGAGAGCAGAAAATGGATGCCCGTACTCAACAAGTGAGACACGATTCATTCTTTCTCACTTTGCTCTTGTCCACCTTCAACAGTTTGGATGGTGCTTGCACATTGGTGAGGGTAAATCTTTATTCAGTCTTCTGATTTAAATGAAAATCTTTTCTGGAAACATCCTCACATATAAACTCAAAAATAATATTTTCCCAACTAGCTGGACATCCCATAACTCCATCAAATTAACCGTCACATTTGACATTCTACAGAATCAGTCAACACTAACATTCCTTCTATATACTATGTGTGATTAAGTAATATAAAGCTATTTAAATAATAAAACCTATATAATATTCTCTACGAGGCTGGAAAGCTTCCTTGCATTGCCCCAAAGACCCTTACCTGCTGGGAGTTCTCAATTTACATCAAATGACTATGTCCAATAACTGAGATTTTGAAGAATCTTCTTAACTTTTTTCTTTCTTTTTTGGTGTCATACTTGGATACTTTAGGTACCTTCCTTCTTGGAAGAATAGTCACAGGAGCTTTGTGCTGGCTTTTTTCCTCCCTGAAATTCAGTTTGCATATGCAGAATATCTTTAGCAGCTGCAGAAAAAAAAGAAAAGAGACAGCAGAATCTAAGAGGTACAGACTTGGTTCTTTTTAAGACATCTCTTTCTTCTACCAACGTTAGCCTTATCTACTCCTATGACTGTGTAACTGAGCATAATATTACTTGTCTACTTTTATTGAATATTATATCAATCAATTTTTAAAGTATCTCTTCTTTGGGTATATATTTTTTTCTGACCATACTGAGATTTGCTTATAAGGGCATGTAATATTTGTGTATTCTGAACATATGGATACATTGAATTGTTTTTCCAGTAAATTCATATTAATGAGCTTCTTAACAGGAAATCCATGGATATAGTTTGATTCTCATATCAATATTCTCATTTTGTTTTTAGAAATGCAGAAATTAGCTGGGCTCGGTGGCTCAGTCTGTAATCCCGCACCTTTGGGAGGCTGGGGTGAGTGGATTGCCTGAGCCCCCGGGTTCGAGACCCGCCTGGGCAGCGAGACCTCATCTCTACAATAAATCAAAAAATCAGTCGGGTGTGGTAGCGCATGCCTGTAATTTCGGCTACTCGGAAGGCTGAGGAGGAAGGATCGCCGGAGCCCAGCAGGTCAAGGCTGCGGTAGCCGGGAGCAGCCACTGCACTCCAGTCTGGGGGACCATGTGAGACTCCAACTCAAAAAAAAAAAGAAATGCAGAAATTATGAGGTTAATATATTTAGTATGATTTTGACTTCACATATTTATTCATGATCAATTTATACTATTCTTCAAAAATCCATTTTTGTATTGCTGATGATATCCACTCTGAATATTTTATTTAAGTACAGGTAATAGAATGTGTTATGAAAACCAATAATTTGTATTTTAATAATCTTTGACCTAGTAAAAAGATAAATGCTTAGATACCCATTTGTTAGTGAAAGTTATTTTTTTTATTCTAGTCAATAAACTGATTACCAAAGGAGTCAATGGGAAGATATTTACTCTTTGATTGTTGTAACTAAATTCTTGATTGATGCAATTAAATTTAAAATTATGAATGCATTATCTTGTCAATCTTCTCTTTACCAATTTTTCAGAAACTATTAGAGACATCACCTGGTTTTTGGCGTATCTTCATTGTGGACAGGTTAATTAATTAATTAAATGTTCATTTATTGATCCTCCATTACATGCTAGATCTTGCACAAGGTCTTGGAGAAAATTTAATCATATATGTGCTGTCTTCCTTCAGTGATTAAATGAGAGCAATAATATATCAACTGTGACAACCACTCCAGTGAAAAAAGTTCCATATGTGAGGCTTAAAATGTGGGCAAATGCCCTAAAAATCTTTGGAGTTATTCATTATCAAGTTTTTATTTGAAGGAAGTATGTGCATTAGTTAGATGTAATGAAAAGGAAAGAGGAACAGCATGTGCAAAGACTGTGATAGAAGAGACTAAAACTTTTTTTTTTATTCGGAGTCTTACTCTGTCATCCAGGCTGAAGGGCAGTAGCACACTCCCGGCCAACATAGCCTCGACCTGCTGGGCTCAGGCAATACTTCCACCTCATCCTTCCAAGCAGCTGGAACTACAGGCACATGCCACCATGCCCGGGTAACTTTGTGATTTATTGTAGAGATGAGGTCTTACCAAGTTTCCCAGGCTGGTCTCGAACCCGCGAGTTCAGGCAATCTTCTCACCTCGGTCTCCCAAAGTGCTGGGATTATAGGCATTGGCCACCGCACTCAGCCAAGAGACTAAAACTTGATCCAAATGATGAAATGTAGAGAATGATAGAGATAGTACAGTCAGAGGCAGCAAGGATCAGTGGTTGGGTGTCTTATAGACTGTGTTCAATAGCGTGATCTTTATCATTTTAGTAGAGGCGTGCCCATAGAGGGCAGTAACTGGAGGGTTGACATGCTTATATTGGAGGGAGGTCAGCATGGTTAATTGATTTTAGTTACTAGGAGACTACTGTAATATTTCAAATGAGGAAGTTTGAATGAACACGATATTCATACAGATGAACTAAAGTTACATGGGTTTGAGAGATATTTAAAAACTAACATCAAATAGAATTTTTAGCTGGCCATAGATACATTTTTGAGGCAAACATTTATTAAGGTACCAAATTTCCTTCTTACATCCACCATGGCTGAGTCTCTTTCTCTGAACATTTGCAAAAACAAAACAAAACAAAACACCCCACAGGAATCTCCTCTTGAAGGGACAACGCACAGAGTAAAATCTCCACTAAATGTAGTCGTATAATAAGGCAAATGCATTAAAATATATATGGTGATGTATAAACAAAGATACTGCTCAAAGACAGTGACAGAGGTACCAGTCATGTATACTTAAGACTGTGAAGAAAGAAAGTATGACATGGAAGAATGTTTAGTGATGAAAATAAAGCAAAATCAAGCACTCTTGTCAAACTTCTCTTTGTTATGATTGTGTGGTACTTAATAATAAAAAAAACTCTCAGAAAAAAATAATCTGTTGCATGGATATTTCTTTCTCTTTGCAGAAGTACAGAGAGGAAGTGATTTTGGTTTGCTTCATTTTTTTCCCTATAAATTGCATCTTTAGTATTTTATATGGGATGTTCCCTTCTATTTTAATATCCTAAACACTGCCAAAAAATCTGAAATTTTCTCCCTTCTTGACACATGTAAGCTGTTTTCTCTTTAATTCACAGTGTCAGAAAGTAGAGCAGTGGTAGCATCTCAGGGTTGGAAATCAAATGAAATTGGTACAAAGGAACTTTCTCAAGTAAAGCAGATATTCTATATCTTGTAATAGTTGGTGGTTGCATAGTGCATGCCAGTCAAAATTAATTAAGCTGGATATGTAACACTTGAGCATTTTGAAATAGAATGTTTTTCAATTAAAATAGATAAAATTATTTTTTTAACGGATAAAGTAACTATTTCTCTCAGGTTTTCGTGTGTCTGAAGGCAAGAGATTATAAAAGACTAAACTACATGAGTGAAAGTAGAATTAAGTGGACATTAATACTTTGAATACAGAGACATAACAGAAACGTGATGGTTTTCATGTTAATTTTGACTACTTTCTGAAAGGGAATAAGTAGTCATCCTAGCTTTAGAAATAAAACAAGAATAAAAAATGGAATTAATAGAAGAGAGATGCTAGTTCTCAGGGAAACACCTAGACTCTTGATATCTTTCATAATAGCAATAGGCTATGGTAAGTAAGCATTGATAGTGCATGTCCTAAGCAGAAACAAGATGAATAGCAGTCAAGGATGTTAGAAGACATTCTTACAGGTAATGGAATTTAGCAGGCGGGCTTTTGAAACATTTAGCAAATTTGGCATTCTATGATTTGAAAATTGATTTTTAAACACACCCAAAACTATTATGTCTTAATTGCTCTAGCATAGCTGTTCTTGTATCTGAAGGCTGTGCCTAATATACTGTTTGTTCATCATGTTTCACTGTCTTTCACATTTAACACATTTGCTGTCACCTTAAAAGCAGTGTATTTATAAATGTGTGTAGAGTGTGTACTGTTTTATGTTGAGTTTATTTTAATTATACAAGCTTATTTTAATCTTGTTTCATGGCTTATTTCCTATTTCAAATTCTGTGAATTTTAGACCTTACATAGAAATTGAGCCAAAGGGTGATTTCCTGATTTATGGTCTAAATCAACATGTAATAAAAATATGTAAAAAATATTCTGGTAAAATCATTCTTCAAAATATTTCCATTTGATGAAATAAATTACTTCATCCTGTGAATGAAAACCTCAGTTTAACTCCTTGTTGAGGAGAATCTCTCCATGAAATACCAAAACGATCTAAGATATTTGTTAGTGGATTTTTTTGATTTCCTGAACTGTAATATTTTAATACATCCATAAGTAAATAAATGTATGAATGTATAATACATAAATAATTACTTAGAAGACTGACAAGATTATCAAATGTTTATTTTGATAAGAGTGGTTATATTAAAAACTATAGAACACAACTATAATCTAATATTACCATCACTTCGAAGAAAAAATTGGGGGTCCTTTAAGCATATACAGAGACACACACACACACAAAAGTAAATCAAACTCTAGAATGTTAGTTGCAATATATACTGGTGTAATGCAATCAACTGACTTGTAAGAACAAACATTAACTGATATGATTTAGTGGTTTATTCTAACACTATACTTGGATAATCATAATGTCGATATTAAAACAAAATAAAACTGAGCATTAAATATATTTTTGTTTAAAAAATTATTGCATTTTTCTTACGTTCTTATGTTTTCTTGGATTGCAAAAATTTTGTTACACATGAATAGGTGTCCTCAGAAAAATCTTTTGAAAATGTAGAATTCAAATATCCTTCTAAAAGATGGTCTTCTAAAGTAGCATCATGAAAGGGGGTAGGTAAATTTCATATGACAATAAACCACAAGAATTAAATTAAAATATATGATATGGTTCTCTCAGACCTTTGGGAAAAAATGAGTGAATTTTTCTGTCTTTAAAAATAAATACAGCCGGGCTCGGTGGCTCAGACTGTAATCCCATGCCTTTGGGAGGCTGAGGTGAGTGGATTGCCTGAGCCCGCCGGTTCGAGACCCGCCTGGGCAGGGAGACCTCATCTCTACAATAAATCAAAAATTAGCCGGGTGTGGTAGCGCGCGCCTGTAATTCCGGCTACTCGGAAGGCTGAGGTGGAAGGATCGCCAGAGCCCAGCAGGTCGAGGCTGCGGTGGCCGGGAGCGGCCACTGCACTCCAGTCTGGGTGACAGAGTGAGACTCCGACTCAAAATAAATAAATAAATAAATAAATAAATAAATAAATAAATACAGGCTATTTCCTCTGAAAAATAAGGTTGAAGTGGAATACTTGATTCGAGTCCTTAAGGAGTTTTCAACCTATCTATAGAGAAAAAATAAATGTAAATAAAATCACCAGAAAACTATTTCAAAGTGACACATCTAAATATGTGAGAGGGTTGGATTGCTTAGATGCATACCTAAAAAGATAATTCATAGGAAAAACACTGAACATTGAAAACATTGAAGCCAACTAATTTGAAAACAGTTTCAAGTGCAATGGATTCTATTTATATTTTGGTATCTATAACAATTTTAAACATGCTTATGGTGTAACCAGCAAATATATAGCACTATATATTTAGACATCACATTCTTCATTTAAAATGTGAGAATGAACTAATCTGGGTGAGAAATAGCCATATGTGCATTCCTGCTTTGGACTCCAGAGGAAGTCTACAGCTTCCCACGTATAATTTGATGGGCCCTTAATTGGACATGCTAACTCTCCTCCTAAAATACTCTGTTAAAGATAACATAGGTTGCTGAATTTTAAGTATTCTGTGAAGTCATATTCAAGAAGTTGGAAGTATATAGGTTATGCTAGGCCTAATGATGACTCCCACAGATATTCCAGTCCTAATTCCTGGAATTATGAATACTGTCTTATGTGGAAAAAGAACTTGGTAGATGTGAATAAGCAAAAAATCTTGAGAAGAGGAGATTATTCTGCACTATTGAGGTGAGCCCTAAGAGTAAGAAGGCAATGTGAGGAAGGCAGCAGAGACTGGAGTGATGGGGCCACAAGATACACAATGTCAGTTCTGTCCAGAAGTTGGCAAAATATGCATCTCTTGTGGAGTCTCCAGAATAAATCAGTCCTCTTGACAACTTAACTGTGATGCCGTAAGTCTGATTTTGGACTTCTGACCTCACGAACTGTAAGACAATGAATTTGCATTGCTTTAAGCCACAAAGTTTGTGGCAATTTGTTATAGCCACAAGAAACTGATACATAGATAAACAAAATTATTTTTCTTACATCTGATCTAACATCATATTTAAATTAGATTACTTTCAGTGTCTTCTAAGTAGGCAGCTTGCATCAGACTCTGCCTTTATCAGCTATTTGTTGTTACATACGTCATTTTTGTTTTAGTAGTATCTATCATTCCCATTGTGAAACTATTTATGTCAAAGGTGAGGTACTATTTAGAATTCTTTCAGGTACAGGTTATCGGAACTGAATAAAAGAAATTCATCTATTTCATCTTTTGCTGGATTCTATATAACTCATGAAATTCCTCATAAGGTAGGGTTGTTTGACACAGGTAAATAGACTAATCAATCATAAAATGTGATGTAATGGGTCACTATACATTCTCTTCAGGGTTTAAATGTAAATGTACAGCATTTCATACACACACACACACACACACACACACATCACAACACACACACACACACACACACACACTGCAGCTTTCCATTAATGATAAAAATCAGACATGAGATTGTAACATTTAAACATTTTCAAGTCATTGTAAGTTAAATCTCACATATCCTTTTCCCAAAGTACCAGTGAGTTTATGAGTTCTCTATCCAGAGGGTTGTAATCAAGGTACAATGCGTCATCAGATGTCATAAAATAAGAATCTCAACAAAATAAAAAATGTCATGAATGTAATTGCAATAGAAGAATTTTTTAGGAAAGTCAAGCCAGAATGGTGTAGGACTCTTTATGGGCTGAACTGTACCCTTAAATTTCATAAGATGACATTCTAACCTCTGTTACCTCAAATCCTTACTGTATTTATATGTTTAATCTTTACAGAGGTTACTAAGTTATAACAAGGTCATTATAGTGAACCCCCATCCAATATACCTGGTGTAGGTATAGCTAGAGAAAAAAGTAGGCTTTCAATAATTGATTTAAATAGAAAAATCACAAATATATAAGCATTATGATTTATGCCAATATACAAAATATTAGGAGAATTTATATAAAATGTATTAATCTTCAGAAATATTTCATTCACTTAGTTCATGTTTCTCTGTGATAGGAGTTAGAGACACCTTGCTGAAAAGTAACGTGTTAAGTTCATTTTTGGTTTATTCATGTTGTTTTATTACTTTTAAGTCTCTATAGTTATACTCATATAAGGTTGCCCCAGAGTAATTTTTTATCCAAGAAAACATGCATTTAATGAAGGTAAGCTTATACTTTCTTGATTTCAAGATATTAACAAAATATTTGGGAACATTTTAAAATTAAATTGTTCAGTTTCTGTTATTGGCAAGAAAAAATATAAATTAATTAATAAATGACAAATTTAATTTTGATTGTGACTGTGAAAATTGGAAGACTTTTTAAAAAGTTAATGAGGTTTTGTTGGAAAACATTTAATCCAAATATTTTCAGGAAGTTATCAAATGTAGGACATATGTTTATTGTCATTATTTCTACCACAATATGGTCATTATAAAAAAAATCAGTGCATCACTTTCAATAAAGAATAAAACAATACAATATGCTAAGTTTAAACTAACAATATTTTACTTTTGAAAATTATCGAGAGTAGGTACAGTGGCTCATCCTGCAATCTCAGCACATTGAAAGACTGAAGTGAAATTTACTTGAAGCTAAACTAACCTGGACAACAAAGCAAAACCCTGTAACTAAAAATAATAATAATAATAATAAAACAGTCAGGTATGGTGATACATACTTGGAGGCTGAGGCAGGAGAATTTACTGAGTCCAAGAGTTTGAGGCTTCAGTGAGCTATGATCATGCCACTGCAGCACTGCAACCTGGGTGACAAAATGAGATACTCTTTCTCTCTCTCTCTCTCTCTGTCTCTTCTTCCTCTCTCTGTATATGCAATTGAGTTTAATATAAACGACTCATCTTATTCAGATTTTTTTACTTTTATTCATGTTTTGTGTGTGTATTTAGTTCTATATAATTTTATCACCTGTGCAGATTTAAGTGACTAGCACCGCATTTTTCCCAAAAGTGGATAGATAATCCTTTGTATACAATTTCCTTTATTTCTCAATTTTACTGCAGAATATAAAATCATGAGCAGCTTACTTTTTTAATTCCAGAGACTGTTAATTTCTCCCCACAGTCATGAAACACTTTAAAATTTTATGTGCTGACAACTTTTATTAATTCAAATTTGTGTAAATAATGCTAAGCATTTAGGCTATCTTTAGAAAATAAAAAGAAGGAAAATAAAAAGAAAATAAATATCCTCCTACTGCCCTGCAAGATGCAAACCTGATTTCTCCCTTCAGACATAATGGAGGAGGAGTGTGGTGGTGAGGAAAGATGAGAGTAACACTGCTCATGCAGGAATAAGTCAGGAAGTGGTTCATGAGCTGGTCTTAATGAAATTTCTGAAGAACTGTACTTTTCGTAGGTTCTATTGCAGGAAAAATATCACTGGGATTTGATAACATCAGAGGTTAGTAATAGAAGGAACATTACAAGAAAATAAAAAAAAAAATCTTCCACTTCATAAAGTGTACGCTTCCCTCTAGCATATTACTAGCATATTATATATGAAATTGTAGCAAAGGGGGAAAGGCACATACAATTATTACTTTTTAGCCTTTAAAATCAATAGATTGCCTTTTCTTTTTACCTACTAAGACCTGAGTTCAGGGATCAGTTCTTTGCAAATACAATTTATGGTTTCCAAAATGATCAAAGGGCTTTTTTCTCCACTGTAGGTAATAGACTAAAACTTCTGACAGAAGAGAAACTAGTGGAAATTAAAAGGCTCAATTTTCAATTATAATTTACTAGAAATTAGTGTTGTGGTCAAATATTTCCATTTAGTAACTTGTTATAGTGGGGAAATTTATGTTCTTTTGTTTAAATATAATGCCTGTTTGAAGCGTTGCTTCTCCTATCAAAAGACAAAATAAATAAATACCCTATAAGTGAAACAATGAAAATAAGTATAGAACAAATAATGAAAAACAAAATAAAAAAGATGATCATGAGCATTAAAATCTGTAAGCACTCTATTAAATATTACAAAGAATCACTTTAAAGGGTAAAAACCAATACAGAAATTTAAAAAAACGAAATAATGAATCTAAACAATAAAATTAAGCCTGTATTATTTGGGAGTATATTTGTATGGGTGAAAGAGATGAAGAGATAATTATTGGCATCCTAGTGTATAGGAAAGGATGAAGGAAACTCTAGTAGGCTTGTATGTTTCTCCTTGAAAAGTTTGGATGTTTCTGAAATAATATTACAGTAAGATATTTGCTTTTAACCAATTTGATCAATAAGAAAAACAAAGAATTTCAAGTAAAGTCTGCTAATCAATGCACAATTATGAAAGCACAAACAATGTATTGCAGGAAACTTTTTCTCCAATCTTGAGCATGATTTTAGATTAGGAAAATTTTTGATAAAATATGACCAGAATTCGTATCAATTGCCAGGCCTTGTATAGGGAGGAATAATCTTCTCTGATCACTACCAATTATCTGTATCTACACTAAGCCTTGATTACACATATTATAAGTATTTTAATGTTTCAGAAAAGGAGGATATCAGCATGGATTAGAATTTTCAGAGAAGCCATAATAGAGAGTGAGAGTGTATATGATAGACTAGGCAAAAATGATATTCTCACAAAAATAAGGCCAGTGAAAATCTAAAAGTGAAAAAAGATTTGAAGAGTCTTGCTTTATAATTGTATTTAATTTATGAAATCTTTAAGTGTAAAACATAGGATTGTAAAGACTAAGTACACTTTTTAAAAATTTAGTACATGATTACTTATATACACAGATAACCCACACATGGACATAGATAGATGGTAGATCGATAAATAATCAGAATTATACATCATATACCATAATGTTCCAGGATTTGTTTCTCAGATAGATATAATACTTGAAAATCAGGAAAAATGAAGTAAACTGAAAACCAAGATGAAGAGGAAGTACCTCTATCAGAAAGAGGAGTGGGAGAGGAAAATAAGAGAAGTACATGTTAAAGAATGGTGAAAAAAAGATTGTTATAAATTTAATTGAGGCATTTGCTCAACTTAAAAGGGGATAGAGAAATAAACTTGAATTCAAAGGGATATAAATGGGGTCTTGGGACTTGCTCTTGAGCCTCAGGAGTCTGTTGGCTGCTATATATCATAACATCCTTCCCTACTTCACAGAAGCTTTACTGTTCTCATTATACTGCAAGCCTTGTTGTGCATGCTTCTAAATTGACTCAGGTATCATTTGAAATCCTTCATAGATATGTGTGTGTGTGTGTGTGTGTGTGTGTGTGTGTGTGTGTATGTGTGTCTGCAAGTGGTTGAATGTTTGAGGTAATTTTTAATGGAAATTTGGTCTACTAAAAAAATAAAATTGGTCACCTGCTAAATAACTTATATTTGTACTTACTTTTCTTTCTTTTAAACTTCTTATTATAAAGTATTATAAATAAAAGAAGTGGTATATATGTAATATATGTGATGTGTTTTAAAATATGAAAATAAATAAAACTAACATTTGTATAAACCACTTGTTCAATAAATATAACATTTTTTAATCTGAGAAATCTAAAAATAAAACAGATTATTTACCGAGGAGACATATTTTATCTATGCTGACAAGCAGGAAGGCAGAATATGTGGGGTAAATGATTGTATATGTATTTGTGTCTGTTGGTTGAATTTCATGGAGTTTTCTACAGTTGTTTGCCTCTCTCAAATAAGTATAAATCAAGATATTTAGTTGAAATTGAAAATGTGAGAGGAGGTTTTGGAAGAAAGAAAAAGTGTGATGTAGTTCCTGAGAGTTAAAAAGTGACCAAGAGCATCATTTTCTAAGAGTATTGAGAGTGCTCTTAAGTTTTGTGACTGTGAATTTATCCTAAGTCCTATTGGTATGGTTTCTCCTCTAGCCTTCCTGCCATGTATGCAGATTCAAAATAAATAGTGTTTTTGTGAACACATAATATCAGACAAAGGAAAGAAAAGGGAATCCAGAGAATGTTTATTCTGAACAAGAAATATAAGGGCATCTAAAGACTGAGGGACAAAAGAAACTAGTAGGGTTAAGACACTGGAGTTACAAAATTATTGGGGCCAGTGTTCTAGAAAGAATGAGCTAGAAATATAGAAATCAATGGGAAGATTTGCTTAAAATTAAGATTATAGAAAAATTGTAGAATTGGCAATTTAAAATAAATGCATACTGTCATCAACAACAAAACTAACAAATGACCATAGGCATGACTATCTGACATAATTTTGAGACTAAGATACTCTCCAAGGCAAACCAAGAAATCAGCATATTACAAATATTTTCTAGATGTATATTGAAATTTACAAAATTAAAACTGAATTTGTATAGAGTATAAACTAATGGCTAAAATTGTCATAAATAAGGGAAAATAATCCAGTGTATAAGTAAAAAAGAACAGCAATAAGTGTCGTGGTAATACAGTCTGATAATGTGAGATTTGAAGCTGAGTGTTTGGGGAGGTAAGAGGGGAAACGACTTGAAATGGGTATTAAAGAGCAATGATGCTTCTCTTTCAAGGCCCAGTGGAAAGGGGACCATAAAAAGGAGGGAAAATAGCCCCTCAAAGAGGACTGCAGGGGAGTCTTTATCATCAGGGGTGAGTCAGAATTCTGCTATATAAAATATGTTTTTAAAATGTTCAGATAAGAGCCTGAAGACCTAGGGTATTTCTGTGAAGGCTGATTGTGGATTCCAGAGGTAAGGATGGGCGGAACCGGGTATACTTGAGGCAGAAGTGATACAGACTACATAAGAATTAAGAAGATAAATAATGTATAGATTTGAGAATCTATAAATTCAAGTGTTGGAATATTTGAAGATACTAATAGGAAAGAGAAGTGAGAAGAAAAGACAATCTTGATAAATACGAATTTAAGGACTACAGGAAGTCAAGTTGTGAATGTATTTGAAGAAGTAAGAATAGAACAAGCCGGGTTCGGTGGCTCAGCTTGTAATCCCGCGCCTTTGGGAGGCTGAGGTGAGTGAATTGCCTGAGCCCACGGGTTCGAGACCCGCCTGGGCAGTGAGACCTCATCTCTACAATAAATAAAAAAATCAGCCAGGCGTGGTGGCGCATGCCTGTAATTCTGGCTACTCGGAAGGCTGAGGCGGAAGGATCGCCGGAGTCCAGCAGGCGGAGGCTGCGGTGGCTGGGAGCAACCACTGCACTCCAGTCTGGGTGACAGAGTGAGACTCCAACTCAAAAAAAAAAAAAAAAAAAAAAGAATAGAACAAGACTCATACTGAGAGACCCAAGAGATTAAAAAAAAACTCAAAAAGAACTATTACTATATGAATTCCTACCCCATGTTCACTGTATTTGTTTGCAGTTTTTTTTACTTAGAACTTTGTTAAGTTTAATTTTTGTTTGTCCCATAAAATAACCGATTGCTTCTGCAACTGCTGCTAGCAGTGTGTGAATGGTAAGCAATAAACCCCTCCCGGACATTCCTTTGTCTGCTTGCTAAACCTAGATTATCTGGCATTCCATTCGCCCATTTGGCAGTTACTTGTCCATCACAAGTAACTAAGCCTGAGCCCACTCAAATCGAACACAAATCAACCAAAGTCTTTGTAACTGCGTCATATAGTTTTTATCCAATCCTGTGTGCACAAGTTTGTAAAGCCACCCCACCCCTTCAGAATTATGTATAAAAGGTGTGTGTTAGCCTGGGTTGGGGCTCATCCCTGAAGCTGCTGCATCGGCTTGAAACGTGAGCCCAGACTCGAACCTGAATAAAGACCCTCATGTGTTTGCATCGGAGCTGGCTCCTTGGTGGTCTCTCGGATTTTGAATTTTGGGTTTAACAATACAACACAGGAGAACCTAAAGCAAAAGTTTAAACAGCTGTCTGTTCAAGGGGAAAGAACACAATTATTTTAAAGTTATACAGGATGTATATAACACTATGGAATTTGCTACTGAGATCGTGTTATTGACACTTGAGATAATAGCTCCCATGGAAGGATCTGAATGAATCAAACACAGATAATTTAGAAAGTATGGAGGAAAATCTTGGTGATTTCAAAGTCACTGAAATTTTTACTTCACATTCTGGAAACATATTCTGAGAATATAAATGAGATGGAAGTATAAATGAGATGGAGAACCTTTCAAGAATAAGGAACACAAGAATAAAGTTGGTGCTGATGACTATGACCATGAAATAGCAATAGGTCAAAGCATCATTACAACTTGGCGGGGGGGAGGGGAGGGCAAAAGAAACTTAAAAATTTCTGCCCCTTCCCCCTTGTAATTTATTCAAGTGATACTAACATATTTAGTGCAGATTTTTTGTGAACATTCTAACCACATTTTTTTCTGACTTTGTTGTTTTTATGTCATAGTCCTAGACCAGTGCTAATACTAGATTATAAAGGTTATGTGGCTTTTTCCCAACTAATTCGTATTGGGTATTAGGTTGCTTGTTATAGAAAAAAAATGTAAAATTATTAGCAAAATCATTGTATAATCAATCAGATGCCATACTGTTAAGAAATAATGAAGTAATATATGTGAAGAGAGGATTAATATAACTTAGCAGGTTTTATTGTATTTGACTGAACTCTTCTGTTCCTTTGCTATTATTATTCAAAGGAAGTAAGACAGATTTCATCCAAGAGAGTTCATAAACCTGCTGCTTCTAGTCCTCTATAATTTTTCAGATCTGTTTCAAAATAAAAGTAAGTCTACCATGCAGGTAAAATCAAACTGTAGAAGGAAGATATAGGAGATAATAAGCTTCAAAAGAGAAACACATAGTTTCAAGTATTACTTCATGTTGGTGAGAACTGCAAAGCAGGAGAATGAACAGTTTCTTAAATACACTTCCTGCTGTCATGAAACACCCTGGGGTGGATCCATAGGACTTATAGATATCTTGGGAAATGGTTGAATGCTCTTTACCTACTCTGCTCTACAGATCATTACTTAAATAATATGGTAGCTTTGATTGTGTCCCTGTAGCCAGATTGGTTTGACAAAAAAGAATAGTTTATACTCTAAGATCTTAAATTACATGGTTTGACAAATTCTGCTATAAGTATCAGTTTCTTCTTATCTCTTACTTGCCATGCACAATGGCTCTGTCCTGATTATAGGTTGTATTCTATGTAGATGGTTGCCTTGATTGTGTATTCGAAGCTTGTTCTCTTTCAGGGTAACTACTGTTTATACTAATTAATGACTTGCTTGCTTTACTCAGGAAGAGAATGCTGATGATTCTAGGAAAGGGAAACAAAAACAACTGATGATTCTATTATTTTCTCAACTTGATTGGGACACTGGTTAATTCAAATGTTATTACCAGTTGTTGGGAAATGGACTTGTTGTAGAAAACAAATGAAGAAGGAAAACAGATGAAAGAAAAGTAAATAAAATGTACTTTCTTCTTCTCATATTTTCCTGTTAACTAGGGTTTGTTTTTAAATTTAGTTTTCTTAACTATACATTAGTGAGGTAGAATAAAAAATTATGCTCTTATCTCCTGTACAAGCAAAGTACTAACAAGTGATTGCTCTCTATATAGATTTTCCTTATTAAAGATTTTTAAAGATGCTATGTGGGGGATCCACAGACACATAGGACTAGATCTTGTGTTAGCACACACCTATTTTTTTTAACTGTTCTCAAAGAGATGCCAAATTTATAGCTCTCCTAATATCCTAAATTAGTGCTCCTTTGATGCTTTCTTTTCTTTTTTTTTTTTTTTTTTTTTGAGTTGAATCTAACTCTGTCACCCAGACTGGAGTGTAGTGGCCGCTCCTGGCCACCGCAGCCTCGACCTGCTGGGCTCCGGCGATCTTTCCACCTCAGCCTTCCAAGTAGCTGGAACTTCAGGCACGCGCTACCACGCCCAGCTAATTTTTGATTTATTGTAGAGATGAGGTCTCGCCAAGTTGCCCATGCGGGTCTCGAACCCGCGGGCTCAGACAATCCACTCACCTCAGCCTCCCAAAGCACGGGATTACAGGCTGAGCCATGGAGCTCAGCTCCTTTGATGCTTTTCTAGAAGTGTAAGAAAAATATATAAATCAGGACCATAAAAGAACTATAAAAGAGGCAATAAATTAAAATTAAATTACTGGACTGTTCTAGAAGTATGGAATTTTTTCCTTCAATTTATAGGCTGGTTACACAAAGTTACTCAGGGCTAAAAAACATTTAATAAAGAAACACATTTTTTCACAGTCTAGTGTCAATGAAGCATATAAACAGTTAAAGGATGAATTTCCTAGAGATGTATCGTCTGTGTTGGAGATACCAGCCATAGTTGTTCATTACTTCATGAATACAGACTGCAACTGGATTATTTGTTGGTTCATAATTTAATAGTCATTGAATTAGGTGCTGGGTATAAAAGAATGAACAAAACCAGATATTTTTCTGAAATTATTAAAGAGAAATTATTTATGTAGTCCTGCTTAAAAACTATTAATATTTATATGATAATAATTATTTATCAGATAACCTTAAAATAGTTCACTTGAGTACAATTTTAATATAAATATTAATTATACTTGTTTATTATATAAATATTAATTATACTTTATTTTCTATGGTTTGTTTAGTAAATATTCATTATTTAAATTTAAAGTGATTAATTAACTTTGTTTTTGTTGTTGATGATTATGTTAAACAGATGTTAAAACTCAAGGTACTTAGTCTTTAAAAATAAAGTAAAACTGCCCACGTGACACCTGAGCAACAAAAAACATCTAGTCTAGCAATTGCTAAAAGGTTTGGGAAAACTAATTTGGGCAACAAGCAAACACTCTGCTTATCCCATAGTAGGAGTTCAACAAATATCTATGGAAATAAGCAAGCATATGTTGCAATTCTGATTAGTGTTTCAGAAGTAAAAAAAGAATCAGGAAATATAGTCCTTGATTATTTAATAAAAATGTCAGTAAACATAGATGCCTCTTAAAATCAAAACACAGAAGAGTGAGAAGTTAGTACAGTCAAAATGAACTATTTATTAGAATGTAAGCAATAAAGAAAAAAATTAAATAGATGACAAAAACTAAAATATGAATAACATAGAAAATTATATATAATACCTTGAATACAAATAAAAACTAATACATAATATATTTTACATTCTAATGTCAAGACTCTCAAATTCCCATTTATCACTATAAATAAGTAAATAAATTATTTCATTTAATTAATCATTAATTTAGTAATTATCTAGCTGTTATTTGATTCTTGCAAAAGGCCAGGCCTTTTTTAGTGCTATATGTAAAGATAATTGAAAGACAACTGCATATATTCCCTGACATTGAAAAGACATTTACACAATTCAAAGGACTATATCCCCAAGTTTAAAAAAAAAAAAAACTGTAGGACTACTGAAATAAACTTGGAAAATGCAATAGACTGCAAATAAAGAAATGACTACATACACTTTCCATCTCTGAATGTAATACTTCTTTGAAACATGATAATACCGCTTTTTCCATTAAGAGATGGGCTGTTGTGCAGTTGGTTTTGGTCAATATGACATTAGCACATATAAATTAAGAAATGGATCAGAAACTCTCACATATTGGACCTTGATCTCCTTCTCTTTGTGAAACCCTGATACCACCATGCAAAAAAGTCTGAGCTAGGATTAAAGGCCACTTGGATCTAAATTGAGATATACCAGCCATATGTCTTTAAATCACAAAGTATGTTCATCCATCTTCATGATAACTCTCCAGTTAACCGATGTGAGAGCCCAATAGAAATATTTCCTAAACAGGTATAAACTATTAACAGCTGATCCAAAAAATCTTGAAAAATAGTTTATTCCAATAAAGTTTGGACGAATTAATACATGACAAAAAGTAATAATAGAATGTTTTGATGGAAATGTCCAGTTTTGCTTTGTAGCATTAAGAGATAAATGTCAGCTATTATAAAACATTTATTAATTCATTTACTTTTTATTAAAATGAGTTCAGACTCAAAAAAATTCCAAAAATAGATCACAGTATTTATGAGACCTTCACCAGTTTACCGTAGAGTTCAAAACCAGAAAATCAGAATTGATACAAATGCTGCCAACTATAATGTAAATATTTTTTGTAATTTTACTAATTAGTCTACTGATTCCTTTTTAACATATCAGGATCCAACACTCCACATGGCATTCAGTTGATCTGCTTCCTTAGACTCTTCCAATCTGTAATCATCCTTTTCACTCTTTTATTGAAGAACATTGGCCAGTTATTTTATAAAATCTATCTCAGTTTTGGTTAACTGATCCTTTCTACAGAATTAGAGAAGGTTATGTATTTTTCTATGATACCACAGAAGTTATAACAGAACCCAGGTAATGCATCAGCAAAGGGTATGTGATATGTGTTCTAAACTGTGGCATTAACTTGGATACTTAATTAAGAGGATGCTTTCAAGATTCCCCTACTTCTTAAACTCTTAAATTAAAATAAATTTTTTTTTTATCTTTTAATTTTTATTTTGAAATTGTGGGGTACAATTCAGAGTTAGGTATACAAATGTTCATTGTGCAGGTACCCTTATTGATGAGGTATGTCCTCCCTTCCCCAAGAGGATATAAAATAAATTTTAAATACACCGAATTTACTGTAATAGAATAGACAAAGGATACCCAGTTGTCCAAACTTCACTGTGAAACTTAATTCCAGTGAGCAAATATAGTAGATAAAGCAATATATACTTTCAAAATGATACCTGTGGTGATGTTATACTATGGCATTAAAAAATTTAGTATCTTGTGTACACCATTTTTCTGCTAATGAATACAGAGGTAGAGATTTAGTAAATTTTTTGGTGAAGTATTGTCACATAGTGTTTAAACATTGCTTGTGTTTTTTTTTAATTTTTATTTTAAAGATATAGAGTACAATTCAGGGTTAGGTATACAAATGGTCATTGTAATGGTCAAGTTCAATTGCTAAAGCTGTGGTGGCAGAAAACTTCAAAAATCAACATTTTTACAATAGTTCTCAACCTTTTATTCATTATTACTCCTCTGAGAAGAAATATTAAATTAAATTTAAATTCTCCCTATTCAGAACGCATGTCTTAAAGATAGAATAGTTTATTTTTCCTTTACTTGTCACGTCGGGGGCAGTATGTTTTTTGTGTCTACTCGTGACTTATACTGGGACCTAGGTGGAAGGAGCAGCTTCTGTTTATCAAATGATGTGGTGGAAGCAAAAAGGAAGATAGTTGGTAAAGACATTCAATACCTCTTCAATCTTATGCTAGGACTGGCTGTGAAGTAGATCGCTGTGTCCTTGTTACCAACTTGACTTAGTCCACGCATATGCAATAAGTTACACATATGCAATAAGTTACATCAAGTGAATCCATGACTTACAGATAGGCAGCAATAGACTACGGAGGCCTAGCATGCATTGTGAGCCAGCCTACCAAGGGTCAGGACGTTACCCAGGGTGAATGAAGGGAGACTCAATTGCATGTGCCTCACTTGCCACAGCTAAGCAGGCAGCCAATCTAGGTTATATAGCAGAAGGCCAACAAGACCAGTTGAACTAAATTGTTGAAAGATCTCCTGTTATTAGGGGAGAGGACAACAGAACCTGGATTATTCGGTAGAGTTTCTCCTCTCTCTCAGGATGTTGCATTCCCAGCATGTTCTATATTCTTGAGAACTACAAGCAAGAAAGGAAAGAGAACTTACTTGGTCCCAGGCCACTCTGAGAATTGTCCTACACTGACATCTACCTGCACTGATTTCTAATAAAACTGACTAGAACAAGTTGAATAATGAAACATAGTCTAATGAGATGAGGCAAACTATTCCTTCCATAGGAAATCAACGCAAGTCATGACAACTGAATGGGGTATGAGATCGTATTACAAGGAGGGTTAGTGAGTGAATAACAAAAAACAAAAATACTAATTACACAAGGGCGGGGAAGTTGAAACAGGACCACCAATGTGTGATTTCTAATATTTTCCTGTATTGATTGGATGAGAAAAAGAAAACTACCTATCACATAGGGTTGTTTGGAGGATTAACTGAGTTAACATAAGTAAAGAAAATAGAATACTTTTTGGATTTTAGTGAGCTAAGTACAAGCATTTTTAAGACAAAAATTAAACTAGTTTTTTTAAGCAATACTTTGAAACTCTTTTAGTGAAGCCTGACCATTATATTACTGAGTTGTAAACAAAAGAAGGATTTGTTTTCTAGTTGTGTCTGATCTAAGTTCCAATAAGCCAGCCCTGTAGCAATTCTAAAATATCAAAGTTAATTTTATTTCCCAAGGTACCAAACAGTTATTGCTGTTTAAAATAAAATTGCAAAACATAAAATTTGCAATGCTTTTATATTGCTCCATCAAAGTATTATGCCAAATTTAAAAACACATTTTAGAAACATAAGCTTGTATGGAAAGCAAAGCTTCTATTACTTGATATTGCACTACCAATACCCAATTGAATTACTCTGGCTAAGACCTCTCTTATGAACTCAATCAACTACCTACACATCTCTCCTTGGATATTCCCCAGTCACCCCAAACTAAATGCAACTAAACTTGAACTCATGATATTCTCTACAAAACTTGACTGTGATCCAATGTTCTCTAATTCAGTAAATGATACTATCATTCTTCTAGTTGAGCAAACCAAAAACATAAGAATGATGTTTTATATTATCCTTTTTCTACCACCAGATTTATTACCTTAGTTCTAGTTCCTATAAATTTCTTTTTAACTAATTCTTAAGTCTATCCACTTCTCCATAGTTGCCTACTAGTCCCAGCCATTTTATCTCTGCCCTAGATGACTGCAATAACTTAGTGACACACATCCCCACAGCTCCATTCTCCAAATAATGTCCTTGTACAAACATGTCAAACATTGAAACCAATGCAACATTTTAAAATGTATACTCAATTATCCTCACTAACTCCAAATTACTGTTAGCCTGGCCAATAAGATATGACCTACATCCTCACTTTAATTTTTTTTTTTTGAGTTGGAGTCTCACTCTGTCGCCCAAACTGGAGCGCAGTGGCCGCTCCCGGCCACCGCAGCCTCGACCTGCTGGGCTTCGGCGATCCTTCTGCCTCAGCCTTCCGAGTAGCCGGAATTACAGGAGCTCCCTACCACGCCAGGCTAATTTTTTTATTGTAGAGATGAGGTCTCGCCAAGTTGCCCAGTCGGGTCTTGAACCCGCAAGCTCAGGCAATTCACTCACCTCAGCCTCCCAAAGGCGTGGGATTACAGACTGAGCCACCAAGCCCGGCTCTCACTTTAATTTTTTATCATTGTCCTTTCAATTCTAGTTATATCAACAACATCAACCTTGTTTACCCCACTATGAAGCAAGGTCAACCACTGCAGCTACAGGAAACATCGTCTGAAACGCTCTTCCACCCCATGCATTTTTTTTTATCATCTTTAAATGTCAAATCCTCTAACTCTTCCTCAGGTCCCTTCTAAGACCTTCATGGTTAGGTCAGATCCTTTACTGCCAGCTATCACATAGTCATTAATTCATTTTCATAACACTTAAACTGCCAATTTTACTTTGATTTTTGCCTAATATCTGTCTCTACTACAGATTCATAGCTCTGCTAATACAGGAGTTAGTCATCTTTATTTCCCCAGTACTAAGTACAGGAGCTGTCTTATAGTAGGCATTTGATAAATATCTAATGGCTTATCAATCAATATCTAAAGCTCAAGAGTGTAGACTACTTTGGATTAGAAAGTACATGCTAAAAGGAATTAATAAAAAGCTGTACATAGGTTGGCTGTTGCAGCGTTTGATGGGCTCTTTTAACTATAGCTTGACCTTGAGAGTTATAAGGAATTCCTGTGGAATGAGAAATGCCAATGGTTTATGTTTATGCTATTAATGGGTATAGGTTTACGTATGGAGTTCTTCCACAAGAAATTAGGACTGTGTTCCACACAAGGGCGGAGATTTGGACAAGGGAGGCGATCATGAGACTAAAAAACATAAAAGCCTAAGATGAGAAAATTCCTGACACATAAAGAAATATACACTTAATTCATATGTTCAAAAAGCAGGTGTCCGAGTCTATTATCTTCATCCGTCGCCTATCCGTCTCTCCTTCAGAACTTCTCACGACCCCTGTGGGGCGGACCCCCGCAGTTGGCCATTATTAATGCAATTTGTAATTGAGACTACCTGAAATTTATGAAATCATTCATTCAACTTTAGAAGAAAATATAGGTGAGATATGTGAAGAGAATAGGCAGCAGCAGGATACCTAGACATTTTTGAGCTACTCCATTTATTATTTCTTGCTCTATTGATCTGAAGAAGCAATCTATTACTAAAAGTAGGAAAGAAAATTGCTGGAGCTCATAGAGACCCAATTCATCTGCTACTTATAAAGATGGTATAACAAGATTTAAGATTTTTAGTTTCAGACATTAAACATTGTAGTGATAGTATTCTATAAAGAAATTCCATTTTGTGCCATAAATTATAACAAAATATTTATCATATATGTTCTTTGGAGGTTCTAAATACATATATAGGTATCTGTAAGACAGGCTGGCATAAAAAATATCTATTTCTGTTATACATTTTAGGATAGCAAGTAGTACATAATTATTGTATTAGCATTATTTGCTAGGTAGTTAACAATATGTTCTTGACTTTTATCTGATTTCCATGCCCTCAACTTTACTCTGAGCTCACTAAAAATATAATTTTAGAATTGTCCTCCTTAAAATCTTTTTTCACCTGCAAACATTTTATATATTACTTTCCTCTTATGTTTTAGGTCATTTATTCTCCATGAGGAAACTGAAAATTTTTTCAACTTAGACTGCTTGTATTAGAGTTTTATTCTAATGGTGAAACATATAAATATGTTCCAAGAAAAGTATTAAAATTTATTAAAATACCTTTTAGACACTATGGAGCGTTAAAAATTTATTTAACCTAAGGATGGATTTTATTTGTACATTCCTTGGTAATAAAAATAGTCAGATGTTGCAAACATAAACCACTTTTGAAGTGTTAGTTTTGCCAAAATGTGTCTACAAGAGCAAATAATACATATATGCATGTTCAAAAATACATGGTAAAATTTATGTGTTTTTACTACCCTTTAAGTAATACAATTATAGGAATATGGGATATGCAGTTTTTAGACAGGATTACCGCATGAGGGCTTACTGTTGTTAGTCATATAAGATGAGTGGATGAGCAAGTATATCATGTCAGAGAAAAAGAAATATGAATGAAGTCAAACCAACCAACCAACCAACCAAAATCTTAGAGCAGTGAATTGTTTTTTGCATACAAAGATAAACGGCTTTTTTGTACCTACAGGCTTGCATGCTAATCTTAGTTAAATGGATTTTTCCAAACATGGTGCTTTGGAGACCAGCATGTGAGATGGCTCAGTAAAGTCACCATGATTCTTAGCATTTTAAAGTATATAATATAATATATATATATAATATATAAATATATATAATATATAATATATATTATAATATATATAATAATAATATAATATAATATATAATATATATAATAACATAATCTTTAGAGACTAAAGTCCTAGGTTTAAGCGCTTATTCTGCTTCTCATTAACAATGTGATTTTGGAGAATTTCACTTCACAATATTTTCAAACCTATAAAATGAAAAAAAAAATCAGTGAATGGTATACAGAACTATGGACAAAATAATCTAAGGTGACATCAGTGATCTACAGAAACTGTCAGAACTTTGTAAATTATAGTTATGTAGTTATTCATTTATTTTTCTATTATTTTGTTTTACTATTTTACAGATAAATAACTAAATATGTATATATCTACTCTAATAATTATGGACCAACAATACTTATTTCATTATAGGTCATTATTTCATTATATGCCTAGGTATTTTTAAAAGATTGATTTCATGAATTATGCCAAATTATTAATAACCATCTCTAAGAAACATCGTGAAGATTACAAGAAGTTGCTGAGCAAACAGCACAATCTCTGGCCCATAGAGAAAGTCTAGGTCAATTTCTCACCAGCTTATTTCTCCCCTATGTTGTTTGTACAAGCAGTTTAATTACAGATCTCATCGGTGGAGAATTTAATTGGCTTGGGGAGTTAGTGCTAAGTCTGAGCCCAAGATTCCCTGTTTTTGATAACTTTGATTGATCTTATAATTGCACATTTTGCAAAACAATTAAGTTAGATAAATTGCAGTTGTATACATTAAAATTTGCTAGAGAAAAAATAAGCAAAAATTTGCTATAATAATCGAAATATTAAGTTCACTGTTGTAAGAATACTTTCTTAGGCTGAACAGCCTAGAAAATATATTGTTGTGAATGATCAGTTTCCTTGGAGAACTCTATCATCCATAAAATTATAAGAATTAATGAATTCTGCATATATACATGACCAATCACTGAACACCAGCTGGAGGAGCATATCACAGCCTAAATTTTTCCTGAAGAAATTTAAGCAAATACTCATTCACTAATTCACAATTTTGTGTGATATTTTAAAATTTTAATGTCATAAATCAAATGGAAATATAATTAGCATTCACTTTTAGATTGGAAGTATCCTTTATAAGATTTGACTACAGATTGACCATTTTTGACTTGATTCATATTAGGTTTACAATGTGCATATAAAGCAATTAAAATCATCCTGACATTTCAATAAAGCCAGCAAGCATTATTTTACCAGAAAAGCAATAAAGAATAGCAATATGGCTTCTTTTAATTGACTCCATAAACAAGTCATCAATAACTGATTTAGAAATATTCCTTTTTCTTCTATGCTTTATATAAATAAGTCACCACTAATGACTTAGATTTGTTGGAATTGTGTCAGTCTTTCTATATTGTAGAATTGTTCCAAGGTATCAAACATAGCTCAAAAAAATCCAATATGTATATTTTTACTTGTTTCATATTTTGGCTTATACACCATCCCACACTTGCCAAATTTTAGAGCATTTTGTTCACTTTTTTTTTAACCTAATTAAGAAATATGGTTGTTGCTTATTTATTTTTGAAATAATATTTTTGTGATTTTTTTTAACCCTTTCAGTCATTTGTCTCATATCATTTTCAGTCACTCTTTGGCTATTACATTTCTGAAGGATAAAATTCATTATATTGATGAATGTAAGAAAATAATGATTTATTTTCACAGTAAGCCACAAGCTGTACATAACCGCTTTTTTGCTAAATCACTTCCTGCTTCTTGTTCTCCTTTTGCAAACTTTTACTTTGGTGGACTTTTTCCTTTAAACTTCAACAGGAACCAATTACAACAAAATCTTGTAAGTGAATCAACAAATAAGAAATGTGAATAAAGTAAGTCTGTCATACCTATGTTAAACGATTAATAGATAGGACATGCGAATGAATTAACCAGGCAACCCAATCAATGTACATGTAGGCCACCTCTGGGAAAGTAATGTAACCTTTGGAAGTACTCAGCCTATGGGGAAACAGGAGAAGGACTTGCATTTAGGGTTTAAATATTCTGACTGAAACTGCTTCAGTGTGCCTGCTTATCTGAGGAACACTCGGTCTTGTAAGACATTATTTAAAAAGTGGCTTCACTGTACTGACCTCTGAGTCTCCTTGTTGTTTTTGGACAACTTAGTCTGGAGGTGGGGGTGTCCCCTAGGGCCCCCATTTCTAATAATGAATAAACTAAAATACTGACATTTATTTATGAAATATTTATAAAATCATTGAAACTAGATTTATCTTCCAAAGTATATATTGATCAATTAGAATTAGCCTTCTTTTGGTAGAGTGATGTGGAGCAGATTGTTCAACAATGCACCAAGTGAATTTCTACTCATATTTGATTAAAAATGCAATACATAGAAAATACAAACAATTGCTAACATTAATGGAGAAAAAATGATTTGGATACCCTTTGGAGACATCTACAAAGAATATTCTAAGTTGTTCAATTCTCTGATCAGAGCTCTGATGTCTATATTTTATTGATTGTCTAACTATTCCCATCAAATTTAATTTATTTTACTTTTAAAAAAACAATTCATTTATGATTTATCAAATCTCTCATTGATGCTTTTTCAAAAGTTTCCTACATTATGTTGCTATATAAACCAGAAGGCACTGAGAGCAAAAACATACTAATCATGAGTTAAATCCACACATTTTGTTTAATTTTCCACAAGTATTCAAAAGTTTGGGGGGTTTATGGTAAGTTTAGAATATTAACTTTGAATGAGGGATTCCAATACAGCGATGGAGGTGGTCGGAGTGCGTGAGTCTCCACGTAAATGAGCAGGTGCAGAAATGAGTATTCATGCTAGAATATTGGGAAATGGGTATGGGAATGTCTGCTGGAGTGGAGCCATGGGAGTCAGCAGCCTGAACCCTCCTGCTTAGGTGGTTGCCCTGCATGGCTGCTCAGACCCCAGCACAATCTATGACCCAGTGGCAGGCACTAACTCTGCAGTGCTACCCGGGGGAAAAAGGGAATACAATGGCAAGCATCACCCGGTGCCAGCACCGCCTGCCACTGCAGCCTTTGGTGCCAGGTCGGACACTGGCAGCAGGAACTGTGAGAAAATATACTAGAGGAATTAGGTCCCAGTCCCAACCAAGGAGACCCAAGTGACCTATCACTCAATGAAATCATTTGCAGTCTGCAACTGCAATCTAAGAACCCAGTCTCAGCTCAAAGTGGATGAGTGGTGGTGTTTTAAAGTGACCCAGCATTTTTTTTCCCAGTGATTCATGAGTTGTGTGACTCAGGCATGCAACATCAGCTGGGGGCAGTTTGCAGCCTCCCTCCAATTATGCAGGGTGAACAGGGGTGCAGATTTAGAAGTCAGAAACCCCTTTGCCTCCAGAACCTCTCCCCTCTGCCATGAACTATGAGAAGCAGTGCTTGGGTCATGACAACAAGGAACCTAAAGTCTCAGAAATGGCTACAAGAGGGTACTGAAGGATTACAAACTTTTTTTTTTTTTATGTCTGTGATTCTACCTGCTTTTAAAAATATATAATTTGTTGGGAGTGAGTATTTCATTCTGTTTTACCCCCTCTTCTCCTTTCTTTCCAATAAGGGTATATAAAAGTGAGAAAATCTCCTCACATTATTGGTTTTAGTTTCTTTGGTTTTTTTTTTTTGTTTTATTTGCTTTTTTTGTTTTGTTTCACTTTCTTTTTTCTCTCTTTTTGCTTATTTGTTTGTAGATTTATATCTTTTTCCTTCCCTCCTTTGTTCTCTTCATTGCTATCCCCTTTCTCTTCTCTCTTTCTTAATTCCTTTCCTTTCCTTCATGTTATTTTGTACCTAGGGGAAATGCATATGTTTCCATGGCATGGACATACTGTAAGGTGGTGGGAAGTGGACGCTTAGGGTTCACACACCAATCAGCAAGCATTGTGATCTACAGGCAGCTTTTGAATCTTAGCACTCCCTAACACAACTCATTCATCTCAAATCTACAAGGGAACAGCACAGCTTCCCACCTCCAATCCAGTCTCAAAAAACAAACAAACAAAAATGAGTCCACAGACTTTACCAAAGGAAGAATAGGAGACTGAGCAAAAGAATTAAAAACTATTCCTTTTCTCACTGAGCAATGACAGTAAAGAGAAAAGAAAAATCCATCACAAGTGAAAAGAACTCCAAGAAGAAACACAGACACCACACAAATCCAAAGAGAATATTTCACAAGTGTTCAGATTTTGGAACTCAAACAATGAAGGGCACTCAGATTGACAGATCTCAGACCACAAATGCAGAGATCAAAGAAAGGTTGGACAAGATGAACAAGAACCAAGAAAAGTAAGATGAAAACAAGAAAGAGTTAATTATGGAGATGCAAGCTATAAATAATAAGTAAATTAAATGCAAGATATTAATAAGTAAGTTAAATAAACAATAAGCTGACAAGCATGAAAGGCAGGCTTAACCTGGCAGAAGATAGACTCTCAGAGCATGAAGGCCAAAATCTGGAACTAACCCAATCTGCTAAAAACATTGAAAGAAAGCCTAAAAAGATGGAAAAAGCCATCAGGAGATGTGTGACTACATTAAGTGACTAAACTTATAGCTGATATACTTATCAGTATATCACTAAAGCAGATAAGGAGAATGAGAGTGGCCTGGAACAAAGATTCCACAAGGTCATCCAAGAATACTTCCTGCATCTCATCAGAGTCATGAAATTTCAAATATGAGAGATACAGAGAACCCCTACAAGGCATCAAATGAGAAGACCAACTCCTAGACACATAGTAATTAACTCTCCAAAGTAGGTATAAAAGAAAAAATCCTAAAGACAGGAAAAAGAAAGTCAGACTACCTATCTAAGAAGACCACTTAGAATAGCAGCAAGCTTCTCTACAGAAACACTCAGGCTATGAGAAGCTGGAGTCCAATCATCAAAATGTTCAAAGATAAACGATTCCAACCAAGAATTTCCTCTCCAGTTAAGCTAAGCTTCATCATTGATGGAGAGTTAAAAATCCTTCCCAGACATGCAATCCCTAAAAGTTTGTGCTTCCTCCAGACCAGTTCAACAAGAGACTCTTAAAAAGGTATTAAGCACAGAAGGAAAATAAAAAGAATCACATTCTTCCCAAGAATGCAGGATAATAAAATCAATAAAGCATACCTGGTGACAACAAAAATTGAAAACATACACACAAATCAACCCATACATCAAAATAAAACCAACAAACAAATAAACAAACAACAACAAAAAATCTTTAAGAGCTTCATGACAGGAATAAACTCTCACATCTCAATAACCAGGCTGAATATGAATGGAAGAAATACACCATTGAAAAGACATAGAATGGCAAACTGTATTTTAAAAATGACCTAATAACTTGCTGCATTCAAGAAACTCATCTCACCACAAAGGAGGCACACAGACTGAAAGTAAGAGAATGGAAAACAAAATTCCAGGTGAATGGATCACAAAAGAAGGCAGGAGTCACAAATTTAATATCAGACAAAACAACTTTTAAGCTATCAAAATTTTTAAAAAGATATAGAAGGATACTAAATAGCGATAAAAGATTCAATCCATGAACAAGAAATATCTGTCCTAAACATATGCACCCAAGACAGGAGCAAAAGCATTTATAAAGCAACTATTAAGTAAATGAAAACACTAATGCTAACACTATTACAGGTGGGGCCTTAAATCCCCAACTAACAACCCTAGAAAGATTAAAAAAGCAAAAATTCAAAAAAAGGATCCAGAACTTCAACTTGACACTTGACCAAATGAACTAAATATATACCTACAGAACACTCCACCTAACATCCACAGAATATACATTCTACTAATCACCATATGGAACATGCTCTAAGATTGATCAAATCCACAACCATAAATCAAGAATTAATAAATATCATAAGATTGAAATACTGCCATGCACCTTCTCAGACCTCAGTGAAAGAAAACTAAGTAGCAACATCAACAAAATTACCCCAATACCCAAAAAGACATGGACAGTAAACTGCATGATGTCGAGCGACTCCTGGGTCAACACAGAAATCAAATCAGAAATTAAAAGGCTCCAGGAAACATATGAAAATGAAGAGACATCTTACCAAAATCTTTGGGATGCCATGAAATCAGTTCTAACAGGGGAATTTATATCTCTATGAACACACAGCAAGAAAATGGAAAGATCATTAGTTCACAGTCTAACAAATCACCTAAGCCTGCTGGAAAGACAAGACCACCAAAACCTAACTTTAGTAGAAGAATCCAGATCACCAAAGTAAAATCCCAAACACAGGATATAGAAGACAAAAATGTCATAGAAACAAACAACAAAAAAAATGCAAAGCTTGTTCTTTGAAAGAATAAACAAGAATGATGGACCCCTAGCCAGACTGACCAAGAACAATAAATAAAAATTCAAATACACACAACCAGAAACACAAAAGATCAAATCATAAGTGGCCTCCAAAAATGCAAAAAATTATCAGAGATTACTATGCAGACACCTGTATAAAAATAAACTTGTTAACCTAAATGAAATGAAGGAATTTCTGACATCACACAGCCTCCCAGAGTTGCAGGGTTGAAACAAGAAGACACTGAGACACTAAATAGATCAATAACAACCCAGGAAATTGACTTTATCATAAGAAAACTACCTACAAAAAAAAAAAAAAAAAGTCCTGGACCAGATGGCTTTCCAGCAGAATTCTACAAAACATACAAGGAGGAGCTGGTACCAATCCTATTGAAAGTATTCCAGGTAATCAAGAAAGATAGAATTCTCCTCAAATGATTTTATGAAGCTAACATCACACTGATACCCAAACAGGGCAAAGATCCAACAAAAAAAGAGAACTACCAGCCAATAGCCCTGACGAACATAGATGCAACAATTCTCAATAAGATTTTAGCAAATTAGATCCAAGAACACATCTCAAAAATCAACCACCATGAAAAGTAGGCTTCAGATCCAGGATGTAGGGCTGGTTCAACATCAGCAAAATCATAAATGAAATTAAAGACATCAACAGATGTAAAAACAAGAAACACATGATTATATCATTAGATGCAGAAAAAGCTTTTGATAAAATTCAGCATCCCTTCTTGATAAAAAACCCTTGAACACCTAGTCATAGAAGTAACATACCTCAAAATAGTAAGTGTCATCTACAATAAACCCATAGCAAGTATGTTGCTAAATGGACAGAAACTGGAAGCATATCCCTAAAAAACAGTACAAGACAAGGCTGCCCACTCTCACCCCTCTTGTTATATATACTGTTGGAAGTCTTAGCTAGAGCAATTAGACAAGAGAAGGAAATCAGGGGTAACCAAACAGGAAAAGAGGTAGTTAAATTATCTTTCTTTGCTGATGATATGATCCTATATCTCAAAAATCCAAGAGAATCTGTCAAAAACCTCCTTACAATGATAAAGGATTTCAGCAAAGTCTCACCGTATAAAAGACAATCTCATTCTTATACACCAACAACAATCAGACAGAGAACCAAATAAAAAACACAATCTCATTTATGATAGCCACACACACACACAAAAAAAACCCCAAAATACCTCAGCATTTTAATAACCAGAGAAGTGAAAGACCTTTAAAATGAAAACTATAAAACACTGCTCAAAGAAATCCAAGAAGACATAAATAAATGGAAAAATATTCCATGCTCATGGATAGGAAGACTCAACACTGTTAAGATGTCCATCCTACTAAAGGGAATCTATAGTTTCGATGCAATACTTATTAAATTACCAACATCATTCTCAGACCTGGAAATCACAACACAGAAATTCATGTGTAAACACAAATGACCATGAATAGCAAAAACAATCCTCAGCAAAAGAAACAATGCAGGAGACTTCACACTTCCAGACTTTAAACTTCACTATAAGGCTACAATAAACAAAACAACCTGGTATTAGTACAAGAACAGACATATGGACCAATGGAAAAGAATAGAGATTCCGGAAATAAAACCACAATTTCTTAACCAACTCATCTTTGAAGAAGCCTCCACCAACAACCACTAAGGAGAGGAGGACCTATTCAGAAAATGGTATTAGGAAAACTGGCTGACCACATGCAAAAGATTGAAACAGGGCGCCTACCTTTCACCATATACAAAAGTCAATTTTAAATGATCAAAGACCTCCACGTATATACATTGTAAACTATGATACCTTTCAAAAAAGGATCTTATCACAAAGAATGAGAAATATTTATAAATAAATTACTTGATGCAGTGTTGGACATTATTTTCTTTCTTTCTTTCTTTTTTTTTTTTTTTTTTTTTTGAGTTGGAGTCTCACTCTGTTGCCCAGACTGGAGTACAGTGGCCGCTCCAGGTCACCGCAGCCTCGACCTGCTGGGCTCCAGCGATCCTTCTGCCTCAGTCTTCCGAGCAGCCGGAATTACAGGCGCGCGTTACCACGTTCAGCCGATTTTTTGATTTTATTGTAGAGATGAGGTCTCGCTGCCCAGGCGGGTCTCGAACCCATGGGCTCAGGCAATTCATTCACCTCAGCCTCCCAAAGGCGCGGGATTACAGGCTGAGCC
This sequence comes from Cephalopachus bancanus, assembly GCA_027257055.1. Classification (NCBI taxonomy): domain Eukaryota; kingdom Metazoa; phylum Chordata; class Mammalia; order Primates; family Tarsiidae; genus Cephalopachus; species Cephalopachus bancanus. Next base: position 2,045,210 of record JAPVLO010000274.1, read on the forward strand.
ACCGAGCCCGGTGGACATTATTTTCAAAACAAATAATCTGATAACTATGCCTTGAGACAAGAATTGCATTTATCCCTGTTTATTTTTATTCTGCTTTGAGTTGGAATGACTGGAGAAATGACAGTTGTCAGCATTCACTGGCAGATACTACTATTAAATGTCTGTTGAATCCCACTACTTAGTACAACAAAATCTACACTTCAATGTATTTTAATTACTGTGTCAATGTAATACACGTTTGAATTATCCTCTTCTCTTTCTCATCATTACTGTTGCCATTGTCACTCCATTGCTGTTGCTACAATTTCCTAATTTACGGTAGTTTGGTGATCCACTCTTAGTCTGCACTGTATATGTGGTAAGATTGAAAGGGTGGTGGGAGAAATCTCAGTTGTCCAACGTAGTTCCTTCAATTCCTTCAATTTCAGATTTCAAAAAGTTCTAAATTTTTTAAAACACATCCATTTATTTCTTCTCCTTTATTATTTTGAACTGCATATAATTCTGAGAGGGTAAATTGTAATACAAATTTGTATACAAGATGGATACTGGAAGAAAATTTCATTAAGACAAGATGCTCAGAAAAAGAGTTTCAGGAAATATAAGAAAGAGGAGAAAAATCATTGACTTTCCCACTTAAATTTACTTGATTTTTCTTTTACTTTCCCTGTAGTAAATAATACAACTATGCTTTAAAATGAGTCTTGACTAACTATAAAGTATTATTTAAACAAAAGCATCAAAACCCTGAAAATGCCTCAGCAGTACTTTAAGCATTGTCAAGAATTATGCAGAAAGCAGGCAACATTGAGAGAGAAACGTTTTCTCCAGTTGGCTTCCAATCTTGTAGATTAAAGATTTCAATAAATAGTAATAAATATAATTCAAACTCAGTATGCATCAAAACTAACTCCCATGTTAGGACTGTCTTAGTAAATTTTTCTATTTTTTGATACTTTTTGGATCTATGAAACAAACTCTTGTATTTTTCTCCCAATGTTTTCATCTTCCACCACGAGAAAATACAGTAATGTAAAAGCAAACCTCTAATCCCAAGGCATGCCAGAAGCTCATTCAGTTCTGTTTTCCTTTGCCGTGAGATTTCCCCACTCACTTTCAGGAATAAACAGCTTCGGAATGCAATCTTTATAGTTTTAATAGCTCCTGGCATTCACAGTCTCTCAAACTCAAACCTCTTTTTAAACTCTCCTTGTTCAAACACTCGAGGCTTCTGGATTCAGTCATTCCTTGCTCTAAAGTCTCTTGGGTTTTCTGCTTCCTCTTCCCCTGGCTTCTCTTCTTAACTGGATACAATTGAACCTGTTCTGTGTCAATTTTTTCACCAAAATGAAATACCTGAAATATTTTCAATTTAGTTTTATGGTACATGCATTACTTACAGATTTTTTTCATAAAAGACTTTCATTTCCTTGAACATCAAGCGTGGAGATATCTATGTCTTTATATAATATTTTATGTTGTCTTAAAAAATTAGTCAAAATGTTTATTTGGTAAAGGCAGCTGAGAGGTCATTTGTGAATTTTCCTGTATACTGTTCTCAGACGATATGGCTTTGGTGAAAGATAATTCTGTTAAAGGAGCAGCTTAGGGTGGGAATAAATTGTTTCCTTCTGTTATTATAGAGCTATGAGATCCGATATGGTATCAACTAGCCACATATTGTTATTGAACATTTGAAATATAGCTTATCCTAATTGAGAGGATCTATAGGTATTACATACACACTGGTTTGCAAGCTGTAGTATGAAAAATAATGTAAAATTTGCCATTGATAATTTTGCTAGTGATTACACATTGAAATGTTGGATTACATTTAATTGAATGAAAATATATTATTATACTTTATTCCATATTTTTCTTTTTATGTTTTAATGTGACTACAAGAAAATTTTAAAATTTGTGGATGTGGCTTGCATTTATTATTTGTTTATAATTCTAATGGAAAGCACTAGTAAAAATAGGATACATAACCCGAGTAAGCTAACTAAATTATTTGGATTATATGTGTGAGTGAATAAATGAATAAAAACTATAAATATATGCACATGTAAATATATATGTAATTATAAATGTATATACATATTTATACATACACTGTTATGGACCAAATGTTTGTGCCCCTCCCTCCATATTGTTACCCATTTTGAGATGGGACTTTTGCGAGTTAATTTGGAACACATGACATCATGAGATTGGGACTTTAGTCTAATAGACTTAGTGTTCATATAAAAAGTGAAACTACAGAACACTATCTTTCTCTGCCATGTGAGATAAAACAAAAAGACCATGGTGAAAGCCCTCATCAGAAACTCAAATGATAGGCAGTTTGATCTTGGACTTTCCAGCTTCCAGAACTGTGAGAAATAAATATTGTGTGTCACTCCAATCTATGATGTTTTGTTATGGTAGCCTGAGACAATAAATACAAACACACACACACAATCACACACACACACACACACACACACACACAATTATGCACTTATATGCACTTAGATGTATAATACATAAATGTATGTATATCTACACAAACACAAATACGTGCACATATGCTGGAAACATAACGACTAAAGCAATTACTCTAGAAATTGTATGCCTCTATGCTTTTCTTCCCTTTGCCAAGGTACAATGTCTTAATTCTGTTTCTGATATGTGGAGAATGTCAGATGTCAGTCAGTGTTTTGTTTTTGTTTTTGTTTTGGAAAAATAAAAAGGTAGACAGGTGAATATAAAGACTAATACAAGAGAATTTTTCAAAAATAATTCCTTCTTATTATATGGTAAAAAATATTTATCTAAATTCACTTTATTGCTTGAAATTAGATTTGCCTCAATAAACTTTGAGATAATGATTCTTGCTATTCTAGGAATACAGTCATGCATTTTAATATGGATTAGTATTTGATAGCATAAACATGAAACTTCTTTTGATCATACACAGATCATAATTAGAAAAAACTTGAGAAGCTAAGATAAATTCTACCTTGAAAAACCATTATATAAGGCATACTTTTTTGTGGTTTATATGCTATTGTACCAACATTCTAACAAAAAATAAGATAATTTTTTTCAACTGCTTTATTGTTGCATTCTTATCATACATTGTATCTATCAAAGATCTTTATAACATTTCTGTAAAAGCCTCTGAAATTTTTTGACACAAGGCAAATGTTTTATAATTGACTTTTTTTCAAATCAAAGTTTTTTCCTAAAACATCACTTTTTAATAATGTTTAATATTTTTAATATTTGCCTGTAGTTACTTATTTTTAAGTACTATTCTCAGTGTTAAGGAACTAAGTTTTATATACATTTAATCCTTTATTTTTATGAAAATATTGACATGATCTAGCCATAATTTAGTAGAGACTATGAAACAATCATAGAGTAGTTAGAAATAATTCATGGAGAACCAGACAAATGTTTAGAAGATATTGATTTTGAATATATTCAATACAGGTGCAAAGAAGAGCCTCATGAACAAAATAAATAAATGTAAACAACATATCCAGATACTGGAAAAGTAGAAAAGCCATATGGAATGACACACAGGTGAGGAGATAATGAATATAAAACAACTTTACAATTTTTAAAGCAGGGAACTACTGTCACTATTGTAGTGAAATCTAAAGATACGTGTTGGCATGCCTCCATAAAAAGTTACAATTATAGAAGTAACATGTATTTCTTTAAGAAACATTGGGGTAATGACATTAAGAAAAGCTTTCTATATTACAGAATCTGACTTTAATCTTTATCATTTCTGCTATCCTGATGACATACAATACTAAGATCTTAACTTCTTAATCCATAAACAGAGATAATTATAATTGTCCTACTGAAGCTGTTTGGAAAGTGTTATTAAGGTGTTAATGCATGTTCTTACAATTTAAACCAAATTAAAAGTCTCAAGAATTGTTAACTACTCGGCAAGGAATAGAGATCAGGGTGCTTATGTAAGGGATAGTGATTCAAACAGGAGCTGCCCCTAAGTGTCATGGAAGAAACTTGAGTGGCAGATGTACCAAAAGAATTCAGGGAAGAAAAGTGGTCTATTCTAGTTACCACAGACTATGACTGAGACACGATCATTTGTCATAAAATTCAATGAAAATTCAAATTCTCAGCATCTGTTTAAATAATTTAACTGTAGAAATGCACTTTATATATTATAAATGTACACAATTATTAACTTATAAGACTTGTATGAGGATTAATTATGTCACTTTGGCTGAGCTAAGGGATAGCCAGATAGCTGGAAAGACCTTATTTCTGGGTGTATCTGTGAGGGTGTTTGCAGAAGAGATTGAATTTGAATCAGTAGACTGAACAAAGTGGGAGGGTATCACCAATCATTTGAACAACTGGATAGGAATTAAAAAATGTGCAGGATGGGCAAATTCTCTTTTTTCTTGAGCTGACACATTCGTCTTCTCCTGTCAGACACATGAGCTCTCAGTTCTTAGGTCTTGTTTCTCTGAGACTTACATCATTGGCTATCATGGTTTTTAGGACTTGGGACTCACAGTGTATTCTGCCACTGACTTTCCAGGGTTTCCAGCTTGCATATTTTGAGATTTCTCTGCCTCCAGATTCACGTGAGCCAATACCCATAAAGATCTTGTATATATCTATATCTATTCTATTGCTTCTGTCTCTCTCGAGAACCCTAACAGAACCAAGAAAGCATTTAAAGTGTGGGGACAGCTCTGAAAGGTATAAAGGCAGAAATAGAAAAAGTGGGCACAAGGGAGCTTTTTGTCTGAAGCAGAGACCGAAGACTGGGAGGTAAAGATAATTTTTGGACAAAATGAGGCAGTAGACAATAATGATTTCCACAGCAAGTAGGTTATGATTAAAATTGTGCTCTATGCATATTAGTCAGACAGACGCATTCAGGATAAAATGGATGGGGCAGAGATTGAAGAGTGATTATCAGGTAAGTTATCACAGAATTACATGTTCAAAATAATTTATGAGGAGGAAATTACTGGACTTTAGGAGAAGAAACATTAAAAAAATACACAAACCCTCAATCTTCTACTTGGTAATCTATAACACATGCTTACAAACAGTTGTACATATTTTAAAACATTCTGACATATTTTTAGGTCTTGTTTCAAAACTTTGAAAACTCTATAAAGAGTTGTCTTTTAACTACTTTTTTAGAATATAATAATTTTTTGGTATCCTGGATAATATATAGTATTAAGTGAGGTGAGATAATGCAAAAGTATCAAAACAGGGCATTTTGGCAAATGTCAGTTGACATAAAGGTAACACATATTTTGCTTTAACAGGTTACTTTGGATATTGTCACTAAGTTAATGACTGAATCCACTGAAATGCTTATACCTTATTTTAATTTTTAAGGAGAACTTTGTAAAAAAAATCTATACTAAAATGGACAATAAAAGCTAAGTTATATTTTCTTTTTATCATCAAAGAATGGAAGTTAGCTAGCATGCTTTTATTGTGGATGACTTGGAAATTGTTTTGCTCTGAAAATATTACCATTCATTAATATGAGGTAAATATTATTTTAAAAGTAGAAAGATTTTATAAAGTTTTTACAAAAAGAGAAAAACAAGACAATCATCTCTTACAACTGACCTCCGTACATTTTTTGTATTTGGAGCAAATGACAATATTTTATCAGTTATTGAATTTTTCATTTAATATAATTGGTGAAATTGTATTCTGGCAGTCTTTTAAAGTAAAACACAGTCACCTTGCGAGAACCATAAGTGCATTTGACCATGTACAACAGGAAGTTTTATTCTACTGTGCCACAGGGTGTGTTTCTTTTGTTCAGTCTCCAACAGAGATATGACCTTATTTTTTCCTTTTTAAAGCTCTATCATGTGGAAAATGATGCCAAGAGAGAAACAAGTGTGACAGAGGGCATGGACATGGGCAAAGGATTCTGAGGTCAGAAATAGAGGACTGCTGGGATAAAGAGATGCATGACCAGGCCAACAACTCAACAAAAAGATAGGAACTTGTTGAGCACCTTGGAGGGTTTCAAAGACTGGAAAACAATAAAATAATCTTCACTTTAAGTCAATGAATGCTGATTACTGGTAGTGTGTAATGAGCAAGGATCATTTGCCTTCTGTGTGAATGCTCTGAAAATGTACATTGTTTGGGAATTTTAGATAAATAAGTAGACGTACTGTTGCAATTTCAGTTATAATCATATTAAATGACACGGTTTAGCTGTGAATTCTAGTGAAAAGCCAGATTTCAGTTTATACAATGTTAAGAATACACATGCATACTTGCAGTCACCCCAGAAAAGATGAAAAAGTTTGCTAAACTGAGTTCAGTGATGGTTATAAATATTATATACTTCTAATTTAAAAGAAAAATATTGTACTTAGAATAAAAATAAAGCTTTTTTAAGTAGCTCGGCTGTCAGCAGTCAGATATTTTGATTTTTTTTTTTTCTGTAAATAAGCCTAGAATTGTCTGATGCTTAATCATGGAAGCATGAATTATGTAATTTTATAACAAAAGATTAATGAGAACTGTCAACTTACTTCCTTAAGTAAACCTGCTATTTTTTAGAACCCTTGTAAAAAAAAGAAATCTATTATTCATCAAATTTATTACTCTTCCTTCCCCGGTTTAGAGAATATATATGGTTGGAATAATGCAGGCAGAGCATTCTCCTGTTATTGGTAAAAGTTTTGACTGTCAATTTTCTCCTCTTCTTTCTGCTTCGTTCTTTTCAGAACACTTAGAATTAATGCTTGAATTATAACTGACAAACTTTTTTTGTTATGAAGTTAGAACATTACTGTTTGGGCATAAACATAACATAAAGTTCAATATGTTAACTAGCTGATAAACAGTCATTTCGAAAAAAATTCATGTACACTCATCCACAGTTCTCAATTTTATAATATGCCTCAAGCACAGATCCGTCAAAATAATATATGTAAATCCTTTTTTTCCTTTAAGTTATGAAAGATCACAAAAATCAATTTGTAATTTAAACACTTATAAAGAGCTAGTGAATACGTTGAAAACCAACTTAAACCCATAGCAGCACTAAAGTTGTTCACTGTCAAAATTATTAAAAAGAAATAAAAATAGATTAAATATCTCCATAACAAAATTATCATTCATTTAAATGTTTCAGGCACTACAATATCCCCCATATTGCTTTCACGTTATACATCACTATTAAATAATAATAATAAGTCTTTTTATCTTCTCTGGAATATTGCTCTCATTTAATTCTTAAATATTCAAAAGATTGCAGTGGGGAAGCCACAGGCCTAGAGATTCTTTATTAATTGATCTGACCAGGAGTGTATTACTTACATAAGAAAAGAGAAAGGTAAGTAAGAATATATATATACATATATTTCAATTATATATATTGAAATTATAAATATATATATATATAATTGATTGGCAGAAGAGATATAGGTGTAGATATAGATATACTCTAGTAAACAGAGTAAGAGAAAACTTGATCCTAACAGGGCCTGCCATTTTCAGACTATATTTTAATTTTTGTATAAACAATTATTCATTGGGCTGCTCCAGTCCCTTGGAAATAGTATTTTAGGTGTTTCAACTGAAAAATGAGGTATTCAACACACGCCATTTCTTTCTCAGCACAATTTAAACTTCATTTATCTCTTTGTTTTCTCAACATCTTACCACTGGTGACGGCTCTATTTAGATTTTTAGCTTCATGTTGCTTTTTTTCTTAATTTATCATACTCTTACTCTTGAACAGCTCAGTAATGGGCATCTGCATCAAGGAAAAAGTGATAAAAATTTGGCATTCACTCTTCTGCAGTTCCTTTTTACTGAAATCCTGATCCCTCAATTCCTGACTGGCTAGAATAACTCTAAACAACTATGTTTGTCCTTCGATTCTGGGGAGGCTGCCAAAGGATCTGAGTCACAACTCTTTACTACTTCATCTCAGGAAGCCTACAGATTGGCAAATTCTTGAAGTGGAAAATAGATAAACACTGTCAGACACGTGCCAATTCCACTCACCACCTTTATTGTTACTCCTTGATCTAGGTTTTGCAATTTTTCTCAGAGGTAGGCTTTGTTTCAACCAAGTTATTTCTTTATATCAGTAGTAGAAGTCATACTTAAATATGTTTATTTTCTAGAAAAAATAAGCTTTAGAAAATAAGCATTTGGAGTAGTTATGAAAATGAACCCTCTCGGTTTTTTTTTTTTTTTTGGAATCCATTACAAAATTGTAGTATCTTCAACAACTATTGTCCAGGCAAGCCAGTGAGGGTATAAACTTCTCAGAGACTGTGGTTTGAATTAGAGATTTCTCATATTTTATCCTTTGTTCTTTTTATTAAGTTTTATTGTACCTAACTTTCCCTGGGTAGAAATATGTGATATCACATATTTTTCCCTATCTATTGAAAATAAATATTTTTGCCCCTTTTTTCCTTAGTTTCCATGGTTACTTCATTAGATTATATGGCATAAAATTTATTAAATATTTAAAATAATAAATTGTGAATGAACTTTCATTGAAATAGTACAATGCTTATAATTTCTAAATTATCATGAATGAAAAATAAATTTTTTTTCACAACTATGTGGAAAGAAAATAAAATCTCTATGTCAAAAAAAATCACAATGTCCTTAATTTCTGAAAAGTGTATTATTAGTAACAGAGCTAAACTTTTTGTTTTGCAGTTTATAGCTGTCTGGAAATATACATTTCTATATTTTTCTCATGCAAAACCTGTCATAGCTTATGACTAAAGTGGCAATCATCTATTGCAATCTTTTTATACTTTAAAATCATCTTATTTTTACATGAACACACCTTGTTTTAATTAGTGCATAGTTATTCACATGCTGTTTTTCAATATGTACCTTTTTCCTTCTTCTTTTATTTGTGTCCTAATTTCTTTTTTTTTAACCTCCATTTTGCCAATATCCTTCATCTATACATACAATCTATATTATAAGGTATGTTTCTTCATGAGTATATAGCTATATGTAATCATACATATCATATTTTTCCTTGAGGAAAACTTTTTGACATTACAAATATTTCTCTTATGTTGATTTACAGTGGAATTTTGATGTGGTAAAAATACATATCAATTTTTTTAACTAGTCTATCTCCAGACCCTAGAAGTGTCTAAATGGCTATTTTTAATAGACTTTTTGCAATGATGTAACTTTTGTACTTTGCCATATGGCTACACCAACTACTTGTGATGTAGAGTATTTGGAATGTACCAGTGCAATTGAAAACCTATTTTTAAAATTTTATATAATTTTAATCAATACAGTCAAATAATGTGGCTACAATATTAGTGCAGGTCTAAGACATATGTCCAACAAATATACATTAAATATAAATAAATTTTCTTTGTTTCCAGAATTGACTATAATTAACACACTCTCCTATCTCCTATCTCCTATCTGCATTCAGTTTTGTAAAGACTATATAATGTTCTAGGTTCTTATTCACCCATAATTTTATTTCCATTCATTTCACTTATTGCTGGGCATTTGCCTTGTCTGCTGGAGCTTTTACTTTTGTGCAAGCAATTCCTAGGAACAGAGTTATTGTTAGATATATTTTTATTTTAATAAATATAAGAACTGTTGGACAGGTTATTTTTTTAACACATAATATTTTTGTAATGTGATACACATATTAGCAATAAGTGTTAGTTATATATGTTCTTATTCTATATTTTTATCTGTCAAGCATACACTGGTAATGAATTGTAATTTTTTGCATGTCCACAACTACTGAAAAGATTGAATGTCTTTAAATACATTTTTAAACATATAAATTTGCCTGTATGTGATCAAAGTTTTAATATTCTTTTTCCGTTTCTCTATTGTGTAGTTTGCTAAATCCTTGTCAATGTATAAAATCTTTTTGGTATGTAATCATAAATTGTGAATGGACTTTATTGAAATAGTATAATTTATTAATTATAATAAAATGAAAAATAAAATATATATACATACACATATATACCAAATTTTATATATACACACAACCACATTGCATACTTACAATTATGTGTGTTTATATATACTCACATAACTACATGATATTTTCTTATAAAAATATACGTATTTATGAGTCATCTCTCCTGTTTTACTGCTCTAGTATTTATTTCTATTGCAATAAAATATTGACTTGAATGCTGTGTCTTTGTAGTGGCTTTGAATATAAGAGTTCTCCCAACATTAGTCTTCTTATTGAAACAGATTGAAGGCATCTCTTTTTCTATAAATATTTCAAGTCATTTTGCTCAAGTAAAACTCAATGGCATGATTTTAGTTGCATTTAATTATTTTTATATATGAGATAGTTCTAATTTTGATAGAGTCAATATTTTTCATCTTAAATGTTTGCATTTAAAAACCTGCAACATCTTTGCATTTTATAATAATTTGTTTTATGGCATTTTGAAGCATTGTACTATTATTCTTCTTTTGTCTCATTTTTTATAGTTTGTTCAACACTTAACCAGCTAAAATTTATGGCTAATTGTTTTAATCATTCTAATGTGTTAAATTTTCTGTCTATCTCTGTCTGCCCTGCTATTATCTCATTTGATCATTCTTCTTGGCATAAACCTCAATCTGATTACATCTACCTCCCCAGCAACTCTGCACCTATATCAGTATTGACTGTGCCTGAGGAATAAAGTCTTTCATGCTGATGGCTCTCTATATTTTATCATCTCCCATGAACAGCAAGGTTTTAGAAATTCCCAGGCAATCCTACAACTTATTTTTCTTTATTCTCCTGATTTATTCCTTGCATCTCTTTCCACTTTACTCAAAGTAATATGAATCCAGGGTTCTTACAACAATCTCTAAGAGCCTGTTTCATTTTGAACTCTTCTCCTTACACACTGACCTTCTTGTTTCTCCAGTACAACACGTCAGGCAAACTTGGCTATTCTGTCATGCCTGAATAATATTCAGCAGGATACATGCTGGTTAACTGCCTCAAATACTTAACGTTCTATACATATCACACTTTCTCAGTGAGACCTGATTGTGCTGAGTCTAGAAAACATATTTATTAATAAATTATTGTTAGTGAGTAGCTGAATTATTTTAGCAAGAGATGTTTTAGCAACTTTTGGTATTATTTTATTATTTTCATATTTTAACTGTTCATAATAAATTGTGCTGCATTGATCACGTTTGTAAGGAAGAAACAGACAAGGCTAGAAATGAGAAAGCAAATGTGAGAATGTCTCTTTCACTGAATAAGACTTGCATGCAATAAGATGGCAAAATAGTAAAACGCTAGGATAAACTGAATCAAATCTTAACAAAATAAAAATTTTAAAAGTAATTCAATAAGTTGGATTAACTACTATTTTTTCTGGATTTTTATAAATTCCCCTGCATATTGTCTCCGATCTCATAATTATTGGTGACTTCTATTTTTTAAATTTCTAACTAGTCAAGAACTCTACTGCCAACTTATCTTTTTCCTTATTATAGTGAAGCATGATTACATAATATAGCGTATGACATCTTTTCATTTTATTTTATTTTAAAGATGCGAGGTACAATTCGGATTAGATATACAAATGGTCATTATACAGATCGAGTTTGGGCCTTGCTTTGACCTACACTTCACCTTATTTGAGATCGATTATTCTTATTGATGAAGTGTCTCCACCCACCATTCCCTGGCAATTTCCCAATCCCTTTTTTATAGTATTATGACAATTGTTAAGGTTCACTTATGAACAAGAACATGAGGTACTCAGTTTTTTGTTTCTGTGATAAAGCGCAGAGTATTATAGACTCTGTTGATGTGAAGTTCATAATTTTGTCCATCTTTATGGCTGCATAATATTCCATCGTGTACATGTAGTATCCAGTCCACTTTTGATGGGCAGCATGGTTGGTTCCATGTTTTTTCTATTGTGAATATTGCAGCAATAAACATGTGTGTGCAGGTATCTTTTCAATAGAATGATTTGAATTCCTCTGGGTTTATTACCAGAAGGGAGAATTGCTGGGTCATATGGAAGGTCAATTTTTAGAACTTTTAGGAGTCACCATAATGTTTTCCACAGAGGTTTTACTAGTTTACACTCCCACCAACAGTGTAGACATGTTTCATTTTCTCTGCATCCTCTCCAGCATCTGTTGTTTTTTGTGTTATTGATGATGGCCATTCTGGCTGGGATTAGGTGATATTTTAATGTGGCTTTAATTTGCATTTCTTTGATGACTAGTGAAGCTGAGCATTTTTTTCATGTATCTGCTGACTGCTCGTGTGTCTTATTTTTAGAAGTGTCTATTCATATCCTTTGTCCATTTTGTAATTGGGCTGTTTGTTTTTTTTCTTTTTGGCATATTTGAGTACCTTAGAGATCCTAGATGTTAGGTCTTTGTCAGATATACAGTGGGAAATATTTTTGTTTTTCAATTATTTGGGCTGTCTCCCTGCGCTCTTGATGGTCTCTTTTGCTTTGCAGAAGTTTTTCAGTTTGATGAGGTCTATGTATCTGTTTTATCTCATATGGCATGAGGATTTGGGGTTTTGATCAGGGTTATGGTTGAGAAATTGAGGTTTTGCTTCCAGAATCTCTGTCTTGTTCCATTAGTCTATATACCTGTTCTTGTACCAATACTTGGTTATTTTGACTACTGTAGCCTTATAATAAAGTTTAAAGTCTGGAAGTGTGATGTCTCCTGCTTTGTTTCTTTTGCTGAGATTTGTTTGTCTATTTGTAGTCATTTATGTTTCCATATGAATTTCTGTGTTTTCATTTCCAGGTCTGAGAAGAATTATGCTGGAAATTGAGTGGGTGTTTGAATTAAATCTGTAGATTGCCTTTGTACGATGGACATCTTAACAATGTTGATGCTTCCAAATCATGAGCATGGAATATTTTTTCCATTTGTGTCATTTTTTATTTCTTTGCTCAGTGTTTTGTAGTTTTCATTGTAAAGTTTTTTTTCACTTCTCCAGTTTGAAAGACGCCCAGGTATTTCATTTATTTTGTTGCTATTGTGAATGGGATTGTGCTTTTTATTTTGGTTGTCTGTTTGTTTGTAGGCATATAAGAATATGACTGTCTTTTGCATGTTTATTTTGTACCCTGAGACTTTGCCAAAGTCCTTTATCAGTGCAAGAAGGTTTTTGACAGATTCTCTTGGATTTTCAAGGTATAGAATCATAATCAGCAAAGAGGAATAACTTGACTTCCCCTTTTCCAATTTGGGTACTCTTGATTTCCTTCTCTTGTCTAATTGCTCTAGCTAAGACTTCTAACAATATATTGAATAGGAAGTGTGAAAGTGGGTAACCTTGTCTTTTCCTGGTTTTCAGGGGAAATGCTTTCAATTTCCGTCTATTTACAAAATGTTAGCCATTCTAGATGGCTCTTACTATTTTGAAGTATGTTCTCTCTATGCCTAGGTGCTCAAGGGTTTTTGACAAGAAGGGATGCTGGGTTTTATTGAAAGGTTTTTCTGCAATTCATAATATAATCATGTAATACTAATTGTATATCTGTTGATGTATTTAATTACATTTATGGTCTTGTGGATGTTGAACCAGTCCTGCATCCCAAGGATGAAACTTACTTGGTCATGGTGGGTGATTTTGAGATGTGTCATTGGATCTGATTTGCTAGGATCTTGTTGAGTATTTTTACATCTATGTTCATCAGGGATTTTGGTCTGTAGTTTTCTTACTTTGTTGGCTCTTTATTTCATTTGGATATCTGTGTGATGTTAGTTCCATAAAATGATTTGGGGAGAGCTCTGTCTTTCTCTATTCCTATTGGAATACTTTCAATAGGATTAGTATTATTTCTTCCTTGTATGTTTTCTATAACTCCACTGGAAAGACACGTGATCCAGAACTTTTTTTGCAGGTAGTTTTCTTAAGATGGCATAGATTTCCTGGGTTGTTATTGGTCTATTTAATGTTTTGATTTCTTCTTGTTTCAATCTTGGCAGGTTTTGTAATACCAGAAAGTCCTCCATTTCAATTAGGTTTTTGAGTTTTTTTCCATACAGGTATGCATAGTAATCTCTGATAATTTTTTATATTTCTCTAGGGTCCATTGTGGTTTGATCTTTTGCACTTCTGATTGTGTTTATTTGAGATTTTTCTTTCTTTTTCTTGGTTAATCTAGCTAGGGATTCATAAATTTAGTTAATCCTTTCAAAAAACCTCCTTTTTATTTCATTGATTTTTTTTTCCATGATATTTGTGTCTTCTATGTCCTGTATTTGGTCTTTTACTTTGGTGACCTGGATTCTACTGCTGAATTTAGGGTTATGGTCATTTTTACTTTCCAGCTCCCTTAGGTGATTTGTTAGACTGTTAAATTGTGGACTTTCAGCCAGGCTCGGTGGCTCAGCCTGTAATCCCGCGCCTTTGGGAGGCTGAGGCGAGTGGATTGTCTGAGCCCGCGGGTTCGAGACCCGCCTGGGCAGCGAGACCTCGTCTCTACAATAAATCAAAAAAAATCAGCTGGGCTTGGTAGCGCATGCCTGTAATTCTGGCTACTTGGAAGGCTGAGGTGGAAGGATCCCCGGAGCCCAGCAGGTTGAGGCTGCGGTGGCCGGGAGTGGCCACTGCACTCCAGTCTGGGCGACAGAGTGAGACTCTAACTCAAAAAAAAAAAAAATCGTGAACTTTCCATTTCCTTGATGTGTTCATAAATAAAGGAATTTCCCTCTTAATACTGCTTTCATTGCATCCCAGTTGTTTTGGTAAGAAATGTCTTTATTTTCACGTGTTTTCAGAAATCTTTCAATTTTTCTTTGATTTCTGTTTTGACCAAGGAGTTGTTCAGCATCGTTGCTTTAGTGTCTGTGTCTTTGTGGATTTTGGTGAACTTTGTTGGCATTGATATTTATTTTTATTCCACTGTGGTCTGAGAAGGTATATGCAGTATTTCAATCTTATGTAACTTGCTTATGCTTGATGTATCAAAGATGTGGTCGATCTTGGAGTATGTCCCATGTGATGATAAGTAGAATGTATGTTCCATGGTTGTTGGGTAGAGTGTTTGTAGGTATCTATTAAGTCCATTTGGTCAAGCATCAAGTTGATGTTCTAGATCTCCTTGTTGATTTATTTACCTTGGTGATATATCTTGGGTTTTGGTGAGGTATTTAAGCTCCCAGCTATGACAGTGTTAGAGTCAATATTTTTTTTAACTTATAGAAGCTGCTTTACAAAAATTGGTGCTCTTATGTTGGGTGTATAAATGTTTAGGATAGATATTTCTTGTTGATGGATTGAACTTCTTATCATTATGTAGTGACCTTCTGTATCTTTTTAAATTTTTAATAGCTTAAAAAATATTTTGACTGATATTAAGATCAAAACTCCTGCTTTCTTTTGTGTTTGTTTGCTTGTAAATTTGTTTTCCATTCTCATACCTTGAGTCTGTGAGTGTCCATTTGGTGAGATGGGCATATTGTGTCATCATTTTATTGTTATTCTTTAAAAAAAAAATCCAGTTTGCCATTCTTTGTCTTTTCAATAGTGCATTTAGTCCATTCACGATCAGGCTGATTATTGGGATATGAGAGTTTATCCTTGTCATGAGGTTCTTATAGAGTTTGTAGTGGTTGTTGTTGCTGTTTCATTTGTTTGTTGGTTTTCTTTTCAATTTTGGGTTGATATATGTAAGTGTTTTCAATCTTTTTCCTGCATTCCTGGGAAAAGTAGCGCTTTTTTCTTTCTTTCTTCTGTGGTTAATACTTTCTTAAGCATTCTTGTAGAGCTGGACTGTAGGTGGCATAAACCCTTAGTAATTGAATGTCATAAGAGAATTCTAAGCAATTATCATAATACTGTAAGAAAGAGATTGGCGGTAGTGGGGAACTTCCAGGAGAGAAAGTAGGGGAAGCACACTTTATCAATAAGGGTACCTGATCTCAAATCAGGTGATGTAGTGACCAAAGTGAGGCCCAAACTTTACCTGTACAATGATCATTTTTATACCTAACTTTGAATTGAACTTCACATCTTTACAACAAAAGTTATATATAAAAAAAGAATGTTTGGGAGAAATTTTAATTCTCCATTGCTGATGACACTTAGCTGTGCAGAAATTTATGGTTTGGAAATGTCTATTTTTGACAATTTTAAAGACTAGGCTCTGGTCTCTTCTAGTCTGTAGTGTTTATGTAGATAAGTCTGCTTCTATTCTAATTGATCTTCCCTGTAGGTAGTCTGGCCTTTCTATCTCAGTGCCTTGGGAATTTGCTATTTTATACCTACTTTGTTTAAGAGGATTACTATCTGTATAGGAGTTGGTATTCTCATTTAATGTCTTGTAAGGATTTCTGAATCTCTTGTGTTTGAATAGTCACGTCTCTGATGAGATGAAGGAAGTTTTGTTGGATAATTTCATTGAATGTTTGTTCCAGGATGGTCTCTATCTCTCTATCTGTTCCAGGAATGCCAATTGAGCATAGGATCAGCCTCTTGATATAATCACACATCTCTTGGAGGTTTTGCTTCATCTTTTAAAGTTTATTTTCTATGTTTTTAACAGTTTGGGTTAGATCCATATTTTCGTTCTCGAGTTCTGAGATTCTTTTTCTGCTTGGTTGATTCTGCTTTCCATGCTATTCAGTTTGTTATTTATATCATTTACTGTATTCCTTATTGCCATCATCTCAGTTATCAACTCCTTCATTCTTTCCTCATCTCTCTTTATTTCTATTCATTCTCTCTATTAGTATCTTGATATCTGGGTTTGTGCCTTGAGATCAGTCTTTCTGGGACACTTCATTGTTTGAGTTTCAAAGTCTGTATTCTCATGTGCTATCTTCCCAGGTGTCTGGTTTCTTCCTTTGGTTTTTCTTCATTTGTGACGGCTTTCCTCCCCCTTTTGCCCCTTCTTTAATTCCAATGCTCAGTGATGGAAGGATAGCTTTCACTTCTGTCTGTTCCATTCCCTATTCTTGCTTATGAAGACCCTCTGGGTTTTCTCAGTTTTGAAGCTGGACTGGAGTTGGTGGGGGTGGTCTGCGCTTTTTGTAGTTTTGAGATTTGATTAAGATGCAATGGGATAGCTGTGGTTCAGAAGTTATCTGCAGAGTACAGTGTCCACTGATTGGTGTGTGAGAGCTTTAGAATCCACTTCCCTCCACCTTACAATCTGTGCTTGAGATGGGGGTGAAGGGTGCAGGAAGCGACCAGAGGGGCGGCTCCCAAAATGGCCCGACACACCGGACAACAAAGACCCTTGGTTCGCCTCTGCAAGCACAATTCCCCGCGTGCGCCAATTTCAAACCTTCCCATGCACAAGACTTTCAAACCTCCCTGTGCGCCAATTTTAAACCTGCAAGCCTCCAATCAGTACCCAGCTTTGTTATGCATCCAATAGGACCATAACACAGCATTGGCCCCACCCTACTCCCATGCAGCTCCTCCAATAGGAGCATAGCATGGCCCCTTCCAGCCCCTGTGGGCTGATAAATACACCTCTCTCCCTGCAACTCTCTCTCTCTCAGTCTCTCTCTCTCTCTCTCTGTTGCTCTCTCCCTCTCTGCAGCTCTCTCCCCACCTCTCTCCCACTTCCTCTCTCTCTCTCTCTCTCTCTTACTCTCTCTTTCTCTCTCTCTTTTCCTTTTCTCTGTAACCACCACTTTAATAAATCTCTTGGTTCTGGCTGGGTGTGGAGTCATTACTGGCACCGAACTTCTTTCATTGGTGCCATGACTCGGATCAGGTGCTCTTCTGCCCTGGTGCGGTTCTAACCCCGTAGGCGGGACCCCCCTACCCGAAGCCTGTGGCCACTCCAGCCCTCCCAGACCTTTGCCACCGTTTTGAACGCCTGACCTGCATCCACCAGCAACCATTGGATAGGTGAGTTCCCCAGACATGGAAGCCTGAAACTTGCCCGGGGATCACCGGGGGGGAACTGGCAGTTGATCGTCTGGCAGCCCCTCTGGCCCCAGGGCAAGGGGGAATGCACCCCGCCTTGGCCTTCATGGCCACAGCTGACCCTGAAGGCTTCCTTTTCTCCTTTTATATCGCCAAGCTATAGCTAAAGGTTTTTTCCTCCTCCTTATCTCTCTCACACCTCCCCACAGCCGCCAGGCTGCAGCAGGCCCCAGGGGTCCCACGTCTGCTAGCCCATAGCGGATCTCACCCAACTCCCTCCCCCCTTAAGGAATCCCATGGCTCTCAGGCTGCAGCAGACCCCAGGGGTCCCACGTCTGCTGGCCCACAGCGTATCTGTCAGGTAACAGGGAGTTTTGGAGGCTCCATGTTTGTTGCCCCACAGTGAGCCCTATTCAACCAGCAGTGAATACACTCCCTACCTGCTACTCGGTCAAGTGCTTTCTGTCTGTTTTCAAAAATTCTTGCACTAGGTGCCTTGACCCCCTCTGTTCTTCAGGAGGACCCTGGTTGTGCCAAACCCCTGTGACGACAGGCTTTGCCACAGCCACACTTTTCGGACAGCTGACTCTTCGGGGGACACCCTGTATAGTCTACCTGTCTGATCATGGGAGGCTCATCATCCCTGCCAGCCGACTCCCCTCTTAAATGCCTATTCAACAATCTCACCACACTTTCTCTTCCCCCTGATATAAAACCCAAACGCCTAATTCATTTCTGCACCCAAGATTGGCCAACATACCCCTTAGACAACCAAAATCAGTGGCCCCGCCAGGGGTCCCTCAATCCTGATATTATTCGAGACTTATATAATCTCTGTGAGCGTTCAAAATGGTGGGTAGAGATTCCCTATGTTCAGTCCTTTTCTCTCCTCCATGAACATCCCTGCCTCTGACTCAATTGCAATCCCTCTAATCTCTACCCTCCACTCATGCTAGAACCTGCTGCCTCTTCTACAACTTCTCTTTCTCCCATTTTTCCACGCACATGTGAGCCTCCTCCTCTAAGTTTCCCTCCCCCCCTACAGACCCTGCAAGTTCCATTTCCGCTACCCACTCCTCCATCTCAGATTTTGACCCTGCAGACAAGCCTTTCCCTTACAGGCAGCCTCAACAGCCTCAGGCTCCCCTGCCCCCACCCTCCTCTACTCCGGCTGCTCGATCCCTATATCCTCCCCTTCCAATTGTTCCCCAGTGCAGCCCTCCAGTAACCCTATCCAAGGCCACACCGGTCATCCTAGCAGTTTACTAATATCGATTTAAACTCTATAAAGGGACAAACTCTTTTGGCTATATATTTTATCTCCAAGTCAGCACCGGGTATTAGGCACAAACTCCAAAAATTAAAAAAGGGCCCACAAACCCCTCAATTAGAGCTATTGGACATGGCCTCTAAAATCTTTAACAACCAAAAGGAGGAAAGAATACAGGACCACCAACATAAGCAGGAAGCACTTCAGCCTTTATCTACCATTTTAGCAGAAAAAGCCACCACTGATAATCTTCCACGCCAGGTGGTCAAAAGCAGAAGGGGTACACAGCCCCCTTCCCAGGTTTGTTTCCGGTGCCATCAAAATGGGAATATGGCCAAAGACTGTCAAGCCCTTCCCACCAGCAAAATCCTGTCCCAAGTGCAAACAGCATGGACATTGGGCTCATGATTGCCTCGTTCGCCTAGCCGGAGGAGAGCACATGGCCCAGAGGCTTGCTGCAATTAAGGGACACCAGGCATCTTACACGATCTCAAAAGGGGATCTCTTGGGCTTGCTCCAGTCAGCTTGACTCATCCCTAACTTGGTAGACCCAATGTCTTCAGAACAAACTATTAAACTAACCAAGTGTAGGGTGGAAATATCAGTAGCTGGCAGAGTTATATCATGTGTTTTAATATGGGGGCTACATGCTCAGCTTTACTTAAATTTCCTGGTCCACTCTTTCCTTCACCCTTTTTGGTTGTGGGGGTACAGGGCATTATATCCAGGTCCCTCACTACACCATTACTTCCATGTGTTCTGGGAAATAAAATATTTCAACACTCTCTCCTTATTATGCCAATGTGTCCAGCTCCATTATTAAAAGGGGACATTATGACAAAAATTAAAACTTGTATTATTCTTTACCCTGAGCCATCACCACTGTGCTTTTTGGGTGCCTTTTGTATAGCTTTAAATTTCCCTAATAGTTTCATGTTGGATCCTACCTAAGCCCTTCCACTGCATATAAACTTATTGCTTTGGTCAAAACTCTAAGGTTAGGAAAAATGTACAGAAAGTAAAGGAAGTTGGTGGTGTAAGGTATGTTTTTAGTAAGAAAGGATAAAGAAAAGATAAATACTTGTATAGGAAAGAATATTGTATGGTACATTTTTGTTCTATAATAGAATGGCTGGTTAAAGAAACTATAGAACAAAAATAGAAGGTTTAAACATGTTGAAAAATGGTATAAGTATGTCGAACATGGTAGGTGAAAGTTTGTGAAAAGAAGGAAAAGAAATTCTGTAAACACTTGAGACTACAAAAAGGTTTAATTAGCCCTACCCCCACTGTCTTTGATACAAAAGAGTGAGTTTTTTTCTTTTCAAAATCGTTGGACTATCATTTTGGCTAAATAAGTAACTTTTACAATAACTACTGTGATTTTGTGTTATAACATGCTTTTGAAAACTTTGCTACTCAAACTCTTCAAGTTCTTAATTCAGTCTCTAGGGTCCACCTGGACTTCACTCTCTAGCACATCAATTGTTATAAAAGTATATCAGCACTTAACTTTTCTTTTAGATATGCTCTCTTCCAGGTTTTCTGTCTACTTCCACAGTCTACTCCAAGACAGCTGGTTACTACCACCCTCGGACCCACTGGAAGAGTGGCCGGAACAAGTCACTGTCCTACACTTACAAGGAGCCTTCATGGACCTCTCACCTGTGGAAATCTACACCTTCAGTGCCTACCTTTGGGCCCTGCTCTGGCTGGTTCTGCACCCTTCCACCACCTTACCCCCACAACTCCCCCGACCAGCAGGAAGTAGCCAGAATGAGTAACGACACCCCTCCCCATAAAAAACAGAAAAGGTGGGAATGAAGGGTGCAGGAAGCGACCAGAGGGGTGGCTCCCAAAATGGTGCTGACACACCGGACAACAAAGGCCCTCGGTCCCAGCCTCTGTGAGCACAATTCCCCGTGCGCGCCAATTTCAAACCTTCCAGTGCACGCGACTTTCAAACCTCCCTGCACACCAATTTCAAATCTGCAAGCCTCCAATCAGTACCCAACTTTGTTATGCGTCCAATAGGACTATAACACGGCATTGGCCCCACCCTGCTCCCATGCAGCTCCTCCAATAGGAGCATAGCACGGCCCCTTCCGATCCTTCAGGCTGATAAATACAGCCCTCTCCCCACAACTCTCTCTCTCTCGGTCTCTCTTTCTCTCTCTCTCTGTCGCTCTCTTCCTCTCTGTAGCTCTCTCCCCGCCTCTCTCCCACTTCCTCTCTCTCTTACTTTCTCTTTCTCTCTCTTCTTTTTCCTCTGTAACCACCACTTTAATAAATCTCTTGGTCCTGGCCGGGTGTGGAGTCATTACTGGCACTGAACTTCTTTCAGGGGGTGTACATTTGTCCCCTGAAATCAAAATGAGATAAGAAAAAGCAAAAGAATGGGGAAAGGAAGAAGGGAGATAAAAGGCAGATGAAGAGAGAGAGGAAGAGGAGGGACAACAGATTGGCACACCAACTAATGAATAATCAAAGAAATAAGGAAAAACAAAAAATTGAAAACAAACATATAAACAAAAAAGACTGATCATGCACTCACCCACAAAAATGGCCATATGCAAACAGAAAAACTAAAAAGCTAAAAAAATGCATACAAAAAAACAAAAACAAAACACACAAAAACAGTGGGAAGAATAGAGCTCCCTCTGTGCCCTTTTCTTCTTCTTCTTCTTCTTCTTCTTCTTCTTCTTCTTCTTCTTCTTCTTCTTCTTCTTCTTCTTCTTCCTCTTCTTCCTCTTCTTCCTCTTCTTCCTCTTCTTCCTCTTCCTCTTCTTCTTCTTCCTCTTCTTCCTCTTTTTCTTCTTCCTCTTCTTCCTTCTCCTCTTCCTCCTCCTCCTCCTCCTCCCTCCTCCTCCTCCTCCTCTTTCTTCCTCTTCCTCTTCCTCTCCTCCTCCTCCTCCTCCTCCTCCTTCTTCTTCTTCACTGGTGGGTCTAAAATACAGCTTTTGGCTGCTGCCTCAATAGTAAGCAGCCTCTGGTCTCCAGCCCCTCCCTTCCACTCTCATTGAAGGCTGATGGATAGGATTGCTCTCACCATGTTTTAGATGCTCCATGGACTGTTGGAGGAAGAAAGTGAATCAGATTCAGACTCACTCAGCTCATCAGCTGCTGCCGACAAGTCTCCTACTCAGATCAGACATGTCCATGCCTGGTCCAGCGTGGAGGTGGGGCATCTGTCTCTCCGTGTCCACTCCTGAAGTTTCCTCTCTGTGCCAGAGATGGTTCCGGTGCAGAGATAGCCTTTGGGTTTCAGGTTGGAGGTTGGACAGAGCTGGGATGTCCAACACAGGTCTCTGCCTTGTCCCAGGACAGATAAATAAAGATATAGCATCTTAAATTTAAATATTTTGCTTGTTTCTTATTTTGGTTAAGTACCTAATGGATTTTTTTAAATAGTTCATGGATACTGGAAAGCATTTTTGAAAATCATAAAGTCCCTGTCACCGTGTGTGTAGATTTATGTGTGTCAATTTCCACATTGTCTTATTTTTTATTTTTGCCTCTATTTATATGAATTTATTTGACTTACAGAATAAAGTGTCAATACAGTTTTACTTTCCTCAAAAGTGTTGATTTTTATTATCATAAAGCATCTTGCATTTCATGTGCCATATTCAATCTCAAATATATAATTTCTGCTTATTAATATTTTCTCACTTGCTTTATTTTTATGGGTCTTTATCTGATATTTTATCACTTAATTATTAATAGTTTATTTAGATGTCTTTCAAATAAGACAAATATGGGTTTTTTTAGCCTAATCTAATGGTCTCAGCCTTTTCATCGAAAATGTTTTAATGTTAATTTTAAATTCCAATTATTAGCTTTAAAATTATTCCTAATTTAGTTAACATTTTAAATACTTTGAAGATTATCTTCATTCAATAAAAACACACAACCAATGAAAATGTTAACAACAAAGCAACCTATGCTTTTGTTATTTGAAGTTATATAAATAATGAAAATATTTCTTATATTTATTTATTTATTTATTTATTTATTTATTTTTGAGTTGGAGTCTCACTCCGTCGCCCAGACTGGAGTGCAGTGGCTACTCCCGGCCACTGCAGCCTCGACCTGCTGGGCTCCGGCGATCCTTCCACCTCAACCTTCCAAGTAGCTGGAACTACAGGCGTGTGCTATCACGCCCGGCTCACTTTGATTTATTGCAGAGATGAGGTCTCACCAAGTTGCCCAGGCGGGTCTTGAACCCGTGGGCTCAGGCAGTTCACTCACCTCAGCCTCCCAAGACATGAGATTACAGATTGAGTCATCGAGTCCGGCTTCTGATCATTTTTTGAAAATGTAATTACTTTCCACTTGTACCATGATTAGAGAGTAAGTCAGAAGGGTAAGCAAGTTGAAATGAGTCCACAGTGAAGGAATCATGGATTTTTAGGTTTCATTTAATAAATACACAAGACCTAGTTATTGTTCTGGTAATTCAAAATCCATAAATATTGTACTTTCCTTAAAAGAAATTTAAGTTTATATCTAGCATATTATAGACTTGTTTATGTGGAACCTGTGGATGATTCTGTCCCTGGAACAAGTTGACTTTGATGGAGATCTTTGCTTCATATTGGAGGGAAAAACAGTGGATGTCTTCCATTTGTAATATAAATTATGAATTTAAATAAAGAAATCAGGTCTGGAAAATCAGATATAAAAATTCACTTTGAATATGTGTGGAAATCATGAATGTATTACCTCCTTGTGTAATTGAATTTAAAAGAAAAAGGGCATGCTGATACCCATACATTTTTGGAAGTTCAGTTTAGTGTTTGTTTACATTAAAAGTGCAAGGGAAAAAATAAATAAATAGATAAGGAAATTCTGCAATCATTAGAAACATATGATCCAAAGTCCTTTTTTCCTCTGCAGATAAAATAATTGGAACAAAGTATATTAAGATATTTATTTCTCTCTGAGTTTTAAGATAATACTAACCAAAGAAAGTTAATTTATATTTTCTGATGTTTTGGAAAAGATAGGTTTCTCTGAAATGGCTTTTCTACTCATTCACAAGAAAAGAATGGATAAAAATATTTGGTTGGAGGACTAAGTTTCAGAAAATAGACTGTATCTGTGACTTACTCATTGCATTATTTTTATAGTAGTAAAAACATAACATAAAAATAGTCAAGGTTCAAGTCTTGCTGTCATGATTTATTATGTGATTTCAGAGAAATTACTTAGCCTAAGTCTCAATTTTCTCATCTTGTGGTACTAAATGAGTTTCCACAGAAATATAATAGATAACTCATGTACTATTTTTAGCTCAGGGCTTATCTCATCTTAGTGGTTTAATAAAATGCTACTTCTTGTTATCAAGTATCATGGCTGGAAATCTAGTTCAAACTAATCTTATACAAATTTAGCAAATATATGTTGAAAAACTATATACTGAAAAATTCCATATAGGTATTTCCAAACATAACTTTCCCAATAAACATCCTGTTTTTGTTGTTGATGTTGTTGTTTTGAGTCGGAGTCTCACTCTGTTGCCCAGGCTGGAGTGCAGGTTCACAACTATCACACCCTTGACCTTCTGGGCTCAGGCGATCCTTCCACTTCAGCCTCCCAAGTAGCTGGAATTGCAGGTGTGTGCCACCATGCCCAGTTTGTTTTCTGATTTATTGTAGAGATGAGGTCCTGCCAAGTTGCCTAGACTGGTATTGAATCCCTGACTTAGGCCATCCTCTCATTACTGCCTCCCATAGTGCTGGGATTATAGGTCTGAGACATCATGCCCAGCAGAGACAACATTTACAGAACTTTACATAAGTTATTTGGTTGTCATTGAGTAATTTGTTATGTTGCAAATGTTTCTAAGACCAAAAATAATAAGTTTGAATAGAAAAGTATTATCTTAGATAAGAATAGGTAAATATTCTGTACTCAAAAGATAGCTAGTCCTTCTGACTTAGTCAGGTACCTCTTTAGTAAATTGCCTACAACTGCACCCTTAGGGAGAAAAGGGTTATGAGGAGCTGTACAAATAATGCATTTGGTCTCACTACCAGAACTCTTTAAATCATTGCATCTACATGCAATAAGTGCTACCACTATCCGTGGTTAAATTAAATGAGATGTTCTGACATGTATGGATAGCATAACCATTAATTTAAATATAATTGAATCAGGATATGCTTTTATTTTTTCAGTATTCTCCTTGAATTGGAGTTAAATTGCTGAATAATAAAAGGAAAAGTTCCCATCCTTGGTGAATTTGTGCTTTGGATAAACCACTAAAGATAAACCACTAAAATTGTTGCCATTTCATAGTTCATTTATGAGAAGTTCCATCCTATGACAGAATGCCTAATTATAGAGGGCTTAATTTTGAGGAATCAAAAGTGAAAAATACAAAGATAAGGGAAAGACTTAAATTACTCTTTTCCTTTCCTTTTTCAAAAATTTTCAAAATAGGTTTCTTTTTCTAGTTATTTTCATTATTCAAGTTTCTAAGTACCCAATTAGGTTAAACAGTGTGGATCTAGTGGAGACAATTTGCATACCAGTCCAGAAGCCTTCTGTAATGGGGTCTAGGGCAGCCAGGGTGGACAGGAGAGAAATGGGTGACTGGGGACTGAGAGGAGGTGTGCTTTGTAAAACAAGTGGAAAGTGGAAACTGGGACGTAGGCAACCGTCACCATTACTGTTTGTCTTTGAGGGAGTCAGAAAAAATAGGAAATGACATTGTAAAACAAAATGCAGTTGACTTAAAAAAACAAAAACAAAATCCCTAACTATTGAATTTGGTTTAACAGTTTTTCTAGGAAAACTATGGAGAAGTCATTTGTGTATTTTAATTGCTGAGGATTAAGGAAAAACAATAACTATCCAGTGAATAGAATAATTTTATCATGTTTCTAAAAGTAGTTATTACTCTGCCT
Organism: Cephalopachus bancanus; assembly: GCA_027257055.1. NCBI lineage: Eukaryota > Metazoa > Chordata > Mammalia > Primates > Tarsiidae > Cephalopachus > Cephalopachus bancanus. The sequence continues at coordinate 2,071,296 of JAPVLO010000274.1, forward strand.
TAATGCTGTGACAACTTAACTGCAAAATTAGTTGATTTTCATTAATGAAATAAAAATGTTTTTGCAAGTGAATATATATAGGTATTTTGAATAAACAAGATAATATTTAAAGTACCTTGATTTGTGAGACCACCTGACCGGTGCAAATTACAATCAAAACATCAGGTCTCAAGGGAAGTAATTTTTCTAAAATATTGCCTTTTCTTGCAAATTGGGACCATTTTTTGGGCAATTACAATTAGTAAAGTCTATTCTCAATCATTTGGAGCAATTAGACTCAAGTTTGAATGATACATTTTGTACACATTGCCATTTAATTTTAATCAGAACAGGAACATAACAAAAATGTTAATGAAAACACATTTCCAATCAGACTTGAGAGGAAGAGAAAATACATTAATTAAAACAGTGACACACAAATCAATATTCCATGATAGTTTTGAAGGATGAGGTTTTTTGCACATATAAGTGTCTGATATATAAATGAAAAATCCATTGCAGCTAGTTGTTTGTAGGGATGTAGAAAATGGCCTCTGAGATTTTCAGTAACCAAAAGCCATAATATCAAGGCAATATACAAATCACTATCAAAATCAAAGGGGCAATAAATTGCACTCTAATTGTGTAAATATTCCAAACTCCAAAGTCAAAAAGATTTGTTTTAATTCAAGTTTTTCCACTATTAGGTTTATCTGTTCATGTGTACAAAGTATTAAATGATAGTCAATTGATATTTTATTAATAATAATAATTTCCATTGAGAGAATCAAGCAGTAGTATGTATATACAGAGTGTCCCTGACATACAATGGTTCTATCTACAATTTTGTCTTTATGGTAATGCAAAAGCAATTCACACATCCAGTAGAAACTTTAAATATCTATACAACCATTCTGTTTTTCACTTTAAGTACAGCAGTCAATAAGTTACATGAGATATTCAACACCTTTCCATAAAATCGGTTTGTGTCAGATGATTTTGCCTAACTGTAGGATAACCTATGTTTTCTGTGCACATTTAAGGAAGGCTATGTTAAGCTATGATATTCAGTAGTTTATGTGTATTAAATGCATTTTTTACCTACAGTATTTTCAACTTATGACTAGTTTATTTGAATGTAACTCCATCATACGCAAAAGAGCATCTGTCTATAGTATTTAGTACAGTGATTCAAAAGCAGTGATTATTTAACTAAAGTCAGTTTTTCTCTCTATTTTTAAAATACCACACGTGAAACCTACACTGAGGAAACAGTGTTGTTGATAGAAAGGAATATTTTAAAATGGGAAATCAGAATTGTGAAATACTTCTATGAATACTCATTAGGCTGAACAAATAGGAAAAATTATCTGTATAGTATTAAGACATTTTTTAGGAATTTCTACTCAAGGAAACATTACAACCATATGTTCATTCCAGAGTGCTTGCACCTCAAGGCAGTAATAAGGATCTGGATCAATTTTCAACATAATTTAATTAAACATACATATATTTATATATATATATATATATATATATATATTTTTTTTTTTTAATGAAGGATACAATAAGGAACCCCTTTGCTTTTATTGGTAATTAAAACATGTAGTCAACTAAAAATCTCATTTTTATTTAAACAAGTTATCAATGTTATTTGCTTATATATAGTTAATTTTAATCTTGGAGTGAAAGTACTTATTCAACAAAATCTGTTTTAAAAGCAAGACTTGATAATTGTAAAATCAATTGGAAAAATTAAATAATAAAATGTGACTTTTGTGATGAAAGAAAAAGGTGGCATTATTGCCTGTGTCATAGTAGAATTTAATTTTCGTTAAAGTATGGAATCATGGACCTTATTCTCTTTTGGAGTCTTAATGTCCCTTAAAATAAATACAAAGAACTCTAAATCATTTGAGTATCATAAGTTTCTTATCCATAGTAAAGAAACAGATTCAGAGACTTCTCAGCCTGAATACCAAAGAAGAGCTCAAGTGCTTGTTTTTGCAAAAAGGGAACCAAAAACAGAGCATTTCAAAACAAAGCAAAATCATTCCTATTTTTTCGAACCATAAGGCGAGATTGTGCACAGATAGACAATGGGTGTGAAATAAGGCTACATCACTGACCACACACTTACTAGCTATGTGACATTATTTCTCCAAGAATTTAATAGGCAAAACAATACTTATATCATGAAGTCAGAGGATGTGTAAACAATATGGGCAAAGTGCTGCTTTTATAGTGCTCAGGCAGGTGTGCTATTTCTCTGCTTGTCTCATGGAAAAAGGGAACCTTTTGTCAAAAAGAAACTTAATACATGTTTCCAGACAAAAAGTGCTAATCAAATTAAAGCAAAAGTCCATGCTCTGAAACGTAAAGTTTTATAGTCTGCTAAAGATTAGACATCCATGGCCAAGTGGCAGGTCTCTGAAAAAGAGTGTTTATCTACTTGGGGCCTAATGAGTTAATACTATGACCTAATCTAAAATTTTTTAAGCTAAAGGTGTTTGGAGCCTCTGAGTATTGCCAGAGATAGAAAAGATGCCTTGGGTCTTTCCAGAAACAGAAACAAAAAAGAGAGAGAGCCAAAGGTCTGTTGCAGTGTCACCAGGAACTAGTTGAAGGAATCAATTTATCTCTGTACCAAATGTCCTGATATTTAGGGAAAATCATATTGAGAATGAGGCATCATCTCTTTAATTGTTTTGAGTATGGTAGTGAGCAAGTGTGAGCAGCAGGTCAGTACCTGACCAGAAAAAGGTAATGATGAAGAGACTGTCAGGGAACTTGTGTATGGTGTTTACGTGAAACCACACAGTTCGGAGGAGTGGGGAAGAAGCTCCAGAAAACCTGAGCCAAATCTCTCTTGACTGTACATTGGATCCTTGATAATTCCTATAACTGGTTTGCCCTAATGGAATCAAAGGTGACATATAAAATAATGTCTGAAGCCCTATATGTTTTTTTGAATATGTCTTTGTTTGCGGTTGGTAGGGCTGAGATATTTTAGAGAAAAACAGATTTGGGGTGATTTCAATTGGTAAAAATAATAAAAGATTTGGTTTGTGTGAGTCTTAAGGGAAGACACATAACAGTGAAACGAGCTTAACTTGTTCTAGGAAAAATATTAACAGCGAGAGACAAGAACTTGGTTTGATGAGATAATTCAAAACTTATGGGACCCATTTGTAAGTACAGACCAAACCGTAACTATGAAGAGCTTTCAAATTTAAGAATAAACAACGTCTAGGAAGAAAATAATATGATATTATCTCATAAAAATGAAACTAAGATTTTTTTAGCATCTTTTTAACGAAAAGTTGCAAATAGCAGCAAAAAACTATTTTAAGATTATTGTTTTAAAATAAGACAATTGTTTTAAATTGTTTTAAGTTAAGACAATTGTTTTAAAATGAGACAATCTTAATGAATATAAAATTGTTTAAAAAAAGACAATTTCAAAGTGTTGTTTTATCTTCTACAGGATTTTTCCTTGAGGCGTTTTTGTTTGTTTGTTTGTTTTCTTTTTGAGTATCTATTGTAGGCTTTCTTTTTGTTAAGGTAACATGAGTCATTTTTTTTCTTTATTTTATTTGCCTTCATTATGGAAGTAAAGTAAAAGTAGTACAATTTTTAGAACAATTGTCAAGGTATTTCTAGAAATCACTTATATTTACTCTTCTCTGAGGTAATACTGTGTTATTATTGAGAACCTAGTCAGGTTTTGTACACATACAAAAAACCTTTGAGTTAGGAGAAATTAAGAATATTAATTAGACTAGTAGAAGTTCCCAACTCTGGCTGCACATTGGATTAATCAGTTGAAAACACACCTATGGGTTCAGTTTTCAGGTTTTGTTCCATGTAATTCTGATACAGAGTAAAAATTGAGAGCCATTGATATAATCTCTCTCCCATGTGTATGTACATGTATATGTATATGTATATGCATATGTATGTAATATATGACGGGAGATCCCCCCAAAAACCAGAATTATCATTTTGGAGGTAGGAGCCCTTGCAGTACAAGCTTCCCCCAGTGTGAAAGTATTCTAGGAATCCGTTGGCATCAGTGTACCATTTAGCGTTTTTGTGAGAGACTGAATTCAGTTTCAGTGAATTTTTCTGTGGCAAACAGATGACTGGTTCTTCCACCATGACAACGCACCTGCCCATATCATGCTGGTGTTCAGCAGTATTTGACTGAAAATGGTATGACCTCATTTTCCAACCTTCTTATTCACCCAATCTCACCCCCACCAACTTTTTTTTTTCTCCTGATGAAAAAACTCCTCAAAGGGAAACGTTGTGCTGATGTGGGAATGGTGAAATAAAAAATGCCAGAAGCACTAAGAGGCTTCAAAATCGATGAATTCAAAACCTGTTTTAAGCAGTGGAAAAAGCATCTTGTTAGAAGTCTTGCATCAAAGGGAAAGAGAGAGGACATTGAAGGTGATGGAAGTTTAAACATGTAAGAATATTTTAATTATTTGGGAAATTGTAAACATCAGGAAAACTAAGATGCTCAGAGTTTAATATTTCACTCAATGTTGTCCAAGTAGTAACTAAAGTCATGTTTTCTAAAATTAAAATAAGAGGCTAAAATAAATAAATTATGAAGGTAAATTCTTATGATATATTTTATGTTTCTAAGATGTAATATTTAATATTTTGAGCTAAACTTTCAGTGCTTGGCTTTGTTCTCAAAATTAACTGACTAATCCAAATATCTGATTTTTATTCATCAAAGAGTCAATTTTTTTTCTAGGTCTGGCACTGTGCAAGTTAGTGGGTGTGTGTAATTATGCAGCATATGGAATAGCTGAATGCATTCTTGGGTGTGCTACTTTGTATTCCTTGTAATGCCACTCATTATTCTGTTTGACTTTAATTGCGTTCTTAGGTGGATATGTTAAAGATTAATGATGCATTTAGCCTAAACCAAGACTTACAGAAATGTGAAAATAAAAGAAGGAGTAGAGGCCATAATAGTTAAAGATTTTGCTTTTTGTCTTTTGTAGAGACCATATCCTGGAGATTTGATGTGAAAAAATTCAAGTAGTTATATTCAGTCTCCTGGTGGATGTGCTACTAGTCCATATCCTTGTTATAATGCTGATATTTTATGTCTGCCCTTCAACTTGGAAATATGTAGTGAGCCGCTGTGTAACAAGAGTCATTATCTAGCTCAATACCATTGACTTTAATTTGAGCAGGGTGTGCGCATAATCACTTTGTCTTAGTAGGAAAAAATATATCTTTCCACTTCATGTCAAACAAGATGTTAGTCTTTTCACAAAGTATGAATCTAAGTCTCAGGGCAAGAATTTCTTGTGTAACTGATGAAAAAAATGTATTGACTGGCTGTAGGTAGAAATGTAGCTACAACTTAATCCACTTATGTAGTAATTACAGTAACAAGTGGGTGTGAGATATCTTTTCTATAGATTAAATGGATAGGGTTCGATTTATGGTGACAATTACAATTATTATAATAAAAATAAGTATTATTACTGTGCTAATGATGGTAGTGGTAGAAGTAGGCAGCAGGCATAAATACATATCTAGCTGGCAGTGTGCCAGACACTGGTGTAAGTTCATTATATATAGTATCTACATTATATAATATACGTTAACTGAAATGTTTACAATAATCTTATAACATAGTTTCTAATTTTATACACATTGTACAGATGATTAGCATGAGGCAGAAGGAGATTCAGTAACTTAGTCAAGCTCATACTACTAGTGTTGGACCTTTGGGACTACAAAATGAAACTATGATAAGAGAATCTATAGTCTTGTGTGGTGTGTGTGTGTGTGTGTGTGTGTGTGTGTGTGTGTGTGTGTGTGTGTGACTGTGTGTGATGAAAACTTTATGGAAATATAATTCACATCCTCAACAATTAATTTGTTTAAATTTAACAAGTCAATGTTTTTACTATATTCACAGGGTTGTGATAACATCACCACAATAATTTTTAGAATATTTTCATCATCCCCCAAGGAACAAGACCCTCAGGTCCTGGGCAATCACTAATCTACTTTTACTCTCGATTATAGATTTGTCTATTCTAGACATTTCATATAAATGGTATTATACAAAATGTAAGGTTGACTTTTTTTTCCTTTTTTTTCTTGCACTCATCATTGTTGTGAACACTCATCCATGTTGTGGCATTTGTCAGTACTGCACTCTTTGTATAATGAATAGTAGTCTATTATGTGAGCATACTACACTGTCTTTACCCATTTATCAGTAGAGGAGAATTTGGATTATGTCCATTTATTTGCTATGATAATTAATGCTGTTATTGATATGAATGTCATAATCTTTAAAGACTTAGAAAAACTTGCTGGAGATTATATACCATTTCTCAACAGTGGAATTACTGCTTGCAAATCATGTTTGTATGGAAAAAAAATGCAGTTCACAATTGTAGATTGGTCCACAATATCTAAACAAATCACTAAAATTTTGTTCTTAGCTTCTTATCTGAAAAAGTGAAACTCTCTACTAATTTCATAGGAGAATTTTGCTAATTCTTCAGATGCATTAACTAAGTTTAATCATTTATTTCTCCACAAACTAGGACAGGATTTAATGTATGTAGTAAGTTCAGTAAATCTCTGATAAATACATACATAGATATAAGAAAAATTCATTTACTAGCAGTGTCCTATGCTTATCAGAATAAAGTAATTTTGTCTCAATTTCATCTTCTTTTGTGACTGATTCTTTTGGTTGGGTATTACAAAAGACACCAAAAAGATTTTGGTTTATCTATGGGACCCACTTTTGTTGCCTACAGGTAGCATTAGCTTTCAATGGCATTCTTACTCTCAAGTAGGAGTTTTCCTTGTTTCCCTGATATATCCTTGTTTCTTACATTTTTGGGGGAATAATATACTTTATACTGGCAGGGATTGTGATGATCTAAATTGCCCTTTACATGTTAAAAAAAAAAAACACAAAAAAACCTTTAAACAGATTTATTCATTTCCTTAGTAGATGATAATGGTGCCAGAATAAATATCCTAAGTAAATAAGTGACTAGAGGTGGCCCTAGAAACTCACATGCTCACTGTCTTTTAGAGAGATAGTTCATGTTTTTTGGTCCTTCTAAGTGAAGCATCACCTTGATTTCTGATTTGTAGTTCAGCATCCTGCTGCAATTTGAATTTATTTTTTAATTCCGTGACTCATACCCCTTGCTTGGATCTGTGACAGACTGCTCCGTTTTTTCAGCTCCATTTCTCTAAAAGTGGCTTCAGGGTCTTTTTCTTTCATAGCCAAACATTAAATGAGTCAAGATCCTTTTTCTCATGACCATATGCCACACTGAGACCTCCTTTACACCAGAGGAGTTCTGATGCCATGCCTTCAAACTAAATAGTATTGAGCAAACTTGTCCTATACCCTGTAACCTACACTTGCATTAACTCCTCTTTAAATCTGATCCTGCTCATCTTTGAATATACCACTTATCTGTAGTGTTACATAAATGAGGTTCCATCACACTTCTCATATGGGTCAGTACAAATTAACCTTGATTTTCTTACATCTTTTCATTTTCAAAAAGGATGATTGGTTGGATGATTCGCTGTTTATAAAGCTGTATCAAAATATATTTTACATTTCAATATGTAGATGTGTCTCAAAATTAACTAGTTGAATTTTAGACAATGTCACTATTATCATTAACAAACATGTTTATGTGTATGAAGCTTTGATATTTTTAAAAAAGTACAGTATTACCTTATATTTAATAGAAAATATTTACAACCAAATACTACCAAATACTACCTCAACTATCACATTTGAGAATTTTATACTGGGTAGCAATTAGAAGAATATTCTTGGAAATGGTTCCATTTTTTCTTTTCTCAAGATCCGAAACAGATTTTTATTTTAGTCTCAATGTATAATGTAACTATTAATTAAATGTATATGAATGCATGTTTCTTTCTTTATCTCATCATTGCTTCTTAAAAACTTTGTTTCCTTCTTATATATCCCAATACAAATTGATAGTACCAACAGTTACTACTTTTTAGCTTTTTAGGGGTCTTGTTTGTTTTGTTTTTTTTTTTAGTTAGTTTACTTTCAGTGAATTGAAAGTGGCTTTCAACTCTTGGTCTCAATTTCCTCATCAGAATGACCAGAATTAAAAAAATAAAAATAAATCAGGTGCTATTAATGTGAGGATTACAATGAGTGTATATAAATAACTAGCACAATTCTTTGAAATAAGCAACATCCTATTGGCACACTGCTATTATATGAGCTTATTTTATTAATAACCTTGTTTTCTAACAGAATAGAGAGGTTATATGAGAATTTTACCTTAAACTATATTTATTTTAATTTTAATTAACTCACTGTGGCTGATGTAAGGCCCCTTGTTGGTTCAAATGAGCACAATGCCAATGATACAGTGTAATCCGGAAGTGATGGACTAGCTGGTATTGCTGTTTTCTAGCTTTTTATTTTTATTTTTTCCCAGACATTTTACAAGGAATAGATCCTGCCCTTTTATAATCAGTCAGCACATTTTTAATTAAACACTGATTTATTCTCCCTGTTCAAAGTTCTGTGAGTCACACACATTCAATACACTTTAAGTTTACTTGGCAGTCCCATGTTAATATAATCCTGATGAATAATAGATAAAGAAGAACTAAGCCAATCAGGCAGTAGTTCTATGGAAAAGAAACTAAAAACAGTATTTCTAAGCACTGACAGCTTTCAGCATATATCTCCCAGGTTTTATTGTTGTTGTTTTGAAACAGCATGGTGCCAAAATATGCTTCCAGTTTTTGAAAAGCTGCTATGCAGAAATATATTGAACTAATGGTAGAGAAGATTTGTATCTCGCTATACACACTTTGTTCTCCTCGGCTGTTAAGTGGTGCCGAAACTCCAGGGTTGCACATTTTTCAAACAAATTGGCAGAGCTATTGTGGCAATGGGATTTGACAGAACAACACATTCATTTCCTTGCTGATTCCAGTTGCATTGTTGTGCTAAGTCTATTTCATTTTCTTGAACTCTCACTGAGTCAGTAAGATTATAAACTCAATATAAATAACTAAAGATGATTTAGTACATTCAGAAGCACTAGAAAAATAAAGTCTCCTACAAAAGAGTTATTTTTTTTTTCTTTTGAGACAAAGAAGCTTGTGTTCAAAACTGCATCTGACTAGCCAAAATGCAGATTCGTTTTCATGAGCTGCATTTTCCTGCATTGTTCTTAAACTCAGAGAGTGCAAACTTTCCCGACTGTTCCTCTTGGTTCAATATTTAGTTTTAATTACTAAACCCACAAGGTTTTCGGGGTAAAGTAGCAAAACCTAATAGTGAATTCTCAAGAATTTAGGAGAAAGATTTCTTTATTAATTTTGAATTTTTTGTTCGGTGTTTTAAGATTTGTTTTTAATGTTCCTTTTTATTTCTATCTTATTTTTATTATTGATACACAATGTTGTACATTTTGGGGGGGGTGGAGTCTCACTCTGTCACCCAGACTGGAGTGCAGTGGCTGCTCCCGGCCACCGCAACCTCGACCTGCTGGACTCCGGCGATCCTTCCGCCTCAGCCTTCCAAGTAGCCAGAATTACAGGCATGCGCTACCACGCCCGGCTGATTTTTTTGATTTATTGTAGAGATGAGGTCTTGCTGCCCAGGCGGGTCTCAAACCCGCGGGCTCAGGCAATCCACTCTCCTCAGCCACCCAAAGGCACGGGATTACAGGCTGAGCCACCGAGCCCGGCTTAGTTGTACATTTTTATGGGAAACGTGGAATTTTGATATATGCGTACAATGTATACTGACCAAATTAGGGTAATTGAGATATTTGCCACTTCAAACGTTTATTATTTCTTCGTGTTGTGAACATTCTAAATCTTCTTTTCAACTATATACTATTTTTAAACTATATATTACTTCAAAATACATTTATAAATTTGTGTTAACTATAGTTGTCCTACTATGCTATCCAGTGCTAGAACTTTTCCTTCCACTAACCAACCTCTCTATTACCCCTTCCACTTCCCAAACTCTGCTAAGCACTATTCTACTCACTACCTCTATACGACCTTTATTTTGTTTGTTTCGCTTATTTAGCTCCTACATGTGATTGAGAACACATGATATTTATGTTTCTGTTCCTTACTTAACATAATGTCCTCTAGTTCTACCCATGTCACTACAAATGAAAGGAATTATTTTTTTAATGACGGAATGTATACCATCGGGTATATGCTAACATATTTTCTTTATCCATTTATCTGTTGATGGACACTTAGGTTGATTTCATATCTTGTGTATTATGAATACTGGTATAACAAACATGGATATGCAAGTATCTCTTTGATATACTGATTTCTTTTTTGTTAAAATGTATACCTAGAAATGGGATAGCTGGGTCATATAGTAGCTTTGTCTAAGTTTTTTGAGAAAAACGTATTGGTTTCCATAGAGATTGTACCTCCAACTCATTTTTGACAAAGGTGCCAAGAACATACATAGTTAAAGAACAGTCTCTAAAATAAATTGTTCTGGAAACCTTGAACACACATATGCAGAAGAATGAAGATAAACCACCATCTCTCTCTCCATATACGAAAAGCAAGACAAAATGAAGTACATATTTAAATGAAACTATGAAAATGCTAGACGAAAACATTGAAGAGATATCCTGAAACATTGGTCTAGATAAATATTTTTTAATATGACCTCAAAATCACAAGCAACAGAGCATAAGTTGAAAAATGAGATTACATTAAGCTAAAACACTTGTGCATGACAAAGAAAACAATTTAAAAAGTGAAAAAAACAGACTAAAGAATGGGGAAAATGTTTGTGAACTATCCATCCAACAAGGAATTAATAACCAGAATATATAAAGAGCACAAATTACTCACTTAAAAACAAAAACAAGTAATTTGTTTTAATAAATGAGCAAAGAATTTGAATAGGTATTTCTCAAAATAATACTTACAGAGACTAACACATTTATGACAAAAAGTCCAATATCACTAGTCCTCAGAGAAGTACAAATAAAACTACAATGAGTATCATCTCACTCCAGATAAATTGCTACTATAAAAAAGCCAGAAAGAACAGATGCTAGCAAGAATACAGAGAAAAGAATATGCTTGCACACTGTTGGTGAGAATGGAAAGTAGTACAGCAACTATGAAAAAGAGTAAGGAGTATCCTTAAAAAAATAAAATAAAAAGGTTAACTCAAAAAGCATCTTTATTTTAAAAAGAAGCAAACTCAACTTCCCAGTCTCTGGGTCTTCTTAACTGCCTCTGTGGGATAATTATTAAGTCAATTTAGGGATAATATCATAATATTTGAGAGCCTAATACCTGCAAACCTAATATTTCACAAGGAAGCAAATTTCCCGGTTCTAGTATGTGATGCAGTAAACCTTCCATTTTCAACATGTCTGACTGCATTGTAAGTATTAACTCTTTTAATATTTGCCATTGAACAATGAACAGGGATTATGTAAAGAAAAGAAGGAGGCTGGGCTCAGTGGCTCAGCCTGTAATCCCGCGCCTTTGGGAGGCTGAGGTGAGTGAATTGCCTGAGCCCGCGGGTTCGAGACCCGCCTGGGCAGCGAGACCTCATGTCTACAAGAAATAAAAAAATCAGCTGGGCATGGTAGCGCATACCTGTAATTCTAGCTACTCGGAAGGCTGAGGCGGAAGGATCGCCGGAGCCCAGCAGGCCGAGGCTGCGGTGGCCGGGAGCGGCCACTGCACTCCAGTCTGGGCGACAGAGTGAGACTCCAACTCAAAAAAAAAAAAAAAAAAAAAAAAAAAGAAAAGAGGGACAACAAAGTCAATAAAAAATAGAGAAACCAAGTTCTTAAATCTTAACCCAGGCAATTTGATATTAGAATCTGTGTGTGTGTGTGTGTGTGTGTGTGTGTGTGTGTGTGTGTGTGTGTACATTAGATATTTTTATGTAAACTTATTTAAATACAATTTATATTGATCATTTAAGAATGAATACAGAAAAATTCAACCATAATATTGCCAAATTCCAAAAATAACATGAATAAACACATCATGCTAATATTCACTAAGACTATTATAAACGGAAATGTCTTCATGAGAATTCGAAAGTAAAACAGTAGTGTAACAAAAACTATTAATAGAGAATACAAATTTGTAATTATTAAAATATGTTGGAAACTAAAATAATCAGTAATTTATTCCAAAAAAGAATATGAAAAATGAATATAATCAATTTGTCTTGTAAGACAAAATAAGACATTTTTCATTTAATGATATATTGACATGAGTAAGTATGACCTAAAAATACAGACAACACTTAATGACATTGAAAAATATAGGCACTTTATAACAAATGTTTCTGCTATTTCAAATTTGTTTAACATTTTAATAAGAAAACAACAAATATGGAATGTGTCCCAAAATGTTTAAAGTCTTAGGTCATTCAATTTAGGCATACCTGTTTATAAAAATTGCCAATTTACATTCAGGGAAAAATTACGGAAAGAGATTATTAGCAAGCATGCAGCATAAGAAATTTATTTAGCAGATTATAATAATTTGCTTTCTGTTTAGTATCCAAAAAATAAGGCAAATAACATGAGAGGTCATATTTCTTGCTAGATGGTATTATCTCTTACTTCTGGCATGATACTTTATCCATAGCTTAATTGATAATATACTCCAACTAATTGAAAACTTTTAAAATAATCTGTAGAAGAAATTATTAAAAATAATATATTTTAAAAGTTTATAGAGTCAGCATTAGGGATGCTGCTGGGTACATGGTGTTAATTAAATTATCTTCCATTTTTTAAAACTAAACTTATTTAGAATACTAAAAAAATTATGAGAACCAGAAGAATCTTACTCTTAGGTCACTTGTTATTATGTTCCTCAAAACATTACATCTGGAAAAGCAGAATGATCCGTCCAATGACCAAAGGAATTCTAGCTGAACAGATCTGTGGAGAAGGGATATTGAATATTTGGAGCAAGCCTGGATGCCCTACATTTTACTTTGAATTACATTCATCAATTGCCTTAATGTATTTTGATTTCATAGAACTTAGTAAAAAGAAACAACAAATAAACTTCTTGTCTAGATCACAAACAATAAATCGTAGGCATGTCCATCATCTGCATCAACAAATCATGTAAGAAGTCACTTCACTACATAACTGATATTAAACTTGAGGTGTGAGACTAAGATGAGAGATATTTCATAATTTGATATGTTTCTGCTTTAAATATGAGCTTATTTTTTTAAATGTCTTAGAAGGGAGAAACTTGAAATTGAATGGTAGAAACATGCTGCTAAAAGTCTGCATGAGTTTTTTCAGTGTGGTGATGAAGAAAGATAGAGATATTGCAGAGACAGGGCCTGTGGTATCATTTAGTCTTTATTTCTCTAGGTAATAATTATCAATACTATGGCATTTGTAATTAAGTTCAAAGACCACTGGGAGTCATAATCCATTTAATTACAAGCTGGAGAAATGGAGTGTAAGAAATGAGATCACCCGGATCACCTAGATAGTTCAGGAGACAGGAGGGCATGATGAAAGCTTCCCACACCTTATGCATATTCTGTCCCCATTTTCTTCTCCACCTACTCACAAAGCCAGCCAGAACTTTGGACATAAGTGGTGATCAGACTTAAAATTTTTCTGTGTTTCATTGATAATATTTTCTTTTCTTTTTTTTTTTTTCTTTTTTTTGAGTTGGAGTTTCACTCTGTCGCTCACACTGGAGTGCAGTGGCACGCTCCTGGTCACCCCAGCCACGACCTGCTTGGCTCTGGCGATCCTTCTGCCTCGGCCTTCCAAGTAGCTGGAACTACTGGTGCGTGCTACCACGCCCGGCTCATTTTTGACTTATTGTAGAGATGAGGTCTTGCCAAGTTGACTGAGCAGGTCTCGAACCCACGGGCTCAGGCAATCCACTCACCTCAGCCTCCCAAAGTGCGGGATTACAGGCTGAGCCACCAAGCCCAGCTGATAATATTTTCTAAATGTTTTCACCAGTTTAAAATATTAAAAATAGTTCATCAAACTGGCTGTCAAGGAATTGAAAGTACACATGAAAAAATGTGGGTAAGGAACTTGAAGTTGTCATCAGAAATAAATATTTATTATGCTATAATCCTCCACTAAAATATTTTGACATATATGCTTTTATTCCATTATTTAGTATTACACTTTATGAGTTCTGAACTACTTTAAAGTACATAAAATATATATTCTACAATGTACATGATATATAGGTCCTTAAAAACTGCTTTTCTGATTTCTAATTATTTTCACATGGCTTCTACAGAATACACACATGAAAACTGGCTAATAAAATTGATAAAATTAAGTTTCTATGTTTTCAAAAAATAGCCAAAGCTCTCACAACTTTCTCTTAATTAGGGGGAAAATGCTCCCAAAAAGAATGTCTGCATCTTTCTACAAAGACAACTGAATAATTATGTTAGAGTTTTTTTTTGCTTGTTTGTTTGCCATTGCAAGGACTAAAACCCCAACACTAGGTTAAAAAACAGGCATTTTATTGTCTTGTGTATCTAAAAGTCCAGGAAATGATACTGCTTTTAGGCAAAGATGGATCCAGTGGCTCAAATAATATCATCAGAGTTCTTCCTGTATGAGTCACCCCTTTTCCTTCCATTGGATTTTCTTGATGCTTTGTTTTTTTGCTGTCTTCTTCAAGACACACTCAAGCTTACCTGGCCTATGCAACTCTCAAAAATGAGAAATACCATGTCTCTCCACAATCCCACTATCTAGACATCTTTTGGTAGAACCAGCTTCCATTTTGTACACATTTCTAGATTAAGCTCTGTGTGCAGGAAAATGTTGTTTGTTGGTAGTCCTGATCAAACTGCATGTTGGAAAATCCACTAGGAATATAAACAATGAAGTTGGATTTATCATAATACAAAATTTTAGGCAAATATTAATGTAGTAAGTATTACAGTATCTAAATGCACACAAACATTATTTTTAAAATGCTCAAAGTATAGATGAACATAGTAAAAGACACAAATAGGCAAAGGAGTGTCATAAATATTTGTAATAGATTAAATTTGCAAGCCATTCAGATAAAAGTGAGTTTTGAATCTGTTTGTGAGGATGAAGACAGAGTCACATAGATAAAAGATGGAGAAAATTTTCAGTTTGAAGACAGTGATTTACCTGCAGTGTAATTTTAACTTCAAACTTTTTTCTTTACAATCAAGAAAAAATTTTAAAAATTCACACGAATAAGAAAGACACTTTATAGAAAAATATTTTAATTATTTTAATTTCTTTTTAAAATTTATAGCATTAAAAAGTACCCATCATTACTCCTCCAACATTTGTATCCTGTCAAGTTGGAGTACAAAAGATTGGCTTTACCCTCACACTTGAGATAATCAACCAGATCTGGCAATAGTTTTCTAAGATACTGGAAATTAGTCAATAATTGAAGTAACTCCTGATATATCCTTTTAAAAAGCCCAAACCTACTGTTTTGATAGTCACTAGTATGTGGTAAAGATAGGAGAACTCAGGTAGGTCCTGAAAATCCTCTGAGTTTACATGATTCTTACAGCCTAGGAAGAACAAATTACCTTCAATATCTAGAGGCAGGCACTTCTACAGCAACAAAGCCGTGCATATCTAAGGTGGAAGTCACTGGATTCCTAAAATGGAAGGAGCATTTAAGTGATAATTGTTATAAATTGCTGGTGTAGACTAACATGAAAGTGAGAAACTCCTAGGGCCATAGTCCTCAGGGTCCAGAAACTTTAGTTGACTGTGCCTCTGGAACTCCCAACAGGTTTCCAGGTGAGTCTCCAAAGAGGCTTTCTAGGATCTGGCAGTGGAGATGAAGAGGAATCACTGTGAAATACATATATTTATAAATAGCAGGTTGCTATATAGAGGAAATGACTTTACCTAAGTAGCATTCTGAAACCTGATTTGGGCAGAATTACAGATTCAGTGAATTACAGATGAAAAAATTTCAAGGCAGACTTTCTGAAAAGTATGTAGGGAAGCCCACGTTCAAGAGAGAAGAAAAAACAAAGCAAAACAATAAACAAATGCACAGATATAGGGAGAATGTTAAGCCTTTGGTGACTGTAGTTAAAACATACATTGTACACTGCTCAACACCCAGCCAGGTTATCAAAAATCCTTACAATGAAGGCATATGTACCCATTTCTGTTACCAGGTACATCATGTTCAATTTTCAAAAATTAATTGCAAGGTATGCCTAAGTAACTTACATCTACATAGAGAAAGGACATTGAAGAGGAAACAAATGATAGTAAAATAAAATATTTTATTTCTTCTTAATTGGAATAAAACTTAAGTTTTTGATTAAAGGAATAATAGTAAAAATGTATCAGGTGATTACAGCATTCATAGTGATTTAAAATAAATGACAAACATACTGCAAAAGATAAGAGGTTAGAATATTGTGTTATAAGATACTTGAACAACAGGGAGCAGCTGGAGGGAGGGGTTACAAAAAGACACGTGAAGCAGTATAGCATTATATGAAAGTGGATCTGGATTAGTTAAAACATCTATGGACACTCTAAGGCAACTATTAAAATAAGACAATTTTAATAATAATTTATAAATCTAAAATTTTAAAACATTAAATCAATAGTATATAAAATAACAATTTAACAAAAATAAGTACAATTGATATGTTAAGAGAAAAGATAAAGCTGAACATATGATATGTTCAATTAAAACCATAAGAAATCAGAAAGAGATAAAAAATAGAAGCAAAGAAAGAAAACTAAGACAGAAAACAGTATATGTTGGATATTAACGCAACTATATCAATACTGATTTTAAATATGGATGTTCTAAATTTACCAATTAGATGGCAGATTGTCAGAATGAATTTTTTAAAAAGACTAAGTTACATTATATATAAACTAAACCAATTTTAAAGAGTCAAATTGATTAAAAGTAAAGAATTAAAAACAAGGAGATAGAGAAATATATAGCATGGCAACACTAATAAAAATTAGAATTGGCCGAACTCAGTGGCTCAGGCTGTAATCCTGCGCCTTTGGGAGGCTGAGGTGAGTGGATTGCCTGAGCCCGCGGGTTCGAGAACTGCCTGGGCAGGCGAGACCTCATCTCTACAATAAATCAAAAAATTAGCTGGGCGTGGTAGCGCGCGCCTGTAATTCCGGCTACTTGGAAGCCTAAGGCAGAAGGATCGCCGGAGCCCAGCAGGTCGAGGCTGCGGTGGCCGGGAGCCACCACTGCACTCCAGTCTGGGCGACAGAGTGAGACTCCAACTCAAAAAAAAAAAAAAAAATAGAATTGAAGTTTCTATATTAATTTCAAACAAAGCTGAATTCAGAATAACTAAAATTATCGATAGAGAAGGGCATTTCACAATGATAAAGTGATAAAATTTCTAAGAAAATATAATGATCCATAATGAGTATGCACCAAAGAGCAGAGCATAGATTTCTATGAGAAAATACCTGATAAAACAGCAAGAAAAAATAGTCAATTCCATTTTTAGTGTTAAAAATAAAAATAAAAATGTTGGCTGCTCAAGGAAGCAGTTGTCAAAGGATGTTTGCTATGTTCTTAATGGCAGAATAGGATAAGAGTGGCCTTTCATAAGACACAGGAAAAAAATTAGCTCTATGAATAAAATTTCCTTACAATTTTCTCAAAAAAAAAAAAAAAAACCTGAAACAAAAAAAAAAAACACTTCATTATCTCTTTTTCAGTAACAGATAATACAAGTCAGCAGAAAATCAGTAAGAATAAAGTTGACTTAACCATCACTATTGATCAATTTGCTTTAATTGACTTTTGTAGAATATTCTACTCAATGACAACAGATTATATGCTGTTTGTAAGTTTGCATGAAATGTTTACCAAGATAGATTATATTCTAGGCCATAAAACAAAGCTTAGCAAATTTAAAATATAGTAACCACACAAAATATGCTCTTATCACATAAAAAAATTAAATTAGACTCAATAACAGGAAGATAGTTAACAAATTGCTAAATATTTAAAAATTTAAATACACACTTCTAAATAATACATGAGTTAAACAAGACTTTCAAGACAAATTAGGACAATATGTTTGGAGCAAAACAAAATGGAAGCACTACTAATAAAATTTATAAATACTAAAGCAATACTTAGAGGAAAATGTGTAACATTATGTACATATATGAGAAAATAAGAAAGATAAAATATTAATAAAAACTTCTGCTTTAGGAGACTAGAGAAAAAAACAGCAATTAATGTTTAAAGCAAGCAGAAGATAAGTAATAATTAAAACATTTTAATAAATATCAATGACATTGAAAACAGGAAAAAATAGGTAATATACAAAAATCTTTTTTTGAAAAGATTAATACAATTTATAAAACTGATTAGGTTAACTAACAAAAAATATGACATAAATTGCCCACAGAAGTTATAAAAAGGAAGTGATCACTTCTGATCTCATAAACATTGCTAAAGTAATAAAAGAGTAATGTAAATAATTATATACACATCATCAATATGAATGTTTACTTGTGGTAAACAAATGCCCAAAACACACATTAAGAAACATTGATAATGAGAACAAGCTTATTTCTATTAAATAAATTTTAAAAACAATTGATGACTTTACAAAATTAGATCACCAGGTGAAGATGATTTAACAGATTAATTTTACCAAATATTTAAAGAAGAAATTACGTCAATTATTTACACTTTTTCATAAAATGAAATTTAAATGAGCACTTCATAGCTTATTTCATGAGGTCAGCATTACCTTGATACCAAAACCCAGTGCAAACACTGCAGAAAAGAAAAATATCAGGCTAGTGACTCTCATGAGTCCAAATGCAAAAGTTCTCAACAGAATAATGATAAAACAAATTCAGAAATCTATTTTAAAACTACATACTATGACCACAGTATGTAAGGATGGTTCCCCACTCAAAAAATAACCAGTGTAATCTGTCATATCAATAGGCAAAGGAATAATAAATTACACAAATATATTGACTGATCAACTAAAATGATTTGGTAAAGTCTCACACCTATTCATAATAAAAATCTCTTAGCAAGTCATAAAGAGTAATTCCTCAACTTGAATAAGGACATTTACAAAAAGCCTACAACTAGCGTCATATCACCTGATAATAAAAAAAAACTGAAGGCTTTCCCCACACCCCATCTCAAAATCAGGAACACAGCAAGAGTACCCTTTCTCATCACTTCTATTCATTATACAGAAAGTTATAACTAGAGCTGTAATACAAAAAAAAAAAAAGTAATACAAATTGCATATTGATAAAAATCAAAGCTGTCTTTATCACAAATGACATGATTTTCTGTGCAGAAACCCTCACCAAAATGACAAAAAAATCCTTACATGAATAAGTGATTATAGTTCAGTCATAGAAATCACATTTAATATGCAAGCAGAAAAGTCAATGAATTTTCTATTTGCCAGAAATAATTAACATTGCAATACTAAATAATGCATGTAAATATATAATTTATAATAGCTTCAAACAAATCAAATACTTTAGTATAAATCTATAAAATGTGACAAATTTCTGTGTGAAGGGCTGTGATAAAATAAATTTTAAAAATACAAACAAATGAAGAAATATTTCTTGTTCATAAATTGAAAGATTTAATATTAAGATGTCCATTCTTTTCAACTTGATCAACACATTCACAATCAAAATCTCAGCCATTCATTTGGTAAAATAAAAAATGATATATTCTAAAGTTTATAAATAAAGACACAAGATTTAGAGTATCCAGCCTAATATTAAAGTACTAATGAAAACAAAGTTGGAAGACCTACATTAGCCAAATTTAAGACTTACTTTAGATCTATAGTAATTGACACAGTGCAAAACTGTTAAAAGAATAGAGAACCCAGAAATAAAGCCACAGTAATATGCACAACTGATGTTCAACAATACAGCAAATGCAATTCAAGAAAGAAAGGAAAGCTTTGTTTTGTTTTGTTTTGTTTTCTACAAATGCTACTGGAAAAATTGAATATTTATATGCAAAAATAAACCTAGACACAGACGTTATACCTTCAGTAAAAATTAATTCAAACGAGTCATAGGCATAAATGTAAAATGCAAACTCGTAAAACTTCTAGAATGAAATAGAACAGAAAATCTGTATTGGTGATGTTATAGATACAACCACAAAACTATGATCCATGAAGTAAAACACTGACACATTTGACTTCAAAATAAAATAAAAATTTTCATCTACCAAAGATGCTGTTAAAAGAATTTTTATTTTTTAAATTTTTTTATTTTTTGGGTTGGAGTCTCACTCTGTCGCCCAGACTGGAGTGCAGTGGCCGCTCCCGGCCACCGCAGCCTCGGCCTGCTGGGCTCCGGCGATCCTTCCGCCTTAGCCTTCCGAGTAGCTGGAATTACAGACATGCACCACCACGCCCAGCTGATTTTTTGATTTATTGTGGAGATGAGGTCTCGCTGCCCAGGCGGGTCTCGAACCCGCAGGCTCAGGCAATTCACTCACCTCAGCCTCCCAAAGGCACGGGATTACAGGCTGAGCCACCGAGCCCGGCTAAAAGAATTTTTAAAAGTTACAGACGTAGAAAAACATTTGCAAAACACATATTTGATGAAGAAATTATATCTAAAGTATTCACAGAACCCTTTAAAATAAGAAAATAGCCCAAATGAAAAATTGAGAAATAGGTTGGGCACAGTGGTTTATGAATGTAATCCCAGCACTTTGGGATGCTGAGGCGGAAGGATTGCTTGAGCCCAGTAGTTCAAGACCGGCCTGGGCAAAAATGGTGAGAACTCGTCTCTACAAAAAACAAACAACAACAACAAACAAACAAAAAAAAAGAGAAAGAATTAGTCAGATTGGCATGGAGTTGCGCACCTGTAGTCCCAGCTACTGAGGAGACTAAGGAAGGTGAATCCCTTTGCATTGAGCCATGATTGTGCCATTGCAGTTCAAGTGAACTTATACTCAAAAAGGGGGAGCAGATCTAACCAGACAGAAATATTATTAAAGAAAATATATGGATGATAAACAAACACGAAAAGGTGCTCAACAAACATGAAAAGGTCCCTATAGAATTGCAATTACAAGCAGTCATGAGTAGCAACTACAACTCATTAAATGTGATATATATATACATATATATATGAGATAATACTAATTGCTGATCAAAATGCAGAACATAAATAGCACTCATGCATTGCTGATGAGAATGCATGATGGTATAGTGACTTTCAGATAAAACTGGCTATTTCTTAGAACACTAAAGATGGCCATACAGTATGATCCAGCAATTATACTTTCAGATAATTTCTTAAATGACTCAAAAAACATGATTACACAACAACTTGCTTATGAATGTTATGGTAGCTTTATGCGTTATAGCCCCAGACTAAAGTCATCAAGATGTCCTTCATTAAGTGAAAGTATAAGTAAATTGTGGAATAGTCATACAGTGGAACGTTATTCTGTGATTAAAAATAAGTGAATTATCATTCCATTAAATGACGCGAATGAGTACTAAATGTATATTACAAAGAGAGATAAGTCAATCTGAAAAGGTTACATTGTTGGGGGGTGGGACTGGCAGTTGAGGGAAGCAGTCAGGGAAGGAGGGGCAGGTACCTTATTAACAAGGGTATCTGCATGAAGAACACTTGTATACCTAACCCTGAATTTTACCCCACATCTTTATATTAAATTAAATTAAAAATTAAATTAAATTTTAAAAGGAAAGGGCACATTGTATGACTCCAAATTTATGTCATTATTGGAAAGACAAAACTACTAAGATGACAAAAAAAAAGAAATAAAGATGATTTTCAGAGACTGAGAGAAAAGGGGGCTAATGATTAGGTGAAGCACAGAAGAATTCTTATGGCAGCAAAAGTAATTTGTATGATACTGTAATTCTGAATACTAGACACAACTGATGTGTCTAAACCCAAAGCATTGATATCTTGCAAAAATTTAAAGCATCACTTAAGAGGTCAGCAGATCCCAGGTTGGAATTCAGAAAGTGACAGCAGAACCTCACTTTTCTTGAAACAAGAAAGTTGTTGACCAAAATGAGAAAGAAAGGCCAAAGATATTTAGCACAAACATTGAACTCTAGTTTTTAACATTATTTGTCATAGGAGGACAGGTCAACAACTGTGAAAACACATGCAAGCATATTGTGATTGAACATTAAGTAATGGGTGATGGATAATGGGAGCCAAGTTTATCACGGATGAAGTAGGAGTTTAAAAATAGGCAAGGGGGAGAAACAAGAATGACCTATGTGTTGATGAATTAGAGCTAGCTACATCATTGTGAACTTATGTGTAATTTGACGAGGATAATGTTGCCACCTATAGAAAATTCATATATGTGTATATTCAAGGGTTAGTATACACCCATATGTTGTTTTGCTTTGTCAACTAGGAAGTCCTAGAGCAATGAGCATACTCTGCCCTTAGACCTTGCTTTCTAAGATCATTCTGCAATGAAAGGAAGCAGATCTCCCTACAGAAATGGCTGATTTAAGACCTAAGGCAGAGAATATACGAAGTATGCTTCTTGTATCTCATAGTGTCAGACAGTAAGGGAGTGCTCAAAATATAACAATATATTGGGGTATGGCAGAAGTATACGGCGTCAACTAAAAGGACTTTCAAAGGCCAAATGAGAAATAAATTGTATGACAGAATAAATAAACCAACATGAAGTTACAACCCAAAGTAAAAATTAAATATTCATGAGCATGTGCTGATGTAAACAAGTGGTTAAATAAGGAGAATTCCAGATAATTTATGTAGATATTTCTCCCTCAAAAAAAGGAGCCCACGCTTTTTAGTGTAGGCTGTACATAGTGACTTTTTTCTAAAAGTATAGTATATAGAATGAAAGAATAAAAAGAATTTATACTAGAGATTTTGACAAACTATTGTCTTAATGACCAAGATTAGCATTAAAACTAACAGTGTTGATTAAATTACATTTGATATTATGTGATGAGAATGACACTTCTATTGTCTTACTACCCAAATGCTATAGCCCTCATCTAATTATGAGTCAAGCATCACATACCAGTTGAGATAAATTTATAAACTACCTACTATTCCTTAAAAATGTCAAGGTAGAAGCCGGGCTCGGTGGCTCAGCCTGTAATCCCGCGCCTTTGGGAGGCTGAGGTGAGTGGATTGCCTGAGCCCGCGGGTTCGAGACCCGCCTAGGCAGCGAGACCTCATCTCTATAATAAATCAAAAAATCAGCCAGGCATGGTAGCGCATGCCTGTAATTCCAGCTACTCGGAAGGCTGAGGCGGAAGGATCTCCGAAGCCCAGCAGGTCGAGGCTGCGGTGGCCGGGAGCGGCCACTGCACTCCAGTTTGGGTGACAGAGTGAGACTCCAACTCAAAAAAAAAAAAAAAAATGTCAAGGTTATCAAAAACAAAAAAGTGTGAGACGTTGTGACAGCTAAGATGAACTTAAGAAGATATGACAAGTAAATGTAATGGAATATCCTGAATGAAATCCTGAAGTAGAACAAAAGTAATTTTTAAAAAAAACTAAAGAAATATACATAAAATATATATTTTATTTAAAAATGTATTAAAATTTATTTATTAATTATGAAAAATTTAAGTTAATAATAACAGAGGTGTTTTGGTATGTAGTGTATAGAAGTGATCTGTACTATCATTGCATCTTTTTGTAAATCTATAACTGTTTTTAAAAATTATTTTATAGATCCTAGATGTTAGACTTTTGTCAGATATAGAATTTGCAAATACATATATATTTTTCCACTCTGTGCACTGTCTTTCTGCTCTCTTAATAGTTTTTTAGCTTTGCAGAAGTTCTTCAGTTTGATGAGGTCCCACTTGTCTATCTTATTTCTTATAATATGGGCAATTAGGGTTCTGATCAAGAATCGGTTGCCAGTTACAGTTTCCATAAGGGTGTCTCCTGCCTTTTTTGAGATTCTTATAGTTTGCGGTTTTATGTTTAGGTCTTATCCATTTAGAGTTAATTATTGCGTATGGTGATAGGTAGGGGTCCTGTTTCAATCTTCTGCATGTGATCAGCGAGTTTTCCCAGCACCATTTACTGAATAGGTTCTCCTCTCCCTTGGTTGTCGTTGGAGGTTTTGTCAAAAATGAGTTGGTTGAGAAATTGAAGCTTTGCTTCTGGAGTCTCTATCCTGTTCCATTGGTCTATATGCCTGTTCTGTACAAACACCAGACTGTTTAAAATACTGTAGCCCTATAGCAAAGTTTGAAGTCTGGAAGTGTGATACCTCCTGCTTTGTTTCTTTTGCTAAGGATTGCTTTGGCTATTCTTGGTGGTTTAAGTTTCCATATGAATTTCTGTATTGTCATTTCCAGTTCTGAGAGGAATATTGATGGTAAATTAATGGGTATTGTATTGAATCTGTAGATTTTCTTTTGTAGGAAGGACATTTTAACAATGCTGATTCTTCAACATTGACCATGGAATATTTTTCCATTTGTTTGTGTCTTCTTGGAGTTTTTGAGCAGTGTTTTGCAGTTCTCATTGTAAAGGTCTTTCATTTATCTGGTTAGGAAGATTTCAAGGTATTTCATCTTTGTGTGTGGCTACTGTGAGTGGGATTGTGGTTTTAATTTGGGTCTCTGCCTGCTTGTTTTTGGTGTATAGGATTGCAACAGTCTTTCGCACTTTTATTTTGTATCCTGCGACTTTGCCAAAGTCTTTTATCAGTGCAAGCAGGTTTTGACAGATTCTCTTGGATTTTCAAGGATCATATGATCAGCAAAGAGGTATGACAAGAAACTCAAACACACACACACACACACACACACACACACACAGAGACACAAACACACACACGCACGCACGCACAAAACAGTCTCATTCAAAAGTGGCCAAAAGACATGAATAGACACTTCTCAAAAGTAGATAGGTGGGCATCCACAGACATATAAAAAAGTGATCAGCCTCACTAATCATCAGAGAAATGCAAATCAAAACCACATTGAGAAACCACCTAATCCCAGTAAGAATGACCATCATTAATGAAACAAACAACAACAGATGCTGGCAAGGATGTGGAGAAAAAGGAACGCTTCCACACTGCTTGTGAGAATGCAGACTAGTGCAACCTCTTTGGAAAACAGTGTGGCGATTTTTAAAAGAACCAGCCAATACCTTCCACATGTTCCAGCAATCCCCCTATTGGGAATATATCCAGAGGAACTCAAATCATTCTACAAAAAAGATACCTGCACATGTATGTTTGTTGCAGCTCTATTCACATTAGCAAAAATATGGAACCTATCGTGCTGCTCATTGAAGCTGGACTGGATAAAAAAAATGTGGAACATATACACAATGTAATATGTAGTCATAAAGAAGGGCGAACATATGGACTTCGCAGCAACTTGGATGGACTTAGAGTTGATCATGCTTGGTGATCCATCACAGAAACAAAGAACAGAGCACCATATGTTCTCACTCATACGCGGACCTTGAACAACTATCATAATACTATAAGAAAGGGATTGACAGTAGTGGGAAACTGTCAGGAGAAGGGGACTGGGATTGGCAGTTGAGGGAAACTACTAGGGGAGGGAGGGGCACACCTCATCAAAAAGGGTACTTGTTTAATCAACATTTGTATAACTAACCCTGAATTGTACCCCACATCTTTATCATAATAAAAAATTATTTTAAAACTTCCAGACTCATTTAAAGATTTATCATAAAGATGTAAGAATTTATATTGAATAATAATTGCCTAAAGGTAGAAAAAATAGATGAAAAAACATAAAGTTCAAAAATACATACATCTGGAAACTGGTTTTTCTTAAAAGGAATAAAGGTAATTCAGTGAAGAAAGAATAGATTTTACAACAAATAATGATGGAGTTATATTTTGTTAAAAACTTTTTCTACATCCTATGAATTATATCATGTGGTTCCTGTTTTTACATTTGTTGCTGTATGGAATTACGTTTATGGTTTTACAGATGCTGAACCAGCCCTACATCCCAGGGATAAAGTCTACTGGGTGACTGTGGATGATTTGTGAGATATGTTGCTTGATACAATTTGCTAGAATCTTGTTGAGAATATTAGGCTGTACAGGGATATTGGTCTGTAGTTCTTTTTCTTTGTTGGGTCTTTACATGTGTTGGGGAACAGTGTGATGTTAACTTCATAAAATAATTTGGGGAGCATTCCACCTTACTCAATTGCCTGGAATACTTTCAATAGTATTGGCATTATCTTCTCCTTCTATATTTTATATAATTCTACTGGAAAGTTGTCTGGCAAGGGATTTTTTTTCTGTAGGCAGTCTTCTATATAATCTAACTTGAGCTAATGTATATATAGTATACAAGGTATAAGTCTAGGAGCACTAAAGAAGATAGCAGATGAGCACAGGAAGAGATGTTCAATATTTTTAGTTATTAGACAAATCCAAATTAAAAACACAATGAAACACCACCATACACCTATTAGAATGATGAAAATTAAAATAACTAGTGTTGTGATACTTGGAAAAAATGAAATTCTCAAACACTATAGGTAGAAATGTAAAATACCACCACCACTTTATAGTAGAGTGGCTTCTTCAAAAGTTACCATACACATGCCAAAGTGATGCAGCCATCCCACTCTTAGGTACTTTCTGAAGAATAGGAAAATAAAAACTTGTTACATGTAAAGACTTGTACATGAATATTGATAGCAGCTTTATTTTTAACAAAACCAAAATGGAGATAACCCACATGCCCATTGAGAGATAAATGAATAAAAAGGTTGAGGTACATTCTTAGATAAATTAGTTATCTGCAATAAAATAAGTGAAATTTGCCTCTGCAATTATTTGCTTTATTTCAATGGCACTGGCAAAATAATAAGTAAATAAAATAAAATAAATTGAATATTGGCACATATGATAAATATAGATCAATCTCAAAATAATTATGCCGAATGAAAAAAGTCATATTATCACACCCAACAATAATGGAGTACATACCGTATAATTCAATTCATACTCCATTCTAGAAAATATAAATTAATGCATAGTGATTTCCTAAAGATGTGGTGGGAATTGGGAAGGCGCATGAGGAAAAGATTACAAAGACACAGGACAAAACTTCTTGGGCTGGATGCATTATCTTGACTTTGATGGCGGTTACAAATGTACACTTACATAAAAACAGTTGATTGTACAACCATTTCCTTGACATCTGTTATATATCAATAAAGCTACTTTAAAAACTGAAGGGAACTTCTTTTTACTGAGAAAAACAAAAATTGGTCCCCAACAACTGGGAACTGACCGAGCAATCTCAATGAGACCTTGGAGATCTTCTGTTGAACCTACACAGTTGTATAAAGCATTAGTATCAAATAAGACTACCATGTTGCTAATTGATAAAGACAGAAACAAGACTACTTCGTAATTCTGTATGAACACAGACAAAAATTAGAACATTGAACATTATTCAAGCAATAAGAGAATTGTAAACTTCTCTTTTCTTCTGGCCAGTATAAATGACGGCTACTTTCCAACTGAAGCTTTAGTTTTCACTTTTGTCCTTTCTAGATGAAATTGAGACAACCAATTACAGAATTATACCTACTTCCTGACACCATGAGATACACAGTAAAGCCATTCTTTTTGAAAACCTTCTCACATCACCTAAAGTCCACATCCAATATTAAGTCCTTTATAAAATCATTTAGGTAAAATGCCTTATTGTTCTACACTGCTTAGTCTTCGTTGTTGCAATGAGGAATAAATCTTTTTGGCAAGATGGTACTGTAATGAGCAACAAAATACTTGAGACTTTTTAATTATGTACCATCCTAGTAATTCATAATTAGAGATGGGCAAATAAACAAAATGTTATGAAAATCTAGAACTAGAATAATGAGATCAAGTAAAGTCAGATACACAAGTCAAAGAAATAATTAAGTTGGAAATTGAAGGTCCTGACTAGTTATCCATAAAAAGAATATTTTTAAAAATAGACATTAAATCCTACTACCCATCCTTTTCTGGAGGCAGATAAGTAAAATCAGTCAAAGATATCTTGTGTAAGCATGCCTATTTAGGGAAAAATAGGTGTAATAGATATAATTAGATAGCCTCTCAAAGTTCAGTAGTCTAAAAAGCATTGTCAAGTTTCAGGAGCCAGTTTCTAGTTACTTCTAAATGTGTAGCTTTACATGAAGAACACAATAGTAGAAATTAAAGTAAAATGATTAATTTGGACCAAAAAATTAAGGGGACAAGATTCTTAATCCAATGAAAAAAGAATCAGCCCCTTGGACTGGAACTGTATCCTTTTGGAAATATTTGTGAGAACTTCATTGCTCACATTATAACAAGGTACAGACACTCAGGAAAAGGCGTTTAAAAAACTTGGCACCATTGTAGCAGGTGTATCTGTGCCTTGGGCTATTGCCAGGAGAGTTTTCAATGAGCCAAAGCATGAAAATAGGAATAGAAGCAGTCTTGGCAACATTTTTCTAGAAGACAGCAAAGGGATGCCAAGTCTGGCAGCAGAGGTAAAGGCTACAACAGGTAATTAAGTAGGAACAAGGCATTGAAATCCTTCCCAAATGAAATGAACTTAGAGGGAAATCAGTCTTTTGTGAGTCCTAAATGAAGGAATGTTTCTGTCCACCCACTTATTCAGCAGTTCTTACACCCTTGACTTTCACAATTAGCTTGTACACAACCCAGTTGGACACAACCCATTGTCTTTCCTTTTAGTGGAAAAACACACCCATAGAAAGCTCTTTCAGCAATTACAGACCTCTGATCTGCAGCACAGGTGGAGACTGAACCAAATGGCCTCAGATGATGTGTCCCAAAATTGTTTTGCTGCTGAAGGAGTCGCAATTATATTTTTTCCATTCTATGTGGACTTCATTTGCTCATTTAATATTGTACTGATTCTAGTGACAATTAGGATATAAATATTTTCTGCTTCATTTCCATACTCCAAACCAAGATCTGTCAATTCTTACTGGTTAGGTTAGCTACATTTATTCACTAAAGAGGGATATTACTTGTTTCTTGGGCTCTTCTATCTTCTTCATAATTATGTGGTAAACGTATTGCCTGCTCCCGTCAATGAGACAACAGCGACAAATATCAATTTCCCTACACATCTGATTTCTGCACACAAGAGCAGGTGATTTGAATGAGAGCAACCAAGGGTGTGAATAAGAATGTTCATATGTATATTTTATATTTTACACATTTATGCATATTGGCTTCTCAGATACTTCCACATCGTAGGTGTGTGATAAGATAAGAACCTGCCAGACACCTAGGCAATAGAAATAGAAAATATCTGCTCTGTGTTTTAATACTTTTTCACTCATAAATGAATGTGACTACGGAGTCAATGGACACATAAACTTTTTGTTTTACTCATTTGATCTGTAGTGAAAGATACTCAAACTGATTAATACACAAATTACATATTTTTCTTTGACCATGAAATTTCATCATAGATTCGCAGACTCAGATTTCCCTTCTCTCTCTGCTATGGTTGTAAGCATCACTATCTTATCTATAGAAGTTCAGCCATTAGGTAGAAAACATTGTTGCTATGCATTTTGCCTTTCTTTTAAATGCCACTTTCTTATGTTTACTTTGGAACATCTTTCCCAAACAGAAGGGACTTGGGAAAATAGTTCTTTTAGAATCTTAAATGAAGAAATGTTTCCCACTGCCCAATAGGGTAAGGGCAAATTACTTAAGGATATAAATAATAATTAAGTTCAACTGAATGTATTTGCCATTTAGTGGATATCTATTTATACAAATGCTTCTAAGTGCAACAGAAAGAAATATGAGTAATATGTAATTCAACCCAACATCATATTTTCATTTTATGTTAATAAAAAGTCGTTTGTTAGATGCACTTTCGAGGATAAAATGTATATTGCATTACAGATAATAAAGACTTGGAATGGTATCCTGCATAATTTAGAGAAGATAATTAATGGTTTCTATAATTTATTGCATAGACCACTGTAATATAATGAATGGTAAAAAGTGCTTTACATGGTGTAAAAATGTATACTTGTCCATGTTACTACCACTAAGGTTTGTTTAGTGTCCCTGACCATGCACATCTGGAAAATAAACTAAAATTATCTTTTTATAACTTTGAGCCCATAACTTTCTTAATTTTTAGGAAAATGAGACATGCAACTTTCTTCTAATGTACCTCAACTATGGTTTAAAGAACAAATAGAAATTCCAGTTCAGATAGGAATAGCTTTTTAAGAATCATGTTGTTTAAAATGCATTTAGGTTGGGTGTGGTGGTTCACATGGGTAATCTCAGCACTTTGAGAGGCTGAGGCAGGAGAATCACTTGAGGTCAGGAGTTCAATACCAGACTGGATAATATAACAAAATCCTGTCTCTAATTTTTTTTTTCTTTTTTTGAGTCAAAAATCTCACTCTGCTGTCCAGACTGGAGTGCAGTGGCAAGCTCACCATTACTATAGCCTCAACCTGCTGGGCTGAGGTGATCCTTCTGCTTTAGCCTTCCTAGTAACTGTAACTACCAGTTTGCTACCAAGTGCAACTAATTTTTTTGATTTATTGTAGAGACAAGGTCTTGCCAATTTGCCCAGACTGGTCTCAAACCCCTAGTCTCAGGCAAACCTCTCACATCTACCTCCCGAAGTGCTAGGATTACAGGCATGAACCATCATGTCTGGTATAAAGAAAATTTAATATGAACTGAAATGTGTTTAACCATCTATCCATGTGGCTTTAGTAAGAATATTATTCTAGATTATCTTAATAAAATATATCTATATGTAAGAAAACTAGTACAGAACATGTAGATATGTCCTAAGTATTTAGATGCTTTAACTTATCAAAATTTATTACTTATATTCACCATTAAACTGTTTTAAACACAATTAACTTTACACACTTACATAAAACTACTAATTAATGGGGGGATGCAAAAAAAGCCATAAATATTTTTTGGAGGGCTTCTATGGCTAGGTAAGTATTCCAGGAACCCATCAGCATCTGTTTACCAGCTAACCCATCAGCATCTGTTTACCAGCTAGCTTTGTTGTGAGAGGTTCTGCTCAGTTTCAGGTTTTTTTTTTTTTTTGATATGGTTTACCACTCTCATAAAATGGTAATGATTATAATCTATTATTTTTTATTTTATTATATCTATGACTAAGATCAGAAAAAGATCAATATATTAATGGCAATGCATTAACTCTTATTTTAATTCTTGTATTACTAAACTAATAAAATTGTGTTTATTTTATTTATATTTAATTCATATATACACACACAAAGGTATTTGCTTTTTAGAGGTTTAAGAGAAATAATATATATGGTTAAAGCAATTACAAAGGGTCAGACAATTTAAAGGACTCAGGAACTCCACAGGGTACTCTCTTGCAAGGTTTTAATGAAGATACATGTACAGCAGCAGAAGAAAGCAGAAGCAAATGTCAGAGAAGTTCATGCACAAATCTCAGAGCTCCATCTTCTGAGTGAGAATTACCAAGACAGATGTGAGATGCTTTAGTCCCTGGTGAGCCAAGGTGCAAATTTACTTAAGAGTCATTCATACCTCACTGCCCAGCTAGCTAAAACCAGGTGCACACCATCATCTACCCACTTTTTTTTTTTTGAGTTGGAGTCTCACTCTGTCGCTGGTCTCCGGCGATCCTTCCACCTCAGCCTTCCAAGTAGCTGGAACTACAGGTGCACGCTACCACACCTGGCTAATTTTTTGATTTATTGTAGAGATGAGGTGTCCCCAAGTTGCCCAGGCGGATCTTGAACCCGCGCGCTCAAGCAATCCACTCACCTCGGTCTCCCAAAGCGTGGGATTACAGGCTGAGCCACCGACCCCGGCCATCTACCCACATTGAATAAACAGTGTGCAGGGCTCAGTGGCTCAGCCTGTAATCCCGTGCCTTGGGAGGCCGAGGTGAGTGGATTGCCTGAGCTCGCGGGTTCGAGACCCGCCTGGGCAACTTGGCAAGACATCATCTCTACAATAAATCAAAAAATTAGCCAGGCGTGGTAGCACGTACCTGTAGTTCCAGCTACTTGGAAGGTTGAGGTGGAAGGATCGCTGGAGCCCAGCAGGTCGAGGCTGTGATGGCCGGGAGCGGCCACTGCACTCCAGTCTGGGTGGCGGAGTGAG
Organism: Cephalopachus bancanus; assembly: GCA_027257055.1. Taxonomy (NCBI): domain Eukaryota; kingdom Metazoa; phylum Chordata; class Mammalia; order Primates; family Tarsiidae; genus Cephalopachus; species Cephalopachus bancanus. Next base: position 2,103,570 of record JAPVLO010000274.1, read on the forward strand.
ACTCCAACTCAATAAAAAAATTAAAAAAAAACCAAAAACCAGTAAGCAAACTTGTACAAATGATGAGTTTTAGACTTTCAACATCACATCAGCGATATTAACCTGTAGCTCTCTTTCTTTGTTGGATCTTTACCTGGCGTAACTGTCAGTGTGATTTTAGCTTCATAAAATGATTTAGGGAAGTCTCATCTTTCTCAATTGCTTGAAATACTTTCAATAGGACTGATATCAGTTCCTCCTTGTATGTTTCGTAGAATTTCGCTAGAAAGCTGTTTGGTTCAGAACTTCTTTTTTTGTTTTTGTTTTTTTTGTGTGTGGGTAGTTTTCTTATGATGGAGTCAATTTCCTGGGTTGTTATTAGTCTATTTAATGTCTCAGTTTCTTCTTGTTTCAACAATGAGAGATTGCGTGATGTCAGAAAGTCCTTCATTTCATTTAGGTCTTCAACTTTGTTTCCCTACAGGTGTGCATTGTAATTTCTGATAATATTTTGTATTTCCTCAGGGCCCAGTGTAATTTGATCTTTTGCATTTCTATTTGTTTGGGCTTTTTTCTCTTTTTCCTGGTCAATCTGGCTATGGGTTCATCAATCTTGTTTATTCTTAAGCAAAGGAAACCATCAAGAGAGCAGGGAGACAAGCCACAGAATAAGAAAACAAATTGCCAACTATATATCTGACAAAAGCCCGACATCTAGGATCTACAAGGAACCCAAATGTGCCAAAAAGAAGACACAAACAGCCTTATTAAAACATGGGCAACAGATATGAATAGACACTTCTCAAAAGAAGACGTAGGAGCAACCAATAGATAAATGAAAAGGTACTCAGCCTCATTAATCATCAAAGAAATGCAAATTAAAATCACACTGAGATACCACCTAACTCCTGTCAGAATGGCCATTATTACTAACTCAAAAAACAACAGATACTGGAGAGTATGTGGACAAAAAGGAACACTTGTGCACTGTTGGTAGGAGTGTAAACTAGTACAACCTCTGTGGAAAACAGTGTGGAGATTCCTAAAAGACCTAAAAATCAATCTTCCATATGACTCAGCAATACCCCTCCTGGAAATATACCTGGAGAAACTCAAATCACTCTATTAAAAAAATGCCAGCACATTCATGTTTATTGCAGCACTATAGCAAAAAACACAGAAAAAACAGTGCTGTTCATAGAAAATGGACTGGATAAAAGAAATGTGGTACATATATATGACAGAATATTACACAGTCATAAAGAAGGACAAAATTATGAACTTTTTTAGCAACTTGGTTGGACCTAGCATCTATAATACTCAGTGATCTATCACAGAAACAACAGAGTACCAAATGTTCTCACTCATAAATGGACCCTGAGCAATTATCATAATACTATCAGAAAGGAATTGGCAGTAATGGGAAGCTGCCAGGGAACAGGGTAACAGTTCAATAAGTGTACCTAACCTCAAACCAGATGAAGTGGGAACCAAAGTGAGGCCTGTTCAATGACCATTTATATACCTAAACCTGAATTGTACCCCACAACTTTAAAGTAAAAAAAAAAAAAAAGACTTTAAATAATCACATCATAAATCAGAAGCAAACATACTTTGTCTATATTTTACAAGGGTCAGTACTATATTTCTAAGAATCCCAGCAGAAAAATAAAGAACAATCACAAATAAATGGTAATTTAAATTTATTCTCACATAATAATGCATTAAAAAGTCCATGGTCTTCTTCTTATGCTATATAGATCTGCCTTTTTCATAATATCCACATTTCTACATTTAGTGCCTTTTTCATAATATCCACATCATTTACATTTGATGCTTTGATATCTTGGGACCTTGCTGATCCAGCAACAGCCTCTCCCAGATTTTGCTAAGTCCTAGATCTAGCCAACAAAATGCCTGCAAGCATGTCTTTCATATGCAAACCAGCAAGTCCTGAGCTCATATCTACAACTACCACCTTTATGCAGCTCCCAACTTAAGGCCACCGTTTCTCTGACTTAATCACTCCAGGATCTGGTACTAAGACAACTAGTGACAGCCAGAATGTTCCAGAAAATGTGGAAATTATTTACACTAGCCAATCTGAAATCTGCCTACCCTACCTAATCCATTCCTTCCCACAGGAAATAAAATAAAGACTTCTTTTCTGTTGCTATTGTATTTGAGAGTCATTTATTCACTAGGTACTACAATAAGAGATGGGAATGCAATGGTGAACAAAAACAGGCCCAGGGCATTGTACTTAAAGACTTGTGGCATAGACAGAAGTGTTAAAAGTATATATAGTGGACAAGATGGTAACCAGAAGGTCAGACTATGAGAGTCTCTGCAAAAGCAAGTGTCCATAAACACTTTCTGCATGAGTAAGTGTGTGCTGGTGGGAGAGTGAAAGACATCTGAGGGGAGACTCGGGTTCATGCACCTAGGGCCCCCCATCTGAAGGTAAATTCAAGCCCCCACTACCCTGAGATTGGAGTCACGGGGGTGCAAGGTTGTCTGCTGTTCACAGGACTCTCCTGAAAAGAGCCAGTCAAATCCAGCTGATTCTCATCACCTGGTGCCTGGCCTATAGCATCACTGGTTATAGCAAATCAGATCTGATCAGTGGAGAGAGAAGATCAGGGAGAGCCAGAAAGAAGCCCCATGCCCAGTGAAAAAATGCCAACTGTAGCCATTATTTATGTCCCAGGACCAGGCAGAGATCTATGTTGCCCTGCTCAGCTCCACCAAGCTCCACCCAGCCTACATCTTGGGACCTAAGATAATCTTATCAAACTGTGAGAGACAGAAGCCCCTCCTCCATGCTGGATCAGACACAGACAGGGAGCTCTGAGTAGCAGACTTGACAGGCATCAAGCCAGGTGAGTCCAGATCTGATCCACCCTCCTTCCATTGACCCAAGCCATGAGCAACCCTATCAGCCTGCACTGAGAACAATCTTATCAGCCTGCACTGAGAGCTAGAGATCAGAGCTAAAAGGACACTGGATTTACAAGAATGACCTCAGAGCGAGTTTGGTTCCTAGTTTTCATTTTTTCATTTATTTTTATTTTTTGTCTGTTTGTTTTGCTCATTCTTGGTTTTTTTTTTGTTTTTTTTTTTGAGTTGGAGTCTCACTCTGTTGGAGCCTAGACCCTCTGGGCTCCGATGATCCTTCCACCTCAGCCTTCCAAGTAGCTGGAACTACAGGTGCATGCTACCAGGCCTGGCTAATTTTTTTGATTTATTGTAGAGATGAGGTCTCACCAAGTTGCCCAGGTGGGTCTCGAACCCGTGGGCTCAGGCAATCCACTCACCTCGGTCTCCCAAAGTATGGGATTACAGGCTGAGCCACCAAACCTGACTTTGTTTGCTTTTAGTTTTAGTTTTTTTTCTCACTTCCTTCTTTTTTTTTTGAACTTGCTTTGTTTATGTTATTTTACTGATCTTTTTCTTTAGACTTCTTGTTTGTATATGGGAAGACAACTTCAATAGGGAGGTTTTTGTTGGTTTGTGTGTTTGTGTGATTGACTGTATTTTTTTAACTCTTTTCTGTCTTTGTATCTCTTTTCATTTGTTAGTTGGTACATCTGTCTGTTTTCCCTCCTACTCTTCTCTCTCTCCACCTTCCTCTTGCCACACCTCCTTCTTTTCTCCATTCTTTTCCTTTTTCTTACTTCATTTTGCTTCCAGGGAGCAAATCTATACCCTCACCGCATGCATAGATTGTAAGGCAGTGGGAAGTGGGTGCCAGGGCGCCCATACACCTGTTGGTAGATACTTGGATCTGCAGATAGATTTTGATTCACAGCTGGCCCCTCAATTCAATCTCAAAACTGCAAAAATGCAACCCCCAACCCATAATCCAACTTCAGAATTGAACAAAGTCAGAGGATCCACATAAGGAAGAATAGGAAATTGAGTGAATAGAAGTAAAAGCAACCCCACCATCCCTGAACAACAGAATTAAAGAAGAGGGAAAAAAAGTGTGTGGTGTGGGGGGATCTACACAAATGATGAAAAGCCAAAATAAGAAGATGGGTCCCAAATACACACCCACACAGACACTGAGAAAACAGACTTTGAAATGCAAACAATAAAGAGCCCCCAGAATGAATGGTCACAAATTACAAACCCAGATATCAAGACATTAATAGAGAGAATAAATAGAATTGAGGAGAGACAAGAGGAAAATATGAAGGAGTTGATAACTGGGATAGCAGTAGTAAAGAATACTCCAAATGAAATAAGTAACAAACTGGTAAGCATGGAAAGCAGAATTAGCCAAGCAGAAAAAAAGAATCTCAGTTTTGAGCACCAAAATATAGAACTAACCCAAACTGTCAAAAACATAGATAATAAGTTTAAAAAGACAGAACAAAACCTTCAAGAGATGAACAATTATTTCAAGAGGCTGAACCTTAGAGTAGTTGGATTTCCTGAGGTACAAAGAGAGACAGAGACCACCCTGAAACAAACATTCCATGAAATTATTCAAGAAAACTTCCCTCATCTTATTAGCAATGCAACCATTCAAACACAAGAGATTCAGAGAACCCCTGCATGACAACAAATGAGAAGACCAACTCCTTGACACAAAGTAATTTCCCTAAACAAAGTAAGTTTAAAAGAAAAAATCCTAAAGGCAGCAAAACAAAAAGGTCAGACTACCTACCAGGGAAGACCAATTAGAATAGCAGCAGATTTATCTATAGAAACTCTTCAGGCTAGGAGAGTTTGGAGCTCAATCTTCAAAGTTCTCAAAGATAAACAATTTCAACCAAGAATAACCTACCCAGCTAAGCTAAACTTCATCAGGGAGGGAGAATTAAAACATTTCCCATTCAATCTCTAAGAACTTGCGCTGCCTCTAGACCTGCTCTACAAGAAATACTTAAGAAAGTATTAAACACACAGCATAGAGAAAAAAGAACGACAACGTTCTTCACAAGAATGCAGGAAAAAGATTGAAAACACACACAAATCAGTCCAAAAATCAAAAGAAAGACAACGAACAAGCAGGAATAAACTCTCACATTTCATGACAGGGATAAACTCTCACATTTCAATAATTAGCCTGAATGTGAATAGACTAAATGCACCACCGAAAAGACATAGAATAGCAAAATGGATAAAATATCATGAGGCAACAGTATATTGTCTCCAAGAGACTCATCTCACTAGAAAGGACACTCACAGACTCAAAGTAAAAGGATGGGAAGCAAAATTTCTGGCAAATGGAACACAAATGAAAGCAGGAGTTGCAATCTTAATATCAAACATACCCTTTAAGCTATCAAAGATTTAAAAAGATACAGAAGGTCAATAAATAATGATAAAAGGTTCAATCCATCAACAAGAAATATCCATCCTAAACATATATGCACCCAACATAGGAGCACCAATTTTCATAAAGCAGGTTCTAGGCAAACTTAAAAAAGATACTGACTCTAACACTACCATAACTTGGGACTTTAATAACCCACTCACAACCTTAGACAGATCATCAAGACAAAAAATCAGCTAGGAGATCCAGAACCTCAATGTGACTCTTGACCAAATGGACTTAATTGATACCTATAGAACACTTCATCTAAGGACTACAGAATATACATTCTACTCAATACCACATGGAATGTATTCTAAGATCAACCACATCTTTGGCCATAAATCAAGCATAAACAAATTTTATAAGATTGAAATTTTGCCATGCACCTTCTCAGACCAAAGTGGAATAAAAATAAATATCAACACCAACAAAGTTCCCCCAAAACCCACAAAGACATGGGCAGTAAACAGCATGATTCTAAACAACTCCTGGGTCAACACGGAAATCAAAACAGAGATTAAAGGATACCTAGAAACAGATGAAAATGAAGAAATATCTTACCAAAACCTCTGGGATGCCATGAAAGCAGTAGTAATTCTGTGTAGAGATTCATATCTCTACAAACACAGATGTAGAAAATGGAAAGATCACAAGTTAACAGCCTAACAAGTCTCCTAAGGAAGCTGGAAAAGCAAGACCACCCAAACCCTAACTTCAGCAGACGAATCCAGAGCACCAAAATAAAAACCCTAATCCAGGACATAGAACACAAAAATATAATACCAAAAATCTATGAAACAAAAAGCTGGTTCTTTGAAAGGATAAACAAGTTTGATGGTCTCCTAGTTAGACTGACCAAGAAAAAGACAGAAACAGCACTAATAAACTCAATCAGAAACACCAAAGATGAAGACACAACAGACCCTGAAGAAATGCAAAAGATGATCAGAGACTACTATGTACACTTGTATGGAAACAAACTTGAAAATCCAAAGGAAATGGAGGACCTTCTGGCATCACACAACCTCCCCATGTTGAAACAAGAAGAAATTAAGACCCTAAATAGATCAATAGCAATCCAGGAAATTGACTATGTCATAAGAAAACTACCTACAAGCCGGGCTCGGTGGCTCAACCTGTAATCCCGCGCCTTTGGGAGGCTGAGGTGAGTAGATTGCCTGAGCCCGCGGGTTTGAGACCTGCCTGGGCAGTGAGACCTCATCTCTACAATAAATAAAAAATTAGCCGGGGGTGGTATCGTGCTCCTGTAGTTCCAACTCCTTAGAAGCCTGAGGTGGAAGGATTGCCGGAGCCCAGCAGGTGAGGCTGCGGTGGCCAGGAGCAGCCACTGCACTCCAGTCTGGGCGACCGAGTGAGATTCCAACTCAAAAAAAAAAAAGAAAAAAGAAAAAATGCCCTGGACCAGAGGGTTTTACAGCAGAAATCTACAAAAAATAAAATACAAGGAGGAACTGATACCAATCCTATTGAAAGTATTCCAGGAAATTGAGAAAGATAGAATTCTCCCCAAATAATTATATGAAGCTAAGATTATGTTGATACCCAAGTCAGGTAAATATCCAACAAAGAAAGTGAACTACAGGTCAATATCTTTGATGAACATAGATGCTAAAATTCTCAATAAAATCCTAGCAAAATGGATTCAACAATAAATCTTAAAAATTATCCACCATGACCAGGTAGGCTTCATCCCTGGGATGCCAGGTGGGGTCAACATTCTTAAGACCATACATGTAATTAAATACATCAACGGAGGTAAAAATAAAAACCACATGATTATATCATTGGATGCATAGAAAGCTTTTGATAAAATCCAGCACTCTTTCTTAATAAACACCCTCTAACATCTAGGCATAGATGGAATATGCCTCAAAATACTAAGTGCCATCTATGAGAAACTCACAGCTAGCATACCGCTAAACAGACAGAAATTGGATCCATTTCCCCTGAAAACTGGAACAAGACACGGATGCCCACTCTCACCCCTCCTGTTCAGCTAAGTTTTGGAAGTCCTAAGTAGAGCAATTAGAGAAGAGAAGGCAATCAGGTGTATCCAAATGGGAAAAGAGGAAATCAAATTATTCCCTCTTTGCAGACGACATGATTCTATACCTCAAAAATCCAAGAGAATCTGTCAGATATCTTCTTGCACGGATAAAGGACTTTGGCAAAGTCTCAAGGTATAAAATAAATGTGCAAAAGACAATTACATTAGTATACACCAATAATGAACAAACAGAAACCCAAATAGAAAGCACAATTTTATTTACAATAGTCACAAAAAATGAAATACCTTGGCATCTTCCTAACCAGAGACATGAAAGACCTTTACAATAAAAATACAAAACAGTGCTCAAAGAAATCAAAGATGAAATAAACAAGTGGAAAAATATTCCACGCTCATGGACTGGAAGAATCAACATTGTTAAGAAGTCCATTCTACCTAAGGCAATCTACAGATTTAACGCAGTACCCATCAAATTACCAGCAACATTTTTCTCAGACTGAGAAAAAAACAATACAGGAATTCATATGGAAACATAAATGACCATGAATAGCTAAAACAATCTTCAGAAAAAAAAAAAAAGGCAGGAGGTATCACACTCCCAGACTTTGAACTTTATTATAAAGCTATAATAATCAAAACAGCCTGGTGTTGGTAGAAGAATAGGCATGTAGACCAATGGAGTAGAACTGAGATTCCAGAAGCAAAACCTCAATTTCTCAACCAACTCATTTTCAACAAATCCTCCGCCGCCAACCACTGTGGAGAGGAGAACCTATTCAGTATGTTGTGCTGGGAAAACTGACTGACTACATGCAGAACATTGAAACAGGACACCTATCACCATACACAGAAATCAACTCTAAATGAATGAGAGACCAAAACATAAACCCTCAAACTATAAGAACTTTAGAAAATGCAAGAGACACCCTTGTGGATTTGGAACTGGCAACAAATTCCTGATCAAAACTCCAAGTGCCCATGCTATGAGAGATGAAATAGACAAATGGAACCTCATCAAACTGACAAGCTACTGCAAAGTCAAAGAAATCATCATGAGAGCAGCGAGACAGCTCAAGGACTGGGAAAATATATTTGTCAACTCCATGTCTGACAAAGACCTAACATCTAGGATCTACAAGGAACTCAGATGTGCTGAATAGAAAAAAACAAACAGCCCCATTAAAAAGTGGGCAAAAGATATGAATAAACAGTTCTCAAAAGAAGACAAATGAACAGCCAACAGACACATGAAAAAATGTTCAGCCTCACTAGTCACCAAGGAGGTGCAAATTAAAACTACACTGTGATACCACCTAACTCCAGTAAGAATGCCCATCATGAATAACTCAAAAAATAACAGATTCTGTAGAGGATGTGGCAAAAGGGAACACTTCTACACTGTTGGTGGGAGTGTAAACTAGTAGAGTCTTTGTGGAAATCAGTGTGGCGATTCCTAAAAGTTCTAAAATTCGACCTTCCATATGTCCCCACAATCCTCCTCCTGGGAATATACCATGAATAACTCAAATCACTCCATAAAAAAGATACCTAAGGTTCCCAGGTACCTTGACACCCAAAAACACTGGTTAACAACAACAAAAAAAGATGCCGGACTTGGTGGCTCAGCCTGTAATCCCGTGCTTTGGGAGGCTGAGGTGAGTGAATTGCCTGAGCCTACGGGTTTGAGACCCACCTGGGCAACTTGGCGAGACCTCATCTTTACAATAAAATAAAAAATTAGCCGGGTGTGGTAGCGTGCGTCTGTTTCTCCAGCTACTTGGAAGGCTGAGGCGGAAGGATCGCCGGAGCCCAGCAGGTCGAGGCTGCGGTGGCCGGGAGCGGTCACTGCACTCCAGTCTGGGTGACAGAGTGAGACTCCAACTCAAAAAAAAAAGATACCTGAACACACTGTTTATCGCAGCATTGTTCACAATAGCAAGAACATGGAACCAACCGTTCTGCCCATCAAAAGAGGACTGTATTTTAAAAATGTGGTACATGTACACAATGGACTGTTGTGCAGCCATAAAGAAAAAAATCCTGAACTTTGCAGCAACCTGGATGAACTTAGAGACTATAATACTGAGTGATGTTTCACAGAAACAAAGAACTGCGTATCACATGTTCTCCCTCATAAGTGGACCTTGAACAACTGTCATAATACTATAAGAAAAGTGTTGACAGTAGTGGGATACTGAGGGGCAGTGGGGAGGTGGGGAGGTGGGATTGACAGTAGTGGGAATCCTCCTGGGGAAAGGAGGAGCACACCTAATCAACAAGGGTACCGGCATAATGAATATTTGTATACCTAACCCTGAATTGAACCCCACAAATTTTAAAATAAAACAATTTAAAAGTTAAAAAAAGTATTTTTAGCGTATGCTTTGCATCTTACATATTACATCATGTCATTTAATTCCAACCAAAACTCTGTGAAGTAAATTTTCTTTGATTTGCAGCTAAATAAACTAATACAGGAATGAGTTTTCCAGAAGAGATGGTAAAGCTGATCAGTGTTAAAGCTCATCTGTAGGACCTGACTACAGACATCCAAGGCCATTTCACTCTACTATTGTGACGATTAAAAAAAAAACAATTTTGATGTGTTGGTTAGCGAAAATTCTTAACTATTTATTTTTCTATTTTCTCTGTCTCTGACTGACCCTGATGCCTCCACATGTGGTCCCCAATGGCATAACATGCCCCTTCTGTATGGTATCTGAGAGTATAACAAGTCATCTTTTCAATGGCAATCATTTCCCGATTTGATGACCTTGCTGTACTTGACTAACGTTAAAAACTTGTATTTTTAATTTTTATTTTAAATTCATGTGCAGGCATGATACATGTGTATAATGCATGATAGTGTGGTTTGGGCTTCTGTTAAATCCATCACCCAAATAATAAATATGGTACATGATGAGTAGTTTTTCAACTCTTATCTCCTTCCTCCACCCTTTAGGACTTCCCAATGTCTGTTATTCTCCTTTTTATGTTCATGTGTAACTAGTGTTTCATTCCCACTCATATGTGAGAACACGAGGTATTTGGAAAAGCATATATTTTAAAGCAATCTTCTATTTAACAATTCGGGTTTTTAAAAATAAATATACTGTGATTTATTTGGTCAATCTTTTATCAGTGGAAAATTATATTGATTCAATTTGGTTGTTATTTTTACACACACTTCAATGATGTCTTTCATTTTTCTTAATATTGGGGGCAATAAATCTTGAAGATTTATTCTTAGAATTATACAGTAATTTGTGCTAGATACTCTTTGAGAAATAAGTATAATTTTAAAATATCTACTGAAATTTTTCTATGGGCATAGTTCTAGGATCTGCATGGTACAGAAACTGGTATGATACTAAACTACTATTATTTACAGGGAAGTAAAAAGTATTTTCTAGAAAAGTAAATAAATAACCATATTAAGAAGATAAATAACATTAAAATGTGACTGAATTAATAATATGAGTTACAATTAAGGACATATTAAGTACCAGGCAGTACACTAATATTAGCAATAAAAATATAGGCAGTATCACCTATGTGCCAAGCACTATTCTAAGTGTTTTATTTATATTAAATAATTTAATGCTAAAAAAATCTAAGTAGGTGCTTTTATTATCTACATTTTACATAAGTAGACACTGAACCAGAATTAACTTAAAATTGCACAGTTTTGAAGGGCAGAACATTTAATCCTTATGAGAAACCAGCAGACACGTGGTATTATGTTTATTTTTTAATGAGTAATCAGAGAGTATGAAAGACTAAATAAATTTCCTAAAAACAAATTTCTAAGTAGGAAACTTTCTTAGTGTCTCAGTAGCCACTGCAAATTCAGGTCTGTGGAAAATTCAAACTACTTTCTACCAACACTGACAAACGTCTCACAGGGCTCAAAAATCTCAATGTGTGGGATTTTAAAGAAAGGAGAGGCCACATCAGTATCAGAGAAGAGCGATAAAGGCTTGCTAATGTCTTTTGTTTAAGCTGAACCTTGAACCATAGAAATGATCTTGGTTGAGTAATATGTGGATGAACCTGACATCTCAGGAGGAGGTAGCAGCAGGAGCAACAGCAAAATGAAAATATATTGTTTGAAACACGCTGACTAGCCTGACTGGGAAAGGTAAAACAGGCACAGACAACTCATGGGTTCATGGGTTATAACAGTTTCTGTTGCAAGAAACAGAGCATATAACCACTGGTGGATACAGCAATAAGGGCATTAATTATATATATTTATCATAAGATTAAAAGAGCAAAAGTTCCCAGAGATGGTTCACTGGTTCAGCATTATCAAAGTTGTAGGAAATTTTTCTTTTCTGCTTTTGTTCTATTATCTCCTTTGTGTTAGCAAATTCTTCTCAGGGACAGAGCTTGTTTAAGTTAGCCCCAGGTCCCACATGCAAATACAATTAACCACTGCCAATGAAGGACACACTGATGTTGTGTACCGTGTGTGTGTGTGTGCGTTGTGTGTGTGTGTGTGTGTGTGTGTGTGTGTGTTCACTCAAAGAAGAGTAATTTTTCAAGGAACTCTTAGTTCCTCCTTCATCTATAAGGATTGGGTTGCAAGCCCTCGCTTTATTTACAAACCTGAGCATGACTTTCCCTGAATTTTTAGCTTGGAGATTATAAGATGCATTTGCTATTGAGGGGAAAAAAAATAGAAGCAGGGAAGACTATAGAGAAGAAGAGGTAATAAGGAAGGTTATAGGAAAGAAAGCAAAAATAAAGACCAGCTAAGAGGTCATTGCAATAAGCCAAGTAAAAATAACCAAGTAGGGTGACAGGAGTAAAGCTGACTATAAGAGAGATGACAAAAACTTAACAAAAATAGCGTTGTATATAAATTGTATTATAGGTCCTGAAAAAAAAAAGAGATTTAAGACTTTAAATCAATTCTTAGAATATAATAATTATGAGTAACCAGAATAATTTCCTAGCACCATTAACTGAAATGAAGAAATCAGTATCTGGGCCAGCACAGTAGATACTTATCTCATAACCCAGGTCAAACATTTTCCTGTAGGTTCTGCAGCTCCTAAACGCCAATACAGAAGACACACTCACAAGGCTCTACTTGCTACTATTTCTTTTGTACCTGCCTATTCTAGTCTGGTATCTACAGCACATGTGGTTGGTCACTGATGTGACTACATACCAGAATTTATTTTTGTGTTATATCCTGGATGGGTTTTGTTGTAATTCTAATTGTAATAATCCACCTTGCTTCGATTGGTTGACCCAAAATATCTAAGGCTCTGGGTTCATTTGATTAAAGGCGAAGTAAAAAAGTTGTTCTTTGAGAAAAATGAAAGCTGTGTGTTGGGGTTGGAAACATATTGAAATTGAGATAAATAGGGTCTTGGAATTATGGCAGGTGGTGAGCCAGTTTCACCTTGTGGTTATAAAGCTCACAGAAAAATATGACCATATTGTGTAGATAAAGATTCTATTAATGTGACAGATGACAACATAGAAATGGGCATAATTAAAATAGTGTCATACAATGCAAAAAGTATTGAATCAGACAAAATTCCACCTTTTTTTTTTTTTTTTTTTGAGTTGGAGTCTCACTCTGTCGCCCAGACTGGAGTGCAGTGGCCGCTCCTGGCCCCACCGCAGCCTCGACCTGCTGGGCTCAAGCAATCCTTCTGCCTCAGCCTTCCAAGTAGCTGGAACTACAGGCACGCGCTACCACGCCCGGCTAATTTTTTGATTTATTGTAGAGATGAAGTCTCACCAAGTTGCCCAGGTGGGTCTCGAACCCATAGGCTCAGGCAATCCACTCACCTCAGCCTCCCAAGACACAGAATTGCAGGCTGAGCCACTGAGCCCGGCTTAATTCCACCTTTAACACATATACTTCTTGTGAATTTGGGCAAGTTTTCTAACCTCTTTATTAATATAATGGAGTTTCAAATTTATATAATTAGGTAAACATCAGTGGCAGGAGAATTTGTGAAGACTCAATTACATAATTGATATAAAGTAAATGACATAATATATGCCTATACTATATGACTAATGAACATTATCTTCACTTGAAAGGAGAAAATATGTAGAGACAATTTTCAATAATACAAAACTGTGAACATAATAAATATTCTTGAAAAAAGTTTAGAATACAGTTTAACAAAGGGAAATAAGGATAAAAAACTGAAATACGGAGTCGGTAAAGACAATGCTAGTTTTCCACATTGGATTTTTTTTACTTTTCATGCAGAAGTCTAAACTTCCAAGTCTCCCTTGATGACAGCTTAGTTCTCAGAAACAGAAACGTGTACTTCACTTCCAGCATGAGGCAAATAATTGTAGTGGACCATTCTCCAAACTCTCTTTTTTTACTTTGTAGCAACTTGGATGGATTTAGAGTTGATCATACTCATTGATGTATCACAGGAACAAAGAACAGAGTACCATATGTTTTCACTCATAAGCAGACCTTGACCAATTATTATACTATATGAAAGGAATTGACAGTGGTGGGAAACTGCCAGGGGGAGGAGGGTGGGATTGGCAGTTGAAGGAAACTGCCAGGGGAGGGAGGGGCACACCTCATTCACAAGAGTACCTGCATAATCAACGTTTTTGTATACCTAACCCTGAATTGTATCCCACATCTTTAAATAAAAAATAAAACATAAAAATAAATAAAAATATAAATATCATTAAGGGAAATGTTATGTAATGCAACAAAACCTAAAATATACAATGTTGTCTACATAGCTAGGCAGGGGATGGGAAGGGAACTGATATCAAAATCTGAACATATGGACAGTCATTTTATGCTGTGGCAAACTATTTATAGACTATCACCTAAGACAAGTAGAAAGACAGTCAATGTGCCTAATGAAGCTATAACTCTAGGGGAGGAGGATGTAAAATAGGACATTGGTATTTTTGGTTGTATAATTTTAACTTTCTTTGGCAACATGTTATCAGGAAGATGTAAATTCATGCTTCATGGTGCTTGTTTGCAAAGAGCAGTGAAAAGAAATCTGAGATAGTTCAAAAATGAAAAGCATTTCTGAGTTGGAAAAAACAATTGGTTCTACTTCCCAGGCACTAAGAGTTCATGCCCTCTAATAGGTGTCAGTGAATTAAAACAGCTTGAGCAAGAGGTTAGATTGGAATGTAACCTTTTAACTTTTATAAACAGTATCAATAAATTGGATAGCATTTTGTGATGCACTAATTTTTAGAGTATTTTACTATGCAACAATAGATTAAGTATAAAGAGTGGTTTAATTCTCAATGGTCACTTTCAAAATAGCCAAACATAATGAAATAAGAAGAGTTTCCTAGAGGACAAATTTAAGAGCGCTAAAGATCCAATTAAAAGGATGACTCCCATGGAGGAGCTGCAAATACTTATCAAGAGAACTTCTTCACGTCTATGATTGGAAGCTTCCTAATGTTTGAGTAATAGGATTTTTGAAATACTGTAGACTAGATAATATTATTTACCATTTGTCACTTTTTTTGAATAGTTGGGTTTATTGTGATTTCATTGTTATGCTACATCATTAAAAATTGGAGCTGGGCTCGGTGGCTCAGCCTGTAATCCCGCGCCTTTGGGAGACTGAGGTGAGTGGATTGCCTGAGCCCGAGGGTTCGAGATCTGCCTGGGCAACTTGGCAAGATGAAAATTAGCTGGGCATGGTAGCGTGTGCCTGTAGTTCCAGCTACTTGGAAGGCTGAGGCGGAAGGATTGCCGGAGCCCAGCAGGTCGAGGCTGCGGTGGTCAGGAGCAGCCACTGCACTCCAGTGTGGGCGACAGAGTGAGACTCCAACTCAAAAAAACAGAAACAAAAACAAAAACAAAACAAAACAAAAAAATTGGGTATGGAAAACAATTGCTTAGAACTTTAGTCTCCAGATTAAGAGGAGCTATAGCTGGACTTGATCAAGGTGCTTAATACTCAAAGTTCCTGAATTTGCAACTGATGTGATGACTCTTATTTGTATTATTTTTGGAGGGACTGGGAATGTTTAATTTTGGAGGATGGAGCAAAAGACTTACAGTGATAAGAATATTCTATAAGCTTCCTTATTTTTCCCAGAATCCCTTGCAAAATTCTTCACGTGATCAGTTTTGGTCAGTAGATTCTGAGAAGAAATTTTATATGAAACTTCACCTCATTACCCACTGCTAACACCTCTAGATCTATAACTAGACTCCAGAACCGGCAGGTCCCTAAAGGGAAGTTATGAAGTATGACTCATAAGAAGGTGTGCTAAATTCCAAAAAAAAACTGCTTGCATTTTCTATTTATAGAAGCAAAAATAAAGGAGAATATGTGTGGGAATGGATATTAAGGGTGTGGAACAATGGTGCAAGGTACATACATTTGAATGAGGATGAAACTGACATGGGACCATAAGCAGAGACTCTAGCTTTAGCATTGTAACTCAGCCAGTTAGGAAAGATTCTGACAGTTTGGTTAGTTGACTGAAACATGGGTCAAAAGATGATCCATGGTAGATCAACTAGAAATTCTGTACTTTCTTTGGTTTACTGCAGAGGAAGGAATTCAAAGGCTTAGAGACATTGGTATGTTAGAGTGAATTTTTTAAGGCTTAATCACTTATCCTTCCTTTTCTTCCTAATTACATAGATCATATCCTGTGATGACTAAACATAAAATCCCACATTCAATTATAAACATCTAGTGTCAAGAAAGGAGATATTAGGAAGACTTTTAATGCTTGCAAATGGTGTCTTCTCCAATACATTTCAATGAGAAAATTAAATATTTCTAAATTAAGTATTCGTTTCTATACTTCCTGACTCATCATCTATTATTATAATTGAGAGACCCAAGAGACTCAAAAAGCTAGAGACCCAAGAGACTCAATAAGCTATACTTGCTGTAAAAGACGCTTTCATTGTATTTTATATATCCCTACCTCACGTTCACTATATTTTATAAATTCTTAGTATTTTAAATCCTACCTCAGACCCCATAGAACTAGGCACATGTCGGGTGCCGGGTAGTGACTGATTGTATAGTTATACAATGTTTTAAGCAGTGCTTGTACTTAGAACTTTGTTAAGCTTTTGTTTGTCCCAATTTCCATGTTGGCTTCTTCTGCTTCTGCAACTGGGTATAAATGTTAAGCAATAAGCCCCTTCCGGACATTCCTTTGCTTAGATTGTGGTAGACTCTGTAGCGCCAGCCACTCTCCTGGTGGGCTCTGTGATGTTTCAAACCTCTTGTTCGCATGCCGAAGTTAATTTACACGCAGTACTGTGTAAACCTAGCTTATCTGGCATTCCACTCTGCCTGTTTAGCCGTTTCCGTCAATCACAGGCAACTGAGCTCAAGCCCACGCAAACCAAGTACAAACCAACCAACCTCAAGTGCCTCTATCCCTTGACATCACCGCAGACCTGATTGGGGACTAATTATGCAAGGTCCACGGACTTCGGTTTCTACATCATGACCTCTTTTGATTGGTTAATGTTGTAAGCCTAGGAAAAACCAGTCACGCCCAGCCCCTCCCTCTGTAATTGTGCATAAAAACTGCTTGCTATACTGGATCAGGGCTCTCAAGCTCGAGCCGCTGCAACGGTTTCGGTTTGTGAGCCCAGACTCAAGCCTGAATAAAGACCCTCATGTGTTTGCATTGGAGCTGGTTCTTTGGTGGTCTCTCAGATTTAGAATTTTGGGTTTAACAATAATAATACTTTAAATTTAGCTGCTCTCCTATAAATAATAAGAGTTTAGTGAAACTAAACTTCAAAATTATCATTCACTGATAAAAAAAATTTTCTATAATTCACAAACTAATTTGCAAAAGAGTAAGATTTATAAATTTGGAAAATGCAATTATATAGCTCCTAGTGAATTTTTTCTAGTTCTAGCAAGTTGCCCCATTTGAAAGATCATAAATATTTTGAAAGAAAGGTAAGTAGGAATTAGGACTGATTTACTACATGCATAAAAGTTAGGATATTTTACAGTCAGTCATTTTTAAATAAATTATATAAAATGTTAGTTTTAGTTGGGCAGATACTTCCATATTTCATTCATTTTCATTCACATACAAAATGAAACTGAATTGATAATATAGCAGATTTAATCATTTATTAGAAAACAAATAAAAAACCGCCTGCTCTTTTCAGTCTGTCAGCTGAGTCCTCCAGAAAACTTGGAAAGAGTAATAAAGATCAGAGTTTTATCAAAGAAGAATGCTTGTTAAAGATTTTAAAAAGGAAGAATTTGGCAGGAAAGCCATTGAGTCATGCAAAAGATTTGACATCTGTGAACAGATACTAAGAAGGAAACAGGACTGGGCAAAGAAATCCTCAGACTGTGTTTGTATATCTGATAAATATTTGCCAAATCAACAGATCATTCTGGAAGCAGAATTTACCCATTGGAGAAATTTCATTTTAGGCAGAAATACCCAGGCACTGATATCCTGACCATGTTCAGTCATAGGCTGGGTGATGGCTAGAAAGATTTTGGCCTCTACTCCAAAGCTAAGGTGGATCCTAAAGACTAAAGCTGGAGAGTCTAAGCTAATTCTTTAAAACTGAATAACAGGGCCTGGAGTGAGTGGTGGCTCAAGCCTGTAATCCCAGCACTTTGGGAGGCCAAAGTGAGAGGATTGCCTGAGCTCAGGGGTTCAGGATCATCCTGGCAACTTGGCGAGACCTGGTCTCTACAGTTAAAAAAAAAATCAATCAAAAAATCACTCGGGCGTGGTGGCACGCATCTGTAGCTCCAGCTACTTGGAAGGCTGAGGCAGAAGAATCGCCTGAGTCCAGCAGGTTGAGGCTGCAGTGGCCATGAGCGTATCACTGCTCTCCAGCCTGGGTGACAGTGAGACTCCAACTCAAAAAAAAAAGCAAACTATTTATTATAAGGAAATTGATTCTCAAACCTTCATGACTTCAACAGTTCTAATAAGAGAAATAACCATTTAGAGATTTATGAGGATTTTGTGTTCTTTGTAGGAAAGAAGTTTGCACATTTTATTTCTAGTGAAAATTTATGGGGCTTTTATATTTTCTGTTAATATATTTATGTTATGACAGTGATGTAGAAATAAAGTGTTTTTGTTGGTGTTGTCAACATAAACTGGCTTCTAGAGCAACCAAAAATTATCCTTCTTCCCCACTTTA
The DNA here is from genome assembly GCA_027257055.1 of Cephalopachus bancanus. NCBI lineage: Eukaryota > Metazoa > Chordata > Mammalia > Primates > Tarsiidae > Cephalopachus > Cephalopachus bancanus. Next base: position 2,122,062 of record JAPVLO010000274.1, read on the forward strand.
CAGTAATGGAAATAGGAAGAAGGAATTATGTCTTGTAGAATCTAAGCTGCCAGATCTCCTCACAGATTAAAGATAAACTACTGCATTTAACATTTACTCTAAATCTTGATGTGCTGACAGCCCAGGAAAGTCTAGTCAATTGAATACTGAGATAATGAGTATTAGCCCTCTCAGGGATTTATGTAATTCAATGATTGAAAAATTGATTTTCAGTTAAAGTAATAACAATGCAGGTTGTGCCCTAATTAGAGAGCAATGACATTAGAGATGATAATAATGGTGTTTTGAGATTAACTTTTATTACACAGTTGTAAATTTTACATTATCTGTGCTACCCAGAAGATTATTGAGTAAGAGAAATTCGTCTCTCAATTTGGAGTTAATGTATCCAATACATGTCAACATAGACATTAATAATTATTTTAAGAAGAGTATATATAAACTACCTTTTTTAGTGATAAGATTATGTCCGGGAAAGTTGGAAGACTTTACTATATCAGACTAACTTAAAATGTTTAGGGATCATGAGTGACTACAATTATTTCCCAAACTGTGTTTTATAATTTTTGGGAAATAACAAGATGCTCTGGGGGTACTTTATCTTACATTAGAGGGGATTTACTCTTAAGAGACACATTATAGGGACATTTCACTTTAATCTAACCTGTGATTGAGTTAATAGCTTGAATTCAAACCTTTGTATAAGTTTATCTGCTTCCATTTCATGTTCACTTCCAAGAAGTAGGTCTTCAGGGTTTCCAAAAAAAAAAAAAAGTATATATATATATATGTTTTTGCCCTATGTATTCCTCCTTGATGGACTCTAAACTCCAGTTGTGGTTTCCCAGCCTTGTGAGACTTCTAAACCTTTCTAACATTCTCAAGTTCTATATCACCAATTAAAAAATGGAAATTCTCTCAGAGAAAATACAGAACTAAATTTTCGAGTTTCTTTTCTGCACTCCTGCTGAAAATCTTACATTCTCATGTCCTCATTGTCTTATTAGTTCTTTGACTAACAAGCACATATTTTTTTATTATTCCTGGTAGGTGGTTTGTTCTCAAGAAAACTAATTTCTCATAGCTGGAAAAAGAATTCTAGTGTGCACTGTGTGATCTATACATTAGCAGTTCAATTGGGAAAACACTTTCCAGGTTGTGTTAGCTATAAATTTTATAAAAGTTTACACTATAGAAAAAGCTGGTTGATATTTCTGTCACAATTTTAACCTAATAATTTAGAGATTTTTGTCTTTTTTTATATAAATAAAATTCTCAGGTATGCCTATGTACAATTGGTCACTTATTAATCAGATAAACATTATAATTTTATCATTTTTAATTATAAAAATGATTAAGCTGTATGTACATTGTTTATATTATGGAGATATACCACAGATTGTATAAACAATGTATACGCCAACTAACAAGATTATAGGTCATTATTGTCCACTCTTCAAAATGAATCATGACACTTGATTATAATAAAGTCCTAATTACAGTTATTGATTTGGACAATTCTGGGTGCCTGAAGTTGATTTGCAATAATTAACAGTCTTACTTCTATAATATATTTTATTGCTTTGAAAGAAGATTTATTCCAAGGTGTAAACAGAGTTCCTGAGAGAAACAGGAATGAGATTACATTTAGTAAGCAAAAAAGTTGTCATGGTCATTGCTTTTTTACATGGGAATTAGGATTATTCTAACTCCTTGTAGTTCTCAATTCAAATATTCATTAAAAAGGAAGAAATCTGTAATTGTGATCAGTTTAATTATATAGGTCATGGCATGTCGATTAATACAGTTTTTTTATTAAAAGGTAATTAGGGCAAAAATGTAGCAGAACTTTGACTGAACTAACATATGTGTGTGCACACACGCATAAAATTGCCAGCTTAGTGTAGCCAGGGCTGCCATAACAGGGTACCACACACTGGGTTGCTTAAAATAACATACATTTGTTCTCTTACGGTTCTGAAGGCTACATATTCAAAAATCAAGATGTCAACCAAGTAGGCTTCTTCTGAGAACTGAAGTAGTATCTGTTTCGTGCCCTTCTCCTAGGTTCTGGTGACTGACTGTCAACCTTCCTTGTCTTGTGGATACATTACTCCAATCTCTGCCTACATTTTCATATGAAATTCTCCCTCTATTTTCACATGTTTCTTTTCTGTAAGGATACTAGTCATATGAAATTAGGGACTCATCTCACTTGAGTATGACCTGATTTCAACTAATTATATCCGAAATGACCCTATTTTCAAATAAGGTCACATTTTGTGGTTCTGGGAATAAGGATGATGACATATCTTATTTGGAGACACACAATTCAATCTATGATAGCCAGCATGGTACTATTAAAAACAACGTGTCCAAATATTTCAAGAAGGAACAACATACTCTCTGTGTGGTTCTACACTCTTATAAACCACATAGCTCTTAGTATTTTAACTAGCATTTATATTTCAAATTATATTAGTGATATTCTAGCCAATTTAATTTTATCCATAGAATGATATATAAAATAATAGTATTCCATAAAATACTATATTCTAAATCTGAACATGTAGTATTTGCTTCACCATAGTTCTCAACTGTGTGACACAAGAAATTATCAATTCAGAACTTAATTTGAATAACTACTTTTCAAATTAAGTTCTGAATTGATAATTTCTTGTGTCACACTGTTGAGAAACATGATCACCCAACGTATTACCATAAGAAAATGACTGATAGTGGTGGGAAACTATGGGGGGGAGGGAGAGGAAGGGAAATGGGATTAATGGTAATAAACATCTGTCTTGGGACAGGGAGACACCTTTTATCAACAAGGGTGCCTGAATGGAGCATATTTGTATACCTAACCCTTAACTGTACCACACAATATCATAATAAAAAATATCGATTATAAAAAAAAGAAAAGTAGTTACATAAGTTTTTTTAAAAAATGATATTTCATTGTGGATGAAAATATCTTGATTCATACTATCACTTTGAATGACTGTATTCCAAAAGGAGTTGTGTTATATCTTTTGTTTTGTTCTTTTTCTAAATAGCTGCAAAATATTCCTTGGTTTGCTGTCAGTCCTGCATTGTCTTATTATGTTATGACATGACATGATTTATTAAACAGATATACATTTAATACAGTAAAGTCTTTGCATAAAAAAGAAAAAACTGTGTCTGTGGTAAGGAATGCTCTGAAAGAATTCCTCTTTCAGCATCAAACAGAAATGAATGTACTTCTATATAAAAGGCACACATTTAGGATGCCAATGTGATATTTGATTTATTAGAATTTTCAGGGACTGAATGATTTAACAGATAGAATGTGCTTTAAAAGGAAAACATGTGATATTCCTTCATAAATACATATAGGGTATATTCTCATACAGAATGTACATATAAGAACAGAATAAGTGAATTGAGTAAAAGGCTTAATGTGCCAGGTAAATTTTCTTAGATAATATGAATATTATCTTTTTCATCCAGCCTTGGAAGACAAAGCTTATTGGATCTAATTTTCAAATAAGCTTCAAAAACTGCAATTAGTGTGCTTCCCTATGGAGAAAAAGAGGAAAGTATTGTTCATTGGTTGTTTATTTGAATATAAGTAAACTTGCTGAACAAAACATATAATTGTATTCTAGTTATCAGTTTATTTCTGTAATTCTCAACATTACTAAACATCTCAAATTATTATATTATGACAATTTGTATTTGTTCTTATATCTGAAATAAATAAATTATATTATAGCCTATTTCATAAATAAGAAGCAATTTGTTACCTAATCAAAATAATTAGATTTTTAAAGTAATGAGACATGGTGTTAAATAACTCTCCTGAAAAATTTTCTAGATATCGTAAAATGAAGAAAAAAAAAGAGTTCATTTCTGGTTTGATGATGGTAACATACACTGAGGGAGGGAGCCCTGGGTGATGACCAGGTTCAGAGTGAAATTGTGAATCAGGTTACAGATATATTTGAGTCACTCTTCATTCTCAAGATGGTGTCACAACAAACAGCTATTCAGAGCTTGCATATTACAAGTGAGAAAATTAAAATAAAACAAAATAGTTCTGGTTTTGACTTCATGTCAAAGGGTCAAATGATAGAAAAGGAACTTCAAGGAGGATCACATAATTGCAGGTGAATTCATCCAGTGATAAGAGCAGTGAAGAAAAGATACATGGACTATGAGAACATTAAATATGAGACTTGACATAATGGGGGGTTTGTGAAGTGCTTTCATTGTTAAAATTATGGTAAGAAGGCAGAGAAGATATGTATGCAGAGATAAAGGCCTCAAACATTAATAAATTTAACCAAGCCAGGCTCGGTGGCTCAGCCTGTAATCCCACGCCTTTGGGAGGCTGAGGTGAGTGGATTGCCTGAGCCCGCGGCTTCGAGACCAGCCTGGGCAGCGAGGCTTCATATCTATAATAAATAAAAAAATCAGCCGGGCCTGGTAGCGCATGCCTGTAATTCCGGCTACTCGGAAGGCTGAGGCGGAAGGATCGCCGGAGCCCAGCAGGTGAGGCTGCGGTGGCCCTGCACTCCAGTCTGGGCGACAGAGTGAGACTTCAACTCAAAAAAATTAATTAATTAATTAAAAAAATAAATAAATAAATTTAACCACAGAGAAAAAGAAAACAAGAGTCTTATGAAATTCAAATATTTAAAAGTCCAGAAAAGATTGATGAGGCAGAAGATGGGTTAGAAAAAGAATGAATGGAAGGCAGCATGCCATGTAATCTTATAAAGAAAAGTATGAGAGGGGAACCCCCCAAATTCTGCTATTAATTTATAAAAGATTGTGCATGCATTCTTACATGTTTAAACTTTAGTCACCTTCAAAATACTCTCCATTTGATGCAGTACACCTATATAGATAGTTTTTCTACTACTCAAAGCAATTTTTGGACTTGTCAATCTTGATGGCTTCTTGTGCTTCTGCCATTTTTTGTTCTACCTGTTCCACACCAATAAAATGTTTCCCTCTGAGAAATTTTTTTCATCTGGGGAAACAAACAAAAAGTCATTTAGGGTGAGATAGGTGAGTAGGGAGAATGGGGCATGGGAGCATGCCAATTTTGGTTAGAAACTGCTCAAAACTCAGTGTAGTATGAGCAGGTGTGTTGTCATGGTGGAAGAACCAGTCACCTGCCTGCCACAACTCGAGACATTTCTTCTGCAAATCGTAAGCAGTCTTCTCAAAACTTCCAGATAAAAATTTGGGTTAACTGTTTGATCCAGAGGAAACAATTCTGAGTGCACTACAAGGAGCTCATCCTCCAAGATCGAATTTTGTTTTTAAGGTGTCACTCTTCATATTTTTAAAGAAGAAGGCTGTTAAAGAAGACAGTTACTGAATCTGCTGGAAGGTTGAGTAAAGAAGGAAGGCAATTTTCATTTATTTAGAAACATGGAAATAATTAATAAGTGGTCTTCTTTAAGTGTAGCAAGCAAAAACCAGACTAGAATTTGTTAAGAAATGACTGGAAGCTGGGACCAGTGGCTCACTCCTGTAAGTCCAGCACTTTGGGAGGCTGAGGTGAGAGGATTGCCTGAGTCCACAGGTTCCAGATTAGGCTAGGCAACCTGACGAGACCTTGACTCTACAATACATAAGAATATTAGCTGGACATGGCGGTTCACCTCTGTAGTTCCAGCTATTTTGAAGGCTGAAGTGGAAGGATTGCCCGAGCCCAGCAAGTCAAGACTGCGGTGGCTGTGAGTGTGCCACTGCAGTCCAGCCTGGACAACAGAGTGAGACTTCGACTTAAAAAAAAAAAATGAGCAAAAGCAGGAATGAGATAGAGAAGAAACGAATGGAATTAAATGATATTTGAATGGTAAATATGACTGCATTTTATTATCTATGTTCTCTGGGAGGTATGAAGAAGTAGATACTCATAAATGACTTCTGGATTTCTGGCTTGATAGTGTTAACATTCTGTTAGAGAGCACTAAGTTTGAGGAGAAAATTATGACCCTAGTTCTCTGTTTTTGGACATGTTTGAGTCATGCAACTGAACATTACTTTAAAAAGTCATTGGATTTGCTGTCTTAAGCTCAGAAAAGAAGTCTGGCTAGGGATCTCTTTTTTTGGAAATAGTACGCAGATGCTAACTGAAACCAAAGAAAAGGGAAGAGAGAAAACTGCACATCTCAAAACTATGTAGCATGGAAGCAGAAATTTTATTTTTAGCCAATAGGAGTCATTCAGTTGTGAAAAGGATGAATATTGCAGAAGAAATGTAATAATTCGTAGCTGAAAAGATGAGTGGATGAGAACATAGCATAAGTAGAATTATTGGTCCTAAAAAAGAGAAAAGATGACTATTTTTTTTTAGTAGATTGATATGTTTCAGAGCAGGCAGTGGAAGGAAAAGCCTTCCAATATCTTAAATTTTCTTGAATTAAGATCTAAATTTAACCATTGAGACTGCTGAGCAGTGGCCAGTGGGATACTGGAAGAGGATGGAGAACCTTCTATAAGCTAAAGACTATAGTAGACACTATGGAGAATTACAACGAATTAACAACATATGGCCCTTTATCCTTAAGGAACTTCGTTTAAGAAATGTAATCATGCTTAACACTTCTAGTGGAAAAATATATATACATGCCAGTTCAAAAGAAAAATAGAACAGATTAGTTTTGGTTAAGAGAACACTACATAACGTGGCGCATAACATTGATTTTATTTATTTTGATAAGAATAGGGATGATTTTTGCTAGAAAACCTTGTGAGCAAATGGATGTCACAAGTAACTATATGATGTTGACAGCAAACATCTAGTGTGGCCTGAAGGAGCATGAATTTCTTTTGAAGAAAAAACAGGGAGTTTGAATGAGAGGAGACTGGAATGTGAAAGTCTTCAAAACTTTAGACTATTACTTACTTCAAATAATACATCTATTAGTGATTTGTGAACATAAGAAAATGATGTTTTGAATATGATGTCTAATCAAAATTAACCGAAAAGTAGTGTCGAAAATACTGTTGGATATGAAGGAACAGACATGAAGGAAACACCTGGAAGCCTATTACAGTGACCAGTATATGGTGTAATAGTTTCCTGCATTAGAATAGTAGTGGTGGAGAGGATAGTCAAGACTTAAAATTGAATTTAAAAGATACTATGAAGCATATTCCAAAGTTTTGGAATTCTGTTTAGGAAATTTTACTGTATAGATATTGTAATCTTTTTTTTTTTGAGTTGGAGTCTCACTCTGTTGCCCAGACTGCAGTGCAGTGGCCACTCCCGGCCACCGCAGCCTCGACCTGCAGGGCTCCAGCGATCCTTCTGCCTCAGCCTTCCAAGTAGCTGAAATTACAGGCATGCGCTACCACGCCCGGCTGATGTTTTGATTTATTGTAGAGATGAGGTCTCGCTGCCCAGGCGGGTCTCGAACCCGTGGGCTCAGGCAATCCACTCACCTCAGCCTCCCAAAGGCTCGAGATTACAGGCTGAGCCACCGAGTCCGGCTAGATATTGTAATCTTATGAGATATTTTGTTTTTCTTTGGAGTCAGTCCACAAAATAATCCAGAATGAGAAGATGACCTTCATTAGGATGGTTAGTGAACCATCTGTCTAAGCTGCTATTTCGTGTTGCTCTGACTGATGGCAATGAAATTTCCTGAACAATGTTCAGGATAATTTTGTAATTGTCTTTTTTAGCATTTCCTTCACCAGTGAAATAATAGTATTTTTTTTTGAAAAGATGTTAAGCTGTTTCCTGAGAAATAACTAAATAATGATTGTTTTTCAACAGAATTCCCTCCTTCCATTTTAGGGTTCCAATGTGTTTGCATTCTAATTGTTTTAAGTCTCAGACCTTAAGGGGGTATAATCAACTTGGCAGAGGAAAAAACAAACAAAATACTCTAGAGCATCTGTTTCCAAAAATTAGGCTGAAAAATCAAGGTTAAATTATATTCTTATCCTTAGCTGTTTTCTTATCCTTCTTTTCTCAATTTATTAGATTGTGTGTTTTTAGGTCATGGACTGAATTAGCCATAATTGAAATACCTAAAATTGCATAGGATCATTCCTAACATGTGTTTCCTAAATACCAGCCCTCTCAGGTTAGTTAAATTGACAACAAAACAAAAAAAAGTTCAAAATCATTTAAAAGCATCTTAAATGTTTTAATATATTAGAACAATGTAGTACTCCAATATCATTTCAAAAGGTTTATCTGTCTTGCATTTTTGAACTTCTATGAATGAAATACAAAGCTTACAAAATCTGTTAGACTTGGACTTGAGAAAGCAAGAAAAGATATTTTTACTTAGTAAACCAAGAAAGCATTCGGTATAAAAGTTGTAAAGTGCTTTTTTATTTTTATTTTTTTTAATGTTGTGCACTTAACCTCAACTATAAAATGAAGCTATAACACTGCATGTTAAACTAAATGAGTATCAGAACAACTGTTATTGCCATTTCTAGGCCAACTGGATATTGGAAAAAACTGAAAACCACACTCCTCATTACGATTTGAAACAAAAAAAAATTGCTGGAAAATCTGAATTGCTATTTTCCCACATTTTTCGAGAAATTTTTTTGTGTCCATTAGGGGTTGCAGTGATTTGGGAGATATTAAGATGTTGCTTTATGCATTACAACATAGCAACACTAAACTATAAAAAAAATATTCTCACCAAAAGCAATTTTTAAACCTTCACTTGACCCATTCTTGAGACAAAATTTTTCTAAGTTAATCACAATTTTAATCCACTTAAAATTGAATTATATTTTTCCGGGCTAATTATCTAATTTAGTAAATACATATTTGGTGTTAAATTACTAATGGATCTTAGTCTGATAAATTCTTTCAAATTCTTGTGTTGACTTATGACTGAAACTTAAAATGACTTAAGTGCTCAGACAATACATATAGAAAATGAGACTGTCTTGTCAGCTACTTTACCATTGCTGAACATCCTTCACTAACTGGCAGGTCGTTTCATGGTGGAAAACTCTGATATTTAAAGGAGTTGACTACAATTCCCCCACATGGACTCTGTACAGTTGGATGAAGGCCTTCAGTCCTTCATACTTAAAATAAAGACCCACCCCCCAAAAAAAATCCCCAAAAGACGATAAGTTTTAAAAAATGACCCATGTCCTCAGTTATAAACACATTTATGTATTCTAGAAGATCACCAAAAGTTAGGGAGACTACAAAATATGGTACACACACACACACACACACACACACACACACACACACAAAACAACTCTAATTCAATGTGCTTCACATATGGCTCTATAGTGCTCATAGTTATTTTGCATTTACCACATCAGTGTCCTGTGGAATTCACCTATGATAAACAGATTTGATCTAGATCAGACATAGTCATCACAGTTCTAGCCTGATTCAGCCCTTGGTTCATGACTTGAAGTGTATCTCTGTCTCATGACTCATATCTCTTTTGTTCTGCATTTTCCAATTATGTTATCTTTTTCTGCTTGAAATAGTTTGAACTCTCTTAATGCCAATACAAAAAAGTTAAATGTCTGTACATGGCAAGATCATTCATGACCCTTTGACTATTGGCTCCCACTTAGCACACTTTCCCACTGCTGACCTTCAGATCATATCCTTTGGCATAAAATGAGCCACAAATCCCTTCCCCTGCCTTTTACAGGCTGTTTTCTAGATCACAGTCTTCCATCATATTGCCTCAATATAGTCCTACCCATTCTTTAAGATCCAGTTTAAATGTTATGATGGCCATTCCTCAGAGAAGGTGATCTCAAGATTCATGTACCTACTGCACAATTATCCACTATTGCATTTATGTATGATAATTATTTGTTTTCTTAAGTGGGAAAATCACTTATTGAATTATATGAATTTCTCACAATATTCTGTCTTCTATTCAAACTGAAGCAATTGTCCAACAACTTTTTCTAATGGCTTTTGCCTCAGGCATGTAGAAGTTTAAGTCAATTGCAGGGGTAGTCTGAAAAGGGAAAACAGGGAGAGGAAACTTTTGAGATAAAAGGGTAAGACATGAAAAATTCTCCCACTTTGATAAAGAAAAAGAGTTTTGTGTTTCATGTGAGAATAGAGAGATGAGAAATATCCCAAGGAAGTGGTAACAACTCAGCGGTAGCCATGCATGTTAGCTTGAGATTTTGTACTCTATATACTGAATTTCCAGTTTTGACTAAAATTCTCATGCATCATGACTGGCAAAGAAGCAGAAAGATTTGGACTCTCACAGGGCTTTGTCCATGAGGATATCAGAGATGACATTCATCAGTTGAAGAGTCAGAGCATTTCTCTTTTTTTTTCCCCAACACCATATATATCCCCTGACTTCTAACTCCCCAGGATTCATTACATAAGAATGTAGATAAAACTCTGAACTTCCTGTTAGGCAGCATTTGCTTTGAATCTCAATTCTGTTACTTATTTGCTATGTGAAATTGGTCATGTTAAACTCTTTGTGTCCTAGATTCATCCTCAGTGAGAATTGCAATAAAAAATATTAAACATGAGCATAAATTGAGCTTCAGAACTTTTAATAAATTTTCTAATAGTTTCCTAATTTCCCTTATTGAAATGACTATTTCATACTAATATCTGTGCTGATAAAAGGCCTAAACAGTCTTGCTGTAATCACTAATTTCTCTGATTTATAATTTTCTGATTTAAAGTTTTTACTAAATTATATAAAATATTATATGGTGTATGATTTTTAAGTTCCATCAAATAAAACCTTATCAAAGAAAAATATGAAATGATACAAAGTTTAAAAGTTAGTGAAATATAGTGTATTTGTAGGTGTCTCTAAAGCTATTTGTCTTTGGTAAGAAATTGAAAAAGGTAAGGAGTAATAATGCTTTATTGCAAAATTTTGGATGGAATGTGGATGTATTTCATTAGTTTTGCTATATAGATAATGGAACAACCAAAATAAGTTTTTACTATATTAGAATTCGGAAGTTTAATGATAAATTCAGCCATATTTTTCCTCACATCATTTAGACAAAGAAGTCAATTAAGTGGAACATTAAAAGCTGATGAATCAAACAGTGGCATAAAATAGCAATTAGAAAATAATCAGTTAATGAAGTAAAATGATAATGGAGAAGCCACCAAATGACAGTAACAGAAACAGTTCATTAATGAGAAGTGACATTGAAGAATAGAAATGCCAACTTGAACAGCTCCTATGATTGAAAATATATTGGAGAGATTCATAGAACTAATTGGGTTAATATTCCTGTGGTGCTTAGGTTATTTTTCTAATGTTGATTTGATATTGTCACACACATATACTAAATCTTAAATTTAGTATGCTCTCGAAATGATGTCCAAGTATATGCTGACATTTACAAAACTGTCTTCCAAGCATCTTGTTCAAAAATGTTATCTGTAGGATAAAAAATAATCATAGATGTGTTGACTATAAATATATATGGTGTATATGCACAATATATTAGGAAACTTCTCCTTTTTTTCTTACAGGCTCTGCATGAGTGGAGAAAGTCCTCCCCTGAGACTAGGTGGTTCAGAATGAGAGAGAGAGAGAGTGGGTTTCTTGTCAAAACACAATGAAATATGTAGAGAGTGAAATGAAGTACAGCAATATAGTTCCCAATATTTACTACTTGTCTCTTCCCACAACCAAGTCCTTTTAAAAATATACACAGGTTCTCACAGGACAAACTTCTTGGTAAACTATAGCCTAGGCATTAGCAACTAGCTCTTCATTAAGACAATGTCCAGTAGAGATTATAAACTACACAAAACATAAATAATACACATTCATACTTTCTTATTTTGGGGGGGGAGCTAAATGAATTTTATTTTATTTTATTTTATTTTTTTTGAGTTGGAGTCTCACTCTGTTGCCCAGACTGGAGTGCAGTGGCCGTTGCCGGCCACCGCAGCCTCGACCTGCTGGGCTCCGGCGATCCTTCCGCCTCAGCCTTCCGAGTAGCTGGAATTACAGGCATGCACTACCACGCCCGGCTGATTTTTTGATTTATTATAGAGATGAGGTCTCGCTGCCCAGGCGGGTCTCGAACCCGCGGGCTCAGGCAATCCACTCACCTCAGCCTCCCAAAGGCGCGGGATTACAGGCTGAGCCACTGAGCCCGGCTGCTAAATGCATTTTAAATAAGCTTATTTTGGGGGGAAGAGAAGGGGTTAGTTTCACAGCAGAATTGAGCAAAAGTAACAGAGGTCCCATGTGCTCACTTCTTCCCAGCCCAGACTTCACATACACACACCTCCCCTACTATTATATCCACAGCACCAATGTTACATTTGTTGCACTTCATGAATCTACACTGATACATCATTGTCATAGCAGTTTACATTAATATTCACTCTTGTGCATTCTATAGGACTGACCAAATGTATAATGACATGTGTTCGCCATTATATATCATGCAAAATAGTTTTAATATGCTAAATACCCTCTGTGCTCCACTTACTCATTCCTTCTTCCTCCAAACCCTGGTATTCATTGATTTTTTTCACTATCTCCATAGTTTTGCCTTTTCTAAAATATTATATAGTTGGAATTATATAGAATACACAATTTTCCAGATTAGCTTTTTTCATACAATCATATGCATGTAAGATTTCTCCATGTTCTTTCATAGCTTGATAGCTCTTTATTTTATTTTTTTAGTACTGAATAGTATTCCATTGTATGTTTACTTACTGATAATGGCTTATTTCTAATCTTTGCAGGAAAGCTTAGAATTTCTCACCATTAAATATGCTTTTAGCTTCTGGGTTTTAAGTATTCTGTATTACATCGTGGACGTTCTCCTCTATTTTTGGTTTGCTGAGAGTTTTTATCATGATTATATGGTGAATTTTGCTAAGTGCTTTTCCTGAATTTATCTTGTTTGTGTCAGGTTTTGGCAATATTTATAAAGCTGCTATAAACTACTCTGTACAGGTTTTTAATTAATTTAATTTAATTTAATTTTTTTTTTTTTTTAGTAAATATCATAGGACCCACTCGCTGAATTTTCTGATGAGAGTTTTTAAAATTTTTTTATTTTTATTTTTTGAGTTGGAGTCTCACTCTTCACCCAGGCTGCGACTGCAGTCTTGACCTGCTGGGCTCAGGCGATACTTCTGCATCAGCCAGAGTATTTTTTGTTTCTGAAAAAACTGCTCAGCAGTCTCGAAGTGATTGTACAGTTTTACATTTTCACTAGCTATTAGAGTTTCTGTTGCCCTTCATCCTTGCTGGCATTTGATGTTGTCAGTTTTGGTAACTGTAATAGGTATGCAGTGGTATCTCATTGTAGTTTCAGTTGGTAATTCCCCAATGACATATGATATTAAACATCTTTTTTGCATTCTTATTTGTCATCTGTTGTCAGGTGTGTCTTCAGGTGTTTTGACCATTTTAAATTTGGGTTATTCATTTTCTTATTGTTGATTTTTTAAAGTGCTTGAAATATTTTGGATAATAGTTCTTCATAAGTTGTGTTGTTTGCAAATACTTTCTTTAACCTTCTGGTTGTTCTGCTCATTTTCTTGTCAATTTCTTTTGGAAAGCAGAGGTTTTTAATTTTAATGAAGTCTAACTTATCAATTCTCACCTTTGTGAATTGTGCCTTTACTGTTTTCCCTAAAAAGTCATCATCATTCCTTTTTTTTTTTTTTTTTGAGTTGAAGTCTCACTCTGTCGCCCAGACCTGGGGTGCAGCAGCCGCTCCCGGCCACCTGCAGCCTTGACCTGCTGGGCTTCGGCGATCCTTCCGCCTCAGCCTTCCGAGTAGCCGGAATTACAGGCATGCGCTACCATGCCCGGCTGATTTTTTGATTTATTGTAGAGATGAGGTCTCGCTGCCCAGGGCTCAGGCAATCCACTCACCTCAGCCTCCCAAAGGCGCGGGATTACAAGCTGAGCCACCGAGCCCGGCTTATCATCATTCTTAACAGTATTTAGATTTTCTACCATATTTTACTCTAGGTGTTTTATAGTTTTGTGTTTTACATTAGGTCTATGATCTATGGGATATTCTAGATCATATGATTCTCATTCTATACTTTATGATCAGTTTGTTCATATCCAAAATTAAAAATAACTTGCTGTGATTTTGATAAGGATTACATTGAATCAATATTTTAAGTTAGAAAAAACTGACAGTTTTTAATAATATCGAATCCTCATACCCATGAACTTAAAATAATTCTATGTATTTAGCTATTCAATGATTAATTGTATCAGTTTCATAGTTTTATTCATATAATTTTACACATATTTAGTTAAATTATTTGACTAAGTATTCCATTTTGGGTGACACTCATATAAGTGACAATGTGTTTTTAATTTCAAATCTTTTTCATTGCTAGTATATAGGAAAACTTTTTTTAACTTTATGATTTTATTTTATTTTATTCTTTTAGATTGATTAATTTATTTATTATAAAGATGTGGCGTACAATTCAGGGTTAGGTATACAAACATTAATCATGCAAGAACATTGGAAAACATTTAACTTTTTGTTAACTTACCCTGTAACATTTAACCTTGCAAAAATCACTTACTAGTCTAGAATTTTTTTGTTTTAAAGTTTATAATTAGACTATCCTGTCATCTTTGAACAAATTTTGTTTTATTTCTTCCTTCTCAATTTGTATAGCTATTCTTTCCTTTTCTTGCCTCTTTGCATTAGTTAGGATTTTCAGTACAATGTTGAAGTTCAGTAGTGAGTGAGAACATCCTTGGCTTGTTTCTGATCTTAGCAGAAAGGTTTAAGAGTTTTTCACCATTAACTATGGAATCAGCTTTGGGTTTTGGTGACTATTCCTTATCACACAGAGGATATTCTTCTCTATCCCGAGTTTTCTGAGAGTTTTTTTTTAATCATAATTAGGTAATGGATGTTGTTAAATGCCTTTTTCTGCATCTATTGACATTATCATGTGATTTTTCTTCTTTAGTTTTTTGATATGCTGGATTACATTAATTAGTGTTCAAATTTTGAATCAGCCTTGAATAACTGAGATAACTTTCACATGGTCTTAATAGGTGTGCATAATTCTTTTTTATAAATTGTAATTTAATCTGTTAGTAGGTGATTGAGGGTTTTTGTGTCCATGTTTATGAGAGATATTGGCCTGTAGTTTAATTTTCTTGTAATATATTTGTCTAGCATTGGTATTAATAAGTGTAATACTCATGAAATATGTTAAGAAACATTTCCTCTGTCTACATCCTGGAGAAAATTGTACGTAATTTATATCACTTTTTCTATAAATATTTGATATATAATTTACCAGTAAACCCATTTATGCCTTTTGTTTTCTATTTTGAATGTTTAAAAATTATTTATTAAATTTCTGTGGTAAGTACATAGCTATTAAGATTGCCTATATTTTCTTGCATGAGTTTTGAAAGATTGTGCCTTCTTAGAGTTTATTTATGTCACCTGGGTTATAATATCTGTAGGCATGAAGTTGTTCACCATATCCCATCATTATCCTTTTAACAATCATGGGATAGGTAGGGATATCTCCTCTTTCATTTCTGATACAAATGATTTGTTTTTCTCTCTCTCTTTCTCTCTCTCTCTTTCTCTCTCTCTCTCTCATTCTTTCTTGGCTAGAGGTTTATTAATTTTAGGGATCTTTTTAAAGAACAGGCTTTTAATATTATTGGCTTTCTCTACTGAATTCCTGCTGTCAATTTTATTGATTTCTGCTCTCTCTGATTTTTGTTATTTATGTTTTATTCTTTTATTGGATTTAATTTGCTTTTTTCCTATTTTCCTAAGATGGAATCTTAAATTATTTATTTTAAATCATTCTTCTTTTATAATATATGCATTCCTTACTATAAATTTACCTCGAAGCATTGCTTTTACTACATCTCACAAATTATAGTGAGTTGTTTTTTCACTTTGTTTAAAAATATTTTAAAATATATCTTGAAATTTCTTTTTTGACCCAGGGATTACTTAGATATGCATTGTTTAATCTCCAAATATTTTGGGAATTTTGAGCTATCTAAATTTTTTTATTTCTAATTTAATTCCATAGTTATCTGAGAGCAAATGTATGATTTTTAACTTGAAAAAAAATTGTTAAGGTGTGTTTTATGTCACAGAATGTGATCTGTTTTGGTGAATGTCTTATATCAGCTTGAAAATAATGTGCATGCTGCTCTTATTGAATGAAGTAGTCTATAGATATCACTTATATTCAGTTGACTGATGATGCTGTTGAGTTCAACTATGTTCTTATTGATTTTCTGCCTGCTTGATCTGTCCATTTTTGATACAGTGGTGTTGATATTTCCAACCATAATAGTGGATTTATTTTTTTCTCTTTGACATTCTATTAGTTTTTGCATGGTGTATTTTGATTCTTTGTAGTTAGGTGCATAATAATCTATATGAATTATTCTTCCTTTTTGGATAATTGATTCCTTTATCATGATAAAATGACCCTCTTTACTCTTAATAACTTATCATGCTCTTCTGTCTGTTTCATCTAAAATTGATATAGCTACTTATGATTGATTTGATTATTGTGAGTATGGTTAATGTTTCTTTTTTCACTCAACTAAAAAATGAATGTAAAAGCTTCATTTTACTTTTAATATGTATGTCTCTTTATATTTAAACTGGCTTTCTTGTAGATAATGTGTAGGTTTTTCAAATCTATTATGACAACTTTTGTCTTTTAATTAGTATATTCAGTCAAATGATGTTTCAAGCGATTGACATAGTCAGATTAATATCTGCCATACATATTTGTTAGGTTGCCTTAGAGTTTGCAGTATACAGTTTAACTAATCAAATTAATCTTCCAAATAACACTGCACTGTTTTATTAGTAGTTTATATACTACATAATTATAAAATAATCCTAATTCCTTCCTTTCATCCTGTTTCATTGCTGTCGTTTATTTCACTTATACTTACACACACACACACACACACACACACACACACACACACACGAATGATGTATGCATATATAGGCATATACAATTAAATATATTCTTGCTATTGTTAATTTGAGCAAATATTTATCTTTCAGATAAATAAGAATAAGAAAAACAAAAGTTTTTATTTTGCCCTAGCTTTTTCTTCCTCCAGTATTCTTCCTTTCTTTATATATATCTGAGTTTCTAACTTGGATCATATTTCTTCTCTCGAAGGACTTTTAGCATTTTTTGCAGGACAGGGTTAATGGCAATATATTCCTTCAATTTTTGTTTGTGTGAGAAAAATTTTATTTCGCTTTCACCTTCAAAGAGTAATATTGCAGGGTACAGAATTCTAGGTTGGTGGTTTTGTTTTCTTAAAACTTTAAATATTGCTCTCTATCCTCTGATTGCTTACATAGTTTCTGGGGTCAAGTTTGATGTAATTTTTATATTTGTTCCTCTATATATATGTTGTTCCCCACCCCCTACACTGGCTTCTTTCAATACTTGGAAACCACCCATATAAAATTAGTACAGGACCACAGGATAAAAACTGTAGAAGAGACTTGAGCCCTACAAAGATTCAGCTATGGTTAGAAATGAATAGATATGTTGACCTACACAGACAGTTCAATAGAAAATAGTTGATTATTCTTGGCCCCTTCTGAGGAGGGAAGCTGCCCAGTAAGAATACTAAACATATTTTCCTTTAGACTGAGACATCAGATCTTTCCGATGGCATTTTGAGGCTTAATCCACCAAAGGTCCTGAGTAGCTCTGATTACTAGGGATGCCTCCTCCCCATCCATTGTTCACCAGATTTGTAACTTTCCCAAATACCCCTATAGATAACATTAGCCTAAGACTGGTGTTTTAAATGTTTTGCTTTTCTTTTTTTTTATTATAAAGATGTAGGATACAATTCAGGGTTAGGTATCCAAATGTTGATTATGCAGGTACACTTGTTGATGAGGTATGCCCCTCCCTCCCCAGCAGTTTCCCTCAACTGCCAATACCAACCGTCCTCCCCTGACAATTCTACGTTTTGGCAGGGCTTCTGACACCA
Organism: Cephalopachus bancanus; assembly: GCA_027257055.1. Lineage (NCBI taxonomy): Eukaryota > Metazoa > Chordata > Mammalia > Primates > Tarsiidae > Cephalopachus > Cephalopachus bancanus. The sequence goes on from JAPVLO010000274.1 coordinate 2,140,073, forward strand.
ACTGGACCAGTGACCCCCACCCTGAAGCTGACTTGGTACAGGAAAACAATCTCAACACATCCATAACTCAATTCTCCAACCAATTAGCATTCCTTAGCCCAAGCCAGCCACATTCCCTTTAATAAATTAGCTTCTGAATTCTTGGGAAGACCTATTTGAGAAGCATCTCCTGTCCTCACTCAGTTGCTTTGAGATATTAAACTCTTTCGCTACTGTAACAGCTGTATCAATGTCAGTTTTTCTGGGCACCAAATATGAGAACCCAGTTAGTCTGTCACAATTTTATGTTTGTTTATCTTTGATTTATTACAGTTTGAGTATGATATGCTTAAGTGTACTTGTCTTTTTCCTTTTGACATTTATCTTGTTTGATGTTCCCTAAACTTCTTGGATTTGTAGTTTGCTGTCTGATAATAATTTGGGAAGATTCTCAGTCATGATTATTTCAAATATTGCTTTTGTTCATTTCTTTCTTCTCCTTCTAGTATTCCCATGACACATATGTTATACCTTTTGCAGTTGTCTTAGGCACTATGTTTCCTTTGATCTTTTTCAGCCTCTTTTCACTTTGTTTTTCAGTTTTAGAAAGTTCTATGGCCATATCTGCCTTAGCAGTGTATTCCTGCTGCAGTGCTTCTTATCACTAGCATTTCTTTTTATTGTTTCTTAGACTTTTCATTTCTCTACTTATATTAACCATTTGCCACTGGATGTTGTATTTTTTTTCCATTATAGTCCTTAGTATGTTAATCATAGCTGTTTTAAGTTACCTGAGAATTCCAACATCGCAACCATGTCTGAAACTTGTTCTGATGCTTGCTCTGTCTCATCAAACTGTTTATCTTTAATTTTGTCTTTCAATATGCATTGTAATTTTGTTGTTGTTGTTCTTAAAAACTGAACATTTATACCAGGTAAAAGAAACTGTTGCATATATATCTTTAGTAATGTGCTAGAAAGATGCGGGAGGAGAAGTTTTCTATAGCTCTATGGTTAGTGTTTGTGTTTTAATGAGCCCGTGCTCTTGAACTATGAACTTCGCAAATGCTTTTCAGTATTATTATTTTTATTTTTTGAATGTTTTCTATCCTCCTACATAATACATGATGTATAGAGGGGTCTGGAGTTGGATAATTCCCTTTCTCCAAGTCAGTTAGACTTTGATAAACTCCCAATAGATTAGGCTCTGGAAAAACAATTTCTCTCGAAGCAAGGCCTTAGTTAGTAGAAGACAATGTTTCAGAATATTTAAGAGTCGTTACTTTTTTCCTTCTCTTGCCAGAATCCAACGATTTTTCTCTTATTATTGTGAGAAACTGGTAGAGCTCCTGAATGTAAATTTTGTCAATGTGCTACCTCCTGACTCCAATGACTGGGTTCCTCTGCCATTTTTATCTCTTAGGCTTGTCCACATTAAGCCTCCAGAAATTAAACACTTATAATTTTATCTTTCCGCTTCTTGTTCCCACAAATGTTCCTGCCTGTGATTGCTTATACACATGTATCAGTGTTTCAATTTTGGCTACAATAGCTTGCTTTATAGCATCATTTATATGAACCCAAGAAGAGTTATCATTTTGTTAAGTTTCTTTACATTTTTATTTGTTGTTAGGATGGAATGTTAACTTAGAAGCTCTTTATACGACAGATTGGAAACCAGGAATAAAAATATACTATTATTATTATTTTTAACCCGAATGATTTGATGGATGTTTGTCTCATCCTCCGGATGTTATATGACCTCATCTGGAACATATTGAATAGGCATATAATATTTTATGTTTATTAATTTATCTAACATTTGGATAAAAGAATGAAATCTACATTAAGTTATTTATCAGATAGCTTCAATAAATTTTACTTAATAATTGTGCTATTAATTACTAATATTTAATTATTTAAATTCTAATTATTTAAAAGCTGTTCATCATGAGTCATATATCACTCTCAGAACTATATATCACAATGCAAGCACCTCATTGATATAATTCTGGCTGGTATAAACAAAACATCAAAGCAAAAATAATATTTTCCATGTTTTTGAATGAAATAAAATTGAACTTTGAAAAACTTTATTTCAGCAGAGTTGAAAATTAAAGAATAGACAGATACTCAATTATAATGAGCTAAGGTAGAAAAAGAAAGTTTAGCTACAAAAATTGGGGTTGAGTTGCAGAGTACACAACCTGTGAACTCATATAAGGCAGAGCTAGAAATTATTATCTTTCAAGCGTGTCTCAGATTCCTTCCTTACATGGATTATACATATTGATATGTTGGGTGATCCCCCCCACCACTTACATTTTTCTTAAGAGCCTTTTAAGCCTTGGTTCATTGAGTTTTTTTTTATTATGCTTGACATATTTTTCATTTTAATTCATACATACTGTTTTTGGTCTTGCCCCAATAACTTTCTATCAAAAATTATTAATAAAAGATATTCCATTAGTGCCATTATTCCTTGCTTAAGACAGTTACTCAATATACAAATGAAAATTAAACCCAAGAATAAAAAATGATTAGGAATGCAAGTAACTATTAATTTCCTTGCTATAAAGAACAATAAAACACATTAGCATATGAACACATTGGATTCAAATTCATTCTAATGTTATAGGATCTATTTATTTCATTTAGATTACCTTTCATTTAAATTGAAAATATAACCTGAGGCATGGAGGGAGAACTTTCTCCCCCTGTGCCAAGGATATTGATATCTATTATGAAAAGAACAACATTACTGCATAAAGAAGAGCATAAAGCCCTTATGTCTTTTTTATCACTAGAAATGTTAAACTTAGGTCAAGATGTATACTTCTTTTTTTTTTTTGTGAGTCGGAGTCTCACTGTCGCTCAGACTGGAGTGCAGTGGCACACTCATGGCTACCGCAGCCTCAACCTGCAACCTGCTGAGCTCAGGAGACCCTTCCACCTCAGCCTTCCAAGTAGTTGGAACTACAGGTGCACATTGCCATGCCCAGCTATTGCTTTTCTTTTTTTTTAGATGAGGTTTCCCCAAGTTGTCCAGGCTAATCTCGAGCCCTGGGCTCAGACAATACTCTTGCTTCCATCTTCCAAAGTGATGGGATTACAGATGTAAGCCACAGTGTCCACCTAAGATGTATATTTCTATGCATAAACTATCTCTTACCACAGCTTATCATGTATTATTCCATTAAAAAATGAAGAAATATGTAGAAAAATTAGAAATATATCTATTATTATGACTAAAAATAAAAATTTTATTTTTTATCCTTTTTAAGGTGTGCCAAAACTTCTAAATGGAAGACTTACTACTAGAATTAATAACAAATAGTTTTATCTTTATATGTGTTAGATTTTCTTGGACATATTATGATTGACAGGCAGTTAAAGGCTTATAAGAGTTTCTTCCTTTTCTACCAGCTTACTCTAGAAGGACATAAAGCTCCTTACAGTGTTCATCAATAAAGACCAGAATTTAGGATATTATTACTGTATATTAGATTACATCAAAATGCATTTTTAAAAAAACTCAGTCCCCTATTAACACAAATTATGCAGTCGAGTTTCCCACATCTGGAGATATCACACAGGGGTCAGCACATCGAACATATTTTTTTATTTAAAAATATAATAGCATATTGTACTTTAAGAGAAGACTCATTTATTCGGGTCCCCACTCTATATTCTTGAGACTCGAATTTAGCAGCTTTCTGTTATTAGCATTTTGTGCATCTTAAAATGACAGTTTGTTGAATAAACATTTCAATAATGTTAAGTTGCATAAAAATGTTACTATTACAAGTGTCAAATGTGAAATTGTGAAATAGATAAAGTCAATCTCTGGCACTCTTTACACATCTTATGCTGTATTATGATTCACTTAATCCAATTTTCTTGATATTTGTGCATATTCTTTGCTTCAAATTGTTTTTTCATAAAAGATCTTCTCTGTGTTTGATTGTAAAGCATACAACATAGGATATATTGGTTATATATGCAAAATTACACCTAGATAAGAGTAATAAGATCTAATGTTCTATAGCACTAGATTTATAGAGTGACTACAGTAATATGACTATAGTTAACAAGAATTGATTGTACACTTTTCAATATCTAAACAAGAGGATTTGGGATGTTTTCAATACAAAGAAATAATAACTGTTTGAAGTGAGGTTTTACTAATTCCTCTGATATGATCATTATATATTGTACATATGTATTGAAATATCACATTTTATCCCATAAACATGTACGATTATGAGTAAATAAAAAAATACTAATTCCAAAAATGAGGAACACTTTGGTACAATAATTGGAGACAAAAGGGTGGAGAAACCCAGTTGAAGTAAATGAGCACATGAAGTGAATACTTCCATATACCCAGAGAAATTTTCTTTTAGTGGCAGGGAACTTTGTTATATGTAATTGCAGAGGCAAGTTTACTGTTTACAGAAAATTAGGTAATTTATAATCTTGCTTCCAGTTACCAATCTATGCAGAATGGATGATATGTGCCTACTTATCTCTTACACTTATGGAAGAGTTCATTGTGAATTCTCCTAAGAAAAGCTCTCATTGACACATATTTACTAATAATAAATGCAGCAAAAATAATGAGCACCTGATAATAACAACAAGAAAAAATCTTGTTCAAAGCAGCATTAGTATATGGGTGGAAATGCCCAAAAGCCTAGAATTTATTTATTAATAATTGTGCATTTATTTTTACATGTTTAAACTTCAGTTACCTTCAAAGTTCGCTCCATTTGGTGCAATACACTTATCCAGACATTTTTCCCACTATTCAATACAATTTTTGAATGCATCCATTTTGATGTCTTTCAGTGCTTCTGTTGTTTTTTGTTTCACCTTTTCCACATCAGTCAATCATTTCCCTCTGAGGACTTTTTTAATGTAAAAAAATACATATATAGTTACTTGGTGTGAGATTGGATGAATAAGGAGGGTTTAGCATGAAGGTCATACTAGTTCTGATCAAACACTGCTGAACACTCAACGTGTTGTGGCAGGTGTGCTCATAAATCACTTATCATGAAATAGGCATATGCCTTAAAATAATCTTTTAAAAAATTTACTGAAGAGGAACACAGCTTCTCACAACAAAACTAACCTGTACACTGATGCCAGTGGGTTCCTAGAATACTTATCAATTAGGGAAGCCTGTAATACAAGGGCTCACCCTCTAAAAATATTATTCCTGTTTTCTGGAGGTCTGCTCTCATAATTTTTTCTACTGTATAAAATAGCTGGTTAAAGAAAAAAGTAAAAGCTAATTATATGATACAGAATTGAATAATTAAAAAACAAGTAAGTCACAGAAACTTCAAATTCTTGAAATTATGTATTTCATAATAAAATTTTTAGTTTAATAGATGACCTAAGTGCATACAATAGGCTCTTAAACTAAGCTGTGAGAATATATAACACAGATGTTATTAATTTATTATATTTTGGTGTAAAACTTTTTTGATTATTCAGGTAGTCTGATTAAGTGAACATTAAAACATATACTTGCAAACCTACTAAAAGTAATTCTGTATATTCTACCAGGCATACTATTAGTTTGCATTTCCTTTGGGATATATGCACTTTAACATTGTACAATAAAGTAAATATAAATGAGTGAAAAATTAAACTCATCCATTCCCTCTGCTGTTTTTTCTTTTTAAACTACATTTCTTGTATCAGTCGTTTTAATTTTGACATCATTGGTATAATTGAAAGAAGATGTTGACAGTTTCAAATAAACAGTAAATTTCTATTTTAAAATTAGGCTTTCCAACAATAATTTTTGCATTTAAAATTGTAAAACAGGCTGGACGCTGTGTCTCGGCTTATAATCCCAGCAATTTGGGAGGTTGAGGCGAGAGGATTGCCTGAGCCCCGGGGTTTCGAAACTAGCCTGGGCAACCTGGTGAGACCTTGTCTCTATAATAAGTTAAAAAAATCAGCCAGACATGGTGGCGTGCATCTGTAGTTCCAACTACTTGGAAGGCTGAGGTGGAAGGATATCCTAAGCCCAGTGGGTCCAAGCTGCAGTGGCCATGAGAGTGGCACTGCACTGCAGCCTGGGCTGGAGACTCCAACTCAAAAAAATATTATTAATAATAATAACAATTATAAAAGAATCATCTATTTAGTAGAATAGCATCATTGACAATATAGTATATGAGAAAAAGTCTTTTAATGATCATATATTATATAGGAATATATATATATATATATATACACATATATATATATGTAAACATGCATATAAATTTTCAGGTCATCTATGCAAGGCATTGACTATATTGTGATATACATGACACATTATTTAATATTTAATATATATATATATATGCTCTTGATACATTATAGGTAAAATGAATCCTAATGATGATAAAGGTAATAATTATCTAGCAAGTGAAGAAGAGTAAAATTAAATCTATTTTTATCTGGTCCCAAAATACAAGCTTTAAATGACTATGGTGTTCTCTCTCTACATTTCTCTTTCCATTCAGTCCCATCTTTTTTTAATATCACAATTAAGCTACTAAATATAAGACATCAAAATTTCAGTGGATAGAATATTCGTATAGATCAAAACGATTTAGGACTGACAGATGCACATCTGATGGGCAGCTGCCCCTCATTTTTACAGGTTATGGAGGAAAATTACAATGGATCAAATTTATGACTCCTCATATAGTTCCATGCTATAAGTATAGTGCTGAAACGCACATAAGAATATATTATCTTGACTATCCTTATAGTTAAAGTATTTCTGTTTTTAACATACACTATCACAGCCTTCTTCTTTTACTTTGATACTTTATTAAATATAGGTTCGTCGTAGCAATCCAAACAAAAGGGCTATGACAGATCATCTTTACTGCTATATCCAAATTTTTCAGCCTCCGGAAAGAAATAGAAAACCTATAACATATTCAACCATAACAAAAACTTACTAAATTACGTTAGTCTTTTCTCATCTGAAGGGGACATATTCTAAGACCCCCAGAGGATGACTGAAACTGTGAATAGTAACGAACCCTACATATACTGTTTTTCCTCTGGAGCTTCCTATCTATGTCAACTTTCACCTTTCCACTTAAAGGAATCACTTTATGTCTTCTCACAATACCAGGACAGTCTATCTGATAATCCAGATGGCTACTAAGTGACAAAGAGGCCCAGGGAAAGCAGAAGCACAGATGTGGGGGAGACTACTGTACTCTGGTGAACGGGCACCAGGAAACACAAAACTGTAGGACCTCATCATATATAATTTCCAGTAAATCTTTTAAAAAATGTAAACAAATGCACTATCATCTGACCTAAGGTTTCAATGAATACAGGGTAAGAAATTAAAGCCATATTTAAAATTAAAAGTTTTCTTCTCATCTTTTAATAAATAATATTGAACCTTAATGAGGAATCCAAAAAACCAGAACATTAGTTTAGCCTTGTGAACTGTAATCCGCTCATTATTTTTAATGGTTTATCCTGTTAGTTCCTTCATACTACTCTGCATCATTTAAGGAGATAATGACTCTTCCTGGAACTGTATGAGATAGTGATTAGGTAGACTGAGATTACAGATGATACTAATGGTATGTGGACAAATATCACTTGAACTGAGCGTGAGTATCATTTAGGTGATTTTCTGGGCAGACTTTTTTCTGCAGCTTACTTATGCATGCAACTAGAAACCAGAGTTCATTTTTTTCCAAACAATAAAAGATCTTAGTATATGATTGATTTTTACAAAGTCTGATGCTGTATATTTTCTGCATTTTTGGTCTAAGAAAAAAACACTAAACTCTTTTGAATATTCTTTGCCTGGATTGACATGGAGATCAAATCAAAGTAAATTTCATGTTTGCGGAATAATATCACTATGTTGATAAAGGACATCGATCATTTTTATACAGTCATGTGTCACTTAACAAAGATATATTCTGAGAAATGCATAATTAGGCAATGTCTTCACTATGTGAACATCATAGAATATATCTACAAAAAACTAGGTGGTATAGATTTTTACACACCTAGGCCTTATGGTATATAGCCTATTGCTTCTAGGATACAAACTTTTGTAGCATGTTACTATACTAAAAATTTTAGGCAATTATAACACAATGGTAAGAATTTGTGCATGTGAACATATCCAAATATAAAAAAATGCTTAAAATTCTATATAAAGTATGAAAATGATACACCTGTACAGAGAACTTGACATGAATGTAGCTTCCAGAACTGGAAGTTGCTGAGTGAGTCAGTGAGTGACTGGTGAGTGAATGTTAAGGCCTAGGGCATTACTGTACACTTCTGTAGACTTTGTAAATATTATACAACCAGGCTACACTAAATGTATTTTTAAGATATTTCTTCAATAATATATTAGCTTACTATAATTTTTTAATTTGATTTACTTTTACTTGATTTGTTTTATAATATTTAGCTCGAAACACAAACACATTGCACAGTGGTAAATTTTTATATTCTCTTTTCTTTAAGCTTTTTTCTATTTTTATTTTTCTATTTTTATTTTTTAAAATTTTTTTGTTAAAAACTTAGAAACAAACTCATACACACATATTATCCTAGCACATGCAAGGGTCAGGATTATCAATATCACTGTCTTCTACCTCTACATATTATCTTATTGGAAGGTCTCCAGGGACAATAACATTTATGGCATCATCATCTCCTATGATAACCATACCTTCTTCTGCAATATTAACTGAGAAAACTGCATGAGGCTGTCTTACAGTTAACAGTTTTCTTATAAGTAGAAGTAAGCTCTCAAATAATGATAAAAAGTGCTAGAGTCCAGCTCCAGGAGAGAGTCAGGACTTGAGATGGGGGAATCAGGAAGCAGCGAAAAAGAAAATATGAACTTGACAGGATCCTTCTTCCTGGGGAGAGCTTAAGACTCTGCCAGTTTTTATTCAATTCTTACAAGCTTATAGTTTTTTACTGACCCCCCTACCCACAAAATGTTACACATTAAATGTTTACATCATGTTTTTTCTTTTGTTTATGAGTAAGTTGACCTTTACAAGTTTCATTTTGTTCCTTCCTGCTACTGGTGATGTAACAAAATACCAGCTGCCAAGAATTTATCAGCCACATCCTGTGACCTCTAGGCTAACTGAATCTCTTCCCTTCACTGTTCTATTTTCTTAATTTTACCCATTTTACATTTTATATTTCTAAACAAAATTTATGTCTAAATCTATACTTATATATGAAATTAATCTTACTTCTAATCCTAAATGTATTTAATTTTAAAACTACATTAGGTATAATTTTAAGTTTACCTTAAAACTTAATTATTTCCTATTCCTTCTATTTAACTAATACCTACATCTATAATAAACATTTATCTTTTAATTATAACTGCTATTTATCTAATCCTTACTTTAATTTTAACCCTCTTTCTAATTAAACTATAATATTTCTTAAATCAAAAGGCATGTCTGTGACTTGTTTTTCCCAACAACACCTGTTTTTGGAGATACTCTGTCTCAGTTTCTCACTTCCTCATCAATCACAACTGTCAATGTTGTTACTTATAAAGGGTATGAGGAAGTACCTTTTCCTTTTAGCTAAAGGTTTCAGAATTTGCATTCCCTGTCCCTTCAGGGGGGAAATTTTTGCTGTTGAGCCTTTTTTACATTTCTGTACGTGGGTTTACTGCTAATTCCACATCCTTGCACATTCGAGCTAATTGTTTTACTTATCAAGGGAAGTGTTTTTCAAGCCTAAGCACGCATTCCTTCAAAGTTAGGGAAGGTCCGTCAACAGGATCCATGGGGCTTTGCCTCCGTCATGGCCACACTTTACTGGGGCCTTGCTCCCAGCCGGTGTTTTTCCTGTTTTCAGGTCCCTTTTACCTTACTTTTACTAGTGATTGCGGCTCCCGGCAAAAAAGTAGAGTACAGCAAACTCATAAACCAATAGCACAGTCATTTATTATCACATATTATATACTGCATATAATTATTTGTGTTATACTTTTATATGTTAGCAGCACAGTAAGTGTGTTTACAGCAGCAACACTACAAACACATGAGTAATGCATGGCATTATGACATTATGAAGACTATGATGTAGTTAGGTGATGGGAATTCATCTTATGAGACTCTTGTCATATATATGGTTTGCCATTGACTAAAACATCTTTATGTGATACATGAATGCACTCAACCTGATAAAGTACATTGATGATTCTGAATTTGTAATGCATTTACATACAGTTTTGTGCTATGGCTAAATAATTGGCAGAAAACAGAGCTAGTCTAATATATTCCAGAATGTTATAGGTCAAAGCTAATTTAATAACCGTAATTTTTTACATATTTTCCATATTTTCAGCATTTTTCTTGAGATTTACCAGGGGTTAAGACTACTGAAATATAAGTAATTTCAGTTATTTTTTTAATTCTGTGAACTTGCTTAGCTGCAAAATAAATATAACTATTATTGAGTTGAAGAACTGCTTTGATTTATTGTACTCCAATAAGAAAGTATAGCTTTCTTTATAACTACAACCTCAGTGTTACTTTACAATAATGAATAATGTTACCATAAACATTGATGTACAGGCTTTTGGGTAAATATGATTTTCATTTATTGGAGATAAATCCCCAAGTGTGCAATTAATGTTTTGTGTGGTAACTGAACACGTCATGCTTTTAAGAAACTGCTAGACAGTTTATTAGGGCGGGCTGTGCCATTTTATATTCTATTCTACAAGCAATGTATAAGGAACAGTGTTTCTCTATATCTTCATTAGCATCTAATTTTGTCATTTTTTAAAATTTATTTTTAGCCATTTTGACAGATGTATGCTAATATTTTATTTTGGTTTGAGTTTTCAATTTCCTGATACCTAATGAAGCTGGACATCTTTTTATTTGCTTATCTGACACTTCTTTTTTTAGAAAATTTCTGTTCTGTTCTTGTCGTTTGTCCACTTTCTAATTGAATTATTCCTTTTTTTTTTACTTTGAGTTTTGAGAGTAAACTCTCTTTCTCTCTCTCTCTCTCTCTCTCTCTCTCTCTCTCTCTCTCTCTCTCTCACTTTCTTTTAGATACTAGTCCTTTGCTAGATATGTGGTTCGCAAATATTTTCTCTTAATCAGTAGCTTGTCTTTCATCCTTAAAAGGACACTGAAAAAGCTTTTGATTTTATGATGTGCAATTCATCAATTATTTTCTTTTATACATTATACATTTGGAATCAGGTTCAATAAATTTTTTACTAGTCCTGTGACAACGATTTTCTACTTTTCCTACATTCAGTTTATTTCATCAAACACTATTGTAGATCATGTTCTGCCATAGAGTCAGAATAAGGGAAACATTCAATAATTTATCTAAATTTAGTCACTAGGAGAGTATTAAGTAAGGAACAACTGAAATTATTTTCTCATTACAACTAACAGTAAAAATTTTGCCTGAATTAGCCAGATGATAGTCCTGTGTTACTTTTACTTTCATCTGGTAAGATTTTCATAGACAAATTAGTCAATTTTTATGCTACTGCAAAATATATCTACCTATTACTTATTTGATTAACAACTATCATAGTAAAACCTTTTAATTTGACAAACATTCATTATATGCAGATATATTAATTATTAATGTGGGGAATTAGCTTCCTTTTTTAGGTTATCAAGATGAAAAATAAATACAAAGGGTTTTTAAAATATTTTATTAATAATATATGTGTTATTATTCTTCGTTATTACATTGAAAGTTAAAAAATTTTACTATACTACTTTATAAGCAATCGATTAAATTGATATGCAAAAACCAAAATTTAGCACTGTGATTAAAAGCATTAAAACTAGTGATGCTGTTTTTATGCTAAATATTAATTAGCCAAAACTTGTAATAAACTTATTTAAATAAAAACCAAACTTATGATCACCTATCCAATATAAAAAATATCTGAAATTATTGCAATGCAACATTTAACTTTATCTAATCACAGATCATCAGATTTGTAGAAAACAATGTTGCATTTTTAAATGTGTTTGTGCTGTTTTGTTTTGATTTTAATAAAAACACATCTCCACCAAGATTTATTGGACAAAATTGCTTTTAAAAAACTTTCCATATAGCATTCATCTACCTATATAGAAATGTATGAGTCTTCAGTATTTTACTATTGAATAAAAAACCATTTGCAGAAGGAAAATATTAATACATAGGAAGAAAGTAAATTCTGAAAAAATAATAGCTGTATTAACTAAAACCAATTAATATAATGGTGTTAGGTTCAATATATGTATGTTTCTGAAACATAAATGGGTGCTTAATATCAATTTGATCTGGATATTGGACTCCAAAGGCATTTATATCTCTCACAAGAATAAGATTCTTCACAACAGTGTGACTACATATTTTTTTAATTTTTTGTTCACTATTTTATATATACAGTAATATTATTTTGAATTTGAAGACAGTATGGTAATTACTGATTATGTTGATTGTACAATAAAATAATACTGACTCTACAAAGTTAGAAATTCAAATTTTTTTTGGTACTACTTCTTGTACAACGGGATAAAGCCTTCACAGTATGAACCTGGCATCTGTTGAGCCTACATGTGTTCTAGGCTTCTAATTAAACTGTATTATCAAAAATGAAGCCTTCTACATTTTTTTTCAAATATCACTTGAAGCAAAGTTTGGCAGTAATGGCCCTTACACAAAGAACCCAAAATTACAGGAATACTTCATTCTGGGTCTTCACATTCTAGAGCAAGCTAACTGAACGGCTTTCCCAGTAGACATTTTTGCTGCTTTAGCCTGACTGTCAACCAACTTTGAGGCCTCAACTTCCTTCTCAGAGAAAGATACCATGCACTGAGAAATTGAAGGCCAGTGAATAAGTCATGTTGCTAAAAGTTGGACAACTCTAGTAACTTTTCTAAATAGAGCTTTGCCCTTTCCTGGTTGACCAGAATCTCTGATGTTTTTATTAACTCAAATCTATTTGCAACGATGGTACTCTAGAAACTTCGTTTGCCAGTCCTTATTTTAACTAATTCTGTCTCTGTTTGTCTTCTTTTTCTCTCTCGCCTTGTCTTTTTCTATCTTGACCTCTATTTGTTTCCTTACCTCTATTGCTTGTGAATTTTCAATATCTATTATTTATTAACTTATTTATTACAAAACAATTCCGTGACTTTTCAGAATAGAAAAGCAAAGATCAAAAAGGCTGATAAATTTTTTGAAAGGGTATAAAAATTTTATCTACATTATCTTAATTTAAAAACTCCAAGGAATATTGTCATTTAACATCATTCATGTATTTTCATGAAGTTCTGTTTTATGTTTTTCATATCTTTCACAGTCGTTAGTTTTTGGTTTTCTAAATATATAAAATTATCTATAGGGATATCAAATAATAAAGCAAAACCCATATATTAATCTATGTCATAACTTTGTTTCAGAAATAAAGGTTTAATCACAAGTGAGAACATTTTTTTGGTGACTATTGTGGCTTCAAAGAATATCTATTTTTCTAAATTGCATGTGATACAGAGATGGCAGAAACCAGGGGGAAAAAAAGAGCTTGTTTTAGGTGGGCATGGTGGATCACACCTGTAATCCCAGCACTTTGGCAGGTTGAAGCAGAAAGATTACTTGTACCCAGGGGCTTAAAACCATCCTAGCTGGCCAGACACAGAGGCTCATGCCTATAATCTAAGCATTATGACAAGCTGAAGTGAAAGGATTGCCTGAGTCCAGGGGTTCGAAGCCAACCTGGGCAACTTGGTAAGACCTCATCTCTACAATAAATCAAGAAAAATTAGCCAAACATTGTGGCACACACCTGTAGTTTCAGCTACTTGGAAGGCTGAGGCTGAAAAATTGCCTGAGCCCAACAGGTCGAGGCTGAGGTGGCCAGGAGCGTGCCACTGCATTCCAGCCTGGGTGACAGAGTGAGATTCCAACTCAAAACAAAAACAAAACAAAAACAAACATAAAAAGCAGTCTAATCAAAATAGTAAAACCTTCTCACTACAAAAAAAACCAAAAAAATGTAAAAAATAAAAATACCTGATATAGTGACATGCACCTTTAGTCCCCGCTACTCAGGAGGCTGAGGTGAAAAAACTGCCTATACTCAGGAAGTTAAGGCTATGATCAACTATGATTGTGCCACTGCATTCCTGAGGAACAGAGTGAGAACCCAACTAAAAACAAAAATAAAAATAAAAAAGAAAAAAGCATGTTTTCCAACATTTGTAAGTAAAAAATCATAGGCATTTTTTATCTAAATAATCTGATGGTAAATTTGGGGTTATAATAGATTAAGATAATGTTTTTAAGTTTTTAAGTTTTAGGTTTCCATTAGAAAAACATTTTTCCTACTTATATGATTAACAATGATTATTACTTAGCGGATATTCAAATGACTAGATAATCTACTACTCTTAGGATTGATATGTGCTTATCCTATTTTAAATTCTAGTACAGTAAAAATTTACTTTGGTCACTGTAAAGTTGGTGTTTACTTTTCGAAAGGCTGACAGTTATGAGTGTGTTATTTACTTTTCAGGTAATATGTATAACAGTTTAATCAAACTTTAAAAGCTCAATTCATTTTTTACATTTATAAACTATAAAATTTTCAGTTTCTCACAAGATCAATTAAAGTCAGGTTCTTTTCCGTTTGGGATATTGTCAAAAATGAAGATAATAAAATATCTTAGCAGAGGCTCTAATGTGCTTTCTAAATGCATTTCCATTTTCTGCTTGTCCCTACTATAGCACAAATGTTCTCAGGGGCAGCCAGTTACTTAAACAAGCCGTAATTCCGCAGCGTGGTGTGGTGGAAAGCTCTTACTCCTAAAGAGAATTGTAAATTGGGTAATGGAGGGCTACTGGAGGATGGATTGTGTATTCTAACAGCACAATTCGGATCAATAGAAATCTTTAATTTTCAGCACTCTGTTTCTGGTAGATATATTCTTTGGAGTTAACTTTCTTATCTTCTTTATTAAGTCCTTGAATTTCATGTTTTGTTTTTTGCAACACAACTATATTTTTCCCTCCTAAATGAATGCATAGTCATCAATACAGAAGTCCATCAGATAAGATTAAATGGTTGAATGGATGGCTGCTGATGTCGTGCATTATTATTCCATTGGAGGAAATGAACTGAAGCATTCAATGGCAGAGTGCACTATAAAATAGAGTCTCTTTCTCCTTCTTTAAAATCTTCATTTATTTAAAGAATTACAGTTAAGTTTACAGATATTATGGAAGAGGTGTTCCAGTGCTGAAACATGTTTATAAACCTGTCATTAATAGTTAACAATCATACCAGTTTTTATGAACCAAGAATAGATACATGCAACAAATCAGCAAGAAATAGTATGAAACAAGTTTATGTTTTTAATAAAATCCTTTGAGTTGTTTTACTTTGAGATATTTATCTGATGCCATATATGACAGAAGATGGCAGTATAGATCCTTTGGATTCAGTACTTAATTTCAGACAGAACAAAACAGTCTATTTATTTCGAAGGTACTTGTACTAAAAAAAAAAAAAAAAAAAAAACCGAAAAACAAACAAAAACTTTTGTTAAGTATGTTATTACCGAAATGTTATAAAAACTTCATTATGCATTACTAAATTATCAGGTGATTTGCATTATATAGTACTAATAAGTCCATCAAAAACAAATCAGTTTTATTTAGTAAAAATATTAATTGCTTTATCATAAAGTAGTTTAAAAGAGCAAAAATTTAGAATGTAATATAAACATATGCTGCATAATGCAATTATTTTAAATTTGTAATCTGGTATTTTATGCACATTTTAAGGATAAATGCACTAGATTTTAACAAGAGTAACAAATAATTAGAATTCAACTTAAAATTGAAAGAAAATATTTAAAAAGTGAACAAAGTCAAATATTATGTTTTTAGTAGCTTACTCGTGGCAATCAACTTTTTCTTAATTTCTTCTGGTAAAATAAATTAAATTAGAATCCAACTAAAGACATACAAAAACTAATGTAAATCAACAGAAAGAATAAATTAATAAAAAGACACAGAACATGGTAAAATGATTTAGATAAAAGGGAAAACAAGCCAGCTTTTGAATGTTATTGAATTTTTTAAATTGACTAAGCATTTGATTAAATTTTTAAATAAAATGTTACCTATATTGAACTTATGAATGTTATATTCTGTAGACATAATGTATGATCTGGTTTATTTTCACATAATATTTTAAAATTTTTACTGCATTTATCTGAGATATCAATTTTTTAAATGTTTCATGACAATAAAAATAAAAGATATTGGAAAGTTTACTGAATAATATCACTATTAAAGTTCATAGAATAGGGTGTTCCAAGATGGTGATGGAGCTGGTTGGAGTGTTTGAGTTCATATATAAATGAGTGTGTGTAGGTACAAATACGCATGTAAGTGTGTGGGCAAGTGGGTGATGAGTGTCTGACAGGACACGGGAACAAGCAGCCTGAGCTTTCCAGCTGAGTAATTTGCCTCACACATTGCTACTCGGATCCCAGTCCACTGACCAGAGGCAGGTATCATCTCTGTGACCTATCTGGAAGAAAGTGGTAAAAAACAGTCACTGCATAGTGCCACCTGCTGGCACAGTCTCTAGGCCAGATCAGACATTGGCAGCAAGGACCACAGAGAAAATACAGCTGAGGAATAAGAAGCTGAGTCCCAGAGGAGGAGAAGATGCAAAGACACCACCACCACCTCTATTGTACAAATTGGGCAAAGACAGGCTCTGGTCTGCCCGTGTGAAGAGCAGAGCTACTCCCTGAGACATAAGAGTGAATTCAACACCTCTCTGAGGTTGATCACTGTGAATACAGTGAGGATACCTCAAGTGCAGTATCCCCAGAGGGACAGGCCCACCAAGAAGACCCAGTCACCCCATCTGACACTGGAATATTCGCCAGACTATGGGTGCAACTGGAGGTAAAGAATCCAGTCTACAGTGGAGTTTTAAACTAATTCACTCCCTCCCCCCAGCGAGTCAGAAGACGTGTGAACCATATGGAAAGCAATCTGATCTGCACATGCAGAGATAGCAGAACATGGGCAGATCTGCTGTGCGTGGTTTGTAGCCTACCTCTGACCACATGGTGAGCAGGGGGACCAATCTAGAGGCTGGAACAACCACTCCTATGCCATGAGTCAGGAGCAGCAGTGCTTGAGTCACACTGACAAAGACCCAAAGTTTCAGAAAATGACACAAGAGGGTGCTCAAGGATTACAAAAGCTTTTTGATTTTTTATAATTACTTTTAAATATTTTTTAATATTTTAAAAATTTCCATGCTCTTTGTACATTTATTTTGTGTTATCTCAATTTGTTTTGTTCCTCCTTCTTCTTTATTCTCATAAAGGTATATATAAGTGTGAAAATATCTTCATATTCTTGTTTTTAGTTTAGTTTTGTTTTCTTTTACCCTGGCATGTTTGTCTGTTTGTTTGTTTTTTCTTCTTTCTCTTCATTGTCATTTCTTCTCCCTTCTCCCTTCTTCAGTTCTTTTCCATTCCTTTATGTTATTTTGTACCCAGGGGACATACATATACTCCCATTGTATGGACATATTCAGAGGTGATGGGAAGTGAGTCCTAGGGGGCCTACTCCCAAATCAGTGAACATTGTGCTCTTCAGGCAGCTTTTGAATCTTAGCTTTGTCAATACATTTTATTCAAATCACAAAACATCTAATGACAACACAGCTCCCCACCTCCAACCTCCTTAAAACTGAACAAATCCAGAAACTTTACCTTAAGAAGAATGGGGGGTTGAGCAAACAGAAGAGAAAACTATTCCCTCCCTCACTGAGCAACAGAAGTAAAGAGAAAAAGGAAAATCCATCGCAAATGTAGGGAAATGAATTTTTAAAAAGCGTGCAAGTGCACGTAACCCAGAGAGCGCTAGAAGGACAGTGTTGAGAATACAGACTTCAGAATGTAATCAGTGAAGATTGCCCAGATTGACTGATCTCAGACCACACATGCAAAGATCAAGAAATATTTGGAGAAGATGAAAAAGGACCAAGGAAGATATGATGAAAATATAAAAAGATTAATTACAGAGATGTTAACCATAAAAAATACTGTCAATGAAATGAATAATAAACTGACAAGCAAGGAAAGCAGAATTAATCAAGCAGAAGAAAGAATCTCAGAGCTCAAATATCAAAATATATAATTAAACCTACTGGTTAAAATCACAGAAGGAAAACTTAAAATGACAGAATAAAACTTTCAAGAGATGTGTGATTACATTAAGATGCCAAATTTACTCATAGTTGGTATCCCTGAAGCAGAAAAGGAGACAGAGAACACCATGGAGCAAACATTCCATGAGGACATTTAAGAAAATTTCCCTCATCTCTTAAGAACACAACCATCCATACACAAGAGATTCAGAGAGCCTCTGCAAGACACCTAATGAGAGGACCAACCTCTAGATACATAGTAATTCTCTTGCACAAAGAAGGCATACAATAAAAATTCTAAAGACAGCAAGAGAGAAAGGTTAGACTACCTACTGGGGAAACCTAATTAGAATAGTAGCAAACTTATCTTCAGTAACACCACAAACTAGCAGAGATGGAGAATTGAAATCCTTCCCAGACATCCAGTCCCTAAGAGTTTATGCTGTTTTCAGATCAGCTCTACAGGGACACTTAAGAAGGCATTAGGCACGAGAGAGAGAGAGAGAGAGAGAGAGAGAGAGAGAGAGAGAGGAGAGAGAGAGAGAGAGAGAGAAGAAGGAAGGAAGGAAGGAAGGAAGGAAGGAAGGAAGGAAGGAAGGAAGGAAGGAAGACCCAAACAAAATGAATGACCACACATTTCACAAAAATGCAAGAAAACAGAATCAACATAGCATGAGACACAACTGCAAAGTTGAAAACACATATATCAACCCAAACATTAAAAAAACCAAATAAACAAATAATCAAGCAACAATAACCAAAAAAACCTTTATAAGAAACTCATGAGAGGAATAAATTCTCTGAACTCTCACATCTCAATAATCAGCCTGAACATGAATGGATTATATGCACCACTGAAAAGACATAGAATGGCAAACTGGATTAAAAAAACAAATAAATAAACAAGACGCAACAACATGCTGCCTCCAGGAAGCATATCACACTACAAAGGACAAACAACTCAAAGTGAGAGAATGCAAAACAAACTTTCAGGGAAATGGAACACACAAAAAGCAGGAGCTATGATCTAAGTATCAGACAAAATAACCTTCAAGCTATCAAAAATGTAAAAAAAAGACAAAGAAGGACACTACATAATGATAAAATGTTCAATACATCAATAAGAAATATCCATCTTAAACATACATGCATCCAAACAGGACCACCAGTGTTTATAAGCAATAACTAAACTGAAATAAAAAACAAAAGAAGAATGACTCTAACACTGTCATAGCTGGGGACTTAACTAACCCACTAACAACCCTAGATAGATTATTGAGACAAAAAAATCAAGGAGATCCAGAACCTCAACTTAAACTTGACCCAACTGACTTAATAGATACCTACAGAACACTCTACCCAACAATTATGGAATGTAAATTCTCCTCACTTCCACATGGAATGAACTTCAAGATTGACCACATCCTTAGCCATGAATCAAGCATAAACAAATTTCATAAAATCGAAATACTGCCATGCACATTCTCAGATCACAGCAAAATAAAGAAAAATATCACCACCAACAAGATTCTCCCCAGCTGGGCTCAGTGGCTCAGCCTGTAATCCCGCACCTTGAGAGGCTGAGGTGAGTGGATTGCTTGAGCCCACGGGTGCGAGATCCGCCTGGGCAACTTGGCAAGACCTCATCTCTACAATAAATAAAAAAAATCAAGCCAGGCTTGGTGGCTCAGCCTGTAATCCTGTGCCTTTGGGAGGCTGAGGTGAGTGGATTGCCTGAGCCCACGGGGTCCGAGACCCGCCTGGGCAACTTGGCGAGACCTCATCCCTACAATAATAATAAAAAAAAAATTGGCCGGGTATGGTAGCGCGCGTCTGTAGTTCCAGCTACTTGGAAGGCTGAGGCGGAAGGATCGCCGGAGGCCAGCAGCTCGAGACTGCGGTGGCGAGGAGCAGCCACTGCATTCCAGTTTGGGTGACAGAGTGAGACTCCAACTCAAAAAAAAAAAAAAAAAAGATTCTCCCCAAACACACAAATGCATGGACACTGAACAGGATGATGCTGAACAACTCCTGGGTCAATGCAGACATCAAAGCAGAAATGAAAAGATTCCAAGAAACAAATGAAAACAAAGACACATCTTACCAAAACATCTGGGATAACATGAAATCAGTACTAACAGAAGAATTTATAAGTCTCTGCCCACACATCAAGAAAATAGAAGAATCACAAGTTAACAACCTAAAAAATTACCTAAGGAGACTGGAATGGCATAACCACCAAACCCTAATTTCAGCAGAAGAATTCAGATCAACAAAGTAAAAGTCCAAACATGGGTCATAGATAACAAAAATGGCATGGAAAAAAATTAATGAAGCAAAAAGCTGTTTCTTTGATTGATGGAACCATAGCCAGATTGACCAAGAAAAAGAGAGGAAAAGTCCAAATCTGAAATGCAAAAGATCACGTCACAACTGACCTCAAAGAAATACAAAAGATTATTAGAGATTGCTATGCACACCTGTGTGGAAACAGACTCAAAAACTTAAATGAAATGGAGGACTTTCTGACATCACACAGCTTCCTAAAGTTGAAATAAGAAGAAATTGAGACCCCAAGTAGACCAATAACAACTGAGAAAATTGACTCTATCATAAGAAAACTGCCTACAAAAAATAAAAATTAAAAAAAAAAGCCCTGGACCTGATGACTTTCCAGTGGAATTCTACAAAACATACAAAGGAGGAGCTGATTCCAATCCTATTAAAAGTATTTCTGACAATTGAGAAAGAGTTCTCCCCAAATCATTTTAGGAAGCTAACATCACACTGACACACAAACCAAGTAAAAATTCAACAAAGCAAGAGAACTACAGTCCAATAACCCTGATGAACATAGATGCAAACATTCTCAAAAAGATTCTAGCAAATCTGATCCAACAGCACATCTCAAAAATCATCCACAATGACCAAGTAAGTTTCATTCCCAGGATGCAAGGCTGATTCAATGTCCACAAGACCATAAATGAAATTCAATACATCAATAGATGTAAAAACAAGAACCACATGTTTATATCATTAGATGCAGAAAAAGCTTTTGACATAATCCATCATTCCTTTTTTATAAAAACCTTGAACACCTAGGCATAGAGAGAACACACTTCAAAATGGTAAGAGCCATATATTATAAACCACAGCCAACATATTGCTAAGCAGCCAGAAATTGGAAGCATTTCCCAAACCTCTCACCGTAAACAAAAACCAACTCTAAATGAATCAAAGACCTAAATGTAAAATCTCAAGCTAAAGTATCTTAGAAAACACAGGAGACACTCTTACAGAAATAGGAATAGTCCATTAATTCCTGATCAAAACCCCAAAAGTCCACGATACAAGAGATAAGATAGACAAGTGGGACCTTATCAAACTGAAATGCTTCTGCAAAACAGAAGAAACCATCAAAAGAGTGGGGAGACAGCCCAAAAGTGGGAAAAATAAGTATTTGCCAACTGTGTATCTGACAAAGGCCTAACATTCAGGATCTACAAGGAACCCAAATGTGCCAAATGGAAAACAAAACAAAACAAAAATAAAAACAGCCTCATTAAAAAGTGAGCAAAATATATGAATAGACACTTCTCAAAAGAAGACTTACAGTCAACAGATATATGAAAAAATAAGCTCACTAATTATCAAAGAAATGCAAATCAAAACCATACTGGGATACCGCCTAACTCCAGTCAGGATGGCCATCATTAATGACTCAAAAAAACCCCAGATACTAGACAGGATGGGGGGAAAAGGGAGCGCTTCTACTCTGTTGTGGGGAGTGTATACTAGTACAATCTCTGTGGAGAACAGTGTGGTGATTTCTAAAAGAATTAGAAATTTACCTTCCATATAACCCATAAATCTCCCTTCTGGGAATATACCCAGAGGAACTCAAATCATTCTCCAAAAATATACCTACACATGCTTGTTTATAGCAGTACTATTCACAATAGCCAAAACTGGACCCAACCATGCTGCCATTGAAACTAGACTGGATTAAAAAAATGGGGTACATATAAATGATAGAATATTATGATGTCATAAAGAAGGAAAAAGTATGAATTTATGACAACTTGAATGAATTTAGAATCTATCATATTTAGCAACCTATCACAGAAACAAAGAACTGTGTACCTCATGTTCTCACTCATAAGCAGAACCTGAGCATTTATCATAATACTCTAAGAAAGTCAGTAGCAAGACACTTCCAGGGTTAGGGATGGCACATGACATCAATAAGGTTATCTGATCTTAAATCAGTTGAAGAGGGAACCAAAGGGAAGCCCAACTTCATCTGTACAATGACCACTTATGTACCTAATCATGAATCATACCACGCATCTTTAAAAAACAGTGTACTATATCTTAGCCTCCTAGCCCACAAATGTTAAACTTTTTCTTTCCAAAGCACTTTACTTGTGCAATGCAATAGAGGAACAATTCAATGAAGGATTCATGGAGAAATAATTTAATTATTTGATGAAATGTTTAAGTGACACCTGGTGGAGTCAATATTTTATATTGGATCTAGTAGGTCAAATTTAAAGCTATAAAAACACAAATAAAACCTTGTTTTTCTCAATCAATATTACTCTGCCCCAGGACAATTTACAACTGAAAAGATGTAGAAACCTTTTTAGACAACTATTTTGAGTGGAATAAATATGTTTTCTAAATTATCAAACTGTCTCCTATTATATTTTTATGAAAATATTTTTGGGCATGATGCATTTTAGTTTACTGAGATGTACTTTAAGGATTGTTGACAACCTATGCCTGTGTTCTCAAATTCTGACCCAGTCTTAACACTTCTTGAGAAAAATATAAAAATTATAATGTTATTGTAAAGCACATTATTGCAATAGCATTCATTTTACTCATCATTATGGCCAAATACATCATTAAAGAAAGACATCCGAATTTATTAATTTAGGTGTGTCATCTGTTTTTACCTTAATTATTTTTATTTATTTATTTTTTGCCATATCCACAATCTCTTTCTTTGTTGTTGTTGTTGTTGTTGTTTTTGGTTTTTTTGAGTTGGAGTCTCAGCCCAGACTGGAGTGCAGTGGCCACTCCCAGCCACTGCATCCTCGACCTGCTGGGCTCAGGGGATCCTTCTGCCTCAGCCTTCCAAATAGCTGGAACTACAGGCGTGCGCTACCACATCCGGCTAGTTTTATTTTTATTTTTATTTATTTATTTATTTGAGTTGGAGTCTCACTCTGTCGTTCAGACTGGAGTGCAGTGGCCATTCCTGGCCACCGCAGCCTCGACCTGCTGGGCTCCGGCGATCCTTCTGCCTCAGCCTTCCAAGTAACTGGAACTACAGGCAAGCGCTACCACGCCTGGCTAATTTTTGATTTGTTGTAGAGATGAGGTCTCACCAAGTTGCCCAGGCAGGTCTCGAACCCACGGGCTCAGGCAATCCACTCACCTCAGCCTCCCAAGGCACGGGATTACAGGCTAAGCCACCAAGCCCAGCTGCCTTAATTATTTTTAATTAAAGTTAATCTCTAAAGCAGGCAGAGAAAATATTATTTAAAGAATTGTTGTGATTTCTGGAAGAACTAGAAATTGACATTCCACGTGACATTCCACGTGACATTCCACGTGACATTCCAGTACCTCTATCAGGAATATACCCAGAGGAACTCAAGTCATTCTACCAAAAAGATACCTGCACATGCATGTTTGGTGCAACTCTATTCACAATAGCAAAATCATGGAACCAACAGTGCTGCCCATCAAAGCTGGACAGGATTTAAAATGCACATATACGCAATGGAATATTATGCAACCATAAAGAAGGACAAACATATGGACTCCACAGCAACTTGGGGGGATTTAGAGTCGATCATACTCAATGATCTATCAGAGAAACAAAGAACAAAATACCATATATTCTCACTCATAAGCAGACTTTGAACAATTATCATAATACTATAAGAAAGGGATTGACAGTAGTGGGAAACTGCCAGGGGAGGGAAGGGTGGTATTGGCAGTTAAGGGAAACTCCCAGGGGAAGGAGGGGCACACCTCATCAACAAGGGTACCTGCATAATGAACATTTGTATATCTAATGCTCATTTGTACCCCCCATGTTTAAAATAAAGAAAAAAATTGTTTATCAGCATTATGACATGTGAAATAATGCTTAAGATATAGTAACGTGAAATTTTTAGAGTAGAAAGAATTCAATATTTTTGTCTGTGCATATAAGTATAATAAATGCTAGAGAAACTAGTTGGGTGTAAAAAATAGATTAGCCAGATAATAGGATTCAATAAAAGAATAAATCCAGGGCTTCTGAGGTTCCCAGAAGACTATTCAGTGCAAAATACATAGGAGATAGCACTAAGGAATAAAAAGTCATGTGACATGTAATAAAGGATCATCTTTTGTTTAGAGGGCTCCAAGACAAATTGTCTTTCTAGTGGAGGGTCATGTTTTAGCTAAGGTACAGAGTAGAAAGGGGGTTGAGTGAAGAGGTTAAAACTAAGCGTAGTTGACTTAAAATGAAGTAAAATTCCTAAGAGTTGGTATTGGTGGAATATGTGTAGCAATGGATTGTTGGGACAGAAAAGGGAAATGTGTAAAGTGATAACATGGCAGAGAACATGCTTCCACTTTAGTATAAATTAAGGATAATAAACATGTTAAGTTTAGTAGGCATAAAGTGACTCTAAAGAAATAGTTTATGATTTTATCCGGTCAGTGTTAGATTTACAACATTCTGTGTGTTGAGATATCATGGGTCGAATTTCAAAATTTAGAGCAAGGTGACTTGTATTTTTTAGCTTTGAACTTTATTTCTTTGAAATTGAATGTATGACATTATTATATTCTCCAAAGACTGTCAAAAGAATTTTTTAAAAACAATTCATTAGACTGACATATGGTTGCCTTTAGTTACAGTAGTTCTAATACCCTAATGAGGGCAAATACTGCTACCAATGGGTTTAAAACGGTAGGGAAAAAAGTGGCTATTTTACCATAAATGCAATTCGCTATTGACAACAAATTCATTAATCCACCATTTTTTGACTTATAGATTTATATTGACTGAAAAAGACTTCTGTAACTAAGACAATTGCTTATGCTAAATGAGGTATCTGTTATCAGGCTAGTTAGATATTCCCAAATGGGTCTATAAAATTATATTTGTGGTTAAAGAAAAAAAAAGTATGTAGATTCCTTTATAAACCACAATTAAGATGTAGCTTTATTAATACTTAAGCCTAGTGCTATATTGTCATTTATCATAATTTATAGTACATTGCAGGCATTTAGTTAATATTTTGCTAATTAAATGAAAAATAAACCAACAAAAATGATACCTTGTGAATACACAAAAGACTTTGAATTGTATTAGCAATCACATCTGAAATTTGAAAAGCTGTGTGAGCTTGCAAAAATGTCAGATTTTTTTTCTAATTTTCTTTCTGATTTTTATTTTATGCAAAAGCAAAAATATAATCAATACAAAGAAAATACAATTTTAAAAATTCCTGACAATCCTACCAATGAAAGTGTTTGCTTTTCTGATTATTTTCCAGTGTGTATACATTTTATATTGCCCAAATCATGATGTTGCTGGAATTGTGTTCCTTATTCTCATAGCAATTTATTTCCTGTATATAACTCAAGTTCTTGCATTCTTCAATAGTTTAAGAATACGAAAGCGAAATATCAACACAAATATTAAGCATTTTAATAATCCCGGTTTTAATCTTATTATCCTGAACACTTCAATCTCTTGCTTTTTTTGTAAGTTCTGAGAATCTTCTGGGATTCCCTACATGCTTCTTATGAATCATTTTTGTCACACTGGTTGATAACATCACACTTTCTTAATTTTCTTTCTACCTCACTTGTAGTTTCTTCTCATTCTCATTGTTTTGTTAATCTTCTTTTCTTTTTCCTCTTAATGTCTTTAGTTCTACCATTGTTTTCTGTATCAATACTCAATCTCCTTTAGTCTCATTGCTTTAAAAGTCATCAATTGCTACACACACACACACACACACACACACACACACACACACACACACCTTCATTCCACTTTTCTCATTTAAAATCTAGCTTTATACCAACTGCTTACCAAACATCCCTGTTGCAATATTTAATAGACATTTCAGTATTAATCTGTCTATATCTGAATTACTGATTCTTCACTTACACAGTTTTTCTGTTTTAGTTGATAGAAGCTCCATTCTTCCAATTGCTACAGCTAGAATCTTAAAGTAATTCATCATTTCTCTCTTTCTCTTAGGTCTTGCATTCGATTTTGTATGAAACGATCTGCTTAACCTTAACGATATATCCAGAAATAAGTCAATTCTCAGATTCTTCACTTCTGTCATCTTGGTTCATGGCACCATGATTTTAGACCCTCTGATTCTTAAATGGTCTCCTTTACTTCTTCTTTTGTGAGTTTACAATTAATTCCCAATGCAGCAACCTCTTGCAGAGTAAGGCTATAGAAACATAAATAAGCTCATTTAACTTTTCAAAACCAAACAAAAGCTTGACATTTTGCTCAGAATTTAAAGCCAAAATTTTTATAATAGCCAACAAAGCACCACATCATATGACAACCTCCTGTATGTTGTGATAAAGGCAGTGGATTCTTTTTGTGCCTCAAGCAGGAACTTGCCACAGACAGTTTCATTGTAGTGCATTGACACTGTGAATTTCCCTTTATGTGGAATGCTCTCCCCCAAAATGTCTTCATTCTCTCATCATAACATGGTCCAATATAACTTCTTCTTTCATCTGCATCACTTACCACACTTGAATGGTTGTCAAGTTTACTGATTTATGAATATTATTTATTGTATTTCTTTCTTGCTCGTTAAGGGGAACGATTCTTACTTGTTTTCCTCATAGATATATTTCAAGCAGTGACTGGCACATACACGCACACATAAAGTGCTTATAATATTTGTTAAATATATAAGTTGATAAATGAATAGTCAAAGAATGCATACTAACATGTGTTTCCCTAGGCACCAATCCTTCTGCTAGGGCACACTTCTGCTTCTCTTTCATGGAAACTGGTGCCTTCTGCTTCATCAATGTCAATGCTAAATATCCCACAAATCACACAACCAGCTCACCAAAATCAAAGATACCAAGCTTTTAAGGATTTTCTCATAACATAAGGGAAACCTCTTTTTCAATCATTTGACACTCCAAAGCAGAGCTTTTTGTGCTACAATGCCTATAGAATATTTGAACAGTTTTAAAGAAATGGTTTGTTCTGCAGAAATTTTTGTCTTTCAGTACAAAGACCTACAAGTCAGAGACCCAGGACAGATTCAAGTAGTAGACAACATAATGGATCCTCAGAACCATAACGTTTCACTTCTGAGTCATTTGGAGCCTTGGTTCTTATAAATGTAGAGTAGGTTTTGCCCAAGAGATTTGCTATTCCTGTACATGAATCAACATGTAACTGGCAAGAAAAATATATGTGTTTGATGGTCTCTATAAAAACATTCCTTACATTTAACTATTTCATTCCAAGGTCAAGCCTCCTAAGAAGAAATACTCAACAGAAATATTAAAACGATGATGATAAGTTCTTCTCCATTCAAATTTCATGGCAAAACTAAAGGACCTCACAGTTTAGGAGCAAACTATATTGGACAATGACTATTCACTTGGTGATTCACTGAGTGTCAAAAATGTTTTATTTTTGAACCAACTACTATATAAGTTGAATTAACAACTAATATATAAGTTGAACTACTACATATGTTGAAATTCTATATAGATATGTACTACTATAAGTTGAACTACTATATATACTGAACTACTTACTATGTAAGTTGAATCAATAACTACTATATAAAGGGCACAGGATTGCTGGTATATTATTTTCTCTTATTAAACTAGGTACTTTGATGGGCACTGATGAAATAACCAGTGTTGACTATATCTTTTTAAGGAGTGAGTATCCTTCTCTACCCAGAGCTTTATCAAGGAGGTTATGGAAAATTTTAGTGTGAAGAAATTGCAGTACATCAAATAGTCCATATTATGTTAATTTGTGTCACTAATTTAAGATGTTAGCAAACTTGATTTTAAAATTATAATATATTATAGAATATATGACAAATTTGTGTCATACTTGGTTAAAATAATCTTAGGTATACACACTTCTTTGTGGAATTTCTCAAGTTATTTAATAATCAAATGTACCTTTTTAACCTACAAAAAGTGAATGTAGAATAAAGTATTTCCAAACTTTCTAACCATAAAACACTTAAAAAATACTCCAAGTCTAATAGAACATTTTATCAAATAATTTTAAAAATGGTGTTAAATAATACTCATAATATTTTTATTATTATATATGTTGATGATTTAATTTTTGATGTTACTTACACCAGCAGTTTTTTTTTTTTTTAAACAGGAAACAAACATAGTGCTAGATGTATGACTCTGATATTGTCCATTCCATTCTAGGGCAGCACAAAAAGTTTTGGAAAAGCTGGAAATCAGATTCCAGTGAAGGAATTTTGACATTTGAGCTTTAAGGCTTTTGAATTTCATGACTGAAGCTCTACTCCTGGTGTGATAAGGGTCAGGGCACAATAGCAATATGATTCGGTAAAACTTTGGCTTGCACTTTAATCTGCCAGCTCTGGTGAAAGAAAATAAAGCAGACTCAGCAAAAGTTACTAAGAAGGCAGTAATGGTGAGTTACAAGAAGAAACAGAGAAAACAGTCTTTAAAATATATTTACAGCCGGGCTCGGTGGCTCAGTCTGTAATCCCGCGCCTTTGGGAGGCTGAGGTGAGTGGATTGCCTGAACCCGCGGGTTCGAGACCCGCCTGGGCAGCGAGACCTCATCTCTCCAATAAATCAAAAAATCAGCCGGGCGGTAGCGCATGCCTGTAACTCTGGCTACTTGGAAGGCTGAGGCGGAAGGATCGCTGGAGCCCCAGCAGGTCGAGGCTGCGGTGGCCAGGAGCAGCCACTGCACTCCAGTCTGGGCGACAGAGTGAGACTCCAACTCAAAAAAAAAAAAGAAAAAAAAAAATATATATATGTATATATATATATATATATATACACACACATATATTTTATTTTTATTTTATTTTAAAGATGTGAGGTACAATTTAGTATTAGGTATACAAGTGGTCATCATACAGGTAAAATTTGGGCCTCCCTTTGGATCCCACTTAGCCTGGTTTTAGATCTGGTATGCTTATTGATGTTGCGCCCCCTCAGTCCCTGGCAGTGTACCACTACTGCCAATCCCTTTCTTATAGTATTATAGTAAATGTTCATGATCCACTTATGAGAGAGACCATGTGGTATTCAGTATTTTGTTTCCATAGTAGATCACTGAGTATTATACACTCTAAATCCATCCAAGTTGCTGTGAAGTTCGTATGTTTTTTCTTCTTTAAGGATATGTAATATTCCATCATGTGTATGTACCACATTTTTTAAATTTAGTACAGTTTTGATGGGCATCATGATTGATTCCATGTTTTT
The DNA here is from genome assembly GCA_027257055.1 of Cephalopachus bancanus. NCBI lineage: Eukaryota > Metazoa > Chordata > Mammalia > Primates > Tarsiidae > Cephalopachus > Cephalopachus bancanus. The sequence continues at coordinate 2,169,843 of JAPVLO010000274.1, forward strand.
GCTATTGTGAATAGTACTTCCATAAACATGTATGTACAGGTATCTTTTTTGTAGAATGATTTGAGTTCCTCCAGGTATATTCCCAGTAGGGAAATTTTGGGTCATCTGGAAGATCAATTTCTAGTTCTTTTAGAAATCATCACACTATTTTCCATAGAGGTTGAACTAATTTGTATTCCCACTAGCAGTGTCGAAACGTTCCCTTTTCTCTGCATCCTCACCAGCATCTGTTGTTTTCTGTTTTATTAGTGATTTTAATCAACTTTGACAACCTGTGAAGTAACTTGTGGGTTGAGGATTTCCCACTGAAGTTAGAAATAGGTCACGTAATAAAGGCAATTTTACTAGATAAGTTGTCAGAGGAAAAAAGCTAGATGAAATGGGTTACATAAGAAATCTGAAAAGAAAAAGAATTAAAAGAATGTGTATTTTTCTCTTTCAAGCAATGTCATTCCAACTTTAGCATATAAAAGTATTTCATATAATTGAATATGAGGGAGATCCCAGAAAACTGGGTTTATGTTTTGGAGAGCAGGCCCTTTGCAGTCCACTTGGAATTTGTTCTTCCAGATCAAAAGATCAGCCAAAGGTTTTATTTGTGAGTTTCAGGAAGGTTACCTCACAATTTGCTGAAGAAACATCCACAGCTGTGGCAAGGAAGTGACTGGTTTTTCCACCATAACAACATACCTACCCATTATGCTCAATAATTGACAGTTTTTGACCAAGAATGGCATGATTCCCAAGCCTCACCCTCCCTATTCACCTGATCTCACCCCAAGTAACGTTTTTGTTTCCCCAAATAAAAAAACATCCTCAAAGGGAAACATTTCATCAATGTAGAAGAAATGAAACAAAAAACAGCAGAAGTAATAAAAGTCATCAAACTTGATGAGTTCAAACACTGTTTTGAGCAGTGGAAAAAGCTTCTCGACAGGTGTACCGCATCAAAGAGAACATTTTGAAGGTGACTGAAGTTTATACATGAAATAATAAATACACATTTTTTAATAAATCAATTCTGGGAATGTTGGGTCTCCCCTCGTATCCTAAAAATACATTAATCTTCATTGTATATTTCAATTTTCACAATAAAATTGCACTTTTTAAAAACAAGTTGCTTTGTAATATATCTTCTCAGTAGAGAAAGTTCTTAAACCCTTGCTGCCTCCTGTTATGAAGGCTATTACTGAATAAACTAAAGGTAAATATTGGCAAGAATGTATAGAAATTGAAGCCCTAACATATTGTTGGTGGAAATGTAAATAGATGTGGCTACTCTGAAAAACAGTATGGGGAATTAAAAATAGAGCTATCATATAAACCAGCAGTTCATATTTTGTGTATATATCCAATAAAATTAAAATTAGCATCTTTAGACATCTGCATCCCCATGTGCACTGCGTAATTTTTACAAGCCCAAATAGGGAAAAATATGAATGTCTATTGACAGATAAATGAAAATAAATGGAAAAGAAAGTATGGTATATCTGTGTGTACACACACACACCTCTATATATATGTCATATGTATAAATAGTCACACACACATATGTACACACACACACAATGGAATATTAGCTTTGAAAAATGAGGCAAACCTACCCTTTGCAACACCATTTAGACACCTAGAGTACCTTGTGAAGTAAGCCAGTCACAGTAGGACAAGTACTGCATGATTCCACTTTATGAGTTAGCTATACTAATTAAACTTATCAAAGCAGAGTATAGGCTGGGCACAGTGGCTCACACCTATAATCCTAACACTTTGGGAGGCCAACCAGAAAAGATTACTGGAGCCCAGGCAAGACCAGCTTAGGCAATAGTTAGGCCTCCTCTACCAATAATTTAAAAAATTAGACAGTTGGGCATAGTGACATGTGCCTATAGTCTCAGTTACTTGAGAGACTGAAGTGGAAGTGTCACCTGAACCAAGGAGATGGTGGTTGCGGTGAGCCATGATCGTGCCACTGCACTCCAACTTGGCGACAGAGTGAGCCTTCAATGAAAAACAAAAACGAAAACCAAACACAAACAAAGCAAAACAAAACAAGCAGAGCATAGAATGAAAGGAGAGGAAAAAACGTGAAACTATTGCTGGATGGCTGGTTGTGGGATTTCAGCAATGCAAACTAAATATGCTCTAGAGATCTACTGTACTATGCAGTAGCTACAATTAACACCTGTGTTGTGCATTTTAAAATATGTTAAAAGGTGAAGACGGGATAACTTCGCTGCAGGAGCACCGCGTGCCTGAGTTTGCTCAGGCCTTTTTAATTTAACTCGCGGGATCCTGCGTTTGGCGCGATGAGGACCACTGAATACTTCGATGAGCTCAGTGCCAAGCTAAGCCCTAACACGGCCCCCAAGGGAAGGTACATTTATCTGGAAGTGTTTCTGAAGGGAGGAGCTCACTGGGGTTTTACTCTGAATGGTGCCCTGGAGCACGGAGAGCCATTAATCATCTCTAAGGTGGAAGGCTGCGGCAAAACGGCCTCACTGAAATCCAGACTGAAATCCAGACTGCGGGCCAGAGATGAGGTCAGGCACGTCAATGAGGTGGTGCTGAGCAGTTCCAAGAGGAAGGCCTTCTTGCTGGTGAAAGGGTCCTGCAAGACCTGCCTGCTGGTGGTGATCAGGTTTCACCTGCTTTCTGCTGCGGGGTGGACTGTGTCAGTCTCTATTCAGGACAGTCGACCTGCGGTTATTCTCCGGTTGCCTGTGATATGGAGTGGCTTAAAGCATGGGCACCAGATTCAGATCAGGCTTGGCTTCAAGCTCCAGGGCTTCTGGTGAATTTGGGCACATTACTTAGCCTACTGAAGATTTAGTTTTCTCACCTTTAAATGAGGATTACCATGTCTTCTTTATGCCAAAATATGGAAACAACCCTATGTCTCTGTGGAGTGATGAATGGATAAAGAAAATATGGTATGATCGACTCCAAATCCATCCAAGTTGCTGTAAAGTCCATATATTTGTCCTTCTTTGTGGCTGTGTAATATTCCATTGTGTATATGTACCACATTTTCTTTATCCAGTTCAGCTTCAATGGGCAACAGGGTTGGTTCCATGTTTTTGCTATTGTGAATAGAGCTGCAACAAAATAAGTGTGCAGGTATCTTTTTTGTAGAATGATTTGAGCTCCTCTGGGTATATTCCCCTATGGGGAATTGCTGGGTGATCTATCACAGAAACAGAGTACCATATGTTCTCACTCATAAGTGGACCTTGAACAATTATATTACAATAAGAAAGCGTTGGGTAGTAATGGGAAACTGTCGGGAGGGGCATGGGATTGGCAGTTGAGGGAAGGGGGCCATACCTCATCAACAAGGGTACCTGCAAAATCAATGTTAGTATATCTAGCCTGAACTGTACCCCATATCTTTATAATAAAAAAAGAAAAGAAAAAATATGGTATACACACACACACACACACACACACACACACACACACACACACACACAATGAAATATTATCTATCCATAAAAAAGAAGGAACTTCTGCCACTGACAGCAACATGATGAATCTGGAGGACATTATGTTAAGTGAAATAAATCAGACACAGAAGGACAAACACTAATTCATCCCACATATGTCTGGAGTTAAAAAAAAAAAGTCAGACTCATAAAAGCAGAGAGAAGAATGGTGGTTGCTGGGGGTAGGGGATGGAGGAAGTGGGAAAGTGTTAGTCAAAGAAAATGAACTTTCAGTTATAAGATGAATACTGTTCTGGGGAGCTAAAGTACAGCATAGTGGCAACAGTTAATATTGCATTGTTTGTTTAATTTTTGGTTTGAGAGTAGATCTTAAGTGTCCTCATCTCTCTCTCATACACACCCAAAAACCCACGAAAGGGTAACTGTGTTGATCAATTTGATTGTCATAATATTACATAATGTATACGTATATCAAATTTTCATATTGTACACTTTGAATATATATATAATTTTTATTTGTCAATTATACCTGAATAATTCAAAAAATTGTTTAAAAATACATCTAATATTAAGTGTTTTTGTCACAAGTAAACATTAACAACAACAACAACAATAAAACACAAGGAAAGTTTGGGAGGTAAGAAATATTTATAGTACTTTGAGTCTTGATTATGATGATGTGGCATCATGGGTATATGCATATATCCAAACTCATAAAAATTATTCATTAAATATATGAAATTTTTATAAATCAAATTTACCTCAAAATGCTTTAAAAAATTATGAAAAGTTCTGTGAATATCTTCATCCAAAGTATTGTGTTGAAAAAAATTTCCTTGATTGGTGCAATTAATGATTAAAATAAAAAGTAACATTTGCAATCATTCAGCTAAAATCAAACATTTGAGAATTAATGACACTCAGTGACCTTGCCATTGTTCTCCTATAGCCAGCTATATTTGATATAACTAATTTTAAACAGATCATATTTTATTATGTAATTGGAAAATTTCAATCTTTTATAGTGGATCTATGAGTCATTAAAACTTACTAGAGGTTCAAGAAGTACTAGATTAAAATACTAAATTTAGTAAAGAAAATGCATATTACTTATAATACTTAACTAACTTATAGACTTTTATAAATCAGTATTGTAGACATGTTTTGTTTTAATGGCATCTTATCCAAATATTAATGCTATTAAACAAATTTTAATAAATTAAGCAAACATATTTTAATTAAATAAAAAATTATATGAATAATACTCTGAAAAAAATAATACATTCTTCTTATCCTCAAATGGCACTGCTAATTTTAGTCAGTAGGAAGCGTAGAATAATTATTTCTGGTATCTTTACACTATTAGTAGATTCTAAAAAAAAAATCAGTTTTAATAAAACAAAATCATAATTTCAATTAAATCTATACCAAAAAATGTTTAGCATATGTAAATATACTTATAAATATCCATTTAATTTGTGTGTGAATATATATAATATTCCTTGGGCAAATACTTCATTTAGAAAATGAAGATTAATAGCAAAATAATATTTGCTATTTGATTTTATTCTTGAATTGGCGATTTAAATTTTAAAGAATAGTAATTAAAATTAGCTTTCAGAATACAGTCAATTTGGAGGTAAATGGTAAAGATATTAGTTCTTCTCATACTTTCTAATTGAGGCAATTCTTCTATCAAGGGATAATAAAGGGATATATGTAGTGTCATTGAATATATGCAACTGTGAATACCATATAATTGGAAAATGAACATCCAGCATTTCAGAACTGCTACTTGAAGGCATTTTAAAGCAGATCGCTGATAACTTCATTGTTCAAGACCAGCAGGTGTTCTCACAAATTACCTGAAGTAATTTGCAGTAAAGAGGTGCAACAGAGCTTCATATTAAATATGAATATGGCGTAAGCAGTTTTTTCTATAAAAGCAAATCAAAAGTAATTTCATTTTATGTGTCTAGGCCTTACTAGTTACCATGTAATTATTATCTCTGCTTAAAAGAAAATGTGTAAAATATATATTTGATAGTAAAGTGGCATTTTCAAGATCTTAAGTTGCCTAAGCAAATAGAATTGCAATTTTAATTGTTTAATGAGAAACTGGACACCTGTAAAAGAGATTTTTGTATTAATGGAGTGGTTATTAGTATATATTTATATATTTGCTTTCTAGGCCATTGTGCATATTTAAACTTATATATTATTTTATTGAAATATTATGATATACATTAATCATAAGACATTTTCATTTAAGCATTTAAGTTAAAGTTTATCATAAAATATTTTTGTTTTGCATTTCGACTTATTTTGTAAATATGTCCATTTTCTGATATACCTTATGTGAGAGTTATACCAATTTTTATGCTCTCAAAAGATCTTTTAATTCAACGGATTAATTTTGGTAGTAACATAGATTTTGATCTTTTTTTTGTTTTTTGTAAATTTAAACTATAATGGTCTATAGTTTGAGGTTAGTTACAAAAATTCTTTAAAAAGCTATTATTAATGTGTATCTGAATATTTTTCATTATTAAATTTAATATCTTCTAATTAAAAAAATAAAACTAGATATTGCCAAGTTTTTAATAAGTTGGCTATGTTGTTATATTTCCTTAGACTGTATGTAATCTGTCATAAGGATGTTTTAGTGTTTGAATGAGCATATTTTTTTTTTTTTTTTTTTTTTTTTGAGTTGGAGTCTCACTCTGTCACCCAGACTGGACTGCAGTGGCCGCTTCTGGCCACCACAGCCTCAACTTGCTGGGCTCCTGCGATCCTTCCGCCTCAGCCTTCCAAGTGGCCGGAATTACAGGCATGCGCACCATGCCCGACTGATTTTTTGATTTATTGTAGAGATGGGGTCTCGCTGCCCAGGCGGGTCTTGAACCCGCAGGTTCAGGCAATCCACTCACCTCAGCCTCCCAAAGGCGCGGGATTACAGGCTGAGCCACCGAGCCCGGCTGAGCATACTTTTTAGTGATTGATTTTCAAAATTTACAAGAGTTTATTATAGTCGTAATATTGAATAAATTACTTACCTCTGACTCAAATTTCTTTGTTTCAAACTTTTATCTTTAATAGAAACACTTCAGCTGTGATAATGTTGAATCAGAAAAATTTAGTCAAGACTCATATGTTTCAAAACATATGAGTGTTCTACATGATTTATGACAATAGTAAGAGGAAACTACCATAAGAGAAATGTACAGATTTATTATATTTGCTGTAAACATAAAGTTTACAAATGCAATTAAATTTAAAATTCACACTCTAAGTATAGTCAGATATATATCCAATTTGCTTGAAAAAGTTTTATATAGGCAAATGGAAGTTGATTTTTATGCTATTAGTACAAAACTTAATTATAAAAGTGAATTATTTACTCATTAGTTTTTTTTAATTTAAACATTTTTTTTCACTATAAAAATGTGGAAGACCTTTATGTAAGAATACAAAGACATTTCTTTACCAATATTTTTTAGTTCTCTATAATTTACAAGATGTATATTTCTCTGTGATGTAGATTCCTATTTTGTAGCCTTAAAGAAACAAGAAGGAAGAAAGAAACAGAAAGGGAGGGAGGGAGGCATGAGGGAAGAAAAGAAAGAGAAAGAAGCCGGGCTTGGTGGCTCAGCCTGTAATCCCGCACCTTTGGGAGACTGAAGGGATTGCCTGAGCATGCGGGTTCGAGACCCGCCTGTGCAACTTGGCGAGACCTCAACTCTACAATAAATCAAAAATCAGCCGGGCGTGGTAGCACACGCCTGAAGGCTGAGGCGGAAGGATCACCGGAGCGCAGCCGGGAGCGGCCACTGCACTCCAGTCTGGGTGACAGAGTGAGACTCCAACTCAAAAAAAAAAAAAAAAAGGAAAAAAGGGTGCCACCATCATGCATGGCTCCTTTTTTTTATTTTTGTAGACACAAGGTCTTGCTATGTTGCCTAGACTTGTCTTGAATTCCTGGGCTAAAAAAATCCTCCCACCTCAGCATCCCAAAGTGCTGGCACTACAGGCGTAAGTTACCACACCCGGTCTTAAAAAATAATTAAAAGATAATTATAAATGAATCACATGCTTTTAGACTACATTTTAATTGCAAAACAATAAAAGGCAAAGATCACATAAATTAATAAAATGAGTACAAAAAAATTCGGTAAATCAATACCAAAAGCACAAACAACTCAATAATAAATTGGAGATATTTGCAATTCACAGAAAACACATGCTCTGTATGTACGTAAATAATAAAGTAACACATTTTACTTATCACCACAAGGAACATACTCCAATATTGACCACATGCTCGATCATAAATCAAACATAAACAAATTCTATAATATCAAAATACTGCCATCTGTCTTTTCAGACCACAGTGGAATAAAAATAATTATCAACACCAACAAATTTTCCCAAAAACCTACAAAGACATGGACACTAAACAGCATGACGCTGAACAACTCCTACGTCAATACAGAAATCAAAGCAGAAACTAAAAGTATTTCTGGAAACAAATAAAAATGAAGACACATCTTACCACAACCTCTTGGATGCCATAAAATCAGTACTGAGAGGAGAATTCATTTCTTTATGAACATACATCAAGAAAATGGAAAGATCACAAGTTAGCAGCCTAACAAGTCACCTATGGGAGCTGGAAAGACAAGACTACCAAAACCCTAACTTCAACAGAAGAATCTGGATCACCAAAGTAAAAGCCCAAAGACAGAAAATAGAAGACAGAAATATCATAGAAAAAAAATCACCAAAACAAAAAGCTGGTTCTTTTAAAGGAAAAACCAGAATGATGGACCCCCTAGCCATATTGACCAAGAAAAAGGAAAAACCCCAGAGGAACACAATCAGAAATGCAAAGGATCAAATCACAATGGACTCTGAAGAAAAACAAAAAATTATCAGAGAATATTCTGCATACCTGTACAGAAACAAACTCTAAAACATAAATGAAATGGAGGACTTTCTGACATCACACAACTCTCAAAGTTAAAACAGGAAGAAATCAAGACATTAAATAGACCAATACCAACCCAGGAATTCGATTCCATCATAAGACAATTGCCCACAAAGAAAAGTTCTGGACCAGATGGCTTTCCAGTGGAGTCCTACAAAACATACAAGGAGGAGCTGATACCAATCCTATTGAAAGTATTCTAAGCAATCGAGAAAGATGGAACTCTCCCTGAATCATTTTATGAAGTGAACATCATACTGATACTTAAACCGGGTAAAGATCCAACAAAAAAAGGGAGCTACAGGACGATATCTCTGATAAACATAGATGCAAAAGTACTCAACAAGATTCTAGTAAATCGAATACAACAATATATCTCAAAAATCATCCACCAAGTAGACCAAGTAGGCTTCATCCACAGGATGCAGGACTGGTTCAAAATGTGAAAGACCATAAATGTACTTAAATACATCAACAGATATAAAAATAGAAATTACATGATTATATCATTGGATGCAGAAAATGCTTTAAAAAAATCAGCATTCCTTCTTAATAAAACCCCTTAAACACCTAGGCATAAGGAGAACATACCTCAAAATAGTAAGAACCACCAATGATAAGTCCACAGCCAACATATTGTTAAATGGACAGAAATTGAATGCATTTCCTCTGAAAACAGGAAAAAGACAAGGCTGCCCATTTTCACCTCTCTTGTTCAACATAGTGTTGTATGTCCAAGCAAGAACTACCAGAGAAGAGAAGAAAATTATGTTTATCCAAATAGGAAAAGAGGAAGTTAAGTTATCTCTGTTAGCTGACGATATGATTTTATACCTTGTAAACTAAGAGAAGCTGTGAAAAACATTCTTGCATTGATAAAGGACTTTGGCAAAGTCTCAGGGTACAAAATCAAAGTGCAAAAGACAGTCACATTCTTATATACCAACAACAAACAAGCAGAGAACCAAATAAAAAGCACAGTCCCATTCACAATAGCAAAAACAAAACAAAACAAAACAAATGAAATATCTCAGCATCTTCCTAACCAGTGAAGTGAATACCTTTAAAATGAAAATTATAAAACATTGCTAAAGAAATCAAAGATGACACAAAGAAATGGAAAAATATTCTGTGCTCACGAATTGGAAAAAATCAGTAGTGTTAAGATGTCCATCCTACCCAAGGCAATCTACAAATTTACCAAAACACCAATTAAATTAGCAACATTATTCTTCTCACAGTTGGAAATGCCAATACAGAAATGCATATAGAAACACAGATGATTATGAATAGTCAAAACAATCCCTAGCAAAAGTAACAAAGCTGGAGGTATCACACTTCCAGACATTAAACTTTATTGTAAGGCTGCAATAATTAAAGCAGCCTAGTATTGTTACAAGAACAGGCATATAGGCCAATGGAAGGGGATAGAGATTCTGGAAACAAAACCTTAATTTCTCAACCAACTCATCTTTGACAAAGCCTCCACTAACAACCACTAGGAAGAGAAGTGATTCAGTAAATAGTGCTGGGAAACTGACTGACCACATGCAGAAGATTAAAACAAGAGCCCCTACCTATCACCATACACAAAAATCAACTCTAAATAGTTGTTTACCACTCACCACACCCTTGATCTTTCCAGCCCAGGTGAATCTTTTGCCTCAGCGTCTGTGTAGCTGAGACCACAGGGGTGTGCCATCATGCATGGCTAATTTTTTTTTTTTTTTATGAGAGCTAAATGCATCATCTCAAACTACAAGAACCTTAGAAAATGCAGGAGATACCGTTATAGAAATTGGAACTGACAACCAATTCCAGATCAAAACCCCAAATGCCCATGCCATAAGAGATAAGATAGACAAATGGAAACTCATCAAACTGAAATGTTTCTGCAAACCAAAAGAAAACATCAAGAGAGCTGGCAGACAACCCACAGAATGGGAAAAAAATGTTTACCAACTGCATATCTGACAAATGTCTAACTTCTAGAATCTATAAGGAACTCAAATGTGCAGAAAGGAAAAAACAAGCAACCTATTAAAATGTGGGCAAAGATATGAATACAAACTTTTCAAAAGAAGATATATAAGCAGTCAACAGATACATGAAAATATGCTCAGCCTCACTGATCATTACAGAAATGCAAATTAAAACCACACTGAGAAACCACCTAACTCCAGTTAGAATGGTCATCATCAATAACTCAAAAAACAACAGATGCTGGAGAGGACGCATAGAAAAAGGAACACTTCTACACTGTTAGTAGTAGTGTAAACTAGAACAACTTCTGTGTAAAACAGTATGGCAATTCCTAAAAGATCTAAAAATTGACCTTCCATCTGATCCAGCAATCCTCCTTCTAAAAATATACCTAGAGGAACTCAAATCATTCTAAAAAAAAAACAAAAACAAGCAAACAAACAAAAAAAAACCTATCCATGAATGCATGTTGCGGCACTTTTCACAATAGTAAGAGCATGGAATCAACCGTGCTACCTATTGAAAGTACATCGGATTTTTAAAATGTGGTACATATCCACAATGGAATATTGCACATTCATAAAGAAGGACAAAATTATGAACTTCACAACTTCAGAGCAACTTGGATAGATTCAGTCTATAATACTCAGTGATCTATCACAGAAACAAGGAACTAGGTACCACATGTTTTCACTCATAAGCAGACCTAGAACAATTATCGTAATACTATAAGAAAAGAATTGATAGGGGAGGGTGTCAGCACACTTCATCAATAAGGGTACCTGATCTCAAATCAGGCAAAGTGAAGACCAAAGTCAGGCCCAAACTTCACCTATACAATGACAATTTGTATATCTAATCCTGAATTGTACCCCACATCTTTAAAATAAATAAATAAGAATAATTTAAAAGAATATATTATAAGAAAAGTGAAAATTAATGCAATCCTATGTCACATCAATTGGCAAAAGTAAAAAAGTTTTAAAAATTTAAGTGCGAGACAGCATGTGCAGACACATGATCCCTAATAGATCACTTGCTGGTGTGGAAATTGATTAATATACTTTAAAATATACTTTGATCTTACCCTTTAAATCTTAAGAATTGCATATTCTATAGTCTAATACTTCCATTTGTAGGTAAATAAAAATGAGATACACTTGATATGTATAATAGGAGACATATATATAATGTTAATTATATTGTCTAGAGAAGACAGAAATTGAAAATAATTCAAGTACTTACCAGTGAAAGGAGAATGAAACCGCTATGATAAAGCCACATATAAAATATTGTGCAGAAGTTGAGGATAAATTGCAGTGATATACAACAAATGAATGTATTCTAGTGAACAATTGAGACAAAAAGATAGGTAACAAAATATTGTATACAGCATGATGCATATTTTATAAAGTCAAAAACTTCTCAACTAGTGTCTTAATAATAATTTTGTATAGATATTTCATGACAAATACAAAATTCAGGATGACAGTTACTATTTTGAACACATGTAGGCTAGTGAAACACAAAAAGAGGAACTGTAGGGTTCATTAAGGATATATTATTGAGTTTTAAGCCTTTTGTTTTTTAATTTGTAGGTTTATAGATGTTTGTAAAAATAGTTTGCTAGTTAAATATTTCAATTTTAGCTCCTACATATAAAACAATTTAAGTCATCGTTTCTACACTTACACAAAAACATATCATCTTCAAATTTGGAGAGATATATCAATGCAGAGAATCACAGCTAAAATGGAACAGAAGCCACTGCAACCACAGACTGGTAAGCCATGATGATTCTGAAAAATTGATGGAGGATGCATACAGACGAATGTGGCTCTGAGACATACCTGAGGGTTACAGTCTGAGGAGAATCCAGTACTTTCTCCAGGAACCCCACTAGATTCTAACTATGAAGAGACAAGAAAGGTACGCCTTTATCTCTGGGCAGGGATGAGGACAAGTAACAACTGTAAAATATACTCAAAAGTGATTTCCATAACAAAGGCCTATTCTCCACAACAAAAGATTTTCATGACCTTATCTCATGCAGTTGGAAAGGTATTTATCTGAATTCAGCCCAAGCTAGCCATTCTGTTTCATGTAAGAAAGGAAAATAAAAGCTATAAAACCCTTACGAATGCAAAGCATAAGATTTAATAATAAAGTTATAAAATGTTTCTCTTTCCCTCCCATTTTCACCACCACCAGAACAGTACTCCAGCATAAAACACTGTCCTACACAATCTCTTTAAGAAACACTTCTTAGGGAGTCCCAAATAAAAAGCAAGATAAAAACAGATGCAATAGAGAGATTTCAAGACCCTGACATAGTTATCAGCTGAACTGAGCTGTTTCTCAATTTCATATGTTGAAGTTTAACCCTCTAAGTAACTGAATTTGAAGATAGGGCCTTTGAGGAGATAATTAAGGTAGAACGAGATCTTAAGGGTGGTATTCTAATCCCATAGGATTAGTGTGCTTATAAAAAAAGAAAGGGATAACATAGCTCTCTTCGTGTGCACACAGAGAAAAAAGCTTGCTACAAGTAGGAAAGACGACCTCATCAGAAACCAATTCCTATGACACCTTCATCTTACCTCTAGCTTTGAGAACTGTGAGAACATAAATTTCCGTTGTTTAAACCACACAGTCTGTGACATTTGGGTATGGAAGCCAAATAAAATAAAACATGCATCAAGAGCTACAGGAAACATAATGAAACACTGCTCAATTTATAGCAAGATTAAAAAAAACAAAACAAAAAACCTTGCAGTAGCCCTATCTATCCCATTTTCTATTTTCTAACACATTATGTCTGGCTTTCAACAACAACAACAACAACAACAAAATTACAAAGCATGTTAAAAGGCAAGATAAAACAAGCTTGTAGAGCAAAGCAGGTATCAGAACCAGCCTCTAATAAAATACATATTTTAAGATTTATTTAAAATAACTATTAATACATTCAATCTGCTTAGAATTGTAATAAAGAAATATGTAACATTAAAGATAAAATTTATAGTGTAAGCAGATAAAGGAAATCCTTTTTTAAAAGAATTAAAGTATGCTAGAAATAAAAATGCACCATATATAGAAATAGAAACTACTTTAATGGCCTCAGCCATGGATTGGACAAGGCTAAGAAGGAAGAATCAGGCAGCTTCAAGATAGGTTAATAGAAACTTCCTAATTTGCAATTTTAAGGGAAAATTTATATATATCATATATAACATCACAAATGATATCTATATAGAATATATATATATGGAAAACCATTAAAACAACAAAAAAGGAAGAATACATCTTTAAAACTAGTTGAAGTAAAAATAACAAATTTTTTTCAAAATCAAAATTAATTGCCAACCCAAATCACAAAACTAGGAAACTCAGTTTAAAAATGGTGAAAATGAAGCAAAACCAAAACATCAATCTAGAATTCTGTAACTAGTAAAATTATTCTTCAAAACTGAGTGAGATATATGAACTTTCTGAGACCAGGAAAACCTGAGGGATGTTTTCATAAGTGTTAATCTGAAAAGCATGTGTAAAAAAAAAAAAAAAAAAGTTCTTCAGAGAAAAGAAAACAGTATAGGCTAGGGACTTAGATCTATATTTTAAGGAAGGAAGGAAGGAAGGAAGGAAGGAAGGAAGGAAGGAAGGACGGAAGGAAGGAAATTGAAGATGGAATAAATTGGTGTAAACTAAAATAAAATATTTTATTATTTAAAAATAATTGCTTCACAAGATAATTGTTTAAAATAATAATAGTAGTAGCAATACAATGGATGACTAGAGAACACAGATAATTGAAGTGAATCATAATAATGTCTTAAGGGATGAGAGGGAAGAATCACTATTGCTGTGTTAGGAGTTGCTTGCACTGCACATTAAATAGCATAGTGTCATCTGAAGGTGGATTTAGATTTGTTAATTTATATTAAAATGCTAATGCAATTATTAATTTTGATTTTGAAAGAAGGATAATTGTTACACTAAAAGAAAATAAAATCATAAAAAATCCCCAATTTAAAAAAAAGTTTAAAAAGGGATAAATAAAGAAAAACAAATAAACAATGAAGGAAAGACCACTATATACATAATAGATGTTAACCAACTATATCAATAAAGACTTTACAAGTGAATGGACTGAACATACCAATTAAGAGACAAGACCCAGATGTGTTTTCTAAAAGAACCCCAGTATAAATATGACATACAGGTATGGGGAAAAATATATGGTACCTAAACTAATAACACGAGTCTATTCATTTCAAAGCAAGTAAATTTCAGAAAAGGAACATTATCAGTAATAAAGAGATGAATTCACCAGGAATACATGACAATTTTTAAGGATATGCACCTAACAAAACAGCACCAAAATTAGGCAAAAACTAATAGAACTGCAAAGGTAAACAGCCAGATTCACTTTTAGGGTTATAGACTTCAGGACTCTTTACTTTTTTATTTATGTTGTATTTCTTGGCTACTGGCTTCTTTTATCTTCAAAGCCAGCAGTACAGCAACTTGTTTCAGTGGACACATTACATTTTTTCTTTTGTGTCTTCCATTTTTCTGTGCCTCTTTTTTACGAAGACACTTTTAAATACAATCAGAGCCTAACTGGATAATTCAAGACAGTCTTCCCACTTAAAGATCCTTAGTTTGTCTTATTTGTGAAGGCTCTTTTTTCATCTAAATTTCCAAGGTTAGAACCTGGATATCCTTGAGGGTCATCATTCAGCGTACCACAGTAACTTTGGGTAATAACTGGGTAGTTTCTAGTAAAAATAAAGATACTCTTACAATTATTCATTCATGCTCTTAGATATTTAGAAAATTAATTGGCAAATTATGTCTACATTAAAACATGTGTACAAATATTTATAGTAGCATTATCCATAATTGTCAAATTCTGAAAGCAACAAAGGTACTCATCAATAAATATATGGATAAACAAATGGGTGTATTCACACAATGAAATATTATTCTTAAAGCTAAGCTATGAAATCACAAAAAGACATTTGATTCTTAAATAAATATTGCTAAATTTTAAAGGCAGTCTGAGAAGGTTACATACTGTACAAATGTGATATTGTGGAATAGTAAAAATACAAGTAAAAACATCACTGGTTACTAGGGGTTTGGTAGAACTGAGTAAAGCTAAACAGATGAAACACAGAGAATGTTTTTTGTGATGATGAATCTTTTTTATGTGATACTATAATTGTGGATACATGGTAATACATTTGTCAAAACCCACTGAACTTTACAACACAAAAAATGAACCATAATATATTAAAATTTAAACACATAATTTAAGTGGTCTAGGGAATTCTGGAGTAGAGGACAGAATATGACAAAACATTCTGACTGTACTAAAATATATGAAACACTGTCACTGAAGGGAATCAGAAAAATGGTGCTGACCTTAATAACTTTGAAATGAGTCAATTTTGTAGAACTAAATTTCAAATGAACAATATACACACACCCTGTACCCTAGAGCGAGGACAAAAGGCTTCAACGATGCATGTGGTAATGAATTAGAGTCAGAGACAGTAATATGAACTTAAGTTTAGCTTAATAGCTGTATATGGATGGCTATATATAGGGATATTTATAGGTCGGTGGGCACATACAGGTTAGAATGAAAGTATATGTCCCCTTTGTCTATCAGCTAAACAAGACAACTACAATTTATACATTCTTGGAGAAATAGAGAAGGAATGCCAGTGTTATATAAATAAGTACAGATGTAAGAAATCTGGAGAGTCACAGAACACTTAGAATCCGCACTTATCCTGCTCTCCAGTTAAACTTCCATCCAGTTACTACTCTTGTCCCTCTTTTGGTGGCAGCAGACAGGCTTTGAAGCCAGAGAGAATGAATCTCTGCAACAAAACTCCTCTCCCTCGGCCCCTTCCACAAATATCATACATAGCATGACCTATTTATGTGCATCAGCTTTCCTCCATTCAAGTGAACACAAACTATTGCTTTCAATTACTTCTGTCAAGAAGACAATTTCAAGGGCTGATTTGGTATTTAGACTTATTGATGATCAGTCAACCTAATTGATCCAAAAAATCTATCTTGCAAAGATTTGAGAAGCTCTTAGTTTTACATTAATTGTCTCTAAAGGAGACACTATATAATAGCACTAATTCAACATTATGAAGAATTGCCTCTTGGCAAGCAATTATTTAATTCTATTAATAACACCACCGCAAAGAAAGCTGGGGAAATACAATAGGAAGTGAGCTCAGCAACTTCACTAACAGCAAGCAGAACATCTCAGCTAACAGCAATCACAAAGGCTAATTTATATTTGTTCTGAAGAGGGAGAGTAAAATATTTCTAATGCACCTTGAATAATATAACGTCAGCAGTTCTATGATAGTAGCTCTGGGAAAAGACATTCTCATTTCCAATCACTTCCTCTTAGATGACTTCTTCCTCCTTTTAGGAAAATGGGTATTACCTGACACACGGAAGCAACCATAATTTCAACCATACCTTTAATGTATCTAAAAACATAAATTATTTGAGAAGAAATATAAATGCAATCAATGTAGACAAATAACTGTCTTATCTCTCTATATCACAGGGCCCACATAAAAACCACCTATATCCATGTCTCTATGCCAATACTGTAGTGTCTTCCTCTGCTTTGTGCTGCTCTAACAGAATACCACACACTGTATAATTTACAATACAAATAAATTTATTGGCTCACAATTCTGGAAGCTGGAAAGCCCAAGCTGGAGGGGCTGGCATCTCTTGGAGTCCCACTTGCTATAGTACTTTAGGTTAGAAAGTTAAAGGACTAAAGAAGATAAGGGGGAGACAGACTTGTCCTTTTGTAATAACGCAAATCCCACCCGTGATGATGGAGCACTCATGATCTACTCTCTTAAAGGCACCATCTCTTACTGTTCCAAAGGCAACCCACATTTCAACAAGTTTGGAAAGAAATATCATTTAAACCATAGTGTGTAGTGATCTGGAATTGAGACATTAATGAAGTTCAGGGCATTTTGAAATTTATGTGCTGATAAAAACATCTCTGAGCTAGTACATGGAAGTTAACAAGGCAAACCAAGTAACAAAACAAGCGATGAAACTCAGACACTTAAAAATGTATTTGACTGATAGAAAAGGGACTCTGTCATGTGCTAGGCCAGGTGATAATTTCTAAAAGTGCTATAAATTGTAGCACTAAAAAATAATTTATACACACTAGCCTTACACTTATTATGTGAAGAATTGAAAGAGTTTCAGAAGATACATGAGATGATCTAAACCCAAAGCTGGAAATAACCTAAGTGTCCTTTAACTGCAGAATAAATTAACAAATTGTTGTTTACTTATTCAGGGAATTCTATTAACAATAAAAATGAAGCTAACTACTAATGCATGCAATAACATAGATAAATTTCAAATTTATGGTGAGTGAAAAGGTCAGACACACCAAAAATGCATATTGTATGATTCCATTTACATAAATTCAAAACACAGCAAAAAGTAATCTATGATGAGAGACTATTTTCTGCTGGAGAATTGACAGGAAAGGGACCTAAGGTAACTTTAAGATTATAAAATTTCTAAATTTTGTTAGAGGTGGTAGCAATATGGATTTCTGCAACTGACAAACACATTAAAATGAGAATATATAATTCATGCATTTTATGTCATGAAAATTACATCTCAACAAAAATTATTTAAACCATGAATTATACACACATTTATCTAAGTTTAATGTAAAGCATTGGGTATTAATTATTTTTTAAAAAATTTAATGGCACTGATACATGTGTAATTTTTGTTGTTTTAAAATATATAACAAATGCATTATTTTACTTAATGATAGTAGTTGGAAATTAGATCTGTTTGAAGATGGTGTATACTTCATAGTAGGGATTTCTGTTTTCATAGTGAAGGCTGTTATTTTCATTGTTGACATTCCAAGGTAAATATTTTCACTGATGCGGCTGTTGACTTGGCCATGCAGAACAAACACATATGTATGTATTATTCAAATGAGATTTTGAAGTATGTCTGGCTCCTTTTTCTTTGTGTGTAAAAATGGCATTTTACAGTAATTATGCAAATATTTTTTCTAATAAGTTATTTTACTTATTTTCATTTTTTTCAAATGATTTTATGACAATTTTTAACTCATGATAATCTATTTAATTGTGAAAAATTGGTGTATTGTTTTAACTTCTATTTTTCCATTGTGCTTAGTTTAATCTATATGATATGAGCTTATTTTTCCAAAATGTGCTTAAACACTGTATTTACTTTTAATCTTAGTTCTAAATCACATACCCACAAATAAAAATTCTATTTACTGAAGGACAAACATGTTCAGTCATATTGTTTTTTCACTTCATATTATTGTGAGCAGAATCTGGAATTACTAGTCTCAATATAGAAAATTCTCCATTGCCAATGTTGTGTGGGGAATTTATAAAAATTCCTTTTCAGAAAAGTACATAACATTGATATTTTTAGCAATATAAGGTAATTGCTTTCCTGGAAAAAAAAAAAACTTATTTTAAAAATAAGGATTTGGGGGTAAACAAAAATCAAAACAAACAAACATAACTTAAAGCATGTGCTTCTCTAGAAGACTTTTCAAATTTAGTAATAAAGGTCTTGTGTTTGAAGGAAACAACATATTAGTATTACTGTTATTAGAACTAAGATCAGTATATAACAGCAAGACTCTTGAACCATTCACTAACTGAAAAGGAAAAACAAAACCAAAAGCAAAACAAAACACAAAAACAAGGAAAGAAAAACTGAAGAGAAGTCTAATAGTTTTTCTGAGTTACTGAATCAAATCCAAAGATATTCAAGGGGCTGGAACTGATGCTACCAGTGTACTCAGGAAAACCTTAGGTTGAAAAATTAGACATGACATTCACTAGTTAGTGAGCATAGCAGGTTGGTAAAGGACATAATTATTCTCTTTGTTAAAACGGACACTCAACACAAACCCTTAGGTAGTCCACACAATAAAATCAGGCAATATATATACAAAAATATCTCAAACACATACTAAGATGTTCCCTGAAAAAAAAAAAAAAAAAGGAAAGGAAAGATTTAAAAGTAATAGCAGAAAGAAAAAAATTCACAAAAATAAACTCCAGTATATTTAGATATTTGAATTTTAAATAAAATAAAAGCAATTAAACTAAACATTTTAAATTAGGAAAGTAAAGCAATTATATTAAAAAATCTGATAGGTCTGATAGATCTTTTCAAAAACTGAGTATAAATTCTCAATATGACAATTATTATACCTGAAATGTACTACTCAAAGGATATGTCAAGCATCCACTTGAAAAGAAAATCCTTAGAAAGAGGATGATTTGAAATAAATTTTTCTGTATAAGTGCTATTTGAGAGAAGTCTTAATGTACAAATTTACTTCTGATTTTACCTCCATTAAATATGAGAATTAATATTTTCTAGTAATTATACAAAATATGCTTTTT
Organism: Cephalopachus bancanus; assembly: GCA_027257055.1. Classification (NCBI taxonomy): domain Eukaryota; kingdom Metazoa; phylum Chordata; class Mammalia; order Primates; family Tarsiidae; genus Cephalopachus; species Cephalopachus bancanus. The sequence continues at coordinate 2,189,765 of JAPVLO010000274.1, forward strand.
TTAAACAAAATGTTCTAGCCAGTAGAGAGAAAAAAACAGTAGAATATTAAATACTACAAAATAAATTTTTAAAAGTTTAAAAATATAGAAAAGGGAGGTGATATTTTGAAGGTTAAACATCTGCTGCTGCTTTTGCAAGAGTGAAAATAAAGCAAATTCCCAGAAGTGTCAAAATGAAACCATCATCCTCCTAATTCACTTGCCCTTCCCGCACTACTTTTCTCCAATCCTTATCTTTCTCTTGTACCTGACATTTATTATTTTCCTTTCTCCTTCTCCCTTCTTCTTCCATCACCAGAGAAAAGGAGTGAGATTATAAAGAAAATATGTTGAAGAAACCAATAGTATCATCATTTGCAATAAAATATGGCCATAGATGGAAGAGGGAATGCTCTTCGGGGGTGCTTTCCTTCTCAGGTCAAAGGAAGAATAGATGGCGAGACAGCAGATATTTCAGCAAGACATAGGCAAACAGAGAAATATGGACTGGAGAAATGAGATAGTAATGGTTTGTCAGTAAACAATATTGGATATATTTCCAGGAATAATTAAGGGGAAGAGTTTTTATTTTAAGATCATACTCTGAAGGTATAATCCTAGAAGGGGGAATGCTGGGCCATATCGAAGGTCAATGTCTAGTTCTTTTTTTTTTCCATTTTTAATTTTTATTTTAAAATTGTGGGGTACAATTCAGGGTGAGGTATACAAATATTTATTGTACAGATATCCTTGTTGATGAGATGTGCAAGCAGTCAACAGATACATGAAAAAATGTTCAGCCTCGCTAGTCATCAAGGAGATGCAAATTAAAACTACACTGAGATAATACCTAACTCTAGTCAGAATGGCCATCATCAATAACTCAAAAAATAACAGATGCTGGAGAGGATGTGGTGAAAAGGGAGCACTTCTACCCTGTTGGTGGGAGTGTAAACTAGTAAAGCCTCTGTGGAAATCAGTGTGGCAATTCCTAAAAGTTCTAACAGTGTCTAGTTCTTTAAGAAATAGCCACACTTTTCCATAAAAGTTGAACTAGTTTGCATTCCCATCAACAGTGTAGAAGTGTTCCCTTTCTCTAAATCCTTGCCAACATCTTGTCTTTTGTTTTATTAATGATGGCCATTCATAATTGTAAGGTAAACAAAACCAGACCAGGCGAAACAGCAACAAAGGAGCCAAGAAAAATTTATGAGCGCAATCCCAGGTGAGGTTCACCGGTCCATGTAGCTGTGGGCCGGAGAAGTTGCGCCCAGTAAGATGGGCGACGGGTTTATAAAGGGCACACTGAGAAAGCTGTGAGGGGGTCGGGGAGAGCAATCACTGGTTGGGACAGCTGTCACATCTGCTGGCGATTGGCTGAACAGGGTTACTAGAGTCGCTCTAACAGGTACTGGCTGGCTTAGTTCCAGTTACTTATTTTTGCTGGCTCACTTTCGCCCATTGTTCTCCTGGTCTGGGTTGGAGCCATCTTGTTGAGGCCCACCCCGCCCTCCAGTACCTCCGGCCTTACATTCCAGTCCTTTGGTCATAGGGGCGCCAGCTCATTCTAGCTACTTCCTGCTCGGGAGGGGCTGGAGGTGGTTTGGAAGGATGGAAGGGGCAAGTATGAATGTAACGGTTGACCATTATTCGAGAGAGCTCTGCTAGGCACTGTTGGAGAATCCTAAAAACACATGGGGCCACCGGCAAGAGGATAAATACAACTATCAGTGGAGTCAGAACAGGGAGAAGCCACGTTAGGAGCTGGGGTTGCCACCACCTTGAGAATGGGCCTCCGGTCAGGTCTTCTCTCCGTTTTTGGAGGTTTTCTTATAATTGTTTAATTCTGTCCTTGACTACCCCTGATTTATTGGCATAGACTCAGTATTCCTCCCTAAGAAATAGGCATATCCCTCCCTCTTTTGCTGTTCGCAGGTTTAGTCCCCGTCGATTCTGGAGGACCATGTCAGCCAGGGAATCTAGTTGTGTTTGTAAGTCTAGGGCCATGTCCACCACCTGTCGTATGTCCTCGATCAGTTGGGAGGAGAGCTGTTTGTAAAAGTGAAGTGAGGATCGCAGCCCTGCTGCCCCCACTCCCATGGCCGCGGTAATACCCAGCCCCGCCAGCAGACGTATGAGCTCAACTGCCTGCCTTACCCGTGACGTTAAGGAACCAACCAAGGGGACAGGCAGGCTTTGGTTACCGGGTGCTATTACAATGGTGGGGAGGAGGATGACAAGAATGCAGGACCCCAACGAGTCAGGGGGCAAGACCAGGTAGATGGTAGTGCTGCATAGAAAGGCAGTCCCGTTAAGTGGGGGGCAGAGGGTGTTATTTGACTGGACCATGAGTGATCATGAGTAGAGGTGGAGGGGGGCCCATCCGACCCCAAGGGTGCCATTTCATGTTATACACTGGGCCGCGGGCAAGTCATGTGGGAGAGGGATGTCAGAATGCGGTAGTGAAGGTGGACATTGGGTTGGAGGTGTAGGGAGAGTCCAATTTCCTGTGACTGGGACAGGGGAGACCCAGGACTGGTCGGACCTGAGACATAGCCAGCAGTCCTTTGCTAAGCTGGGGTTAGTAAGGTTAAGCAGGGTGTGGGTTTTGTTAAGGACAGAAAGGAGTTCCAGGTTCATCTGATAAAGGCCTTAGGGCTTTGGAAGGTTGGGGCACACCAACACCGGTCCATTGAAATGTTGAATGAATTCTTCCATGACCCGGTTGGTGTTCTGCTGTTCTGCATAATCCTGTGCCCCTCCCCCATCTGATTTACCCACAGAAGGTCTGTGGTTCCAGGAGATCTTTTGTCCCTGGTGCCCAGGACAAGAATACCCAGCATGTTGTCCCACGCTCCGTCCTGTCCAGGCCTGTTGTTTGGTAGGTCTGAAGCAGACCGAGGCTTGCTCGTAGCAAGGTGCCTGGACAAAAGAATGGAAGGTCGAACACTCAGTGAGGCTAAGATGTATCTTTCCTTGGGGATTTGGTGGGGGGTCTTGCTCCCAGCAGTGGATTGTGCCACTGCCGCCTGGGCAGCCCACTTAGAATTCTCTTAACATTACTGCAGCCCAGTAATTTTGTTTTCCTAGTTGGCACAAAAATTTTTGATGATAGCATGTACGGGAAACCAGCTGGTAGAGTTGGGGTTTTCCTGTAGAGATGCATCGGTTGCAAGCCCAATCAGCCATTCCCCATGTCATCGTAAAGTTATTGGTTAGGCTTACTAGCATCAATACGGCTAAACCATAACTGGAGGGGTCCCACCTCATTAGATTTCCACACTTCATTGTTGGGAGGGGCCCACTTGAGTCGAGAAATGTGGTACCACGAGGGGTGTCCTAACAGTTTAGCCGTGGTAGGAGTTGTAAGGACTACTGTGCAAGGTCCCGTCCAGTGAGGTTGAAGGGACCAGGGTTTGAGCTCTCGAAGGTGAACCTCATCACCAGGTTGTAGAATGACGGCTGCCCATGGGTCAGACGTGGAGTTGGCCTAGGGCAGGGTTTGGTTGGCGTGCTCTTGTAGGAGGTGTCTGAGGAGTGAGAGGTAGGGCAGGTAGGAGGCTCGTGGCAGAGGAGTTGTAGAAAGGCTGGTGTTAATGAGAAAAGGCCTACCATACATCAATTCAAACGGGCTAAGGCCGACCAGCCCCCGGGGAGCCGCATGCACCCTAGTGAGGGCAACAGGGAGCAGAGTGGCCCAGAAAGTTTTACCTCCTGGGAAAGTTTGGTTAGTTGGTCCTTCAGGAGGCCGTTTGCCTGTTCCACCTTACCTGACGACTGAAGGCGGTAGGGGATGTGAAGTTTTCAGATGATGTTGAGGGCTTCGGCCACCAGCTGAGTGATTTTGGAAATGAATGCTGGGCCGTTGTCTGACTGGATGGACATCGGGAGGCCGAAGCAGGGGATGACGTGCTCCACCAAGGTCTCAGCCACCACTGAGGCTGTCTCCCAGCTCATGGGAAAGGCCTCAATCCAACCTGAAAAGGTATCTACCATTACCAGCAGGTATCAGTACTTTTTGTGTCTTGACATATGAGTGAAGTCCACCTGCCAGTCCTGTCCAGGGAGACACCCTCACAGCTGGTGGGCCACCATCCGGCACCGGAGGGCTCCTTGAAAGGAAACATATGCACAGGTTTGACAGGCCATATGGACCTGGTTGATGGTTTCTCGGAGACCCTGCAGTGAGAAAATCAGGGAAAGAAACCTGTGCATGGCCTCGGGACCAATGTGTAAAGACTGGTGAATTGTGGCCACGATTTCCTTTGTCTGTGTCTGGGGAAGGATTATCCTGTCTCTGAGGTACATCCACCCCTGTTGCCCAGCCATAGCACCCTGGCTGAGGAGTCGCTGTTGTTTGTCCCCCAAGTACCTGGGAGTTAGGGAGGGAGAAAGAAATAGGACAGGGTTGGCATCCTGGGTTGAGGTTAGTTGGTGGGCCATGGCGTCGGCCAGGACGTTTCCTTGGATGACAGGGTCTGTGCCCGTCTGATGGCCTCAACAGTGCACAATGGCTACCTCCTTGGGTTCTTGTAGGGCCTGGAGTAAATGTTGAATGGCCTTACTGTTGACCACCAGAGTTCCCTGGGTAGTTAAGAACCCCCTTTCTTTCCAGATTGCCACATGACTATGAGCGATAAGGAAAGCATACTTAGAATCGATATATATAGTGGCCCTGTGGCTCTTTGCCAGCTGTAATTCTTGGGTGAGTGCCACCAGCTCTGCCTTTTGGGAAGAAGTCCCTCATGGTAGTGAGGCAGCTTCCACCACGGTGGGAGGAGAGACTACTGTGTAGGTTGCCCTGCGGCCTCCGTCCAGCCCCCTAGTTGAGCTTCCATCTATGAAGAATGTGAGATCAGGATTAGACAGAGGTTGGTCGGAGAGTCCCGTGCGAGGGGGCTAAGGGCCTCTACAAGCTCCACACAGGAATGTTCAGGAAAACTGAGGAGCTAGCGGAGGGAAGGAGAGTAGCTGGATTTAGAAATGGTGATGAGCAAAGGGACCCTTGGGTGTGTTCTATGAATAAAAGGTGGAACTCCTAGACCCTAGAAGGGCTTAATAAGGATAATGACTTATGACTCAAGAGGTCCTGGAGTCTGTGGGGGGAGTAGAATGTAACCAGCTGTTGAAGGGTAAGCTTTAGAGCCTCCTTGGTTATGCAAGCCGCCGCTGCCAGCGCCCGGAGGCAAAGCTGCCATCCCTGGGTGGTGGGGTCCAACTGTTTGGACAGAAAAGTGACCAGTCGTTGAGAGGGTCCCACTGGTTGGGCCAGAACTCCGTTCGCTGTCCCAGTTCTTTCCTCAGTCAACAGGAGGAAAGGCTTGCGGAAGTCAGGAAGCATAACTGGGGGGAAGTTAGGAGCGTGTCTTGTAAAGTCTTGAAGGCACGGCTACAGCTGAGGGAGAAGTGAAGGGGCAGGTGGGAGTTTCCTTAGCTGTAGCATATAGCGTTTTAGCAAGTACAGTGAAATTGGGGACCCAATGCCTAAGAAAGCCCACCAGCCCAAGGAACGACAAGATTTCAGCACCTGAGGTGGGGTGTAGGTGTTCTCTGATGGAGGTGGTGCGGTCCACTGTGAGAGCCTTGGAGGTGGGCGTCAGGGTCACCCCTAGGTAGGTGACTTGTGGGGTAGAGAGTTGAGCTTTGGAAGGGGAGACCCTGTATCCCTGCTGTGCTAGAAAGTTAAGTAGAAAGGCCATGTCTCAGAGAGAGACCTCCCTGGAGGGGCTGCACAGGAGGAGGTCATCTACTTATTGGAGGAGAGTGCTACACTCAGAGTCATAAGAGGACAGGTCCTCGGCCAACGCCTGGCCAGAAAGGTGGAGACTATCACAGAATCCCTGAGGCAGGACTGTCCAGGTTAATTGTTGGGTCCTGTGGGTGTCTGGATCCTCCCAAGTAAAGGCAAAGAATGGCTGGGAGTCTGGATGTAAGAGGATGGTGAAGAAGGCATCTTTAAGGTCCAGGACTGTGAAATGAGTGGTAGTGGGGGATATCTGAGATAGGAGAGTATATGGGTTAGGGACCACTGGAGGCAGTGGTACTAAGGCAGAGTTGATTATCTGCAGATCTTGCACCAGTCGATAAGCACCAGACGGCTTCTTCACCGGGAGGATGGGAGTATTACAAGGGGAGTTGGTAGGAACCAGAAGACCCTGACTGAGCAGCTGGTTAACAATGGTCTGGAGGCCCTTGCGATGGGTGTGTGAGATAGGAAATTGAGGCCTGGAAGGGAAGCAAGAGGGATCCTTAAGGTTAATGAAGACTGGGGTGTGGTGATTGGCCACTACAGGAGTGGAAGTGTCCCAGACCTCTGGATTAACTTTTTCGGGGGAAATGAGGAAATCAGACGAAGGCTCCAGGGAGAAGACAGCACAGGTGAGGGCCAGGAGCGGATCCGGGGGAACTCAGTGTGAGGTGAGGCACATAGATGCCCCAAGCTTATACAGAAGGTCTCGTCCCAGTAAAGGGGCTGGGCAGGATGTAATAACTAAGAACGAATGGGTGAAGGGACGGCCTTCAAAAAGGCAGGACACCGGACCCGTCTCCAGCAGCTTGGAGGGTACCCCCGAGATGCCCAGAACCGAGACCTGAGAAGGATGCAATGGCCCATGGAAGGAGAGTAAAATATAATAGGTAGTTGCCGTGTCCACCAAAAGGGAAGATGGACTTACCCGCTACCCATAGTGTGGCCCTGGGCTCGGCAAGGATGATTGGGGTTTTTGAGTCCAGGTGGCTTCAGTTGTCTAGGAGGCCCAGGAGCTCTGGTAAGGGGCCCATTGGGGGAGCCAGCCCCCTGTGAAACTCTGTCGCTGGGGGATGGTTCTCCCCCAGGGGCCACTCAAACTTCCAATGTCCCTTTTGTCTGCAGACCGGGCAAGGTCGAGTCGGTGGCCTGGGGTTGGGGTATTGCTTTGCCCAGTGGCCTTCCTGGCCATACCTGAAGCAGGCTCCCAGAGGTGTTCGGGTCTCAGACTGTTTCCTGAGATGGGGGCTCTGAGGCCCCTGTTGTGCCAGCTGCAGGGCAGCGACTAGGGCTTGGGTTTGAAGGGCCACTTTCTGTTTTAGCCTCTGGGCCCTCAAGGCCTCAGCTTCCTCCTCTTGGGCATTATAACATTTAAAGGCCATATTCACCAGGTCTCAGAGTGGAGTCTGGGATCCCTCCTCCACCTTTTTAAGCTTGCGCCGGATATCCGGAGCAGACTGGGTAATAAAGTGGGTAGCTAAGACTGTGGACCCTGGTGGTGAGGAAGGGTCCAAATAAGTGTGAAGGGTAAGAGCCTCCATTAAATGATTAAGGAAAGAGGCTGGGTTTTCGTTAGGCTCCTGTGTGATCTCCCTCAGTTTGTCATAGTTAACGACTTTTTGAGCCGCCTTTTCCATCCCTACAATAAGGCAGTGGACCATCTGTTCCCTCCTAGTCCTACCTGTGGCACCATCCTGGTAGTTCCATTGCGGGTCCTCGGCAGGCACCGCCGTGGCCCCAACCCGCAAAGAATGGTCGGAGTTATGTACCTGATTAGTGTAGTCCCGAGCTGCTGAGGTGACATGATCGTGCTCCTTGGGAGTGAGGGTGGAGGCTAAAATCATGTGGAGGTCGTGCCACGTGAGCTCGTATGCCTGAGTGAGGTATCAAAACTCTTTGGTGTAGGCAGTCAGGTTGGCAGAGTAGGAGCCTAGGTGCTTTTCAATCTGGGACAGGTCCCCCAGGGAGAAGGGAACATGTACCCGAACCAGTCCCTCAGCACCTGCCACCTCCCAGAGAGGGGCCAGTAACTGGGCTTGGGACCGGTAACTGGAGGGCTGGTCCATTTAGAGGGCAGTGTAGGCTTGTAAGATGGTGACGGGTAAGAGTAGGGAATGAGGTGGAAGGAGGGCAAGATGGCGGTGATGACAGAAGAGGAGGGTACAGCTTATGGGTGGCTGGGGCAGAGCCGGAAACAGAGGAGTCAGGTGGGACGTCAATAGGAGCAGAGGAGGGAGGCGGTGCCTCCGTGGCAGTAGGGGTGGAAGTGGATGGGGAGGGAAGTTGACCAAACCCGGAACAACTGGAGCTGAGGACAAAGGAATTAGAGATGGTGGGCTTGGAGGAAGAGTCGGATATAGGAGGGGCGAGACAGGAGGTAAGGCAGGAGCAGACACCAGAGCGGCCTGAGTGGAGGATGTCGGTACAGGAGGTCAGATAAGGAGGAGGTTGGGAAAGAGCAGACATTTAAGAAGAGGCTGACGGGAGGGGAGCAGAAGAAGGGGTAGGAGCTGGAGGGGGAAGGCCAAGGTCTTCTGGAGGATCTGCAAAGGAAGATTCCGACGCAGTGAGAGGCTGATAGCCCCTATCAGTGGATTTGACCAGGAGGACCCGGGCCAAGGAACATTTGACGCAGAGGTCTGGGAGGGAGCACAATGCCCAAAAGGCCTGGATATAGGGAACCTTGGACCATTTCCCAGTCCGGTGACAGTAATTACTGAGATCGGTGAGGAGGCCAAAATTGAAAGTTCCCTCAGGGGTCCAGCAAGACTGATTGTCCAGAGGATATTGGGGCCAGGCCTGTGAGGAAAGGAAGATCAGCTTCCATTTACAGATATCCTCGGACAACCCCAGAGTAGCCAGATTAGATATGAGACACCACAAGGGGGTCTGAACCTCAGTTTTAGAAGGCTGGCTTCCCATGGCTGCAACCTCCATTCCCAGGTCCCTAAACAAGCGAGCCCAGCATCCCAGACCCACTCAAAATAGGGATGGAAAGGAAGATCCGCTTCCATTTACAGGGCTGGTGATCCAGAGATAGGGACATCTCCACTGCACCAGAGTCAAAGGCACCGTGCCGGAGGCATGAGCCCAGACGCAGCTGCAATTTTGGACTAGGCACACCGGAGGGTAGGAGGAGAAGTCAGGGAAAGTGAGGGACTCACCGCATTGTCTGAGATCCTGGGGCCAGGTCCTGTTTCTGAGAGAGGTCTCGGATCGGGAGAGGAGGGGGAAGCCTGCTGGGGCCCTGCACCATCCTCCCGAGTTTTGGCACCAAATGTAAGGTAAACGAAACCAGACCAGGCGAAATGGCAGCAAAGGAGCCAAGAAAAATGTATTAGCGCAATCCCGGGTAAGGTTCACTGGTCCATGTAGCTGTGGGCCGAAGAAGTTGCACCCAGAAAGATGGGTGACAGGTTTATAAAGGGCACACTGAGAAAGCTGTGAGGAGGTTGGGGAGAGCGATCACTGGTTGGGACAGCTGTCACATGTGCTGGCAATTGGCTGAACGGGGTTGCTAAAGTGGCTGTAACAGGTACTGCCTGGCTTAGTTCCAGTTACTTATTTTTGCTGGCTCACTCTCACCCATTGTTCTCCTGGTCCATGTTGGAGCCATCTTGTTGAGGCCCGCCCCGCCCTCCGGTACCTCCGACCTTACAATAATGGAGTGAGGTGGTATCTCAATGTTGTTTTGATTTGCATTTCTCTGATGATTAGTGAGGCTGATCATGTTTTCATGTGTTGGCTGACTGCTCATATAACTTTTGAGCAGTGCCTATTCATGTATTTTGCCCAATTTTTAAGGGGGCAGATTTTTTTGTTTTGTTTTGTTTTGAGTTTTCTGTTTTTTCTTTTGGAACATTTGAGTTCCTTGTAGATCCTGGTTCTTACACTTTTGTTAGATATACAGTTGGCAAATTTGTTAGATATACAGTTGGCAAATTCCCATACTGCATGCTGTCTCCACATTCTCTTTATTTTTTTTTTTTTTTGCTTTGCTGAAATTTTTCAAGTTATTGAGGTCCCACCTATCTATCTTATCTCTTATGTCATGGGCATTTGGCTTGTGATCAGGAATTGGTTGCCTATTCCAATTTCCATAAGGGTGCCTCCTGCATTTTCTAAGAGTCTTATAGTCTGAGGTTTTACATTTAGGTTTTTGATCCATTTAGGATTGATTCTTGTGCATAGTGATAGGTAGGGGACCTATTTCATTCTTTTGCATGTTGTCAGCTCATTAAAAAGATACCTGTGCATGCATGTTTATTGCAGCACAATTCACAATAGTAAAAACGTGGAACCAAACATGCTGCCCATGGAAACTGGACTGGACAAAAAAAAAAAAGTGACAAATATGCACAATGGAATATTACACAACCATAAAGAAAGACAAAATTATGGACTTTGCAGCAACTAAAATGAAATTAATGTCTATCATACTTAGTGATATATCACAGAAAGAACTAAGTACCCTATGTTCTCACCCATAAGTGGACTCTAAACACCTATCATAATACTACAAGAAAAGAATTGGCAGTATGGGACACTGCCAAAGGAAGGAGTGGGAGGAACACAACATCAACAAGGGTGTATGATCCCAAGCCAGACGAAGTGAGCTCCAATGATAACTCAAACATCACCTGTACATAAACCACTTATATACCCAGTCCTTAATTGTACTCCACATCTTTAAAATTAAAAAAAATATAGTCAAAAATGAACAAGTTATAAATTAAATAAGAATTATTTTAAAGTGTAACAGCAAATGTCTTCCCCTCATGTCTTTGTCACAAAAAACATTGCTTAGAATTTTATTCTTAAAAATAAGTCATAAATTTAAAATAAATTCAGAAAAAACTGAAGGTGAATATTATGCAAATAATAGTATGAAAGAGTAGAATTAAGCCAGGCTCGGTGGTTCAGCCTGTAATCCCACGCCTTTGGGAGGCTGAGGTGAGTGGATTGCCTGAGCCCACGGGTTCGAGACCCGCCTGGGCAGCGAGATCCCATCTCTACAATAAATCAAAAAACATCAACCGGGCATGGTAGCTCATGCCTGTAGTTCCGGCTACTTGGAAGGCTGAGGCAGAAGGATCGCTGGAGCACAACAGGTCAAGGCTGCGGTGGCCGGGAGCTGCCACTGTACTCCAGTCTGGGCGACAGAGTGAGACTCCAACTCAAAAAAAAAAAAAAAAAGAAAAAGAAAGAGTAGAATTCAAACTTTCCTGTCATCGCCAATATGCATAAGAATTAAACTTGTTGACTAATTAAATATATTGTAGATTTGCATTTTTAAAAGGCAGTATTATGCAATTTACAAAACATGTGCCTATAATATAAAACCAGTTTATCTTTTAGGTTTAAAACAAATTTACATTACATAAGCATTAACACAAAGTAAGCTGACTCAAAGAAATACTAGGCAAAATTAACATTAAGTTCAAATATATTATTAGATAAAAAGAGGTTGTACACAATAAAACACAATTTAATTCGCCAACCAAAAATATAATAATATTAAATGTATACAAACTAACAACATGACTCCAAAAATTACTCCAAAGTGAAGCAGAAATTTACTTATCACAAACCACTCTCGAAGATTTAAGGAATCTCCTTTAGTATTTTCTGGATCAAGTAGAAAAAAATATGATAATGTATAGCGATAATTTAAATAGCACACTGAAAAATTATCATCTAAAATACATATGAATGATTTTGGTACTATTAATTCCTAGTTTCTTAATTACATATATGTACAATCTTGATACTATTAATTCTCAATTTCTTATATTACAATGTAAATTCTTATAAACAATGTAAATTGTTTCCTAACATTGAATAAATTCTAGGAGAGAAAAAAATATATACAAGACGTATAAAATCATTAAAAAAAACTTGAAAATCTAAAAAATTAAATATCTAATTGAATTAAAAAGTTGGACTGTATTTATGCATACGAAGACTTAATAAATTATTGCTTCCAAAATTAACCATAAAATATATGGTACATCATTTATAAATACAATAGGATTTTGCATGAAGCATAATAAATTGATTTTTTTTTTTCTTTTGAGTTGGAGTCTCACTCGGTCGCCCAGACTGGAGTGCAGTGGCCGCTCCCGGCCACCGCAGCCTTGACCTGCTGGGCTCCGGGGATCCTTCCGCCTCAGCCTTCCAAGTAGCTGAAATTACAGGCATGCGCCACCATGCCCGGCTGATTTTTTGATTTATTGTAGAGATGAGGTCTCGCTGTCCAGGCGCGTCACGAACCCGCAGGCTCAGACAATCCCCTCACCTCAGCCTCCCAAAGGCGTGGGATTACAGGCTGAGCCACCCAGCCCGGCAATCGATAAAAGTGAATTGTCAATAAAGATTATGTTGTGGAGAATACATATGGAGGATTAATGAAAGCAGAAGAGGAAGAGGGCAGGAAGAGGAAGAACAATACTAGGAAGTTGGGGTAATTATTTACTAGATACCCTAAATACCTTTATGAACATGGAATTAAGACATGTGGTATTGATGTGGATTTTTCCTCACCCTGGGCTTCGAGAGTGTTAGCTCAATGGGTCAGCCAACCAAGCCCCAGAGAGGGTCTTGAAGGGGTTGGTAAGCCTATCCCCGCAGGTGTCAGCTCCAATGGGCTGGCAAGCCAAGCCCTGAGTGTGGCGATGGGGGTGGGTTGGCAAGCCTAACCTCAGCGTGTTGGCTCTAACGGGCGGCAAACCAAGCCCTGAGAATGTTGCTGGTTTGGTGGGCTGGCTATCCAAGCCCCTGGATGTCTCAACTTCGGAGGCTCGCCTCCCTCGGGTAGCTCTCCTGGTTCAGCTGGCTCTGTTGCCTGGCACCCAGCCTCTGAGGTGCATGGCTTTTCAACTCTGAGGATCTTCTGCAGTAATTCAGGTTGTAGCTCTTCATAGTCAAGGTTCTTGTCTCATGCCCGGGAAGAATGAGGGACATGGACAGAAAGTGAGAAAGCAGGATTTATTGAGGACAGAAAATCTCCCACAGTGGGAGGGGGCCAAAGGAGTTGCCCATCTGGGGCTGAAAACCTATTGTCCTAATCCAAGCCGACTGGCTAGCATTAGCTGTGAACTGTTACTGTTCTGATTGGTTGCTTTTCAATCCCAGCAGTGAGAATTTTAGCTCTAGTTTGAGAGACTTGCAGGGAGCTTGTTTACCCATGCTGAATCTGAGAGGCCTGCCAGGAGTTCACTACACTGTTACTAGAGGACTCTCCTGTCTGTCTGCCTAGACTTTCTCTTGCTATCTCCTGTCTCAGTATAGATACAGAATAAAAAAAATAAACTTCTGGAAAAAAGCAGCTGAGAGACAAAATCACAAACATTAACAAAAACAAATAAGTGGAATACATAGGGGAAAAGACATTCGTTTAGAAATTATTTACTTAGGAAAAAATTGAACTTATAATTTGTATAAAAGCAATATTAATTCCTTGATATTAAAGTAAAATTAATTCCATGCTATTTAAAGTAATTAAAAGCACATGATGCACACAAAGACACACGCATACACACTCTCTTATGGCTCAAATAGATAAAGGATAAATTTTAAAGGCCCGCCTATCAAGTTTCTTCACATCAGGAGAAATATATTTGAAAAGATAATTAACAAAATAGGAAACACAGTTACAAATAAACTTATGAAATGATGCTCAAATAGAAAATACTCAGGAAAATGCAACATAAAATTAAAATGGAATGTCATTTCACAAACTTCAGAAGAGCAAAAATGTTTAAATCTGACAACGTCAAATAGTAAAAAGATTGAGAATAATAGAATGTCTTATTTATTTATGATATCAATATTTACTGATATTATTTCACAATACTTGCTCAATATGAAGTATCTTAAATATGATACAGCTTTTTTTTACCCAACATATACTATAGTGAAATATTTACACATGCTCATGAAGACTTATCCAAGAATATCACAAGACACAAAAGTAGAAATAATCAAAAATCAGAAGTAACTTAGTTGTCCAGCAGCAAAAAAATGAATGTGCATGTTGTGGAAAGAGAAGGAACTGTGTGCAAGGAGCGTTGTTGAAAGCAGGATAACAGAATCTATTTAAAGTACTAAACATCTAGTGTGACACTACACATCATTTACAGTAATAGAAAATCAGAACTTAAAATTATACATGAGAATGATGAATAAAAAGTCAAAAATAATGACTTCCTCTAGAGTGACTCCCATAAAAAAGAAAGTATATTTTTAGTTTCTTATCTTTAAAGATTGATGTGTTGGATAAATTACTAGTCATAACTTCACCATATTAGAAGTAATTTAGTAAATTTTTAAGTTGATAGACATTGACTTATTTTCTTACTTGTACCCTTTTCAGTCTTTTTATTAAAAAGTATTTACTGCTTCCTTACACTTCATATTTTGATATAAGTAATTTCATTAAACCATATTAGTACATTTAGTAAATGTTTATTATGTTCCTTTGATTTTTTTTGAGAAACAAGAAATAATTTGATAATCAAGAGAAATTCATAACTTTGTTTTATGGATAACACATAGACATTTATAAAGTTAAACAAAAATATTAACTGTGCTGAAAGCAGTAACATTTTAAAATAAATTCTAAAAGACAGCACAATTTATCACAAATGAATTTTTCTTAATTTCTATATAAAGTGTAATATAAATGTTTATTTAAAAGTATATAAAATGGCTTATACACTTCAGAAAATTTCAGAGCTCAACTTGTCAGTTTTCAAAAGGGAGATGTAATATAGAGAACTTCCCAAACTCACCTGGAAGTGAAATATTTGGGTGAAGGGACTAGAGGTCAATTTCAATTTTAAACATAATCTTGGAAATAGTGATGTGAAATTCCAGGAAATGAAGTGGTATTCTTAAAAGTTTCATTAAAACATGGATTTTTGTGGACAAATTGGAGAGGAAAACCTAAATAGAGCACTAATTTATGAGTATTATTGGTAACTTAATTAATAAAACATTACATAAATATCAGAGTGATATAAAGTATTGTTATTAAATCTTTCCACAAAAATTTATAGTAAATTAAGTTTAAAATACTTGATTTTTTGCAATTATAAATTTTGAAAAAGTTTGAAGTTTTTTCAACATCCTATAGACTATCAGGTTATATTATGACTTCAAAAAAAAGAGTATCCTGTTCAATTTTGACTAAAATGCTAATGTTGGAATATTGTGGAATATTGTGTTAAAAAATGATAATATAGAGACAAAAATGTCTACTTTGTTTTCTGGTAAATATTCACTTTGATTCATGGTTATGTTGTCTATTATTTTCACTCAACTGAACATCTGTTTTTCTAGGTTTCTTTTTTTTCTTTCTAACAAGGAATATGAACTGGGAAAGTAATCACGGAATAAAGCATTGACTCCTTGTGAGACACTCAGGCCTGTCTTAGATACCCTCTGGGACATCAGGGTATGCGAGGCTGCTTTCAGACTGTAAAAAGCAGAGAAGCTGACAGATGTTGGTGTTACTCCTTAGATTACTCCTAATGATCACACATCTCAAAAATTGCCAACCGCATCTTCCCTAATGCATAAATGTAAAGACAATAAAAGGAAAAACAGAGAATATGTAGTGTCTCATATAAACTGCCTAGATTGTACGTGCAGCAAATATATGAACCATAAACTATCTTTTTAAAATATAAGATATATTAAGAACTGTCTTGAATGTCGCCTAAAGTATGATTTTTTGATCATTTATTCAATAGATTTTGCATTTACTAAGACTGATGGGAATATCAAAAGAAAGAGAACATACATCACTTTTCTATTTACTATTATTTTTAAGATTGATTTCTTCACCTGATTAATCAGCTAATTAATATAATTTAAATGCAATTTAATAATATTATTTATAACAGAAGTAAAACACCATCCATTTTAAGTATATAAGTGACTTTCAGGAAAATTTAAATTGTTATAAGTAAATCTATATATTCACAGTCATGACTCTGACCATTATTACGACTATTACATTTTAGGAAATATTGCAGACACATTTTAAAGCATGTCAAAAGCCCACTAATGAATTCAGTGGGATTCCAGGTACAATGACATCTTTTGTAGGAGGCCAAGTAAAAAATGAAATTTTACTTCACGGAAATATTCCAAAGTGATATTTTAATTATTTATAATTTTAAATGTTTGTCTCGATGAAGACATGCAATGCACCATTATTACATCTGTGTAATATTTTGAAACTTAGTTTTTTAGAATTTATTTAAATCTTATAATACTCCTAAGAATTTATGTGGTAGATATTATTGTCTTTCATTTTATTTACTAAAAATATTAGACCTAGCAATGTGAGGTGATGAGTCAAGTTTCATGGGTGTTGAAGGAAAAAAATGAAACTAAAAACTCATCTTGTAACAGCATCTTTGTTATGAAATTATGATTTAATATCTTTTCATATACTTGATAATTTGGCATAAGACACTTGTCCCTTTTAGAAAAAAACTTTTAGGAATACATAAAAAAGCACAATTAATGGTTAAGAATGAAATATTGAGAAAATTCTAATAAAATCTACTTTTTTTTTGTCAGTTAACAAAGCAACTCATCTTGGCAACTAGAGTAAAAAGTGTTCAATCTCCATTGTGGACTGTAATTGACAAATATTAACTCTTATTTTTTGCTCATTTTAATTATGCCTTGAACATTGTAATTGTTTTAAATATTACTCTAGTTTTCAAACGTTAGAATAATATGTTTAAATAGAAAATAGCATGCATAACCTTTGCATTGGCAAGGGTTGCCCTCATATTATTAATTAATTAGAAATGGTCATATCTTTTTTTAAAAAATGAAGATTTTTCTTTCTCTTTATATTTTGCAGATTATAGAATTCAAATTCTTTTTGCAGTATTGAATCTGTATGTACATTTAAAGTTTAGAATGTTGACAGATTACATGTAATTTATGAGGTTTTAAAAATTAAAAAAATTTATTTTGACTACTAAAATAATATTCTTTAAATAGTGTACGATCAAAATTACCACTAACTACTGTTTATGTCACTAAAATATAATGTATTAAACAAATTAATATTCATAAACATAAATTAATATTCATGGACATTCATAAATTATATACTCAGATTCAAATATTTGAATAAGTTTTAAATATAATATATCAGATTCTAAGAACTTTAATCACCTTAAGGAGTACTTGAAGCACAAGCCATCATGATTAGAGAAATTATTACCTCTCATTAAACCCAATTAGTGGCCCTAATACACCTGACTCAGGTTTATTTTTTCATTGTCTCTGTGCTCATCTTTGTTTTGAACATATAGACAATTTATCATTTCTAGCTACTAAAGGTGGTAGAAATCTTATCTGATCTATTTTGCATGGTTGCAGTGCTCTTTCTTGCTCAAAAATAAAACAAACATATTTTTTTTTTAAAAAGCACCATTTTAGACCAACTAAGCCAAGTTAGTATTTGGGTTGTTTACCAATTGACACTCAGAGAAAGACAAATTGTTCATATTATAAATTTATTCAATCTTAGAGTCATTTTAATGATTTTTTTTATTCTGATGGAGTCAATCATACTCAGTGACCTTTCACAGAAACAAAGAACAGAGTACCATATGTTCTCACTCATAAGCAGACCTTGAACAGTTATCATAATACTATACAAAAGGGATTGACAGTAGTGGGAAACTGCCAGGGGAGGCGGGGTGGGATTGGCAGTTGAGGGAAACTGCTAGGGGAGGGAGGAGGACACCTCATCAACAAGGGTACCTGCATAATCAAAGCTTGCATATCTAACTCTGAATTGTACCCCACATCTTTAAAATAAAAATACAAAATAAAAAAAAGATCAGAAATAGCACTACTGTAAAAAAATAGACTCAAAGTCTCTGCTTTTCAAAGAATTTTGGTTTCTTGAAAATTTTGTGCTGAATCAATGCAATACTTACATTTTAAGACTGAAGGTACCTAATTTATCTTGTAATTAGTATATGCTAACTTAATCCATTATACTGTTTTAACAATGTGCATGCATCTTCCTCTATAACATATGATTTAAGTGATATTTATTGATATTTAAATATGAAACATATATTTGTGTATTTGCATATTTAAATATATATTACATATAAAAATACTTCATATCAGGAGTAGCAATTTACCTATTTACCTATTGTTCACAGTGGCTTTAGTGCTTCTATGGCAGTGTTGAGTAGTAGTGACAAAGGCCGTGTGGTTTGCTAAGTGTAAATATTTATCATGTTTAACTTTACAAAATAAATTATTGACCTCTGTTCTATTCTACATATTTGTATTATATATATATATATATTACATATACAGCACATTATCTATCTATCTGTCATCTATCATCTGTCTTTCTTAGACTACATTGGGAAATAAAATGCCAGATTTCTTGAGTTATGCAATGTCTTTTTTAATAGAAATGACAAGTTTTGTATTTGGAAAAGCAGAAACTTCAATCGCCAAATACATGACTCTTATAGGTATAAACATAGAGCTATAAAAGCCCAAGGTTTATTATATAATTTTAGTCAAAATGTAGCAATAAGTTTTAGAAAACTCAGTTTTTAAATAAATACTACTAATTACAGAAAATATTGTATCTACTATACTAGAATATTTCTGAATTACTTACTTACATGCTCTTTCAGTTACTTGATACAGACTCATAATAAATAAAGCCATAAAACCCACCACAAAACCCTACTTGTTTCCACAAGTGAAGAAAAAAAAAAAAGAATAAATTGGGCAATATAATTCCAATAAATTAGCATTGAAATGACAAAGGCAGGAAAAATTACAAGTAATGGTGCACAAGACTAGCATTTCAATTTTAAAAATTACCAGTAGAAGCCGGGATCGGTGGCTCAGCCTGTAATCCCGCGCCTTTGGGAGGCTGAGGTGAGTGGATTGCCTGAGCCCACAGGTTCGAGACCCGCCTGGGCAGCGAGACCTCATCTCTACAATAAATCAAAAAAAAAAAAAAAAGAAAATCAGCCGAGCGTGGTAGCGCATTCCTGTAATTCCGGCTACTCAGAAGGCTGAGGTGGAAGGATCGCCGGAGCCCAGCAGTTCAAGGCTGCGGTGGCTGGGAGTGGCCACTGCACTCCAGTCTGGGTGACAAAGTGAGACTCCAACTCAAAAAAAAAAAAAAAAAAAAAATTACCAGTAGATAGCTGGAAACAATGGCTCACACTTACAATCTCAGCACTTTGGGAGACCCAGGAGGAAGGATTGCTTGAGGCCAGCAGTCTAAGATCAGCCTGGGCAACATTGAAAGATTTTGTTTCTACAAAAAAAAAAAAAGAAAAGAAAAAAGAAATAACCTGGCATAACGGGACTTGCCTGTAGTCTTGACTACATGAAAGGTTGAAGTGTAAGGTTCACTTGAGTCCAAGAAGTCGAGGATGTGGTGAGTCATGATTGTGTCACTAAACTCCACCCTGGGCAACAAAATGAGACTCCAACTCAAAAACTTTAAAAAATATATAAAAAATTTAAATGGTCAATAGAAATTATTTAGTTCATTTATTCATCTACATGCAGCTTTTTATTGCATCTTACATTGTGTGACATACATAAATGAAGAATAATTTTGAGAATGCTACTCTCTGTAGTATGCGAACAAATTTATCAGAACTGAATTTTTTATTGGGATTTGATTGACTTCTCCAATACTTTCAGTCTTGCTGTTTGGAGAGATTCTAAGAAAATTAGTTTGCCTGAAATTAATGTTAAGAGTGACTCTAAAAGTGTTCTGATACAATGAGTCCAAACACCAGGAACATTTGCTGGGATGAACTATTTTATTTCAAATCTGAAATAATCTTCTGCAACAATCTGTGGCATTTCATTTGGTTCCACTGTCATATCACGCTGGCCCAGGTCCTTCTGAATCCACTATTGTACAACTAGTCATTACTAGGGAGTTTCAGTGCCATTACTCCACAGTGAATTATAGCAGGTTAGAAGTTTCTGTGCAGCAGACAGAGGGCAAGCACAGAAAGCAACACAATAATATCCACATTAAATTCAATGAACCTTATAAAAGCACTTAGTATCATCAATTGATCAGAAGGCTGGTGAAGACAGTCCTTAAAGATTCTTCAAGACGTTAAGGTATACTTTTACTCAATGGTGCCTACCTCTTAGAATTCAGTTTTCTGTTACTTGACTCAAATATTTTACAGAGCAGATGTTAGCATGTAAATAAGTCTTTGTTTTTTTAATGTTAGACATCTAGAACTTTTTCTCAAATTGCCAGAGTCCCCTCAAGCATCTTCAAGGCCTAGATACAGATCTCAAATGCAATTTGATGGTACTGGCATGTTGTAGATAAGGTGGATGATCTTCAAAAAGAAAGAGATTATTGCAAAGTCCTGTTACTCCAATATAACTAGGCATGACTAGGCTGAAGTTTAAGAGGCTTGTGAATAGCAAGCAAATAGCAAGATTCCTCTTCATCATTTTATTCTTGCTAGAGATTACTTTCTTCCTAGGACATGCCTATTAGAAAAATTTTCTTCTTTTGTTCTCACCCCAACCTTTCTAGGATTCTTTGTTTCTCATTTAGGTCTGTGTAAGAAGGATGGACTGTCCAGTATCCCATTTTCCCCTTCACCAGTTGAAAAAACTTTTTCATATCCGTCAGTGATTAAAGGTATGTATCCATTTTTTTTCTTAATTCCTATACAAACATTTATGTTATTGAACATGGCTGATGGCCCTTGTGAAAAGAATGGCATTGGAGTATTCTCCAGGTAATCTGGAGGTCAGCAATGGTGGAAGCAGCTACATGTTTAATGGCTTAATGGACCTTCATATAAAATTGTAAAACATCTTGATTTCCAAAAAATAAAAATATATATACATTATCTTTTTGTATATTTTGGTGATGATTTTTTTTGTATTTTGGAGTTTGAATTGTTAAGTTGCTAACATAAGATATAGTTTAGAAGCCCTTAGCCAAGAGGAGAATTAATGTTAGGTGGAGAAGCCTTGAGCCAAGATGAGAATTAATGTTAAATGGGGAAAATTTCCCGTGTGTGGCGCTTTGGTTTCAAATTTCACATGTGAGTAAACAAGTAAATCACAAGTTACAGGACAGAATCAACATCTGAGTAAAGGTCAAATAATATGATATGAAGTCATAGTAAGATTAATCCTGCTTGACACACGAATGTCTTCACAAAGATTGCTATTTTTAAGTTAACTCTACATTGAAAAAATAGTCTAACCAAAGATTCAATCATTGCATTCAATTTCCTGCTTAGGGAATACATTAATTGAACTAATTATTATTTAAGTGATTGGGAGAATGGAATGAAATACCAGTAATAATAGTAGCAGTTGTAGCTATCTATATAGGTTTTCTCCTCTACATATATATATTTATGGTAAAGGACATCTATAGAGCTTCTATTAAGGCTTAGAAACTGTTCTCTGCACATTCATATATCCTTTAAATCCTATAAATATCTTATAATAATAGTAATAATGTCATAAAAAGCAAAAATGTATACCTTAGGCAAATCTAGACCATCTGAAAACTGTAAGATGCAGATTTGTAAAAGATCATAAATAGTATTGGCAGTCATTGGATATGGATGATGTAGCAAAGCAATTGATCAGAGGTGAAATTATCACCAGAGAGAGTCACAAAAGTCAGAGGAGAAAGATACTTTAAAAGGAAGATTATGATGAATACTCTCAAATATTGTAATGAGTCTGAACTTAATGAGAGCATGGAAGAGGCTGTTATATTTAGCAAACAGAAGGTAGCTTATGATATTTGAAAAAGCAATATTGTAGTCAGAGTGACATTTAGGGAGTGAATGAGTGACTACATGATAAGAAGGGGGAGGCGGTAAAGATAGAATCACTCAAATACAAACCAATATTAAACAATCATTCTTCCAAAGTTCCAAATAAATTGCTCTATGACATTTATAGCATTTGACATGAAATATTTGCAAAAAGATGAAATTTTCTTAAATGATATTCTTATTGTATGAGTTTTGAATGTCACTGTGCATTATTTGACCTTCCGATTTATTTGACCACATACTTTATACTACCCACTTTTTCTCTAGGATTGAATCTTTTAACCCTAACATAATGTTACATTTATAACATTGTTTAAGTAAAATGTCAGATTGTCTTAGCAATACGATTTCTAAATCTACTTCTCCCTGCCTATTGGGAACAACAGATATCAAAAAATTGTAGCGTAAACAGAAACAAGTTGAGATTCAGACTCATTGTTTTCGAGCTGAAGCTGAGAAACGAAAGATGCATTGGACTAATGTGCTTAAAAAATCCAGGTTTAAAGGGAAAAAAGTCTATTCGTTTAATTAAGTTAATTTCCTCTGTCTGTACATCATATTAGACATAGGTTCTTGATCTAAGTGAATACAACTGAGTACTTACATGTTAATCATCACCTTTGTAGAAATAGGATATTAAATAAGAAAAAGGCACCAGGTAAAAACAGGATGAATTTTTTTTTTGGCAGTAATTTTGATAGTATAATATAGGCATTTAACAGCAGATTATATGCAGACTTGAGCTTTAACTCTTGTTTAAATAGATGAAGCCATCTTTTTTTTTTTTTTTTTTTTTTGAGTTGGAGTCTCACTCTGTCGTCCAGACTGGAGTGCAGTGGCCGCTCCCGGCCACCGCAGCCTTGACCTGCTGGGCTCTGGCGATCCTTCCTCCTCAGCCTTCCGAGTAGCCGGAATTACAGGCATGCGCTACCATGCCCGGCTGATTTTTTTTTTTTATTATTTATTGTGGAGATGAGGTCTCGCCGCCCAGGCGGGTCTCGAACCCGCGGGCTCAGGCAATCCACTCACCTCAGCCTCCCAAAGGCGCAGGATTACAGGCTGAGCCACAGAGCCCGGCTGAAGCCATCTTTAATGAGAAAAAAAATCACTTTGACATTTCCTTGGACACTGTTATTTTTTTTTTTCTGATTATGATCACATGGAAATGAATACAGTCTCCAGCTGATGAAAAAGACAGAAAACATACTTTCTTTGTGAGAAAGCTTTGGCAAACAAAGAGGTGCAGAGTAGAAGAATTTCTATGGGCAATTTTAGCCCATAATTTGCAAACATTAAACTTCATAAAAGTTTATTTTCTGAATTTTGTCTAAATAGCTCTGTTCCCTAATTTTCTTTCACCTTCACAGCAGCTCAGCCATGAAACACAGGGACAGTTGTGGCCCCTTTAGGCTAGCCCAGTCTGGGTACTCTAGCTGTAAGTGGCAAGACAGAGCCAGCACTCCAGTGATCAAGAACTCCACGCCCTAAAATTCCCCACTCTTATCTCTGAGTATCCCTTTTTATAGAGCATATATTTTACCCAAATCTCTCTCTCTGATACTTCCAATAATTGGACCCAAGCTACACATGCAGCAAACAAAATTAGGCTAATCCATGTTCCAACTTTTGTGTTGAATGAGAACATTCTGAACACCTTCAATCATTTATGTCTCAATTGCAAATAAGATGATTTTTCTCAATCACAAATAAGACTTTTTCTCTTTTATCTCATATTAAATGATTTTGTATTCTTTTATCATTTTCGATACCCCTCTTTGCACATGTGTGTTTGTGCATGTATGTGATCATGCATGTTTACAGTATTTTTAAAATGTTGGCAACAAGACAGGCATAGTGGATTACTTCATGTCCTGTATGTCTTAATGAGTTCTCACAGCTCTGGATAAAAGGTTTCTCCAGTACTATGAGAAAGGTCTCTAGGTAGGATCAGATATTTCTGCTGCAAAGGCAGCAGAACTGAGTAACCTTGACATGCACTTCAGGCATTAATTGCAGTCATACACATCAGAGTTTAGATGCTTGACTTGCATTAAATTGCTTCTGTGGGGTCATCATCTCACTGATGATTTTTTTTATTTCAAGTGCCTGAGCAATGCTACTCGGATCAAGGGCAAATGTATTAAGTACAAATATGTCTCAATATCTTATTTACTAGACATAATAGTCCAGAACACAGTGTGCCTTTACATTATAAAAGTCAGACCTGAGCTCTTACCATTATATCATCAGCCTCCTTCTTTTGATGGTCTGAACTTATTTTATATCTAAGATAATATCGCATAAACCCTATATAATTGCTTTGTTAGTCTTCATAATACAATTTTGAATCAAATAATATTCAGCCATTTTGTGTTGTAGAAATGAATATACTATTTTACTGTTAAGTACATTTTTTAACTTTTAATGAATTTTAAAGATGTTTGGTATAATTCAGGGATAGGTATGCAAAGTTCATTATGCAGGTACCTTGTTGATGATGTGTGCACCCTCTGTCCCCCAGCAGATTCCCACTACAGGCAATCCTGAATTCCCCCCACCCCTGGTAGTTTCCTTCTACTGCCAAACTTTTTCTTAGAGTAATTCACTTACTTTGGAAATATGCAAATATTTATCTTTATTTCAAATGTGTCTGTATTTTAATTTTGTATTTATAATAGTATTGCTCCTCTGGCTTTACTCTGATACTTTGCAGTATAATAACATATCTTAAATCTTTACTGTTCAGAGCTTGTGGTTTTCCTTTCCAAAACTATGGGCCTCTGCTCACCATAATCTTTAGTGTTACCTTCAATAACTATTTATCCAACTTGACTGGGTAGACTAAAATTGCACTTTATTTTATTACAATGCAATCCAGTAAGAACAGATATATTTTCTTTTTTGTAATTTTTGTGTTTCAATACATGTCACAGAGTAGGCATGCACTAAATATTTGTTCATTAGTACATGATTAGATCCTTAAGTACTTCAGGGTTATTATTCTGATGAAAATTTTTCCTTTATGACTAAATTGGAATTTGTACCAAGTCAATTTTTAAACTTTAACTTTATGTGTAGAATATACCAACATATTATTTAACGGAATAGTTTTATTATATGTATATTCTCTCAGTCAAGGAAAACACGAACAAACATTTCAAACAAGGCTGTACACCTTTCCTTTTTCTGCTCACTTCTTACATTCTTCATCTCAGTTAGGCTTATTTATAGCTTGTCTAGCGGCTTTGAATATTTGCCAAACATCATACTATTTGTGGAACACTAAAATTACTTAGGACCCTACAAGTGCTGAAGAGTATTTAAGTTGAAGTACTAGGGTTTGTGGTTCACAAACAGCTAGCATCTGAGCCACTATCAATCTGGTCTTCATGGAAAATTAGACTCAGACCTCGCAAATGAATTAGCTAGACTCCATTTACCCAAAAAGGGAGACAGAAAAATTAATGATACAGTTTGCTAAAGGTAAATTCTCTATGTCCAGATGGAGGCGCAGAGCAGTTGGGTTGGCTAAAGGAAACATGAGTGGTGGGGTGGGAATGAGACATGAAATAGAAGAGGAAAAAAGAAAATGGTTTAGAAGATTCACCTACAGTATGTATCTTTGGATTGTAGACCTGCCAAAGTTCACTGAAAGTCTGGAAACTATCAATTAGAGTGAGGGAAGGGGAAAAAATTTTTTGCTGTTTTCCTCTGTTTATCACAATGTACAAAAATTTCTGCATGCTTGAAAAAACAAATGGCCATCTGTGTCTTATTTCCCTGAGAAGTATCTCACTCATGGTCAGCAGCCACTAAGAAGACCCCAGTGATCCTGTCTCCTGGTATCCTAAAAATATTCACTTCCCCTTGTGAGTGTGCTTATGTGTCACATTCATTTTTATGCCCCAAATCATACACGTTGTAAATACCTGAAATATAAAACATGTACATTGCCAGGAGTGAATGAAAAAACATTACAGAGCCAGGCATGGTGGCTAGCTCCTGTAATCATAGCTACTCCAGAGACTGAGGCAGGAGGATTACTTGAGGCCAAGTGTTCAAGTCCAGCGTGGGCAACATAGTAAGACCCTCATCTTAAAAATATAAAGTTAAAATTAAAATGAATTAGCCAGATATGGTGGCATGTGCTTGTGGCCCCAGCTACTCAGGATGCTGATGCAGGAAGATTGTTTCAGCTCCAAAATTTGAAGATGTAGTGATCTATAATCTTGTATTACTGCACTTCAGTCTTGTTGACAAAGCAAGACCCCATCTCTAAATAAAAATGAATAAATATATAAATAAAGCATTATGACATGGGTTGGTTTGAAAGCAATAGAGAGACAAAAGCAAAAGCAAGGATTTGGAGGATACAAGGTTCAGAGTGAATATGCTGTCTACCTCCAGATAAAATAAGCCTCTTGTCCATGGTTGGTAACAATTCCAGGTCACCTTGATCCTTCATAGACCAAAGTAAAATTGCAGAGTCATAGAATATATATACTTTGCTTTGATGGATTATCCCAATTTTTACTCCCACCAGCAATTTAAGGGAGTTTCCATGCTTAATACTCTCAACATTAATTAATATTATCAGTCTGGTTTAAATTCTTGTCAACATTGTGTGTACTAGTATCCCATCATGGATTTAGTTTGAATTCATTATAAACCATAATGCTAACCACTTTTTATATATATTTTAGCCAATTTAATGATCCTCTTTTGTATTCATTCAAGAATTTTTCCCATTCTTAAATTGTTTTCTCATATATAAGTAGTCATAATTTATGTAACCTATATGCATAAGCCTTCAGTTATATCAATTGTAAATATTCCTCTTGGTCTGTCATTTCTGTTTTTCTCTCTTAATGTATCTATTGGATGAAAATTAATTATTAATTTTAATGAAATCCATTGTATCCATCTTTTAAGATATTTTATCTTGTTTAAAAATATTCTAACTTCTATTTATGGTCACGACAATATTGTCTTGTTTTTTTCAAAGAGGGTGATTTTTTCCTTTACATTTAGCTTTCATTATTAGATTTATGATCCATCTCAAATTATTTTTTGCTTATGGTGTGAATTCGGACTTACAATTTACTTATTTTTTGAGAGTAGATATCTTATTGTCCAACATTATTTATTGAAAATAAATCCTTTACCACAAAATTGAAGTGGAGTCTCTCCTGTATTGTTAAGCAGGTATTCGCTCATGATCAGTTGTATTTCTTGATCATATATTCATTTTATTTAGCTAACTTGTCAATACATATTCAATAGTACATTTCTTTAATTGCTGTTTTTATTTTAAAGTTATACTATTAGTTGTGTATGAGTTTACATTAATATATTTTTGACTTGATGCTTAATGCTTGTGAAATCTCTCTCCAGTTCGCTTAATACTTCTTGCCTTCAATCAACATTGCCTGGTCTCAATAAACGTTTGAAAACTTTATTTTGCTTACATTTTGCATGATTTTTTTCCATATTCTAATTTTTAATTTAAATATTTTTAAATGTAAAGTATTTTTTAATGCCACGGTTTTTCTTTTAATCGAGTTTTGATATTTGTCTGTCATTTGGGATGCTTAGACAAGGAGTCAGTAAAATTCTGAGCCAAATCTGTCCACCTGCTTGTTTTTATTAATAACATTGTATTGGATTATATCAATGATTATTCTTTCTTATATTTTCTAGTGCTGCTTTCAAACTACAGTAATAATTTGACTAACTGAGATAGAAACCATATTGTCAACCAACAGAAAATATTTGCTATCTGGCCTTTTACAAAAAAAAAATTGCTGGCCTCTGGATTAAAATATTTACATTAAATATAATACTGCAATGGTCTGGTTTAAAATTGCTCTCTTGCTGTTCATTATCTCTCTGTTCCATCTGTCAGGTGCCTCAGGCACTGTCCCCTAAATTAATCTGCAGAGACATTGACTGCTAACTGTCTTAAAAAAAAAAAAACTTTACTACATTGTTGACGTTATGTTGCTAGAGATGTAGATGGCAGATGTAAAAGCTACCTGGGTGCAATGTTTAGATAAATAGGCGCTAGAGAAGGTTGGGTAAATTAATTCCACACAAATTTAGGATCTGACATTCAATGACTGTTCTGGAGGTGAACAATTTGGTAAACTTTGGAATGCCCTCATCAAAATGAAAAGCAAGAACCTAACCTATAATTTGAATTCCTACCCATAAGAAAGCTGATAGAACATATTTTTGAGAATATTCTAGATGCAAAATAGCCCACATTTAGGCATATGGCATTCATAAGAAATGAATTATCTCAAGCAGGTCCAGTCAACAGTAGAGTGGTTATGTCACTTGATCTGTATAACCAATAAATCCAGTGGTATTTAATGTAAAGTATCTACAAATCTTGAGATATTTAAAGTTCATCTTTAGATTATCAAGAAGCTAATTCTGCATTTTCAGTATCAGGGTCCAGTTGTAAGATTACAGAGGAGGAAGAGCCAATTAGAACATCATAGCTGTGCTCAGGAGTTATTCTGAAAAAAATTGGGGAAGTCAAATTTTCTCATTGGGTAGAATTTAAGCACTACTCTTAATTAGTCCATTCACCATTTAGACAGATGATCACAGGCATGGATCTATACTAAATTATAAATAGAAGCTAAAGGCTTGGCTATTGATTAGAAAATTTAAAAAAAAACCTGGGAGAATCTTGACAAAGAAGTCATGCAAGGAATATATGTGGATACATGGAATTGACTAATAAAAATTCATGGTTAAAGGTGACTCTATTAGTGGCTATCAATCACTTCCTTCTCCAGTCACCATTATTATTTGTCAATGTGCTCAATCAAGACTAATCTTAATGTCATAGCTACATTAATATATTAGCCATAGACCCCACAGTATCTACATTTCCTTACCTCTAAAATTTCAGGATCAAGCCATTGAAATGACTCACCAGATTTGAAAAAGCATAGTCATGAAAATTTTTTGAACAGAAGTAAACGATACTCTATAGGGGGAGAAAGAGTATACTACAAGGGACCCAAGAAACTTCCAGGGACAGTTCTCACAGTTCTCCAGGACACCATATTATTCCACAGGATGTTATTTATCTTCAGAGTATGAATAACACATATTTGTACAATGGATTGGGTTTCCAGAGAGGCTTGACAAAGTTTATAGCAAGAGTTTTTATACCGTTCTGGTCATGCTGCCAAACAAGGATGCCTAGTAGATTACATAACCTCTAAGCCATAAACCATAAACAAACAGACAAAAACAAAACAAAGCAAAACAACCCTTAGACACAAAAGAGAATATTAAACATTATATAGATGTGTTAGTCGTATTGACCTATCACAACAAAATACCACAGAATTTATAACAGGCTTAAATAACAAATGTAATTTTCATGAGTATTGAGACTGGAAAGTCCAAGATGAAGGTGCTAGTAGATTAGGTTTCTGGTAATTGATCTCTTTTTAACTTGCTTTATGGTCACCTTCCTTCTGTGTCCTTATATGATGGAGAGATCTTTGGTGTCTCTTTCTGTAGGTGCACCAGATCATCATATTAAGGTCCCATTCTTATGGCCTCACTTACCTTGATCACCTCCTTAGAGGGCCTGTCTCCAAAAACTGTTACACTAGGGTTTATAGCCTCAACATAGAAATATTTGGGGGAAAATAAGCATTCTATAACACCACCATATTATAAAGTATTTCTTAGTACACTAGAACTTATCTTAAATAAGAATCAGTAGCCGTCTCCAGATATCCCCAGAGATATAGCTTTCCCTGTCCAACTGTATGTTAACATACATAATAACTGAGAGGACAAGTCAACTTTATTAAACCAAGTCCAGGAATTTTTTCTGGTATATAGTTTATTCTGAATATTTATTTGTGTTGTCTTTGTGTCTTGCTTCTGTCAGCTACACTATGAGTGAATATGTAACCCTGCATACCTAATTTCCATTAATATGTCATACACTCTATTGCTGTGGTAATGTGCTGATGCTCATGAGATTTACAGGTCTTACCCTCTACCCTATCACTAAGAAGCAGTCAGTCTTATAGAAAAGCAGAATGTTCCGTTAAATATTCAGTTATAGTGTCAGTTGGAAGACAACAACTTGCTGTATTTGAGTGTTGCTTTGCAATTTGTGATACACTCTATGACCCCAAAACCTATAACCATGACTGTTTCTCCTTCACAAAAATCAAATGAGTGAAAAATACTAGGAGTGAAATTGAAAATGTTATAGGTCATTTTTATATCAAAGTATTGACTCACATTTTTAACAATGGCATTCCCATGATTTCTGCACTAGTACAGAGGTCTTATTATCAAAAGGATAATGTTTCTTCCAGGAAAAAATTAGGACACTTTGTTAAATGACATAATTTACTTTATTTGTCAAGGAGATATAATTTTATCACAATTTGATGAGGGCAGGGAGAAGCATTTTGCATCCCCAGAATTCTGTGATTCTATGATATACCCCCAAATACTGTATACTTAGTAAAAGACATTAATAGATTGATCCTGATATAAACGTGAACACCTAAGGACAAAAGTATAAAGCTTCCACTAGCTGAAGTGATTTCTATATGCTAAGTAGATGTGTTATGGCTAGTGGAATAAGAAATTATAAATATCAACTAGGAATTTATGATCATTGTACCATGAGTACAATAGTATGCCCCATAGTTTTCTTCTCTGCATTGATAGGTGGGTTCTTTTTTTCTCTCTTCACATTTCACTGAAATATATTATGATTATGTTTCTTTCAGTTAAATGTAACCTTTCACCACAGGATTACCAAATTCAAAATGGGATGGGGATTGAACTAGAAAGTGCACGTGATAACTGAAGAAAATTGGGCATCACTTTAGAGAGAGAGAGAGAGAGAGAGAGAGAGAGAGAGAGTGTATTTGTGTGTTCATGTGTGTGTGAGAGAGAGAGAAAGAGGGAAAGGGAGAGGGAGATGGAGAATGCATGTATTTAGATAGGCCGATAATGTTATTGTTGCTATTTATTTAAAGTGTGAATACTGGGTGTCCACGTTGCAAATTATTACAGAGGTTCTGGTTTAGTTTGCTAAACGCTCACTACAAACCCTTTCTAAACTACATTTGTATAAAAAAAATGGAAATACTGAGAATTCCCTTTTCTAAATTTTCTTGAAGGTGGAATAACATGTGGTTCACATTCGTCACACCACACGCACATGTAAGAGATTACTTTAAAGCTGTGGCACTTGGGGTAAGGAATAAATCTCCAGGCATCTATTTGACTGACATAGATTTTTAAAAGAGATGAAGCATTTTTTGAGCTATCAGCTTTTGTGATGGTTCTCCGGTAGCTGGCATTCAAACTGAACAACTTATCGACGTTAGAAGAGGCAGAATGGCAGTCCAAAAACTGTGGTTGTAGATTTCAAGTTCTGTTACTTCACCGTCATGGCAAAGAGAGTGGTACATTCTTGGTGCACTGTAACTGCATGGCTCTAGGAATTTTTCCTGGAATTGCTTGAGGTCTACAGTTGATTTCACACGTCTTAGTAAATTAATTTAGAGTTTCAATAACCATGGGGAATTCTGATGTCTATAATTAAAAATATTTTCCAATATATATCTTTGTACTATTTACTGATAACTTTTTTTTCTATTTTTGTCCCCTAGTTTGGCCAGAAAAATATTTGCATCTCTATTCCTCTCAGATTGCCTAATTGAACTTTTAGTTTTTTCATAAACTTCTTATTCTGTAGAGTATAATTCCTACCTGTATAAAAATAGCAGCTAGTTGGATGCTATTTGCATATATTTATTATTTTTGTTTGATTTATAGCTACTTATCTGGAGTTCAGAAAAAAATAGTAGGAAATAATATGGCAAAGATAGTTTGTACATGTTGCAAGGTACTTGTCAATGAAGTATAGTTTACAAAGTAAAACATACAGTCCCTTTTAAATTCTTAAGTTAAACATAAATTTGTTTCATACTGTTTTTCTTTTGAAATATTTGTACAGACATTTCAAATCTAGAAATGAACTTTGTAACACTATTGAAACCTATTGTGACATTAGCTTAAATTCTATTCTAAACATTTCTTCACCTCTTGAACACTAGATTTTTAAAAATTTTGTCTGACATTTAGACTGGCTTTTAAAATATCTTTTGAAAATGTCTTCACAATGTCTCTCATTGTTATAAATACGTAACTAATAGAACCATTAAATAACTCTCTGTGCACTCATCTTTACCTCTGAGGAATTTCATTACTACCCAGATATGTACGGAAAGAATAACTGCACTAAATATGACACCGGACTCTTTTATGTTGAAGATTTTGATTGCATAAAAACAAAGTGCAAAAAGATGAATATGGTTAAAGGCTTGTTTTTTATTAAGGTACTTAATAAAGAATTTTGAGAACCCTCCGGGTGCTCTTTGTTAATTAGGTTGTCCAGATAGAAGAATGAAATGTATTTTTCTTGTCCCCAAACAGATTTCACCTTTTTTCTGCTATCTAAAGCAAGAATCCCAGACAATTATATTACATTAAATATTATATGAAGCAAAATATATACATAATAAAAGCATGCTTGAAGTCAGATACCAGAACAGACACTTATCCTTCTGTGGGACCAACGACTTCAACGCAGAGAAAAAACACTCAAATTGGGGTCTCTGAAATCTTCGTGCTAGCACCGCCTACAGATTCAAGGCCAATCTCAGATAATATAATTCAACAGTCTGGGAAACTTGGTCCAACAATTTGTATCTAAACAAACCCTGTAATTAATCTAAAGAAGACTAAAGTAAGAGAACCGATGGCATAGAATATTATTTAGAAAGATTATCTTTCTTAAATTATTTAAATCTATGAATTACCTTAGTTTAAATATACTAATTGAATTAACTTAAATTACCTTAATTTAAGTTGATACCTTATCTTAATTTCTGTGTTAAGATATTAAGTAAAAACTGGCATTAACTTTTAAATCATATTGAGTCTAAGGAGTTGTGAATAGTTCTGGATTTTTGGATAGTGCAAGGGGGCAGAGTTGCAAGAGAGAATATTGAATATTCATATTTTGTCACAAGCCTGATTATAAAGGAACTTCTCTTTATACAAAACTTTAATGCTGTAATATAGGACCATGAATACAAACCACAGTGAGCAATATTTTTTATAGATCTATACAGTAGTGTATGGATGTGTGTATTCACAAAATTATTTTTCTATTTCTTCTCTTCCACTTTATTAGTTTCTATTTTATATAAAAATGCTAGTTCAGACATACTAAACTGATTTTATAATCCACTTATGGACAATAACCATCAATGAAAATACTAGTGTATATGATAGCAAATGGGAAGTGTTTGAAGCAACGTGTAAATATCAGGTTTTCTTTTTAGAAAGAACCACATGGCAACAATTTGAAGTAGAGACAGAAATAGAGAAATGTAGATATATAATCAAAAATTTAGTGAGAACAATAAAAGGTAAGGAATAAAACTAAGCCAGTATCAATAAGAGTGGACAAGGTATAGAAATATTTGAGATGGAGAAATAAAAAGATATAGTAGTCAATTTAATCTCAGAAATGAGAGCAAAGAAAGAGTCAGTCTTGACCCTCATTTTCTGGGTTATGGGACACAGATATATAGAGTAGGGACACTGCCTGATCCAATTAAAAAGGGGAGGAGTTGGTTATTTACAGTAGGTGGCAGGCAGAGTAGGTGATAAATGATCTCTAGTAGTGAAGTACCACATTTTCATGGAGCCACACTTAGAATATTTATCTGAATGAAAAGAACTTGGTGGGTGTGGTGGCTCATGCCCATAATCCCAGCACCTTCGGAGGAGGTGGAGATGAGAAGATTACCTGAGTCCAGAGGTTCAAGACCAGCCTGGACAACGTGGAGAGACCTCTTCTCTACAACAAATCACAAAAATTAGCCAGGCGGGGTAGCGTGTGTCTGTGGTTCTAACTACTTGCAAGGCTGAAGCGTGTACCTGTGGTTCAAGCTCCTTGCAAGACTGAAGCAGAAGGATCACCAGAGCCTAGTAGGTCAAGGTTGTGGTGGCCATGAGTGTGCCACAGCACTCTAGCCTGAGTGACAGAGTGAGACTCAACTCAAAAAAAAAAAAAGATAGATGCAGATATATTTTTATCCTATGTTATTTGCTAAGTATATTTAAAGTAGTGGTGACTAAATAAGTGATAAATATCGCTCTCTGAGTAACAGTGAGAGAGTGGTGAAAGTTAATCAAGTTATTTCATAACCTTCAACTTCCAATGAAGTTATTTTATTGAAAAGGTTTTTTTCTCTCTTTTAGACATGTTAATGTTTCAGACATTAGGCAGCATGTGGTGGTGGCTTTTTGGGAAGAAGGGGGCTAATAAAAAAATAGTATTACAAACATGATTTAGCTTTCTATTTTTAGTGAATTTTTTTAGATAACCCAAGTCATCTAAAACATCTCTACTTATCATTTCAGGTATTATCTAATAACTCAGTTATAGCACACTGTTTACAACTAGAAATATCCATTTTACAAAAATAACGATTCACTCTCCATTATAAGCTTGCAAATATGTTTTTTTCTGAAATTAAACATGTAAAAGATAATCTCTAAAACTGATGCATATACTCGATAAATGAATAAACAGAGCAGTAAAAGAGAAAGCATATACTCAACTAGTAATTATTTTATTATTAAAACAGATTCTAAACAACTATCAACCATTGATACATTAAAAATGCTGTTTCTATTTTTTATTTCCTTTATTTTAACAAATCTGCATTCAAAAATAAGCTTGGCAAATTTTTAAACTGATTATAATAGATAGTATCAGTAGCCTTCCCTTAGAATGTCATTTAAATAGCAATGTTAATAATCTGTTTTCAGCACTAAAAAACAAAGATATACAGAATCTGAGATAGCATTCTTATTACCTCTTTCTATTTGGACTTACAAACATAGAATAGAACAAGAAAATCTGTACTCATTGTTATTAAAAAAAATTGACTACATGAATATGGACCAATAGTTACTGATACGGAGATCTAGAATGACTACCGAGATTAGGTATTTGCTTTATGTATTTTGAATAACTGCTTATTTTTAATGTATAATTGCAAATTGACAAATCCTAATTGTGTATAAATGGAGTGGAATGTAATAGTTTAACAATGTATGCACCATAAACAAGCTAATTGATATATCCATCACCTTACTTATTTCTTATCATTTATTTGTGGAGAGAACACTTGAAATTTAGTCCCTTAGACATTCTGAAATATACAGTACCTTACTATTAAGTATAATCACTACATTGTGCAATAAATTGTAACTACATTTACCGCCTGTAGGAAATTTGTACCCTTTGCAGAGTATCTCTCCATTCTTCTCCTCACCCCAATAGCTCTTAGTAAACACCATTTTACTTCTGTTTCCACAGAAAGAGCCTTTTTCTCTTTCTGTGTCTGGCTTATTTCATTTTTCAAAATGTCCTTCAGGCTCATCTATGTTGTCACAAATGGTAGATTTATTTAATTTTTCTTTTTTTAAGCCTGAGGAGTATTTTATTGTGTATACATCTACATCTTCTTTATTCATTTATTAATAGACACAGGTTGGTTATTTATTTTGGCTATTGTGAATAATGCTGCAATCGAACATAGGAGTACATATATAATTTTAACACAGAGATTTAATTTTTTAAAATGTATATCTAGAAGTTAAATTATTAGGTCATTTAGTAGTTTTGTTTTTTAGTTTTCTAAAAAACCTCTATACCATTTTGCAAATGACTGTAATAATTTACATTTCCACCAACAGTGTACAAGAGTTCCTTTTTCTCCACATCTTCACCAAAATTAAGACTGAGCGTAGTGGATTTATGCCTATAATCTCAGCACTGTGAGGGGCTGAGGAAGAAGGATTGTTTTAGTCCAGGAGTTGGAGACTAGCTTGGACAACAAAACAAAACACTTCATCTCTACGAAAATTCAAAAAATTAGCCAGATGTGGTGGCACACACCTCTAGTCCCAGCTGAGGTGGAAGGGTCCTCTGAATTCAGAGGGTTGAGGATGCATGAGCCATGATCATGACATAGCATTCCAGCATGGGTGACAGAGTAAGACCCAAACTTAAAAATATACACATCTTTTATCATTTTGTTAAAAGCCATTCTAACATGTGCAAGGTGATGTCTCGTTGTGGTTTTAGTTTGTACCTCTCTATTGATTAGTGATATTAAGCATTTTTTCGTGAACTTTTTGGCAGTTTGTATGTCTTCTTTCTTGAGAAAAGCCTCTTTAGATTTTTTGCCTGTGTTTTAGTTGGTTTGTTTTCTTACTATTGAGTTGTTTGAGTTCCTTATATAGTTTGCATAATAACTCCTCACTGAATATATGGTTTGCGCATATTTTCTCCTACTCGGTGGGTTGTCTCTCCATTCTGTTACTTCATTCCTTGCTGTACAAAAGAATGTAAGTGTGGTGTAATCACATTTGTCTATTTTTTGCTTTTGTTGCCTGAACTTTTGAGGTCAAATCCAAAATATAATTTCCCAGATCAATATTGTGAAGCTATTTTCCAATGTTTCTTTCAATATTACGAAGCTATTTTTCAATGTCTCTTTCTAGAAATTTTATAGCTTCATGCCTTATGTCTAAATGTTTGATCTATTTAAAGTTTACTTTTGTATATGATGTGAGATAATTACCCAAATTCATTGTCCTTCGAGTGAGTATTCACTTTTTCTGCATATTTTTATGTCTATATTTCCCCCAGAGTATACTTGAGACTTTTATTGAAAAATCATTATAATGATATCAATAGATGCAAAATAATTATTTAATAAAAGTCAACATAAAGTCTCTCAACAGATTAGGTATACAGTGAAAACATTTCAACACAATAAAGACTGTACATGACAAGCCCACAGCCACCATTGTATTCAACAGTGAAAAGGTGAAAGTACTTCTTTTACAATTAGGAATAAGACATGGGTGCCCATTCTCACCACTTTTTTTTTTTTTAGCATAGTACTGGAAGCTCTAGCCAAATCATGACTGCAAGAGAAAGAAATGGAAGGGATCATAGTAGAAAATTAAAATAATTAAAATTGTTTTTGTTTTCTAACAACATACTCTAACACATAAAACTCTAAACACTCCACAAAAAAAGTCCAAACTAACCAAAAAAATCAGTGAAGTTACAGAATATAAAATCA
The DNA here is from genome assembly GCA_027257055.1 of Cephalopachus bancanus. Taxonomy (NCBI): domain Eukaryota; kingdom Metazoa; phylum Chordata; class Mammalia; order Primates; family Tarsiidae; genus Cephalopachus; species Cephalopachus bancanus. The sequence continues at coordinate 2,226,619 of JAPVLO010000274.1, forward strand.
ACATACAAAAATCAGTAGCAGTTACATACTAACAACAAACTACTTGAGAAAAAAATTAAGAAAACATTACCATTTACAATACCACCACCAGCAACAAAATAAATAAAATGCTTAGGTGGAATTTTAACTAAGGAGATGAAAGATCCATATACTAAAATCCATAAAACAATAAATAAAAATGGAAGAAAACACAAATAGAAAGATATATGTTCATAAATTAGAAGAATTAATATTGTGAAAATGTTCATACTACTCAAAACAATCTACAGATTCAATGTAGTATCTATAAAACTTCCAGCGCAATTTTCACTGAAGTAGAAAAAAACTTAAAGCTTGTTTAGACCAAAAAGGACCCCAAATAGCCAAAGCAATCTTGAGCAAAAAGAATAAAGCTGAAGGTACCATAATACTCAACATCAAAATATACTACAAAGCTGTAGTAATCAAAATTACATGTTATTGGCATAAACATAGACACATCACTCAAAGGAACAAAAGAGAAAGTCCAGATATAAATAAAATTGATTTTCAATAAATGTGCTTGGATATACCTTAGCTGTTTCACCCTCTTCCTCCAGTGCCATTTTCTTCAAAAAGCAAATTATATAATAAGAAGCTAAACTATATCTTGAAGTTCTAGTTGTTAAATTTAATATCAATGAGTTTGGAAATCTGTCATATAAAATATAGTGTTAAAATCAGAGGACTTAAAGTCTAGCATTATATTATAATTATTTCTATTAATATATTTAAAAATATTAGAGACTTTCATTTAGTTAGTTTAAAATATCTAATAGGTTTAATGTGTAGCTTATATTTGTAAGAATATGTGGGTTTCCTTTTAAATAATATTGAAAAACAATATAATTAGAAAGTAATTACCTCACAGCACCATTTAGCTAAATTTTCCACATTATACACTCATTGCTCATTTTCCCTATTTTGATGTAAGATAAAATCATAATTTTAAGATTTCATTGGGCTAAAATTGATAACCTAAAAGTTTTATTATATTTATATTTCCTCAGGTAGTATATGAATTGATTTTAAAATTATTCTATTTTTTAGTCATTTTCAATTTCACTTCTAAAAATGAACCAATTTTTAGTTCATGTCATTAAATTATAATTGTGGACTATACAACCATCATATTGTAAACAGAAGAATGGACTCTAAATATGTCCATGCACTAATTTTCCTAAAATCTGTGAATGCTATCTTATGTGGCAAAAATCCCTTTTCATATATGAAGGGAACCCTCAAGAATTCAGAATTTATTTATACAAAATTGTATATTTATTCTTACATGTTTAAGCTTCAGTAACCTTCAAAGTACTCTCTGTTTGATGCTCAAAACAGGTTTTGAACTCATCAGTTTTGATGCCTTTTAGTGCTTCTGCTGTTTTTTGTTTTATCTCTTCCACATTGGTTAAAACATTCACCTTTGAGGACTTTTTTCATCAGGGAAACAAACAAAAATATCATGTTGGGCAAGATTGGGTAAATAGGAAGCGTGAGGCAATAGGATCATGTCATTTTTTTGGTCAAAAACTGCTGAACACTTTCTGTGGTGTGGGCAGGCATGCTTATAAATCATTCATCATAAAATGGGCAAATGTGTTGAAAGAATATCCAAAAAAAATTCACTAAAGCCGAATGCAACCTCTCACAACAATGCCAGCTGTACACTAATGTCGTTAGATTCCTAGAAAACTAAGCAAAAGAAGACTATACTACAAGGGGGCCACCTTCCAGAAGATACTGTCAGTTTTTTGGGGTACCTTTATATAATTTGGGATCTCAAGATGGGGAGTGATTTGTGAATTATCAAGGTTGGTTTTGAGTATGACAATGGCACTTATAAAAGGGTTATATGAGGAGTTAGAGGAAAAGGAAATGACGTCCTTCGATGAAGAAAGACAATAAACCTAATAATACAGAGGCCACTAGAAGCTGAAAAAGCTTAGAGACAGACTCCTTTCAGCACCTCCAGAAGAAAACAGTCCTTCTGATATCTTGACTTTAGCCCAATGATTTTAGGTTTTGACTTACAGAACTGTAAGAGTATATTAGTTATTCCAAATATAGAAATCTGCATGCATAATAGAATCATATATTTGTATGTTTGTATATATGAAGTTATTCCATCTGTAGAATTATAACTCAGAGAGACATATAACTGGAATTTGTTACTTACATGGCAGGCCTAGAAAACCGCTCTTAGGTTTTTTAATTCTTACAGAGATTATACTAGAGATGATTCCTACCTGGTGGGCTGACACACATAGAGCCACACAGACTTTCAACAGCTTTTGAAGGGTCAAGAGGCTATACTTACCTCCTAATAATGTTAAGTGAAATTTCTAGAAAAGCTTTAATGTCTTTGCAATGAAAAGCAATGCTAACTGAAGCAGTGGTGTCTTGATGAAGATTTGATGATAAGGGAGCCTAACATCCCTTAGATTCTAACTTTGGGCAGCATGCTAATTTCTATCTCTTTTTATTAATAATATGTATATATATTTCCAGTATTTAGTCACCATATAATTTTTATAACAGAATATCATGAAAATCTCCAAAAGAGATTATTTACATGACTGTATCTTTTAAAAATAATAAATGAATGTATACAGGACTGCATTCCCTCTAAATATTAAGAGCATTTCTTTATATAATATGTTAGAATGAGCATTTCTTATATAGTCTTATGTAACATGTTAGAAATAACTTCATTTCTAGAAACTTGGTAAGAGTATACATGTACATATATAATTGTGTATATACACATATACAAGCATATAATTTTATTAAATCTGAGAATGAAGATAGAAATTCATGTGCCAGTGTGAATGTGGTCTTTTGTGTGTGAAGTTACATTTTTGAAAGGTAAGATAAGAAATTGTAAAAGAAATGCTCCTTGCTCTTTTAAATAATTCAAATCATATTTTTTATATATTGGAAATATGAGGACTGCGCAATGCTAGAATGATAAATATATTAGGTAAGACTTCACATGTTTTCATTAAAGAAATACTTTTATGACAACTATAAGGCATTTAATTAGTAATTTTTATTCATTCTTTGATCTTTAGATACTTGTAAAATTAAATACTCTTGACTAACTCTAAAGCATCATTTTATCTTACTTCATTCCTTTTTAAGTGTAAAGCTCAGGCATCCAGATATTGCAGGTTACCTCAGCTACAATAGGTATGGAACAGAGGCATGAGAAGCCATGAAGAGAGCTTTATCAACTACAGAAAGCACTTGACTGAATCCAACTGAAGCGAAATAAAGAATATTAACAAGTCAAGAGTTGCATCATTTTTCTTATCACAGTCAGAAAAAAGAATCTCTGAGGGCTGAGATGATTTACCGATACGTAGGCAGAAAACAACATTCTGGGATGCATGCTGCTGCCCATACTCAGAAGTCCAGGCAGAATGCTCTTGAAAGTTATGAGCTCTGTTTATGAACAGCAGAAACCCAGTCATAGAATGCTATTGAAGGTCCCTAATCCAGCAACTGGAGGTAAACATAGTATGATGCATAAACTAGGAAGGCATTAGGTGCTAGACAGGTAAACAAAACAGAGCCAGAAAAGCAGCAGGCACTTTAAGCCCTGCTTTTGTTTGTTTGTTTGTTTGTTTATTTAAGGTTCACAGAGGTTCTTGATCTCAAAGATTCAGTGCAGGAAACCTATCATCAGAGTGAGGTAGAAGTAGTTCAGTGAGCAGGACCTCTATGGTCACAATTAGACAGAAATGTTAAACATCTGGTTTAAATCAAAGGTAACTTATTAGGTCAGTGATTAGGGCTCAGGTATCACTTCCTCTATCAGTTACAGAGACAAGTTTAACCACAATTTTTCATTAAATACTAAATTTATAAATTCGATCTGCTTATTATTTTTAAAAAGTGCGTCTTTGTCAGATATACAGTGGGCAAATGTTTTCCCATTCTGTCGGCTGATTCCCTACTCTCTGAATGGTTTCTTTTGCTTTGCAGAAGCTCATCTGTTTGATGAGATCCCACTTGTCTATCTTATTTCTTATAGTGTGGGCACTTAGGGTTCTTCTGATCAGGAATTGGTTGTCAGTTCCAATTTCCATAAGGGTGTCTCCTGTGTTTTCTAAGATTCTTATAGTCTGAGATTTTGCATTTCGTTCTTTGATCCATTTAGAGCTAATTTTTGTGTTTGGTGATAGGTGGGGGTCCTGTTTCAATCTTCTGCATGTGATCAGTCAGTTTTCCAAGCACCATTTACTGAATAAGTTCTCCTCTTCCCAGTGGGTTGTTGGGGGAGGCTTTGTTAAAGATGAGTTTGTTGAGAAATTGAGAATTTGTTGCCAGAATCTCTATTCTGTTCCATTTGTTTATATGCCTATTCTTATACCAATACGAGGCTGTTTGGATTACTGTAGTCTAGGATCTACAAGGAACTCAGACTCACCAAAAGGAAAAAAAACAAACAGCCCCATTAAAAAGTGAGCAAAAGACATTAATAGACACTTCTCAAAAGAAGATACATGGGCAGTCAACAGACAGATGAAAAAGTGCTCAGCCTCACACATTATCAGAGAAATGCAAATCAAAACCACATTGAGATACCACCAAACCCCAGTAAGAATGGTAATCATTAATAAAACAAACAACAGATGCTGGCGAGAATGCAGAGAAAAAGGAACACTTCTACACTGCTGGTGGGAATGCAAACTGGTGCAACCTCTTTGGAAGACAGTGTGGTGATTTCTGAAAGAACTAGAAATTGACCTTCCATATGATCCAGCAATTCCCCTACTGGGAACATACCCAGAGAAACTAACATCATTCTACAAAAACGATACCTGCACACATATGTTTGTTGCAGCTCTATTCCCAATAGCAAAAACATGCTACCAACCATGCTGCCCATCGAAGCTGAACTGGATAAAAAAAATGTGGAACAAATGCACAATGGAATATCATGCAGCCATAAAGAAGAACAAATGAACTTCCCAGTAACTTGGATGGATTTAGAGTCGATGATACTCAGTGGTTTATCACAGAAACAAAGAACAGAGTACCATATGTTTTCATTCATAAGCGGAACTTGAACAATTAGAATACTGTAAGAAAGGAACTGGCAATAGTGGGAAACTGCCAAGGGAAAGGGAGTGGTATTGGCAGTTGAGGCAAACTACTAGGGGAGGGAGGGGCACACCTCATCAACAAGGGTATCTGCATAATCAACATTTGTATACCTAACCCTGAATTGTACCTCACATCTTTAAAATGAAAAAGGTGCATCTTTTTAATAATGACATAAAACAATGAAAACTTTTTTTTTACTTAAACATTTTGAATCTGTTTTAAACAAACATAGTAAAACAATATACTTTGAGGGTGTTCTTAAAACATATCCATACCAGGATCATGTTTGAATTTGCTGTCAATGTTTCAAAATGGCCATAAAAATCGATACGTTTCATTCACTAATCTCTACTCAGGTTAGTATATAGTTCTCGTCTGTGCTTTCATGTCAGGTTATTCATGAGTATTATAGCCCTGTATTCTTTCCCAATGATCATTACTTATTAGAAATACATGTGTTTTTCTTTTGTAGATGCTTAATAAAAGGTTGTTTTTAGGTAGTTGAACTATTTGAACATCTCTAAATATATTGTTATCAGAACAACCATAAATGCATTAATATGCTAGTAATATTCAAAATGGATTTCCAGAAGTGGTAACTTATAATACTAATTTTGAATCACAAATATACATATTTATGACATTGAAATACTTTACTGTTTTTCCTGTTGTGCGTTTGGCACTTACTTTGAATACTTCTCTTTTTCTGAAGTACTTGCTGTGTAATGTGGACTTTAAATGCTGCCAACTTCAAAAGGACAGAACACCATTATCTATAATGATACAAATTTTATCATTATAAAAATATTTCCAACAGAAAAATCACTCATCCTTTGATCCTTTGGATAAACTCAGATTTGCTCCCTGTGGTGTTTTCTTTACATTACAGGTAAGTCAAAACTGAAGAGTTTAATGCATAACAATTACTTTCCTATCAAAGATTTTATGTAAGAAAAATGTATATTTCTGATGGGTTCTACAAGCAAAGAACATTTAACATTAAGTTAAGGATATTTTAACAGAGTTTAAATGCAGCTAAAGAGACTGAAATCAACCAATATAGAAAATTATGAGGTAAAATAAAAATTAATTAAACTAATTTATAGTTTATAAATTGAATTCACTTATTTCAGTAGTTATAGAATTAGGAGAAACATGGATAGTCTTAGTTTCTGTTATGCATTTTATATTTTACTATATTTATTTATATTATATTTATGTTTAATATGTCTTATTATATTTATCTATTTTTCTACACATTTCAGTCCAAAAGGGCTATGCAGTATGGTAGTGCTTTCCAAGATTATTAAATACTACAGATCATAAATATTTGATTTGTAATAATAGTACAGAGAAAAAAGGAAAGTGATAATGAAAAAGATATTTTGCAAAATATAATTTTATATTAAAACATACTTCCACATACACATAAACACTGCTCAAAGAAATCCAAGAAGACACACAAACAAATGGAAAAAAATTCCAGGCTCATGGTTAGGAAGAATCAGCATTGCTAAGATGTCCATCTTACCAAAGGCAATTTATGGAGTCAATGCAATATGCATTAAGTTACAACATCATTATTCTCAGACCTGGAAACGGCAATACAGAAATTCATATGGAATCATAAACGAATCACAAATAGCCAAAACAATCCTCAACAAAAGACACAAAGTGAGAGGTATCACACTTTCAGACTTTAAATTTTATTATAAGTCTACAATAATCAAAGCAGCCTGGTATTGGTAAAAGAACAAGCATATGGGCTAATGGATATTCCAGAAGCAAAACCTCAATTTCTCAACAAACTCATCTTTGACAAAGCCTCCACCAACAACCACTGGGGAGAGGAGAAACTATTCAGTAAATGACACTGGGAAACTGGCTGAATACATGCGGAAGATGGAAACAGGACCCCTACCTATCACCATACAGAAAAATCAACTCTAAATGGATCAAAGACTTAAATGTAAAACCTCAACTTATAGGAATCTTAGAAAATGCAGGAAAGACCTTTATGGGATGGGAGTAGGCAAACAATTCCTGATCAAAACCCCAAATGTCCATGCCGCAAATGATAAGGTAGACAAGTAGGACCTCATTAAACTGAAAAGCTTCTAAAAATTAGCAAAGTAAACCATCAAAAGAGCCCACACAATGGGAAAAAACTCCATATCTGACAAAGACCTAACATCCAGAATCTACAAGGAACTCAATCATGCCAAAAGGAAAAAAAAAAAAAAAACGAAAAAAAAAAAACCAATCAGCCCCATTAAAAAGTGGGTAAAAGACATGAATAGACACTTGTCAAAAGAAGATACATGGGCAGCCAACAAACACATGAAGAAGTGATCATTAATGATCACAGAATGATCACAGAAATGCAAATCAAAACCACATTGATATACCACCTAACCCCAGTAAGAATGGTCATCTTTAATAAAACAAAAAACAACAGATGGTGATGAGATGAGGAGAAAAGAGAATGCTTCTATACTGCTAGTAGGAATGCAAATTAGTTCGACCTCTATGAAAAGCAGTGTGACGATTTCTTTTCTTTTCTTTTTTTTCTTTTTTTGAGTTGGAGTCTCACTCTGTCGCTCAGACTGGAGTGCAGTGGCCGCTCCCGGCCACCACAGCCTCGATCTGCTGGGCTCGGGCCATCCTTCCGCCTCAGCCTTCGGAGTAGCTGGAACTACAGGCACACGCTACGCCCGGCTAATTTTTTGTTTTATTGTAGAGATGAGGTCTCACTAAATTGCCCAGGAGGATCTCGAACCCGTGGGTTCAGGCAATCCACTCACCTCAGTCTCCCAAAGGGCGGGATTACAGGCTGAGCCACCGAGTCCAGCGACGATTTCTAAAAGAACTAGAAATAGACCTTCTGTATGACCCAGCTATCACCCTACTGGGAATATACCTGGAGAAACTCAAATCATTCTTCAAAAAAGATACCTACACATGCATGTTTATTGAGCACTATTCACAATAGCAAAAACATGGAACAAACCATGTTCCCCTTCAAAACTGGACTTGCTACAAAAAAATATGGTGGCTGGGCTTCATGGCTCAGCCTGTAATCCCATCACTTTGGGAGGCCGAGGTGAGCGGATTCCCTGAGCCTGCGGGCTCGAAACCAGCCTGGGAAACGTGGCGAGACCTCGTCTCTACAATAAATAAATTTTTAAAAAATTAGCCAGGTATGGGAGTGGATGCCTGTAGTTCTGGCTACTTGGAAGACTGAGGCAGAAGGATCACCAGAGGCCAGAAGGTCGACGCTGGGGTGGCCATGAGTGTGTCACTGCACTACAGTCTGGGCAAAGGAGTAAAACTCCAATTCAAGAAAATAAATATATATATGCATGATGGAATATTATGCAGCCATAAAGAAGGACAAATATATGGACTTCACAGTATCTTGGATGAATTTAGAGTCTATCATACTCAGTGATATCATAGAAATAAAGAGCTGAGTACCACATTTTCTCACTCATAAGAGGACATTGAACATTTGCCATAATACTATAAGAATGGGAATGGCAGTAGTGGGATGCTAGCAGGGAGTCCATAACCTCAAATTGGGTACCTGATCTCAAACCAGGATAAGTGGGGACAAAAAGGAGGTCCATGCATTACCTGTATGATGACCAGTTGTATATCTAATCCTGAATTGGTATAATGATTTTTAAAATAAAAAAAAGAAAATATATTAAAACACCTAAATGCATAAAGCAAATATTAATAGATCTCAAGAAACAAATAGGCTGAAACACAATGATAATAAGGGACTACAATATTCTACTTTAATAGTAGAAATGTTATTTAGTCAGAAAATCAGCAAGACAACATTGAACTTGAATTACACTTTAGACCAATTAGAACTAATAGACATATACAGAACGTTATATCTAAAAGCAAAGAACACATATTATTTTCAAGCAGTCAGGGAATTTCCTGGACAGATCATATATTAAGCCATAAAAACAAATTTAAAAATATTTAAATCATATCAATTATCTCCTTTGACAACAATGGTATAAAACTCAAAAACAATAATAGGAGAAAAATTCAAAAATTTGTGGAAATTAAACAACATACTCATGAATAAACAATGGATCAAAAATAAATTTTAAAAGAAACTTAAATATATATTGAAACAAATGAAAATAGAAACACAATATAGCAAAATATATGAGATAGAGTAAAATTAGTTCTAGGAGGGAAGTTTACCACAATAAATATTAAAATCAAAACTGAAGAAAATTTTTAAATAACCTAGTGTTATACCTCATAAAACTGGAGAAAAAATAAACTATATGCAAAGTTATTAGAAGAAAAAAGTATTAATAGTAGATCAGAAATAAATAAAATAGAAAGTCGAGAAACGGTAGAAAAGATCACCAAAACTAAGAGTGTTTTGAAAACATAAAATCTTTCCTGAGGCTAAGAAAAAAATAAAGGCTAAAATAAATGAAATAAAAAATAATAAAGAAGACAGTACAACTGATATTACAGAAATATAAAAATGTAGATGTAACAAACTGAATAAATAAATGGATAAATTTCTAGAAATATACAACTAACCTAGAATAAATAATGAAAAAAAATTCAAAATTTGAAAAGATTTTCGGTAAGGATATTGAATAATAAGTAAGGGAATTGAATCATTAATAAAAAGTATTCTACAAAGCTTGTTTGTAAACCACTTATGTACCCAAACCTGAGTTGTACCCCACATCTTATAAACAAACAAACAAACAAACAAATAAAAAGTTTGGAGCAAACAAAAAAAAGGTTTTATTAAAGAAAGCCCAGATCTTTATAGCTTTGCCATTGAATTCTACCAAATAGTTAGTGAAAAACCAATACTAGTTCTTCTCAGACACTTCTCCACAAAACCTAAGAAGTAACACCTTTAAACACATTTAAAGCAATATTTTGACACCAAAGCCAATCCAGTAAAATACAAGAAAAAAATTGCAGTTAGATATCTCTGATGAACATGGGTGCAAAAATCCTCACCATCTAAAATCAAAGTGATCTATGAGAAAAAAAATCAAAAATATTCCATGTGCACTAACTACAAAAAACTAAACAAAATAGGAACAAACTTTACCAAGGAGGAAAAAGATCTGCACTAAAAATTAATATACATTAGTGAACTCAATGGAAGAATAACAAAGTAATAAAAGTATATTCCATGTTTATGTATTGAAATAATTAATATTGTTAGATTGCCCATACTACCCAATGTGATTTACAGATTCAATTTAATCACTATCAAAATTCCAAGGATATTTTTCACTGAAATATTAAAAAAATAATAAAGTTAGCATGAGAGCACAAAAAGAACCTGGATAGCTAAGGAATCTTGAGCAAAAATAACAAATCTGTAGCCATCATAATACCTATTTTTAAAAAATATGTTACAACACTATAATAATCAAGAAATCATTAATCTTGTATAAAAGCAGATACACTGACAAATGAAACAAAATAAGAAACCCAAAAATGAACCCGTGCATTTACAATCTATTGATTTTTTTCAAAGAATATGTGAAAAGTGCACGGTGGAAAAGGATTACTGTTTTCAATGAATGGTGTTGGGAAAACTGGATATTCATACATATGTAGAAAAATGGACCTTTAACTAATATAATATTTTAAGAAGCTCAAAAAGCATTCGAAATTGAATTATCATGTAATCTAGCAATTCCAATTCTGACTATATATCCAAATGAAAAACTTCAGCATTTGGAAGAAATGTTTGCACTCCCATGTTCATTGCAGCATTATTACCATAGCTAAGACATGAACTCAACCTAGTGTCCATCAACAGATGAATGAATGTTAAAAAATGTGGTATATATGCAACAGAAGACTATTCAACCTTGAAAAAAAAAAATCCTATTATTTGTAACGGCTTGGTGACCATGGAAGACACTATGATAAATAAAATATGCTAGGCACCTTATCTTATATGTAGAATATAAAAAAGTAAAACTTACAGAAATAGAGTAAAATCGTGTTTATCAGAGTTCTGGAGAGAGGTATGGAAAGATATTGGTAAAATGATACACAGTTTCAGTCAGAAAGGTTAAATAAGTTTTTGAAATCTGTATTGCTCAGCATGGTCTCTATAGTTAATAATATATATTTTTTAATTTCTAAGAAAGCAAATTTCAAATTTTCTCTTCACAAAAACAAAGATATGAGTATGTTAATCTCTTTGGTTTAATCGCTTTACATTGTACACACATATCAAGATAGCACATTGATCCCACAGATATATGCATTTAAATTATACTCATAGAATAACCTATATTATGAAAATAATAATACTTGCATTTGTAGACAAGTTTAGTTTGCCTTTAATATAAGTATGAGTGATAATTCGGTAGATATTTTAATCTCATACATTTTTCTAACTTGGATTTTTTTTTCTAAAGAAAACATTAAATTTTGATCATGTTTTTATTAATATAATTGCTGTCACATTATTAATTATAAGCCAATACTATACTTTCTTACAACCTTGATTTTTTTCTTATAATAGAATGTCCATTTTTCTTGTAGGCATAAGTTATAAAACTTAGATATTAGAGAATATAATTAGTGAGAAATATATTTATTTAAAAATTATTTTAATAGAATGAACTGATTTTTAGGAAAACAGATGTACGAATAATATGATATGAAAACTTATTCATATTTTCAATGTGTACAAGCTTTGTGCTTTTGTGTTTTTCTTCCTTTTTTATATGAAATCGTATCTGACAATATATATCTTTCATTTGTTTTTATTTTCTTAAGTAGGATATTAGTACTGAAAATGTGAGTTAATAGCATATGATCATGACACAACATGGAAAGTAGCTTTCATGAGACTAATAACCTCTTTAAATATAATAGCTTTAAATTTTGGTAAGCCTAAGTCTTAAATTTCTTTTAAATCTTCTTGCATGATACTGTCTTCCTTTTGGTTTAATTTTTTAATATTCTAAGTGAATTATGTCCAATGATTTAATAATTATTATTTTTAAAAATACTATATTATGTTCTTCCTGTTTTATATTTACTAGTTACTAAAAAAGATGGCAGAGTTTTTGATACCCAGAGATTACTTTTTTGTTGTCTTTTGAGAATAACAATTCTCAATACTCAATTCTCAATTCGGTAGATGGGCTAACATCGATTTTGAAGCGCTAGAGTCTTATAGCTTTATTCATTCTGGCTCATTCTAAGTGTGTACATCTAGACATTAAGTAATCACCCTGAGAATGAGATTTAACTTGTTAAGAGGATACAAATTGCAAGAATGTCATTATGATTATTTTTTTCTTATAATGAATGTTCATTTTTCTTGTAAGCATAAGTTATAAAATTTAGATAAAAGTCATATCAAGTGTTTTCCATGTTTGTGATTCAATAATTATTACTGTGTTATTATCATCAACTCATATTCATAAATCAATTAAAAGTAAAACATATTTAATGTAAATTTAAGTGGAAAATGAATAGTATAAGCGATATACTTTCCAAAACATAGGAAAAATGATCCTGGGGCAGTCAAAAGGATGTGTAGATGTTAGACTCAAAAGAGAATCTGAAAACAGACACACTTATAGATCAAGACTATTGAAGTGAATACATAAAGTCAAATTTATTTTTCCAACGACTCAAAGAAAAGATGAAATAAATAATTTTTCAGCTTGATTCAAATTAGAAAAGGAATAAGTGATAAAAAATCAATATGGAAGAGGGAGAAAAAAAGGTTTAAGGAGAATGCCAAGATAATGAATAGTCTGCTTGCATATGGTGATTTACATTGCTAACAATGAAATTGAGTTTGGGTAAATGGATTCTGAATATGAAAGATCTTTAAACTATAGAATTAGAAAGGTGAAATTATTATCTAACCATTTAAGCTTAGGGAGTTTACTTATAAAAATAAAAATTTAAGATTATTAATTTAGTGGCAGGTAAGTAGAACATAAGTAGGTCAGTGACTGGAATGTTTGATAACATTCGTAGAGTATTCCAGCATTTTAAATATATTTATGTTATTAAATGGGTATTATAAATTGCTTATATTGAAACTTAGTACTTTGTTTCATTTTCCTCCTTAGTATAGTCACAAATTATTGAGTCTGATGAAAACTACAGTGGTAAATATTTGGGCAGAGTGTTGCTTCTCTAAATATGTTTGATAATTAAATTCTATTATCACTCTAGTTAACAAAAAGTGCTTTCTTACAATACTAAATTTTTTTGCTTCCAAGAAATGTAAATTGTATGTCTTGTTAATTCTTATTATGAGATTGGTTCAAACAAAAAAGATGGTGATAAGGGGAGAAGTAATTCAACAAAACTAAAAAATATATCTTAATGTTGGTTGTTTATAGAGTCATCTAGGGAACTTATTAAAATTTAGATTTCTAGACCTCAAAGCCTCTGAAACTTCAATTTCTTTGACTTACTACGGTATATAAATATTAGAAAGTTAAGATGTTCCTGAATTCTGATTTTACTGAATGCATTGGGCAACATTGCCCTAGAATTAAGATGCAAACCATTTTCTTAATGAGTTATTTCTTCACTGAAATTAGTTTGGACATTTATTTAACTTTCTAGTGCTGACACAACTCTTACTACTTTACAAGAATGTAAGATACAAATTTAGAAAAATAAATGAACAAACAACACTGTGATCTATTAGCCAAAAATCTGGGTATTTAACTTTTTCACAAATTCAGATGCTTAGTTTTTCTGAAATAGAGATGATGGCATATTCATTGTAGTTAAACTTGGTGCTCAGTTTTATTTAAAACAATTTGCATACTAATTTATAATTGGCTATTTAATACTACCCATATTGTTTTGTCTCTGCACATTCAGTTCATGCTTCCTGCTTGTGTATATACATTCATTAAGCATACCTCAAACTCCTTTGTTACAGATTAATGATTCACTCATAAAAGTGTTTAGAGTTAATTTTATGTAATTTATACAAGTTTGAGATAACGGTAGAGGAACTAGGAAGGCAAAGTGAAAAGGATTTTCAACATTATTTTATCAGTGTATCATACTTCATGAAGTGAGATTTAAATGAAATAATGCTTTAAAAAGTATTTTAAAATTTGTTGAGTCTTTCAGCAATGTTCTCATAATAAATACCCATTTTTATGTTTAAAAAATGGCATTTTTATTGCAAAAGCATTATACACAAGCATTAAATGGTTTAACCCTCCTCCCACATGCATTAAATTTTAATGGTGGTTCATTATTTTTAATATACTGAGATTACTGTGTAGGTGTTTTAAGTCCTTAATCTATTAATGTGAGAATTATTACATTTTCTAATATAGGAGTATAGTTTCAGTACTGAATTGCCCTAAATGACATTTTTCATTCTCTTCCTTAAACTCATCAATAGTCATTCAAGAATGCATGACATTTGCTTGCAAAAGGAGAAATAAAAGGTCAGCCATTCAGATAGGTGGTTTCTGGAGTTACCATGCCTTCACTCTAGCTCTGCCATTTATTGACATTATGCTATAGTGAAATGAGATTATGTGTGTGCATATATACATACATACATGCATAATACATGAACATATATATGTAATACACATTTACACATGCATATTTGTGAAAACACACATATATATAACTACATGTATGTATACATATGCACAGATAAATACATATGTATACTGAGTGAGAATGACACAGATATGCACAGGTATACATAAACTATTTGATCACAGTGTCTGATAAGGTATACTTATTCAATACATATCAGTTATTGTTGGAACAGTTGTTAATATAACAAAACATAAATTAAATAATGCATATTCATACATTTTGATAAATAGTTGTAAAGAAAGTTTAGGGTGATAGAAGATTTATAAGATAAAAAGGGCATGACCTTATATTCAAAATTTTAAGAGGACCACTTGTGAATGTAAGTCTTGAAAGATGATTGGAGCTAACTAAACTTAGGAGATTGGGAAGAAAATGCTGACAAGCAGAGTAAACAATACAAGCAAAGCCCTTAGGGCTAAAGGAAGCCAAACTTTGTAATTATATCACATACTAGGATTTTAAAAGCAGTAGTAAGGTACTACTAGTTTATATTATGTACAGACTAGACTACTGGTCCTCAAAGTATGGTTCTCAGGGAGATTAGGGGAATATGCCACAGTGTAAATCAACTCTCTATCTAAGTACACTGCTTATTTCAGATTATGTTATTATTTTTAATAGTGTTTTAATGAAAGAAACAATGATTGACTTACATTTTGCTGCAAGCTACTTAGTCCAGACCTAAATTATATGAATACCTAGCAAACTTTACAGGTTACCTTAATAACTATTAGTTTAGGTTACTATTTTCAACAAGGTTCTTGGTCACATGTATAAAAATAACATAGATAAAATCATTTAATCCAGAAATATGAGGTACAAGAAGAAAAAAACATCTAAGAATATATGATAATATAAAATGTAAACTTCAAAATTATTATATCCTAATTCATAGTTTTTAAATAAGCTATGCACACACATATATTACTGAAAGACTGTGATTTGAGAACATGAACTCATTGAGCAACACATGCTAGATACTTGCTCTGAATGTGAACTTCTTGAAATAAACAAGCTAGATACTGGCTCTGAGTTGAGATGAAGTTCTTTAGATGCTAAACATCACTGTGGTCTAACAGCAGTATACACACATACATACACACACACACACACAAGCACACACAGTATATAAAACTTTTATCACCTGATCTTTGGGAAAAGGGCATTTTTATTAGAAAAGTTTAAGTAGATGACCCTAGAAATACACCCACTTAATAAATATTAAACTAAAAAATTTCTAATTCCTGGATGTATTAGTACTGCTGTTCATCAAGGACTTGTAGGGTGCAAGAATTTTGATTTCTATTTCATCTCCATTTAACTCACCTATAGCTTGTGTGGATAACAGGTAGATTTTGGAGAATAAATGGGGAATGTTATTAATTTAATCAACTGAGAATTTATATCTTATACATTAGTCCAAATTCTATCTTTATTAGAGAATATATATGGTATAGCCTCTAACATCTAATCTACTGTTATTGATCTGAAGAATGTTTTTGTCTCTATGTCGGTTCATAAAAACTATAAGATGCAGTTCACTTCAGCTTTCAACAGGAGCAATACATTTTGATTGTGCTAATTTAGATATTTGTTAACTTTCCTTGTTAGTTTCACAATGTATTCTCAATGTACCTAGAGAATCACTCCCATAACTTTAAAATCATGTTGGTTCATATTATCAATGCTATCATGCTGTCTTGATCTTTTGAGACACAAGCATTCCAGAAAGTAGGAAATAATCATATAAAAATACAGGTATAGTCAAGTACCATAATATTTTCAGATGTCCTTAAATATAAAACTTATCAAATATTCCTAAATTGTTACATTTGTAGTCTTTCCAAATAACAAAAGAAAAACACAATGACAAGCGGATCTTTACATTTTGGAGGCAATATACACTTAATCTGGGCATGGAAGTCTTTACCCTTTACTAACTTTCCTAAAAGTCACCAGTCATGAGTGGTGCCAAGAGCAAGAGACTCCATAGCAAGTCTAGTCTACTGTGCACACGTCTCTACCCTTGTGATTCTATGGAAAGATAAAATGGTTGGTGATGTGTATGTAGCAGATAGCTATGTTCTGTAGAGGCTTTGGCAAACTCTTACGGTAAAATACAGTGCAAACGTTTAGGTTTGAGAAAAACAATATGCCACTGTTAACAGCTAAGTGGCTCACTTTTAGAAAAAAAGCATCTAGCTTACTACTGAACCCTCGTAAAAACTGCATGCTTAACCACTGCCCATCAAGTTACTGTATGATCTGAGTTTCCCATCATGAACTGGGAGTTTCTTGACCCACACCCTTATAAAATCAGTGTGCACAGCAGCAGCAACAAAACTCCATTGCCACGTGGTAGAGGTATACACAAGATAAGGTGCAAGTAATTCCCAAGGCATGAGTGAGTTCCATGCTCAAAAGTTTAGGTTTTCCTTGTTCTTACTTCTATTACCCTGTCTCCTCTTACTCAACCCACATTTACAGCCTTTTAGAAAGTTCTCAATGAGCAGATTCATGAAAGAGCAAAGCTTTAGTCCTGATTTACAAATAGTTGTGCATAGTTTACCTATAATTCTGGCATAATTGGAAAGTGAAAAATTGCTGTACTATAGTGCCTCTCAGGCACTGCCCTGAAAGTAGCTGCTGGTAAAGAAAAATCCTTATAATGGGAAGAAGTAGTACACCTGATCATACATTTCGCCTAGAAAGAGAAGAACAGTTAAGCAATCATGGCTTGTAGACAATGGATTGAGTGGATTCATTTTACGGGAAAATTTTTAAAAATTAAATTTTAAAATAGTTTTAAAAATTATTTTATATTTATAAATAGTAGCCATTTTCATGATAAATAGCACATCATAATAAAAATAAACATCAATGCAGGTGCATATATCTTGAATAAACTTTATTTTAATAAATACAAGAAGACCAATATGAAGTATAAATTTTGATTATAAGAAAGACAAATTAGTGGCATAATCTAGTGATGTTAAGAAATGTTATAAACTCCTGTGAAGGTTTATTGAATCATTGAATAAATATATATTGAGCATTTATTATCCTTTTTTGTAGCTTTAGGTACATAGTTTTAGGAGTAAATAAGACAGACTAGGTCTCTGATCAGATATTCAAAAAATCATTGTATAGTGAGATTTAGTAGAGTCTGGATGTTTCTCAAATATTTACTATTTTGAGATAGCAACTATATCTGCTTTTAAATATCACTAGACTATTTATTTTTCTCTTTCTTTGATAGCTATAAAAAATTAAAATATATTCAAATGAGAATCACTTTCTCCCTAAATCAAAAAAGTAATTTATGTATATCAGTAAAATAAAGCAGTTCAGAATACAGAATATCTATTAAATAAAGTTTTCTCTGAATTAAATAAAAGACAATGGATTTTGTTTTGTAAATAAAGGAAAATAAATTTTTTAAAATCTACAAAATAGGCCCTCAGTAAAAATACAGTTATCTGGCTAAAGTGGGGTCATTATCCTGATGGAAAGAAAACTATTTGTAACATATATATTTTTTATGCTAACATGCACTTATATATTCCATAGATATGCGTTCTGTGGTAACAGATGCTATAGAAATGAAAAATTTATTAATTATATATGAGGGGGGATTTAAACAATGCAGAATGTTTTTTGGAGGCTGGGTCACTTATAATACAGGCTTTACCCACTGTGTAAGTGTTCTAGGAAACCATCTGTAACAGTGTATCAGTTAGCATTGTTGTGAGAGGCTGCATTCAGCTTCAGTGATTTTTTTTTTTTTTTTTTTTGGAGAGGGGGATAATATTCTTTCAACACGTTTGCCAATTTCATTCTGAGTGATTTAGAGTGTCTCTGCTCACACCATGTTGTCTGTTCAGCAGTTTTTGACCATATACAGTATGACTCATGTGCCCTACATTGCCTATTCACCCTATCTTCCCTGGAGAGACTTGTTAGTTTGTTGGTTTCCTCAGATGAAAAAAAATCCTCAGAGGGAAATGTTTTGCCAGTGTGGAATAGGTGAAACAAAAAATGGCAGAAGCACTAAAAGGCATCAAAATTGATGAATGGAAAAATATTTTGAGCAGTGGAAAAAGCATCTCAATAGGTTTATTGTATCAAATGGAGAGTACTTTGAAGATGACTGAAGTTTAATCATATAAGAATAAATACACAAATTCTGTATTAAACATCAACTTTTTGTGTCCCTTATCATATAGACTATGTAAAATCATTATTTGTTTGTATAATCCAGTTAGATATTTAAAAATAATCATGCAAATATCCCCCACTTCTTATTTCTACTGCACTATGCTACAGTACTCTCTCTCCCCCATCAGTATCAACTTTGGCTAGATATTCATGTATTTTTGCTACATTTTGGAGACAATAATCTTAAGATCTTCCCAAAAATTGCATTAAAAAAAGCTAATCAAATGTATTCCCTTTATCAAAGTTTTGTCTTTACCATTATAACAGCTGCTCAAAACCTTTGTCCTTTTACATTTTGTGCAGGGAATGATAAGGGCTGGTTACTGCAGGAAGGATTAGTGTTCTGGAGGAACTCTCTTCCAGACAGGTTCATACCCCATTCAGACAGGCCAAAAAACAATTGAGGAGTTGAAAGAAGGTTCATCACATCTTTAGTTCTGACATCCAGTGATTACAGTGAAGAAAGATGTCTGCACTGTGGTCTATGTAGGCCTGTTTTTATACAGACTTACACAATAGTGTCTTGCAGTCAGATCATGAATTCTAGATTATGTCTAACAGGTTACAACAGCTTGTTTAGTCATAAGGGAGCATTATCTTGTTCTGATCAGGTGAGGAAGCCTGACTGACATCATTTTCCTCACACTCTATCCCTTCAGGATTTCTGGCCATGTAGTCTATGCAATATGATTCTTGAGAAGGTCCCTAAGTGAGGAGGGAGTGACACCGCATCCAAATGCCACAACAACAATACAAGCTGCAGCAACATACAAGCAAAGTGTAGACAATACAAAAGAGGATAATGATGGTGTCCTGCATTCACATGCTAAAGACAACCACCATTTCTTCAAAGAGTGCTGTTAGCTTTTCCTATACTATTTACCTCTTGATGAATGCTTGCCAGGGCTTGAGAGACATTATGATGCACATCAGGAATACAATATCCAGTGTCCAGGATGGCACACACTCTACCTTGTGCAACTGTTAGGGTATCCAAGATCATCCAATTCTGTAATACTACCTGTAAGACTTCATTTGGTGGACTTGTTCGTTCAACAGGTGCAGGGTCCACTTATTACTGTACAAGGCTCATGTCGTGTGCAATGCCAAAGTCAATACCTTTTCCTGCATGATTATTGTCCCAACTTGGAGGGACAATAGGACCAAGGGATAAAACCACCAATTGGTATGCTTTACTCTGTGTCTAGTTTGGAATGTTTCTCAACTGGAAAGTCTAGTACTCAAAGTATGACTCTACCTCCTGGGAAGATATGGCCTTCCCATGTATAACAACCCACCCATTGATAAGGCATGTAGGGCCAGCCATATTCGCTGCAACACCATAGGGTACCAATTGGAACCAGATACACTCCATGCTTTATGTTAGGTTGCAGTTGCCCCCATTAGGTAACATTGGCAGTTCAGCGCATACCCAGCATGCTGATTAGTTACAGTACTATAGGTGTTGACCCAGTCCACCAGGGAATTTGTGGCAACCCAACTAAAGGTGATAAGAGAGAGAGGTTCGAAGTACCAACACTGGCAAGTCCCTTCCCTCTACTAATATACAAGCTAAAGTCTTATCCTTTCATAAGACAGTGGCACTCACTGCCGGTCTCTTTGGTTGAGAATACTACACCCTTTCAACCTTTGCTGTAATTATTTGTGGTTCTAAATGTAGGAGTAATGGAAAGGCTTGCATTGGCCATAATGCTTACACAAATGTTCCCTTTAGAATACTAGTGCTATCTCCTTCAAGCGGAAAATAGACTTGTCCCATTGTGGGTCGAATAGCAGTAATCCATAACATAATTGTCAAATTTTGGGCAAAACTCTTCCCCGATGGGACTATTAGAGCCAAACCATCATGAGCTTGTTGCCATCATCTTCCACAGTCAAATCCATTCTACCTGTTTCCCAAGGTTCAGGGCTGTGGAGGCTGGCAACAAGGTATTTTGTTGTCAACCTAACCCAGGTTTTAACAGATCATTCACTGTTTTCACTTGATGTTGAATGGCGGTGGCGACATAAGGCAAGATGGCTTCTACGGGGTCCAAGGCTTCTACTCACTATCATTCATTCAAAGTCCTGAGAATTCCCCAGAGATGTTTTGTTCACCTATGTAAAGAGTATCATGCTGATGAAATTCACAGACCCTATTTTATGAGACCATTGTAGTGGTCTATGAAACCAGCCTCTTGCAAGTGGTAAGGAGATTGTAACTTCCATTCCACCCCCATTTGTGCTTCCCAGCTTCCACTTCAGTTCCAGTGAAGTGAGTTCCATTGTCATTCTCTATAGGAGGGATCATCCATAGGCAGCACGCAATTTTTCCAAAGCACAAATCACTGCTTTCTGGTCTGCAGCTTTAGATGGATTAGCAAACAGTAGACCCGTTGCTATCTCCACCATAGTCATGGCATATCAGGCTCCCTCAGAACGGGGAAGAGGCCCAATAAAATCTATTTTCCATCAAGGCAGGGAAAGTTGGCCTTGTCATAACTGTCACTGAGCAGCAGGAATACACTTTGGACATTCTTTGGAACAAACCACACATATAGCGGCAGCTTCTACTACTTCCTTATCCAATAAGGAAAAGTTTCAAACCTTTGCTGTAGTCCACATTGACTTCTATCCATCGTGCAGCAGTCTCTGAGTAGCCAACTGGCTAAGTCTTTCATGGGAGCAGTTTCCAACCATCTGACTTTAGGCAGTGCATTAGCTTCATCATTTCCAGGGTATATTAAAGGTGCGTGTCCAGTGACATAATAAACTCTAATGTTCTTTAGATAGTCTAATTCCCACAACTCCTGCCACATTGCTTGACTCCAAAAGGGCCAATGTAATACAGTCCATTTTTCCTCCTGTCATGAAGTAATACATAAAGTGAGTCCTCTGTATACAGTTCAACTATCTGTACATGTGATTCGGTGGGTGGGATCAACTCATTCTTTATTACAAGTCATGTAGCTTATAACTTTGCCCCTTGGCTGCTCCAGTTTCCCACCAAATAGTCTCTGTTGATGACTGGAAAACTACCACAGCTACCATGCTGGATTTCCTCTACTAAAATCATCCATATACCATGCTTCTGTTGGTACAGTTGGGGTCCCTTCCTTGTAGAGAATAGGCGTTGGTTCTATAAGAGAGGTTGCTACCACCAACTTACCAGTAGGGTAAGTTACAGGTCCCAAAATGTATTAGATCAGAACTTTAAAGGGCTTGCACTCAGTGAGCTTTGTTGTTGCAAGTATGCCTCCCATTTCACCAGTGTGGGAGTCTGTGCAGTTCCACTGCAGAGTTTCTCAATTCAGTCCCGTAATTGAATAGGAAGTTTGGACCATCACAAGGTTTGTTCCAGTGATGGTCTCTATTGCCCACAAGGCAAAAATAAATGGCTGCCAGTTGCTTTTCTATTGAGGTGTAATGCTTTTTGGCCCCTTTCCATAGCTGAGACCAAAATCCAATTGGTCCCTAATTTTTCACTTTTCTACCATAACCCCCAGCCATATCTGTCATTCTTAATGTGGAAAACAAGTTCCCAGGTTGGGCAGGATCATATGCCATTAAAGTCTGCGCTCTGGCAACTGTCCCTTCAGCTGCTGTGAAAGTCTTTCTCTCTACATTCCCTCATTCCCACTTGGTACCCTTTTTTATTAAATGGTACAGGAGTCTCAGAATGTACACCAAGTGTGTATCCCAACATTCTTAAAAAAGTTCTGTAGGGTGTTAATTGTAGTAGGAGAGGGGAAAACCTGTACTTTATCAATAAAAGTCTCAGGTATCACCTTTGTCTTTCCTGACCAAACAACCCTCATGTATTTGACCAATAAACCAGGTTCCTGGATTTCTGAAGCATTGACTTCCCAGCCACATTTCCTAAAATGTTGTAACAAACATGAAGTGGCTTTCTTTAAATTTGGAAGAGAGTCAGAGGTTAATATATCATTGATCTAATAAATCAACTTTTTGGACTTGAGGAGTGTCCAAGCAGCCAGATCCTCAGCAACAAGCCGGTAATGTAGAGTAGGGCTAAGCAAATATCCTTGTGGCAAGACTATAAATGTCCATTGGCTGCCTTCCCATGTAAAGGCAAAAGGTTCTTGGCTTTCAGGATCAATATCTACAGAAAATAATGCATTAGCCAAATTCACTACATAATGATATGTCCCTAGTTCATAGGCTAGGTGGTCCGATAAGTCAGAGATAGAGGACACCATGTCATGCCATGGAGGAGTCAGGTTATTGAGTTCCCTATAATCAACAGTCATACACCAGGTATCAACCAGATTTTAACAGGTCATACAGGAGAGTTATTCGGACTATGCACAGATCTTATAATCCTCACTCTCCCTAGCTCTCTTATGGTGACCATAATCTATTTCTGGCCTTCTGGGAGGCAGTATTATTTAGTATTAATAACCATGTAGGGAGTGGTAAAACAGCATGGGATGTTTGACATGCCCCTCTTTCTATTGCCTTAACAGGAAGCACTCTCAACCTGAATTCTTCAGCAGTAGTTTTTAACCATAAACCCTGCAGACATCTATTCCCAGGATATATTCTGGTATAGGGAACACATATACAGTATATTCTCATGGAGGTGTTCTCCCTGTTCCTAAAGGCACTTGTGCTGTTATGACTCAGATAGTTTTATCACCATTTCCATCAATAGTCAGAAGTTGTTTGTTAAATTTCTCCAAGTTTCCATACAAGAGGGTATATTCAGCCTGAGTATCTACTAAGGCCAGTAATCTTTGTATTTGCAACTCCCTTTCCTGTACCTCAATCTGCAGGCAGAGAATATTCTTTTTCTGTAGGGTGATCAGAAACACCCAGTCTGTGACTCCAGCAGCTGCTTGCATTCCCCATCTCTCAAATGTTCCTCCCAGGCCATGCACAGCCTTTTCCATGCTAATGGGCATATTTATGTACTTCAACCCATTCCTGGGGTGGGGGAGTGTGCCCAGACAAATAACATTTCAGCCACAAGATGCCACATCTAGAGGTGGACCATCCCAGAATTCACCCATTCCCTGGGCAGGAGGCTCCATACTGACCTGAAATGAATCCTGCTGACTATGCCAAGTGTTCTGAAGGAGCTCCTATTCCAGACAGGTCCACACCGGATTTGGACAGACCCAAGAACAGCTGAAGAGCCGAAAGAAGGTTCATAGCACCTTTAATTGTGGTGTCTGGTGACTACAGTGGGGAAAGGTGTTCGCACTATGGTCTATCTTAGGCCTGCTTCTATAGACTTAATAGTGACTTGTAGTCAGATCATGAGCTTGTGGTTATGTCCAACAGGTTACATCAGTTTGTTTGGTCATAAGGGAGCATTATCTTGTTCTGGCCAGTGAGGAAGCCTGACTGATATCATTTTCCTCACAATTAGTTTGGAAGAAGAGACAAGAAAAAGTGGTTGTTAGTGGAATAAGACTATACCAACTGAGGAAATTAAACAGGAGCTGAACAACTAAAACAAAGAAAAGAAAGCTAAGATGAATAGCTACACAAGAAAGTTTTTTTTTTTTTTTTTTGAGTTGGAGTCTCCCTCTGTTGCCCAGACTGGAGTGCAGTGGCCGCTCCTGGTGACCACAGCATCGACCTGCTGGGCTCCGGCAATCCTTCCGCCTCAGTCTTTCAAGTAGCCGGATTTACAGGCATGCGCTACCATGCCCTGCTGATTTTTTTTTTTATTGTAGAGATGAGGTCTCGCTGCCCAGGCGGGTCTCGAACCCGCGGGCTCAGGCAATCCACTCCCCAAGGCACGGGATTACAGGCTGAGCCACTGAACCCGGCTACACAAGACAGTTTTAACTGGAGCATTATTAATATAATTTTCTAAACTCAGTAAGTTTTAGTCAGAAGCAGGAATGTAGCTCAGAATAAAAGATGAAGTAAAAATCAGTGTTTGCAAACTAGAAATTGAGGCAGAGTTTATCCAATAGTAATGGTTTTTACAGCTCTAGGCTATATTTTATCTCTGCAATTTTGTATCAAATGAACTGTATAATTGGTAGGTATCTACAGCCTGATACCCAGACACTTTGCCTAAATGGCACATTTCTGCTACTTTTTCCCCCTCCTTACATTTCACTTTCTTATTTTAGATATTTTAGTTTTGATAGTTCTTTGCATCTCACACCCTTGTATTGTATTTTGTCATATGCCTATCTCCTGCTTTTACTACTAGTAACTGTACAGTGTTCTTATCTGAGCCTTATTACTCTCAAGATTCTTTAAGTGTTTTGGATTGATTTGAGTCTGCTCATTCTCCATTGTATACTCAGCACTGCTCTATATTAAGCATAAATATTAAAGTAGAAAAATGGCATTTTCAAAAATGTGTTACTTGACATTTGAATTTAGACTTTTTGACATAATGTACTCCTAATTTTTTTTAAGGAATATGTTAAAATGAGACATTAATACTTGTGTAAACACTTGGGAACACTTGAGAACAAGTACATGGTCACAATATACTTTATACAAAAATGTAAAATATTTTTTCAAATATTAATTTAAAATTAAACATACTGCATGGACTACAACACGTGAGTAAAAAAAACCCATAGTATTCCCCTACCACCAACCCCATAACTCCAAAAGAAAAATAAAAAGAAAGAAATGTTCATATCTCCATATTCTATTTCTGGAACTTGTGAATGTATTATGTTACAAAATAAAATTAGGATGTGTTTGAAACAAAAGAAGTTTATGTTGTGCATTAAATTAATGTTATGACTTGCACATTTTCAAACAGTAGATGTTTGTGATTTTTCAGAACACAAGGCATCTTTTGAGAAGATTAGTTTATGCTCTTATTCATTTTGATCAAAATTTGGATGAAAATTTATTCTAAAAAGGACTAAAAGCACACGAGATTTTTATAAAATTACTTTTAAATGAACCTCAGTGTAATTATTAGGCCAGACTGTTTTATTACGACATTTTTATTTGGAAAATACCACATCATTTTTACTTTTATTTCATTGTGCCCATTATTAATTTCACAAAAATTCTTAGAATTATTCTACTATGCCAACATTCCCCTACAAATTGAGAATACAAAGGTGAATAACTTTGATCCTCCATCTTTAAGATTCTACCAGGCAGATGCAGGACAGGCATATGTAAACAAACTATTGCAGTTCTGTGCAAATGTCTTACTGTTTTCATTAAATGTGTGTGCATTTTTCTTGAACTTAAACCTGTTGATTAAAAGTGTTAAGAAAAAGCAAAATAAAAGAAGAAAACATATATTGCTTCTTCAAAGTGATAAATTAGCATGACAAAGCTGAAATCAATTAGTAGAAGATACAAATACAATACTCTCAAGAAATTTATTGATAATTTTTTGCTACTTTATTAGTTAAAATAATTCCAAAATATATAGACTTAATTATGACTATTGTAATAAGCCTTACCATTTTTGTGTCTACCTATACAAATATATTATCTTTATAACTTATTTCATGATATTAAGTATATATTTTTATTTTAATTATAGAGATGTTAAGTTGTTCAAATAGAAAATTTATAAATGAGATAGAAACATGTTTATAAAGATATTAGAAACTCATTTTAATATGTCTTTTATAAGAATTATCAGGAAAATGTTTAGGTTTGGAACTTTCCTTATTGTGAATAATATTGATTTGATTTTGAAATAAAAGGAAAATTAGTTTTAAAATTTATCTCATCTGCATTGTGATTATTTTCAGTATCTTATTTGGTGTAATTTTATTGCATAATAGAGAATACACACTGTATTATGCAAAAGAACATTGCATTATGATCATGTGTCTATTCATGAAGTATCAATATTCCAAAATAGTATTATAATGATTTTTTTTTTCCCTTTCTTGAGAACAGAAAAGCATGGCCAATATTTTGGGCAACTAACATTTACTAACTCTGTTAGTCATTTTATAAGTTATTTAACATTGCACAAATTGATAGTTTTGTCATGTGAAGACAGGTTTTTGTCCATAATGTACATCTGTACCATGCTAGTCTGTAAGTCTATTTTACTTAGACAACATTATATTTGAAAACACAGCAATTACTAATTAATTGTGTATAAGTTCGTACTTATCTTGCCTATAAAACTTATCAATACAGAAATAAGAATCAGAAAAGAGTAGATTGGAGTGTTTTTAACTAACTTAAATATTCACTATGGTGAGCTTACATAAAATATTAAGATATAAGCAATTTCATCTGGTGAGTATTTGATATAAGTTGTTAGATATTATATATATGAAGGTACCAAAAATATATACACATTTTAAGTATATCATTCACTCAAAAGATGGTGTTAATTAAGTGAATGCTAGCATCACCATATGACAGGCAGGACAGTCAAAGAAAATAGCAGAAGCACAATTGAGCAAATGTCATATAACACATTGCTACTGTAATTCAATTCAACTTCAAAAAGTAATGCATAGATAACATCTCTTAAAATGTGTATACATATTTTGGCAATATATATATTTCAAAGAAAAATTTTCCTTTCTTCTTAATATACCAAAAATATAAGAAAGTATATCATGCTAACATTTTGTTGATAATAACTTTGTGCTTTTATTGAAGAGGAGTTGCTTTTACAAACACACACACACACTTAAGACTTTGGGAAATACTGCCTTTTCTCCATCCCTGGGTGCTGGAGTCCAGTTCCAGGAGAGAGTCAGGGCTTGAGATGGGGGAATCGGGAAGCGGCAAAAAAGAAAAGACAAAAACGACAGGAATCCTCTTCCTGGGGAGAGCTCAAGACTCTGCCAATTTTTATTTATTTTTCACAAGCTTATATAGGTTTTCCACTCAACCCTGCACCCACAAATGTATCTTATGTTGCTAACCAAATGCCCACGTACATCCTTTTTGCATTCACAATAAGGTTGACCTTTAACAATTTCAACCACAGATGGTGTTTTTCTTAAGTCAAACATTTATGAACGTCCTGGTTTTCTTCCTAACTTTCTCATAACTATTTACTATTATAGGCGTATAATATCCTTAGCCTATAAAGCTAAACCTTAACCCTAAGTCTTATTTAACTTACTTACTACTATGTATTTATTTCTATTAATCTTATTTCTCTCCTTGTGTCTCTATATTTTCTTAACTATCACTTATACTATTGTATATCTCTTATCTTACTAGTTTATCTTATCTTACTATCTTATTATTAATATTCTAAATTCTATCTTCATTAAACTACTTATTTAATCCTAAAATATCTTAACCTATTTTTTATCTCAAAAGGTTGTTTTCCACCAGCTCCCAGCTGGGGTCAGTTGTTTATGAGGAAGTGGTTGACTCGTTCTTCTCGGCCTCCTGCTGTTACTGAAAAACATCCTAACCCACCCTAAGGGACACCCTTTTTGCTGCAATCTCACCTCCATTATGCCTATGTATAATTTTTGCTGTCAAATGCCATCATCCATTTGTGCATCTATTATCTCAATAAAAGAGGGAACATTATCAAGTCTATGCATGCAATCCTTCAAAGTTAGGGAAGGTCCATCA
The DNA here is from genome assembly GCA_027257055.1 of Cephalopachus bancanus. Lineage (NCBI taxonomy): Eukaryota > Metazoa > Chordata > Mammalia > Primates > Tarsiidae > Cephalopachus > Cephalopachus bancanus. Next base: position 2,255,158 of record JAPVLO010000274.1, read on the forward strand.
ACAGGATCCATGGGGCTTTGCCTCCGTCGTGGCCGTATTTTACTGGGGCCTTGCTCCCACCTGGTGTTTTTCCTGTTTTCAGGTCCCTTTTACCTTACTTTTACTTGTGATTGCGGCTCCCAACACCTGGGATTCCCAATATGATTTGCTCAAACATGATTCCAGATCCATTTTATCAGTAAAGATCATAGACAGTGATGGAAGTACCTCCGCCTTCCATGTGTGGTTTAGTTTGCCTTACATTGATGACATTGGCCAAATACATTCAGTTGTTGTCATCATTCAGTTTTGTTCTTCCTTTTACCTAGGGCAACCTCTTCCTCCTCTTCTCCTGGCCTTTTTTTTTATAACCTCTATTTTTCAGTAATCAGAAAATGACCCTTCATCTTTAACACCTTTTAAAATCTGTTCTCCATTTCCATGCCATACCTGGAAACTGCCTGTTCACTTAGCCAGCTGATTTTCTGTACCCTTCTTATTATCATCCATTTTTAATATTCAGAGCTCTACTATTGAGTTCACTCACTATTTTCCTTTTGTAAATAAGGCCATTTCTAAATTATCACTTACCTATCTCTTAAAACTAAGCATCATCATTGTCATCATCATCATCATCATCATCATTCTATGAATTCAAGATATCTACCATCTGTCTGTCTCATTGCTGTCTGTCTCATTTTCTTTCCCTCTTTAGATTCATTGTGGTCCTCAACAACATGGCTCACTGTACTCTTTACCTCATACAAACTCTTGTGGGAGCTGCAGAAAGTATGGAGACATTCTGAATACAACAAGATAAAAAAAGAAATGATGTTTTATACAACTTCAGGAAGAGACAGAACAGAAACAAAGACAGAAGTTTGAAACTTGTGATGAGAGGAAGCAATCAACTTTGTCTTATTGATGGATAAATGTTTGCTTATGTTATTGTATAGTAGTATACCAACTTTTTAAAAAAGACTTTGATTAAGAAGAATTGTGATATTGCATAAATTAAACAAAACACTGAGTTTTTAAGATGATTTAGAAGGCACTCTGATACAAGTTGCAGAAAGAGAGACTACACATATTAAGTCATGATAACACTCTGTAAAAGCAATAAAACTGCTCATATGGAGGATGATTCAGTGATTTATTTAGCTAGATAATTTCTCAAACTTGTTTTTATATTGAGTAAACTGGGAACTTATTAAAAATAAAGATTCCCAAAACTCAACATCAGAGGTTTTAATACAAAGGTTCTGAGGTGAAGTTTAGTCATTTTCACTCTAATAATTACCCCTGGTTATTTTAATGCTCTTCAAGGATGAAAAACCAATGCATACAACAGATTAATTTTTCAGAATAAGAAGAGTGAGAAACTTGGAGAAATATTTCCCCTAGAGAGACAAGTTGACCAGGTAAAACAAGAAAGACAAGTATTAAAATTTCTGGGTATTGGTTAAGGACTTATAGTAAATTGAGAAGTATTGCATTCAACAAAATTATGGGTAAGAAAAGTTAGAGGCTATGACATTTGAGCTAAGGACTGCACCTTGCCCCCACCACTTTCTTACATATGATCTGCCTCAGTTAACTCAGCAGACAAGTAACAGTTTAAATTTTCCCCAGATCTCTGGGTAGAACTATTTTTTGTGGCTTTATCATCACATATACCTTAGCAAACACTTTTTTGTTTTCTTACAGCTGTACATTATGGAAGTAGCTACATTTTTGAGTGCCCACACTAAACCATGTGTTATCTATTTCCCACCTACTATCAAATCTAACTGCAAAGTGAGGAGCTAAATAGTAAACACAGCTCTCTCCTTTTCCATGCAGGTCTGGATTGAAGAAGAGGTTCCTCGGTGGGGTTGGCTGATGAATGGCAGTTCAGAACAACCTCAGCCTCCTAGAAAATAAGATTTGGTTATGGCAGTTGATAAAGAGCAAGATCCTCTTCCTTTCTAAGCTCCTGCCCCATAACATGGGTTTTGGTCAGATGGAGTGTCTGATAAAATCTCACATATTGGTGACATCCAGTACTTGTCAAAGAGTTTGTCTTTACTGAATAATATGATAGCACAAATATTCTCCAGAATGCTTTTGTAAAACAATAACTCAATCAGATAACCGTGCGTGGAAACTAATAGCTCATGCAATAGAAAGGGGGGCCGACCAACCAAATCTTGCAAGGAGTTAAGAGAAAATAGGAAGAACCCAACTAAAACCTGGTTATCCTTAGTTGTCACAAGGCCCAAGGCTATGCCTTCACAGGAATAGACATTCAGGGTTGTAGACTCAGGAAAAATCACCAATTAAACAAGCACATAAGCAAATATCACTAATAGTAAGCACTTGAGATTCAGGAGTGAGAAACTCAGTATTCAGAGTTGTTATATTATACTATTTAAAACATTCCATTTACTATAAAGATATATGGGGAAAAAAAACAGTAAAATGTGATCCGTACAGGAGACAAAAAGCAAGCAAAGAAATTTATCTGTGTGGAGGTCTAAATGCTGTCCTAAACAGGAAAATATATTTTATAGTAGCTATTATAAATGTATTTAATTATTCAAATGAAAGTGTGATTAAGAAAATAAAGGAGACATACATAACATGTTTCATAAAATTGAAAATAACAATGAAAACAGAAATTATTTTAAAAACAGAAATTTTGGAGTGGAAAAGTATAATAATGTAAATGAAAGAATCACTAGAAGGGCTAAACAGTAGATAGGTGACAAAAACAAAAAAAATCAGTGTATTTGAGGATAAATTGAGATTGTGCACTCTGAAGAACAGAGAGAAAATACAATAAGGAAATATGAACAAAGCCTCAGACAAATGTGGGCCCAATTAACGATGCCAACTTACATGTAGCAGAATTACCAGAAATAGAGGAGATCAAGAAGGCCATAAAAATATTTGAAGTAATTATGACTGGGAAGTTTCTTACTTTGATTAAAAATATTAATCTATACATCTAAGAAGGTCTGTGAACACCAAGGAGGGGAAATATAAAATGTATCAACACCCAAATACATTTCTAAGGTTTTCAAAGGCAGAAACAAAAAGAAAATCTTGAAAGTAGCAAGATAAAAATGACTTTTATGTACAGAGTACATAGTATGTACAGAGTATTCCAATGACATTAACAGCTATTTTTTCTTCATAAACCATAAGAGAAGGCAGTGGAATGACATATTTAAAATGCTGAGAGAAAAACAAGCAAAAACAACAAAAATACTATTAGCCAAGAATCGCCTATACAGCAGAACAATTGTTAAAATGTAAGGTGAAATAAGTACATTTTTAGACAAACAAAAACTGAGATGTATAGCTAACAGATGCACTTTATAAAAAAATGACAAAATAAATTATTTATGTTGAAAGAAAGGGACATTAGATATGAATTCTAATTTGCATAAAAAGGAAAAACACCAATAAGGTGATCTATTCTATAAATATATATATATATACAATTATAATTATAACATATATATAACAAGAGTGCTATTCCTAGTATTTTATATTTTATTTATTTATTTAATATAACTACATCTATTTATTTATTTATTTCAGAGTTGTGGGGCACATGTGGGGATTTGCTATATAAGTAAGTTCCATGAAGGTGAGGTTTGAGGTTCTAGCAAGTTCTCTCTGCTCCTAGTACTGGACTGGTACCCAATGATTTGTTGTGTACCCTTTATCCCCGTTCTCTCCCTCCTTTAGCAGTCCCCAGCATCTGTTCCTCCTGGCTTTGTGCTCACATGTCCAATGTTTAGAAGCCTCTTATGAATGAGTACATATAGCATCCAGTTTTTTTGTTGTTTCTGTAATAGTTATAATAATAGTCTCTAGCTGTATCCATGTTGCTGCAAATAACATTATTTTGTTCTTCTTTATGGCTGCAAATTATTTCATTATGTATATGTACCACATTTTCTTTGACCAATCCACTTTAAATGAGCAGCTGTGTTGCTTTCATGTTTTTGTTATTGTGATTGATAATGTAATAAATACGAATGTGCAAATGTCTTTTTTGGTAGAGAAATTTATGTTCTCCTGGGTCTTCTCTCAGGAGTAGGATTGCTGGATTGTACAGCAGCTCAGTTTTTAGTTGTTTGAAAAAAATGCCACACTGCTTTTCACCAAAGTAGAGCTAGTTTATGTTCCCACCAAGAGTGTAGAAGCATTCCCTTTTCTCCACAGCCTCACCAATACCTGTTGTTTTTAACTTTTAAATAAAGTCCCCTATATACAAATGGATTATTTTCTGAAGGTTTGTTGTTAAGTACAATTTGTTTGTAAGTTCAACAAATTTAGCCTAGGTACCCAACTAACACAATTGGCTATGCAATATCAGGTATATCACTGCTGATTTTATGCTTGCTTCTGGACATCCTGGTCTTGAAATAAAGATACTCTACTACTGTACTCTATAGAATACTGTACAGACAAGTACACAAAATCACAACCACTTGTATAGGATGCATGCACATGAAAATGTACACCAAACATGTGAACTAACTTACATGTTTGGCATGCAAGTGCATGTTTGCATCATTGAAAGTTCACAACTTGAAGGTTTGTATGTAGGGGACTTACTGTAATAGCCATCCTAACTGGTGCGAAGTAATATCTCATTGTAGTTTATCATTTCTCTGATGATTGGTGAAGGAAACTGAGCATTTTTCTGCATGTTTGTTGATTGCTTTATGTCTTAACTTTTGAGAAGTGTCTATTTATGTCCTTTGCCCACTTTTTAATATGGCTATTTGTTTTTCTTTGTTTTGTTTTTTTCCTGTCAATTCATTTGAGTTCCCTATAGATCTTGCATGTTAGGCCTTTGTGGGATGCATGATTTGAAATTTTTCCCATTCTGTGGTGGTCTCTTTGCTCTCTTGATGGTTCCTTTTTGCTATGCCAAAACTTTTAACTTGATAAGATCCTACCTGTCAATTTCAGATTTTGCTGCATTTGCTTTTGAGGATTTGGCCATGAATTCAGTGCCTATTCTGATGTCCAGAAGAATAATTTCCCAAGTTTTCTTCTAGGATTCTTATAGTTTGAGATTTCATATTTAAGTCCTTGATTCATTTTGAGTTAATTTTTGTATATAGTGATAAGTAGGGTCCTAGTTTTACTGTTCTGCATATGGTTAGTCATTTCCCCAGCATCATTTGATAAATATGGTTTCCTTTCCCCAGTATTTGTTTTTCTCAGGTGAAGTGATCTATAGACATCTGTTAGAGTGCTGAGTTAAGTTTTTGTATTTCTTTGTTAGTTTTTTGCCTCAATGATCTGCCTAAGGCAGTTAGTGGGGTCTTTTTATGTATATAAAGACATTTATTTTAAGAAATTAGCTCACATGTTTGTGGGGGCTAACAAGTTTGATAATTATAGGGCAGACCAGAAAGCCAGAAACTTAGGCTGGAGTGGATGTTGCAGTCTTGAAGCAGACATTTTTCTTCCCGGGGAAATTTGTTGTTGTTGTTTTTAGTGAGGTCTTAAAGTACCTAACTATAATTGCAAGGTTGTCTATGTCCTCTTTTAGTTTAATTAGAAAAGGTTTCATAAATCTGGGTCCTCCTGTGTTAGATGTGCAAATATTAAATATGTATTTTTTTCCAGGTAGACTCAGCTTTTTATCATTATGTAGTGTCCTTTTAAATTATTTTAAAGTCTGTTTTGTCTGATATAAGAATAACTACTGCTGCTTTGTTTTCCATTTACCTGGAAGGTCTTTTTGCTCACTTTACTGTGAGCCTGTGGGTGTCATTTGGGATGAGATAGTTTTCCTGGAGGCAGAAGAAGGACGACAATCATGCTGTTTTATCCAGTTAGGCACTCTGTGCCATTTGAGCAGTGTGTTCACATTTAAGTTAATTATTCCTATCATATTGCTATTAAGAGGCTGCTCTTCTTTTAGGACTTGTTGGTTTGTATGGTCTGTAAACTCTATGCTTGCTTATGCTTTTGCAATGGGTAGAACTGTTTTTTGTTTCTGCACTTAGAACTTAAGCATCTCCTGAAAGGCTGGTCTGGAGTTGATATATTATCTTAAGTGTTGGATGTCTGAGAAGGATTTTGATTCTCCCTCATTAATGAAGATTAGCTTGGCAGGGTAAGAGATTCTTGGCAGGAATTTTTTTTTTAATGTTAAAGATAGAGTACTAGTCCCTGCTGGCTTGTAGGGTTTCTGCTGAGAAGTCTGTTCTAATTCTGATGGGTCATCCTTTGTAGATGGTTTGTCCCTTCTCTCTAGCTGTCTTTGTGATTTTTTTTTTCATTCATGCTTACATTGGTGAGAAAGATTGTAATATGCCTTGGAGATGGTCCTCTGATGTGATACTATATAGGAGGAGTTCTCTGAGTCTCTTGTGTCTATGTGGCCACCTCTCTGGTGAAATAGGAGAAGTTTTCTTAGATAACATCTTGGAAGGCTTGTTCCATTGTGTTCTCAGTTTCCCTTTCTCTCTCAAGAATGCCAGTTAACCATAGATTTAGTCTTTTTACATAATTTCAAACCCTCAAAGGCTTTGCTCGTTCTCCCTAAGTCTTTTCTCCGTGTTTTAGTGAGACAATTATACTTCCATAGTTGGGTCTTCAGGCTCTGTGATTCTTCCCTCTATTTGGTTGATTATTCTGCTAAGGATTGCTATTGTGTTTTGAAATTTAAAGACATAATTCTTTATTTCCAGTTCAGTTTGGTTCTTTCTCAGAATGACAGCTCAGCTTTCACTTCCTCCACTGTTTTAGTAATCTGGATGATTTCTGTATCCATTTTTTCATGGGATTTCATTTTTTTGTCTTTGTCATCCATAGTCTGAATTCTATGTCTGTCATTAGGGACAGCTCATTCTGGATGGATTCACTGCTTGGGATATGGGAAGTCCTTTTGTGGGTGTAAATTCATTGAGAATATGGGGATTGCCAGTGTTTATTCAAGGTTCTTCCTCATCTGTGAGGGCAGACTCTTCTGTATAATAATAATAATAAAAACTGCCACCCCAACAGTAGCTACCTTATCTAATTAGGGAGCTACTGTTGGGGTGGCAGTTTGTGTATCTGTATTTTTTTCCCTGACCACCCTCCTCTGTTCCACTTGTCAAGATGGGCAGCAATGGCAAAATGGAGGGAACCATCTGGTATTGCTTCAGTGATGCAGTATTATTTTCTTTCCCTCCGGTACAGGCACCAGGGATCCTGGGTTGAGCTCTGGAGACCTCCTCCCCAGACTGCATATCTTTTCATCAGGATTGACAGGTGATCAGGAAGAACCCTGAGGCACTACTCTGGCTCAGGTGCTCTTGGGGTATGGAGTGGCCTCCTCCTATCTGGACAGGATGATATCTTTCACCCAGGACTAGAAAGGAAGCAGTGGAGAGTTGTCATTTCCCCTCAGATGGCAGTTGATTCACCTCTTAGTTCTTGCCCTCCTCCAACGGAAGGTATGTAGCAGCAGTAGTGGCACCATGAGGGCAAGCTGTGTCTTCAGCTCTGACTTGGGTCTACAACAGCTACTCTCACCAGAAAAACACCCCTGAAGTAGTCACACAGCTCCTACTGGGTGCTGAAGAGAGAGTGAGGAGGAGTGTGCACGTGTCACAGACCACCCCCATTAGGGGTTTCCTGCTGAGCCCCTCCATGGGATTCAGTGGCCACAGCACCATGACTTCCCAGGAACTAGGGCTCCCCAGCCTCTGCATGGCACCTGCTGGTGACTATGTCTCTATTTAGGATGGCCCTCTGCACCCAACTAGTGTGTAAGGGAGCTGAGTGGGGAGGGCTTGAGCTGCCTCTTTCTTAGTTGAGCCTACAGAGGCTTGCATGATGTATGTAGAAAAGAAAAACTGTTGTCTTCACTCACCTCTTTCCTCTCCAAAGGTGCTCCCTCAATCTTGTGATAGAGTTACTTGAAGGGATTTCTAGCACTTGGAATTGTCCATCCTCCTCATCCCCAAATGACCGTCTGAGAAGTCTCAGCCTGGATTTTCAGGTCAATACATAAAAACATAGGTTCACTCCTCAATACAGATTTCTTTGCAGAGAGAAGCAATTATGAAATGTCTTCAGTTTGTCATCTTGAACCTCCCCGCATATTTTTTATTACCTTTTCTCTTTAAACTAAAATAAAAAGTAAATACATTATATATATATATATATATATATATATATATATTATATATATATATAAAATATGTAATTGCATCATCATCATGCAATATATTTGACAATAAAAGCACAAAGGGAGCATGTAGATAGGAAGCTGAATTGCAACAAGGTAATAACACCAGAGGGTAATTCTAGTCCACAGAAATAAAGACAACTAGAAATGGTAAATGAGAAAGTTAGGATAACAAGCTATGTGAATAATATTTGCTCTCTTTTTTGGCTCAATTTTTAAAGATATAAATTTATATAAGGCAATAATTATAAAAATGCACTTTGGGATTGTAACATGTAGAAATATCATGTATATCACTAATAGCACACCAAAGGAAAATACGACTATACAGGAATAACATTTTTATACTCACTAAAATAAACTTATTATCCATGTAAAATAGATTCTGAGAAGTTAAGATGTTGATTGCAAGCAAAATATTAAAATACAGCTAAAAATTGTAAAGAAATTAAAATGATACACTAAAATATGAATGTTCGTACTTGTGTAATAATATACAAATAGAGCAATTAAATAAAACTGACAATTCACAATTAAACTTTCATTAAGGAACAACTCATTTGAGGCAAGGTTGTTGAAACATTTTCATAAGTAAAAAAGAAAGGCTTTCAATAAATTATGGTGGAACAACAGGATATTTACATGCAGAATAAGGAAGTTGACCTCCCCTTCATCAAATGCATAAATTAGGTAGAAATGAACATATATCTAGCTATAAACACTATAACAACAAAAATCTTAGAAAAAAATATGGATGTAATTCCTCATGACCTTTGGTTAGAGAAAGACATCTTAGCTGCTTCAAAGGCTTAAGCAACAACAACAAAAATAATTGGGTCTAACTAAATATTAATACAATGCATTACCTAACTCAAGATGGGTAAATGATTTGAATGAAGATTTTCCCAAATATATATATATATTTATTTATTATTTATTATTATTTATATATTTATAAATATTACATATTTATAAATATTTATATAAATATTATATATTTATTTATTATTTATTATTTATATATATATTCAAAATGACATTAAGTACATGAAAGGTTGATCAACATCATTTTTCATTATGGAATACCTATGTGACATCATTCTAATACACGATGAATCTAGAATTGAGTTTTTAAAAGTCAAACAATAAAAAGTGCTGACAAATTTGTGAAGTTAACATCTTCATACAATTTTTATGAGAATAGAAAAGTTTGCAAACACTTAGGAAAACAGTTTGAAAATTCCCTCAAAATACTGAGAGGTTGATATGACCCAGCAATTCTAATCTTAGGTAGATTCCCACAGTATATAAAAATATACTTTTAGAAAAGGTGTACCCAAAAGTCCATAAAAGCTTACAATAACTAAAAAAAAAAAAAAAAACAACTAGATCCACACCAGCTGATAAATAGATTAATAAAATGTAGGGTATCTATTTAATTGACCATTATTTTGCAATAAATGAATAAAGTACAACATAAAAGAACAAATGTACTTGAACACATTATGCTAAGTGAAAAAAAAAGTCGCAAAAGACAATATATTGTATTATTCCATTCATATTGTCGTGGAATTGGTAAATCTATAGAAACATAAAGTAGATTAATACTTGCTTAGTGCCAGGAAGGGAGGAAGGATAGGTGTGGGTTTCCTTGAGGTGCCATGAAAATGTTGAAAAGTTAGATTGTGAAGATGTTTTTACTTTTCTATGTAAATATGAGTTGGAATCATATGCTCAAATGAACTAATTTTGTGGTGCATAATTTGTAGCTCAATAAAACTGTTAAAAATAATTGAGAAAATGAACCAATACATCAAGGTTTATCAAAAATGTAGTGAAAGACATGACATGTTCAACATAAACTCATGGTTTGAGGAAGCAAAGTTGTTAAATTGTGCATAAAATAACAATAAAATCTGAAGTCAATGAAGACATAAAACATCAAGGGATATAGTTATACAAAATATACTTAGAAATTTCCAGATTCTAATGCACTTCACCAGGAAGACTGGAACCATAGACTACTTGAAGTCCAGCTTGACAGGTACCAGAATTTTGTCAACCATTAACTTTTTGGGCATTTGCATAGCTCAACTATAACTATAATTAACTATAAGTTAATTAATCAATTATAAGTATAGATATCCATTTATTGGTAAATAAAATGAGATTTCCTAACATTACCTCAATAGATTTAAGCCTGATTTTTGACTATCACAAGCATTTTTTATTTTCTATAGATTATTCATTTAAAACCACTAGTTTCTGTTGCAGAAAATAAAATTGTTGCAAATATATCAAGATTCTGAATAAAATTTGAAGGACCATACACATTCTAGGAAGCAAGTAAGTATAAAAATGGTCTATTTTTAAAGAATCTTATTTCCATGTTCCTTTATTTGATAATGCTTCAACAATTAAGTCATACTGAAACAGTGTTTGCCTTTCTTAACTAAGTTTTAAATTTCTTCTTTCAAACCAGAATAGAATGCACTGGATATATCCTATTATTATACAAATAGTACAAACTTTAAGTTTTAGCACAACTTTTTGCTATTCATTGCTGTCTCCATATAGCATACTTTGTCTTATGGACCTCTTCTTCTGTTTTCAGAGGCAACAACAGTAGGTAGAATCCTCATATCATATGTCTTTGATGATGGCCAGAGAAGATGTTTGAATTTTCATATTTATGTGATTACATTGAGCATTCCTAATAATCCAGGATTATCTCCACCTCCAAGTACTTATCCTTAATCACATTGGCAAAATCACATTACTACATAAGATAAGATATTCACAGCTTCCAGGAATCTGGATATGGACAATTTTGGGAGGGTCACTAGGCTATCACACTATAGTTTAGCAGTTTGGTCAGGACTTAGTCTCGTTTACTCTAATTGTGCCAGGTCAGTCTGAAAGCTTCTCAACTTATTCTCAATTTTCTTTTCCTTTCCTATGAAACTCCATTTCAATTTAAATTTTTACTTCATATCTCTTAATTAACAGGGAAAATTGATTAGACTGACATTTGACTTCTTCATTATCTTGTTGGATATGAACATAATTCAAACGTAACAGTTCAAATGTTTATACTTTAGACTTCTCAAATGTCTGAAGCATTAAACTTTTATTTCATTGTTGCATGTAGATAGTCTTGAAACTTTCCAGGAAGGGTACACATATCTCATATAATAGAATATGTGTGTTAACATGAAGGACTACAATATTTTACAGTTTTATAGACATATACAGAAAAGATTAAGCGTCAGTAGATTAATTGCCAGGCTCAAAGATATACATTTGGCAAGTGAGAAAGTCAACAATTGAAATAATTTCTGCTGGCTCCTATAAAAAATGTTATCTCAACCTGCTGATTACCTCTACTTTCACACACACACACACACACACACACACACACACACACACACCACTAAAAATAACATATTAAACTAAAATGCATATTTTAAGATACGTAATAAATCATATCTAATTAAACCAAATTAGTTTAAATAACCCATTTTCAAACGTAATAACTGATGTAGTAAATAATTCATAAATAATTTTTAAATGACTTAAGCATTAATTAAAATAACTGAAGTGTTACATATAACATATCATCCAAGTATAAAGTTACCATAGCATTTATGGGTAAAAATAATTGTTTATTTCTACTTTGAATAGCTGTGAATATTAATATCGTCTGAAGAATCCTTGAAAGGCACTATTAAATATGCATTAACATCCAAATGTCTACTTAAGTACTAACTTATCATATGAATCAAATCAAATAGTTGTTTCTATATTTTTTGTTATTTGATAAGGAAAGAAATATAACTCAAATATTAATAGCTTTCACTGTTGAGATAATTCCATGCTAAATATACTGTATTATGTCAACCATACAGTTCTATAAGTGCTGACTTGTTGCTCCTAGTTTTAGTTTCTATAGTAACTAGATCAGTCAAAAGTCTTGATCCACCTGCTGAAATTGACAAAAATAAAGTGGGGTGAAATTTATTCTTATATTATTTTTGAATTGTCTTGATTTTTATTAAGTATATTTATTGTTTTTTGCTTATTTCAAATAGTAGATTGCTTCTGTCTGATTTACTATTTGAATGATTGATGTTTCTGTTTCCAAGTTAAAGCTGAAGAGATTTGAACTCTCTAGGGATAAGGTTTTAGTACTTCCAATTTTAAAGATGGATTTGTTTAATTCTTCAAAAAATAAGCAATTGTACTACCACAGAAAGCAGTGTAAAGCAGAGAACAAAACTAATATAATCTGGATATCAGTTCCTAACAAAGTCAGAGAAATGAGGAAAAAAAATATACCATTAATATGTATGCATAAATGTGCAAATAAGCGGAAAAACCCACTTCTAAAACTTTTAAATTAATATTTAAGCTTCACTGTGGTTTACACCAAAAATCACACCACCAAATTCATAAAATCTAACATATCAAACCATACAAAAATTCAACCAAAGTGTTTATTTCACAGTAGTCAAGTATTGAGTGTCTTTCAAGCACCCAAATAAACAAACACAAATTATCTGGCTATATATACCTTTAAACAAAAGGTTAAGGTTTTTATGTGAACTACCAATTAAAAAAATTCCAAACAAAAACACAGTGCACATGTACATGTGCGTACATACACATACAGATTCAAAGCATTATGGGTTAGTCAGTGGGAATGTGCGTCAATTGAATCATTCCCATATAATATGAGGAATCAGGTAAGTAGGCAGACTATCAATACAAACTAAACCATACTCAAAAACATGTCTCTTACTAAAATTAATACAAAAATGCAAAGTATATGTTTTATATATTTAAATAAATAAATAGCAATTCAAATATTAGCATAAAAAATTGATACACAAAATTACATATGATATGAAACAGTTTCAAACATAAAATTAAATTGAAATTTTAATGAAGCAATAAATAGTTTAAATAGAAAAGCCGCAGCAGAACTATTACTATATCAGCAGGTTATTACTATACCGAAAGAGACAAAAGACACTCAGGACACATTTAAAAAACAGAGACATTAAATATTAAAGAATGATTAAGAGATGTGAAGTAAAAATTGGAATTGAAAAGGAGTTTCATAGGAAAAGAAAAGAAAATTTAGAATAGATTGAGAAATTTTCAGACTGAACTGCCAGTTCAAGTAATCATTTGCAGAATCAACACAAAAAAATGTCCAAATTTCACATTTAGAGTAAATGAGAATAAGTTCCCACCAAGACTGCTAAACCACACTGTGATAGTCTTTGTGACATCTCCCAAAGATGCCCATGTTCTGATCGCTGGAAGCTTTGAATATTTTACCTTACGCAGCAAAATGATTTTGAAAATGTGATTAACAACAAGGACTTTGAGGTAGAGATAATACTGGATTATAAAGACTGCCCAATCTAATCACATAAATATGAAAAATCGAACATCTTTTCTGGCCATCATCAAAGAAATGTGATATGAGGACTCTACCTACTGTTGCTGCCTCTGAAAACAGAGGAAGAAGTTCACAAGCCAAAAAATTTTGGCATCATTTAGCAACATGAAAAGGAAACAAAAAAAGATTGTCTCCTAAAGACTCTGGAAAGAAATGCAACCTTGTTGACCTTAATTTTGGCCCACTGATACCCTTTTTTGGGCTTCTACACAGCTGTAAGATAAATTTGTATTACATTAAGCCACTAAACTTGCACTGATTTGTTACAGTAGCAAAATAAAGCAAGTATACATATAAAGAGATATTTCTTAAAGTATCCAGAGGAAAAAATACAGCTTTTTTTTTAATTGGAATCACTCTGTCACCCAGACTGGAGTGCAGTGGCCTCTCCCAGCCACTGCAGCCTCGACCTACTGGGCTCCAGCGATCCTTCCGCCTTAGCCTTCCAAGTAGCTGGAACTACAGGTGTGCGCTACCATGCCCGGCTAATTTTTTATTTACTGTAGAGATGAGGTCTCACCAAGTTGCCCAGGCGGGTCTAGAACCCATGGGCTCAGGCAATCCACTCACCTAGGCCTCCCAAAGCGCTGGGATTACAGGCTGAGCCACCGAGCCTGGCCAAAATACAGCTTTTAACAAAGAAAATTGATTAGACTCACATTTGATTTATCAAAAACAAGAATGGATTTCATTAATATTTTTAATAGTATATACAAAGGTCTAAAAAATATATCTAAGCCTAGAATTGAGAATCCACTGGAAGCATCATTCAAAAATGGGCATGAAGTAGAGGTATTTTGAGATTAAAATAAACACAAGTGAATTTAACATAAAAAAATCTGGGAGTGGGACACATATACCAATAAGGGTACCCAAACTTTACTTCTTTGAGCACCAGTTATGTACCTAACCCTGAATTGTACCCACATCTTTAAAATAAAAACAATAATTAAAATAATACAAAAAAGAGTCCAAGGGTCTTGATTTCTTTTCCATTCATTAGATTGTTGTAACAGTCCCTGGAGTATCTTGTTGTTAACAATAAAACAAAGCACGAAAAGTCTTCACTAAGGTAAAATCTAATCAGTAGTTCTCAAAGTGTGGTCCTTTGACCAATAGTGTAGGCATTATCTGTGAGCTTTTTTTGAGGTAAAAGATAAAATGGCTAAGTGATAAAAAATAAAATCATCATCAAAATATATGCAGGAAAATTTAATAAAATTAAGCTATCCATTCATGATAACAACTTTTAGAAAAAGCTAACAAAAATTATCAAAAAGAAAACTATAGGAAATACTGAACTTAATGATCAAAGTTTCCCATTTCTATCTAAGATGAGGAACCAGGTAAAGATGCCTACTATCAATGCTTATGGACTTAGCACAACAAGGTAACATAAAAAACCTATAAATATAAGAACTGAAATGGAAAACAAAAAGGTATATATTAGTAGATATATAATTATATTCATAATTATTGCACAAAGGAAATGACTTCTTACTTTGGTGCATATTTCTAAATAAATGTCTAATTTGTAATAAGTGCTTACATTGTATTCCAATAACAACTTTCAGAAAGTATTTCCTGTTCTCTTCATACCCATAAAATGAAGAGATATTTAGAAGAGAATAATTTTCCACTACACATCCTAAATATCAGTTATATAGTGTAACTGTTTCACACTGTCTATTATAATTGTCTGAATGCTTATAATAGGCTTTTTTTCTACATTGTAATTAAATGAAAAAGCACAAAAATCCCAAACAAAATTCAACAAAGATACCTGCATAATGACCATTTGTATAATTAACCTTGAATTGTACCCCACATATTTAAAATTAAAAATTAAAACAAAATTAAGTTACTCTCATACTTGGTTAGGCAACAACAGTATGAATGCAGAACTAGGTATCTGACAGTCAACCTGCATTGATTGAAATGAGCAAGAGATCTAGACATTGTAAGTAGTGAATGTGAATAGTTTGCTAGTTGTTTGTTTGTTTGTTTTGGTAAAACAATGTCATATGAAATGTAAAGTACTGTTTTAATCTTATTTTATCCCTTTGTTTTAAGTTTTAAAATACAGTTTATTAGTGAGAAGATGAAAAGGAATAAGGAAGATTCATGGCAGAAAGATCTTCCATGGGCAGGTTACTCAAAACAGAAAAACTATTGATTTTAATCTTTTAAAATTGTATATATGTTAAGTAATTAGAGTCACATTATTATTTAGACAAAGAAAATGGAACTATTCATTCATAATACTTTCTCTTCCAGATTCAAAAATATATTGTATTGATCTTGTGTAAATTCTAATTTCAACTAATGAAATATATGAATAAATAACTGTTGAGAGTACAATACATATTTGATATAGAGCATATATTACTTAAAGCTGTAGATGCACTTGAGTGTGCATGACATGTACAGAAATGCACTGCTTATATTAAACCTGTAAATGTAGGGGGCTATCCTTTTTGTAGCGAAAGCTTCAGAATGTGGGATATTAATACAATCTCAAGAAAAATTGATGCTAACTACAGTAGAAGAATCCAGAACACCGAAGTGAAAGGGTTGAGTCTTTTTGTCTCAGCATAACTACTAGTAAGTCGTTTAGATGTTTTACTATAGAACAAGCAGCTTATCCCATCTCATCCCCCCTCAGCAAATCTTTTTCAGATGCAAGACTACGACAGCCCAACCATTAATAGTTTAGCATAATAATCTCTAGTAAACTTTTAGGTTTCTTGTCAAGCCTGAAGATCAAAGGCCACCCTTTGGCTGGCCAAAGTCATAAAAGTAATACTATCACTTTACCTTTGGTCAAGGAGTTTGTGAGTTGTAAACGTCTGAGTCTGTGAATTGTAAATGTCTAACAAGTCTCTTGTAGGAACACGCCCTCCCCCAGGGTTAACATAATCAGCCCTTTGTGACCTATGTGACACAAATAAACCCTACTATGGCAGTAATCATTTGACTAACCCACCCATCTGCCTGCTGTCCATCACTTGATGTCAGTATCTGTGTTTGTCTGTCCCTTTGTGATGACATGGAAGTAGACCACCACCCAATCACCTTAATGATCGTCCCCCATCAAGGAGAATGGTTAAAAGGACTCAATCACAAGCAACCAGTGGCCATTGCCTCGCTAGACTCTGGTGTGGCCATGTGCTCTTTGAGCTATGACTGTCGCCATGCTTCCTGGCTTTGGTCCCCTCCCCCACCTAGGCGCGGTAAATCTTCTTTCTCTCTTTTCTCTCTCTAACTTACTTTTAAATAAACTTTTCTTTCTTAACCTCTTTGTGTGTTGCAATTCTTTGCATTTACTCAGATCTCTGGGTTACCATTACAACTCATCTTCTCCCCTCTCCATCTATCCATTTACCCTCACTCTGCCCATACCCTAATATTTTTGGAGGCCCCACCGAGATATCTAAGATCTCTCTCTCATCTTCTTTCTTATTTCTTAACTGGTGACCTTCTGTGGACTGTGTTGGAACCCAGTGGCAACTGAAAGCTCTGACTGAGGTTACACTTTAGTGTGCTGGAAGGCCCCGGGAAAAGACATCAGACTGCTGTGGCCCAGCATGGTGAGAGACTAAGGATAACTCTTTGCTTCCTTCTAGCCAAGGTCTCTGAGTTTCCCAGTGGACCGAACTAGATCTCAGAGGACAACTGATGATTTCTGCCTAGGACTACTCCTTAGGCAAGCAAGAAGGTCCCTGAATCAGGAAAGTTCAGACCACCAGTGCCCGTACGGGTGGGAGACAAAGTGCTTGGTTTTCTTTGCTCTTTTCCTCTCTGGTTGGTGAAGTAACTCCACGAAGGATCTTGAGACTCCAACAGCTTCATGATACACCTTCCTGCATCTCCGGTGAGTCATATTTGGATGTGCACTCTTGGGTTTCCCCCGGGTTCCCCCTTGACTTTGGTTTAGATGACTCTTTGGGTCTCTCGGGCTTTTTCCATGTCTCATCTTGGAAGGTACCTCATAGCGTTCTGAATGTCGAAAGTCCTGGTACCAGGTCTTCTAAGACATGGTGGAGCATAGCATCCCATGAGCTCCAGTGGGCACAGCCACAGGTGGATGCTCTCTCCTTGGTGACTCACATCCTTTGTACTGATTCCTTTGAACCTGTTGGGGATGGCTGGCAGGGAATCTGGATGGGTTAGGCCCAGAAAGAAATCCATGAAACCAAGAGCCCATCCCAATTGTATCTCTATTTCCACAATATAAGCTGAGGAATGACAAAACCTGTCCAAAAAGTGACTCCCTAGCCCTAACACCCTTTTACAGCTTGATTTGTACTTCACAAGAAATGGCAAGTACCTTGAACTCCCATATATTCAAGTCTTTTATGAGTTAGCTCACCACCTCGATGTCTGTTCCTCTTGCCATATTTCTGTGTTGGCTCCCCAGACCCCATTGTCCATAGACTCATCAGAGAATACTAATCCTGCTGACCAAATCAATCCTCCCTCAAAAGAGTTTTCACCTCCTTCATACTCTCCTATTCCTTCGACAACTCCAATTCCTGCTTTCCCTCTAACTCAAATGCTGACCCAACTGGTTTAACTTCTCTTGTCTCTCTTGTACTCTGCTTTTGCTACTACTTTCCATCAGTTTCACTTCCTTCTCATTCTCCACTTTTACCAATGGAGGAGGGGCTGGTGTCTATGGCCATGATGCCTAGCCCTGGTCCCCAGTCTATCTTCTCTCCTACATTCGGAGGAGGGGCCGGTGCCAAAGGCCACGGCACCTGACTCCAGTCTCCAACCTTCTCATCCCTCTCCCCCCCCTGGTTTGATAACCTCTGGTGGCAGCCCTACTAGCTGCAACAAGTCACCACCCCCACATGTACTTGGGAAATCCATTCAGGTTAACAGGTCTCTTCTCTGGGGGAGGGGGTACACAAAAGGATATTAAAGTTCTTGTTTGTTGTTTTTTTTAAATAATAAATCTCTCTCAAGTGATAGCTAAACTGGGACTATATCAACTATCCCAGACAAAAGTAAAGGGATTATGTAAATCCTGTTAACTAACTACAAAAAGGTCAATTGTAATTTTAATCTATTTTTCCAACCAAATTTGCAAGTGCTCTAGTAAAATTTTACTTCCAATTTTACCATGTGTTAACATTAGTGCTAAATAACACCACTGTTTGCTATATCAGACTTGCTAAAGTTATACTTTATAAACAAAATGTTAAATCACCTGTTGTGCCTAACTAGTACCTTCTTATGAGACAGTTAAAACTTTAAATACTAAACACCCTGTGTGATATGATAAGGTTTGGGAACTGGTCATTCCAACCTGGTTAAATCACTTTTACTAAGCCTAGTACTTCTCCTGTTAGACGGATAAAATACTGGGTACTGTGTATAAACACAATAAGGATGGAAACTGATCACTCTCACCTAATTGTCCACACCTTACAACTAAGACTACAACTTAGCAATTCATTAAGGTTTTTTTTTTTTAACAACTTTACCTGTTCATAATTATAAATAAGTAGGCACAGATCATTTCACATCCACATGATCTGTTCACTCCAAAGAGTTTGATATCAAACTGTTACAGACAGAAATAATTAAAATGTTTTATGTGTAACCTATTAAAAAGGACTTTTGAGGTTTTTTTCCTAGCTAAAACACTAGAAAAGCAACAGGGTACCAACATGGAGGGCTGCAGAACCAGAGGGCCAAAGAGGCACCCCAATTGGCCATCACCATTAGTGACAAAACTCCAACTGCCCATCAGACACCTGGTAAAAACAAACCTGCTAAGGGGATGGTGCCCATTGCTTATGAGTGCAGTCTGTGTGGGGGCACTGAAAGCATAGTTACCCCAAAGAGGCCTTAACCTGCTGGACGTTGTCCACTGTGCAGGCCAGAAAGCCATTGGGAAGCAGGTGCACTCTCTTCTGAAAGGAGGAGAGAATACTTGATTCATAGATTGTGGTCACTTATGGAGGTCTACAAATCTGGTAAACTGTCTGGCACTGGCTCACCATTACCCCAACAATCCCTCAGGTAAATAGGGTGCTAGAACCCAATTTCTTAATTTAACACAGGTGCCAGCCTTTTGGTCCTGGCCATGCATGTTGAAAACATATAGCCTTATCCAAAAGAAGTTGCCCCTTTAAACAAAGGGGGGGGGAGAAAGAGACAAAATTCAGTTAGCCTTTCCCCACTGTCTTTGTTACAAAAAAGCGAGGTTTTTTTCCTTTTCAAAATCTTTGGACTATCACTTTGGCTAAACAAGTAACTTTTACAATAACTACTGTGATTTTGTGTTGTAACATTATGCTTTAACATTTTAATAATTACACGCTTCAAGTTCTCAGTTCAGTCTCTCTAGGGTGAGATAAGAAGCAAACTCCAGGAAACACATCTGCCCCACACCCTCTCCAGCTAACTGAAGATCAGGTAGATAAATTTCGCTCACAGAAGTTTGTAATCAGCTATAGTACTTTTCAGTGCCAAATTACTAAAGACTTTGAAATCTCCTTCTAGGCACAAGGATTACATTACTTTTATTAAACTTTAAGAAAATATTTCCCTGTCAGAAGGCCCAGACCATTCTACTCCTCTCAGGAATTTACTTGTACAACAGTGAGAACTGCCTGACTCCTGCAGTAGGTATCAACCCACTGGAGTAACTGTAAATACATTTTACTAAACATCAAAAACTTGCTATGTTATAACAGTGATTATAACGGACATTACTATAATAACATTAATTCTTATAGTCAATACTTTGGATACAAATACCGAAAATACTTAACTCCATGGGATCCTATCCTCTTATCCCCTCCTCTTGCTCTAGACAGGTAGGGGCAGCTCTATACCTCATGTACAACAGAAAGTAACTACAGAAGCCTGATCTTCATCCCTGTTCCCATGTACAAATAAGAATATTTTTAAAACAGCAAGAGGTGAGAATGAAAGGGTTTAGTCTTTTTGCCTCAGCATAACCATTAAAAGCTGTTCAGATGTTCTACTGCAGAACAAGCAGCCTATCCCATCCCATCACCCCCTCAAATCTCCTTCGGATGCAAGACCAGACAGCCCAGTCATTCATGGTTTAGCATAATAATCTCAGAAAACTTTTAGGTTCTTTGTCTAGGCCAAAGATCAAAAGTCATCCTTTGGCTGGCCAAAGTCATAAAAGTAATAATATGATCACTCTACCTTTGTTGAAGGAGTTTGTGAGTTGCAAATTTCTGAGTTTGTGTATTGCAAATGTCTAACAAGTCTCTTGCAGGAACCCCGCCCCCATGGTTAACCTAATCAACCCTTTGTGACCTATGTAACACAAATAAACCCCACCATGGCAGCAGTCATGTGACTAACCCACCCATCTACCTGTTGTCCATCTCCTGACATAAGTACCTGCACTTGTCTGCCCCTTTGTGATGATGTGGAAGTAGACCACCACCCAATCACCTTAATGATCTTCCCTCATCAAGGAGAATGGCTAAAAGGACTCAACCACAAGCAACCAGCGACCATTGCCTTGCTAGACTCTGGTGTGGCCATGTGCTCTTTGAGCTATGGCTGTCACCATGATTCCTGGCTTTGGTCCCCTCCCCCACCTGGGGGAGGTAAATCTTCTTTTTCCCTTTTCTCCCTCTAACTTGCTTTTAAATAAACGTTTCTTTCTTAACCTCTTTGTGTGTCACAATTCTTTTCATTTACTCGGATTTCTGGGTTACCAGTGTCATGTCTCCCCTCACCTCTCCAGCAATCCACCCTCATCCTATCCATACCCTGACACAAAGTAAAAGCCCAAATACAGGACATAAAAGACAAAAATATCATAGAAAAAAGTCAACAGAACAAAATGATGGTTCTTGGAAAGAATAAACAAGATTGGTGGACCCCTAGACAGATTGACCAAGAAAAAGAGAGAAAAAGCCCAAGTAAACACAATCAGAAATGCAAAAGCTCAAACCATAGCAGAACCTGAAGAAATACAAAAAGTTATCAGAAATTACCATGTACACCTGAATGGAAACAAACTCGAAAATGTAAATGAAGTGGAGGACTTTCTGACATCACATAAACCTCCCATGGATGAAACAAGAAGAAACTGAGATATTAAATAAACCAATATCACCCCAGGAAATTGATTCCGCCATAAGAAAACTAACCACAAAAAAGTCCTGTACCAGATGACTTTCCAGGGGAGTTCTATAAAACACACAAGGAGGAGCTGATACAAATCCTATTGTAAGTATTTAATGCAATCAAGAAAGAGAGACCTTACCCCAAATCATTTTATGAAGATAATATTGCAATGACACCCAAACTGGTAAAGATCCAACAAAGAAAGAAAGCTACAGGTCAATATCAGCGATTAACATAGATGCAAAAATGTTCAACAATATTCTAGCAAATCAGATGCAACAACACCTTTCAAAAATCATCCACCATGACCAAGTAGGGTACATCCCCAGGATGCAGGGCTAGTTCACCATCTGCAAGGCAATAAATATAATCCAATACATCATCAGATGAAAAACAGGAATCACATAATTATATCATTAGATGCAGACAAAGTATTTTATGAAATCCAGTATCTCTTCTTGATAAAAATTCTGAACACCTAGACATGGAGGGAACATGCCTAAAAATAGTAAGAGCCATCTATGATAAACCCATCACCAAAATATTGCTAAATGGACAGAAATTGGAAGTATTTCTCTGAAAACCAGAGCAAGACAAAGCTGCCCACTTCCATTCCTCTTGTTCAATATTGTGTTGGAAGACATAGCTAGAGCAGTCAGGCAAGAGAAGAAATCAGTGGTACTGAAATAGGAAAAGAGGAAGTCAAGTTATCCTTCTATTGCTGACAATGATTCTATACCTCTGAAATCTAAAAGAATCTCTCAAAAACCTTCTTGCACTGATAAAGGACTTTGGCAAAATCTCAAAGTACAAAATCAACACGCAAAAGATAGTCACGTTCTTATACACCAACAACAAACAGGCAGATAACCAAATAAAAAGCACAATCTCATTCACAATAGCCACACACACAAAAAGAAATACCTTGGCATCCTCCTAGTCAGAGAAGTGAAAAAACTTTGCAATGAAAACTAAAAAACATTGCTCAAAGAAATCAAAGATGACACAAACAAATGAAAAAACATTCCATGTTCATGAATTGGAAGGATCAACATTGTCAAGATATTCATCCTACCTAAGGCAATCTACAGATTTAACACAATACCCATTAAGTTGTCAGCATAATTCTTCTCAGACCTGGAAATGACTATACGGGAAATCATAAGGAACCATAAATGACCATGAATAGCCAAAGGGTACAAGAACAGGTATATTGATCAATGAAACAGGATAGAGATTCCAGAACCAAAACCAGAATTTCTCAACCAACTCATCTTTGGCAAATACTCCACTAACAACCACTGGGGAGATGTGGACTTACTTAGTAAATGTTGTTGGGAAAATTGGCTGACCACATGCAGAGGATTAAAACAAATCCCTTACCTATCACTATACACAAAAGGCATCAAAGATCTAAACGTAAATCCTCAAACTATAAGAATCTTAGAAAATGCAGGAGATGGGGGGCAGGGAAGGGGGGCAAAAAAAAAAAAAAAAGAAAAGAAAATGCAGGAGACACTCTTATAGAAATTGGAACTGCCAACCAATTCCTGATTTAAAAAACCCAGGTATTCATGCCATAAGAGATAAGATAGACAAGTGGGTCTTCAATTTGAAAAGTTTCTGCAAAGCAAAATAAAATGCCAAGGGAGAAGGGAAACAACCAACAGAATGGGGAAAAAATTGACAGCTGTATATCTGATAAAGACCTAACATCCAGGATCTATAAGGAGCTCAAACCTGTTGAAAAGGGGGGAAAAAAGCACCAATTAAAAAGTGAGCAAAATATATGAAAAGACACTTCTCAAAAGCAGACATGAGCGGCAAACAGATTTATGGAAAAATGGTCAGCCTCAGTAATCATCAAAGAAATGCAAATAAAAACCGCACTAAGATATCACCTAACTCCAGTCAGAATGGCCATCACTAGTAACTCAAAAAACAACAGATGCTGGTGAGGATGAGGGGGAAAAGAGAACGCTTCTATGCCATTGGTAGGAGTGTAAACTATTGCAACCTTTATGGAAAACAGTGTGGTGGTTCCTAAAAGATTTAAAAATCGACCTTCCATACAACCCAGCAATACCCCTCCTAGGAATATATCCAGAGGAACTTAGATCATTCTTCAAAAATGATGCCTGCACATGCATATTTATTGCAGCATTATTCACAATAACAAGAACTTGCATCCAACCATGCTGCCCATCAAAAGTAGACTGGTTAAAAAAAAATTGTGGTACATATACATGATATTATACAGCCATAAAGAAGGATGAAATTGTGAACTTTGCAGCAACTTGGATGGATTTAGAGTCTATAACACTCAGTGTTCTATCACAGGAACAAAGAACTGAGTACCACATGTTCTCACTCATAAGCAAACCCTGAACAATTATCATAATAGTTTAAGAAAGGGATTGGCAATAGTGGGGAACTGCCAGGGAGGGGTGGGCACACTTCATCAATAAGTGTACCTGATCTCAAACCAGATGAAGTGGGGATCAAAGTGAGGCCTGTACTTTACCTGCACAATGACCACTTTTATATCTCACCCTGAATTGTACCCCACATTTTTAAAATAAAATTAAAAAAAAAAAAAACACTGAGACTTAAGACTCAAATGCCATTGTGAAATAAAAAGTATAGAAATTATTTTATCTATGCAATTCTCTAACCTAAAACCAAGAAGTAAAATCTATTATTTTATTTCCTCACTGTGGGGAATTTAAAAATGGAATAAATATTTTTATAATTGTATAGAGACATCAAGGATAGGTTTATTTATAGATGGCTGATAGAGTTATAACATAGTTGGATTTGCCTTGTTAGTACTGGCTAATTTGACAAATATCAAGTTAATATTTCAGTGGTACAATATACATGCAGTAATGGGAATCCATGGATATATTTCAGTCATCTGCACAATAAATGCTGAGAGTCAAATTCCCCAGTGGATGAAATTATTTACAACACTTTTTAGTGAAAGAGGACCAATACTATAAGGTCAGTAAAGTATAATTCATTCTTGCTAACTGTTCCTAATATCATTTTTTCATTGTCTTTTTTAAAGTAAAATATGTATTCTATTTCCAAGAAATAGCACTTCAATCTTGTATTTTCCATTAAAAATATGTTCTTATAAAATTTAAAATAATCTATAATGTATTTTATTAAATCATAAATTACTAATAAAATATTATATATTTTGTCTAATTGACTGTTTATTTGGGATTACACCAGTGGAAAGAGAACAGTTTCATTATAAGCATTTATTATTTTTTAATGTTCCCTTGGTACCAGAAGTTGAAAAGTATCATAAAGTTGCCTTCTGAGAAACATGTTTGAATTCATCTGCTGAGTGAACTAATTACCCACTTGCAGACATCTCACCTAATTAAATCCAACTGAGAAATTTTTCATAGTATCACTTTTGGAAGATAAAGTGCTTGTTGGGTCTATTGAAATTCATTTCAGAAATAAAGATAGTCAGATTCAATAAACAGTTTGAAAAGAGTTCTAAAAGATGAAAGAAGTAATTGAATTTAGATTGCATTGAATTGTTTACATTCTGACAAGACAAAGCATTGCCTATCTGGGCATCTTCTAAGAAAAAGAAGCAATGATCACAAATCCTATAGACTGAACATATACAAATGATCTTTCCAAAATACTTGTTACCATTTTTGTCATTATAAATGCATTGAATATTATGCAAGTGCAGAAAATTCAATATTAAAGTATTTGTATGGCACTATCATTGTGGAGGGGACTATAAGATCTATTTTTCATAGCAACTCCCCCTAGTAACTCTGATATTGGTTTCAAACAGCAAGTTATTTTTATGGAGAGAATTATCCAGGTGAATAGAATACCAATACTTGGAAACATCTAAAAACACATTAATTGTTGGCCGGACTCAGTGGCTCAGCCTGTAATCCCAGCACTTTGGGAGGTCAAGGTGAGTGGATTGCCTGAACCTGCAGGTTTGAGACCTTCCTGGGCAACTTGGTGAGACCTCATCTCTATAATAAATTAAAAAATTAGCCAGGCGTGGTAGCACGTGCCTGTAGTTCCAGCTACTTGGAAGGCTGAGGCGGAAGGATCGCCAGAGCCCAGCAGGTCGAGGCTGCGGTGGCCGGGAGCGGCCACTGCACTCCAGTCTGGGTGACAGAGTGAGATTCCAATTCAAAACAAAAATCGAAAAACTAAACAAAACAAAAGAACATTAATTGTTCGTATTAATACATCTATACAATTCTTATATTTATCATATGAAAGAAGGACATTAAGTATTCATGGAGAAATAATTATCTGTAAGAAATAAAATTGTGCTTTAGGGATTGCTAATATCCTTTGTTGAGAGCCCTCAGATAAAGAACTGTCATTGTTGGGTTAGAGAAATCTGTATCTTTTATATATTATATATTTCTTGTTTCGATTTGCAGGTACTCAACAAACAAAAAGATTCTTGTATGAGAAATGTTGGTGGGTAAAAAAAGAATGAACATATTGAATATGATACTTATTTCAACAGACAACCATTTTCATACTCAATCAAAATAGTGGAGACATGTTTTATATTTGCTTTACAGACTGTGAATGTGCGGTGCCATTACAGATTCTGAGATGGCAACAATCAGTTGCTGAAATGAAAGCACTAAAATTTGCAGCTCAATGACTGTCACTTTATAATTAACTACTTGTTTTTTCATTAGCAGTTAACAAAGCATTTTACTAGTGAAGAATTGATGAAGATATAGAGAACATCTTCATATAATTCTTATGATAATTAGCTTATGAAGAACTGCTAAAATGTATTAAATGTCATGATAATATTGGCATTTCAATCCGGTTTTATTTTTATTTCATTTCTGCTATTATATTTTAGCACCACGAGTTACAAAATAAAAACAGACTTAATACTGGAAATCCATTTATACTGAGGACCTGGTCCTTACAAAAATTCATTACCGACATGCTTAAAAGAAAGATTGGCTCTGGTAGTTTGCTTGGTTGATTGACTAGAATTAAACTCAACTTGGCCCACATTGAAGGAGAATGTGACATCGTAACTCCTTTGTGGCAGATAAGAGGAAGATATCCAAAAATATAAAAATCTTAGAATGAATCAATCAGGGGAAAACTTCATACGCATCCTGCTTCCCACTAAGTCCAAAGGGTAAATCCTTAAAAAACAAACAAAAAAACAAGACAAAACAGCAAAACACCTACATTATAGTGAGGGAAAAATGAGCCACAGTGGCTGTCCTAAGAGCATAATGGTGGGAGATGCTGCTGAGCTCACAGTTATTACTGTAGATGATGGAACCCCAGAGTTGCCAAGGGCATTGAGCCACTAGAAACAATGATCATACAAGGGAAAAAGAGCAAAATGAAACTCAGAATGGTTGACATATTAGTCTGTGGCATTGCAACTTTTTTCCCCCAAGAATCCTGAGAATATGAGGGGTGAACCCACAAAAAAAAAAACCGCAAAATATTTTTATGACAATAATTGTTTTTATTCTTACATGTTTAAACTTCAGTCATTTTCAAAGCATTCTTCATTTGATGCAATTCACTTATAAAGACACGGTTCCACTGCTCAAAACAGTTTTTGAACTTGTCAATTTTGATGGCATTTAGGGCTTCTGTTGCTTTTTATTTCACCTCTCCCACATCAGCAAAATGTATCACTTTGAAGAATTTTTATCCAGGGAAACACACAAATAAAAAAGTTACTGGGGCGAAGCCAGGTAAATAGCAAGGATAGGGCATGGGGGTTAGTTTGGGGTTAAAAACTGCTGAACACTCAGCTTGGTGTGGGCAAGTGTGCTCACAAGTTACCCATTGTGAAATAGCTAAACACATTGAAGGAATCTCACCTCCCAAAATTCACTGAAACCGAATGCAGCCTCTCACAACGATGCTAGTAGGTACACTGATGTCTATGGATTTCTGGAACACTTACCTAGTGAAGGGTACTTGTATTACAAGAAGACTGCCCTCCAAAAGATAAATCTGGGATTTTGGGGACCCCTCTCATATATAATTTGTCTCAATACTTTTTGTATATTTATTTGAGTAGGCCTTGCCTTTATTTTGTTAATGATGTTCTTAATTTACTTGAATTAAATTTTAAGGTTCCTAAAACAACTTGAGTCCCACTTGGGGTTCTGCTCCTATAGTTAGTAAAAATTTCACTGAAATAAAATTGTTTCTTCATGATGATTTTTTTAAGCAAAAAATCAACCATATATATCCACATATCTATTCACATTTTAATTTTCAATATACAGTATGATGTGATGTCAATATCTACAAAGGATCTTTCACATTGACAATGACAAAGAACAATATATATGTCTGAGAAATAAAATATGTATATTCCTTATGTATATGTGTAGTTTGGAATTGTAGCATCTGTTAGCAATGGTTTCTTGAAGGTTCAAAAGAGAAAAAGTGATAAGTATAATCTATTACCAATTCCTAGTTTTATAAGAAAGCAGAAGCTTTCCTACGAACATTTTTTCCCACTTCAGAAAATTTGTTTTAATTTCATTGTTTGTTTTCTGCTGTATCAAAACCAAAAAAAAAAAAGAAAGAAAGAAAGAAAAGAAAAAGAAAAAGCTGCGTTGAAGCGTTTCCAAATTCCACTGTGTGGGCAGATGAGGGAAAATTTTGGAATAGGTATAGGATTAGCCAAACTAAAACCTTATGACCATTTATATAATACTACATAATTTTCCAGTGATCAACTCTTTAAATAACATTTCCTGTGTATAGTAGTGTCAGGTGTCTCATTCCTACAAATTATCTTCATCCTTTTTCTGTATCTTTTTTCCTGAATGGGATTAAAAATCAATTACCAGTCACTTGGTAAGTGATATTATTATATTTTGTATGCAGTTACTTCCAGAGTGTATGAGAAACCATTGCCAAACCTTTTTTACATTCGGTAGAATTTATATTTATAGTTGATAATAACTATAAGATGTTTTTTTTATTATTTTTCTTAATCTGATGTAGAAAATAGTGTCTTGTAATAATAGACAGTTATATAGCACTGACAATGTTCCATGTACTGTTCACTCGTTTGATTGCTGCGTAAAACATGTGACTTTATTTTCAGATAGTAATACCGCAACTCCTCAGAGCTTAAGTGACCTGCCCAGGGTCAGTCAGGAAATACTTGTCAGGATCAGAGTTCAAACCCAGGCAGTTTGGCTCCCAATTCCATACTCTCAAGTGTATTTAACTTTACTATATCTTCAAAATATATGATAGGGACTCCATAACCCTTCTAATGATATTACAGATAATTCCCCAGAGTTCCATAACTCCTCTATTGACCTAAGAAAATACAACTACTAAAAGAAACTTACATCAGACCTTAATTCTGTGGAAATACAAAGGGAAATTTAGCATTATCATAGAAATATCAAAATTAAAACATCTGTCTTCTTGCATTTTTAATGACAATGTGACATGAATACTCAACTGTCCTTTTATGGCAGTGTTAATTAAAAAAGCATTTCAGACTTCATTAGAGGCAGCTTTGGGAGTGAAAGAGTGTATTATTAATATGAAAACAAGGGCAATAGATTTAAAACAGAATTGTCTCCCAGTAAACCAGAACTTTTCATCACCTAATTTTATGTCCTGAGCACAAACATTAGAATTATCCTATTTCCTTTTAAAAAACTGAAAATTCTAATTTAAATAATTCATCCTGATTTTCCTGAAACATAAAGCTCAATTTTAGAAATACACCTTTTCACTTCATGTAGGTAAATAACTTGTCGCTCTGTTCAACTAATATCCATAATTGTGAGCTTGTTTCTGATTGTCTTGTCAGATTCCCTACTGCTATAGTTGTATTCATTATTCAATCTCTGGGACAAGAATAAAGCAAACTCGTGGAACAGCACACTATGAGATGAGATAATGATCTCCAGCTTTGAAAATCATAGTTCAGGATCTTAATGTTTGTTTTCTAAAACTGTCTCATTCTTGTCTTGGTGTGTATATTACAGTTGAGGACTATTAGCATGACATTACGGCTGCAGGTAATATTTCTTGGAGGAGCAAATATCTGAATAGTAATTGGATAAAATTATGATAATATTGGTTACTTAAATAGGTGTGTTTATGTTTTACTTAGCAATGTGATTCCCAGTCTCAGCCAGGCACTTTTTTTTTTCACCTCTTCCATTTCTGGGAGAAGGTGGATGTTATAATACATAAAGCTCATCTCTGATCACATCAGTCCCCTGCTCAAACCACTCAATAAATTCTAACCATCTACAAATGGAACCTAACTTGTTAGCCAGGTTTTCAAACCTTTCATAATCAAGTACTATTTAACCGCCTTTCATAAATTGTAAGGCATTCACATTTTTTTCACACTAACATTTATAAACCAGAGAAGAATCCTTCAATCACCATTGTTCACTGAGAATTTTTCTTTGCGGTTTAGTTTCTGTTGTTATGTTTCCAAGTTCACTGATTGTTCCTCTCCTTTGTCGAATCTATTGTTAAAAATATCCAATGTTATTTTTATTTGTTAGACCTTCTTTTTTTTTCATCTGTACCTTTTTCCTCCTGATTATATGAATATATTTATTTAAATTGTTGATTGTCTATAATAAGTATTGTAAAGCTCTCGTATTCTAATGACATCATCATATCTCTAATTTATGAGTTTGTTTCTATTGAATGATTTCCCTCTTTTTAACCATGTCTATCAAAAACAAGTTTATGTTTGTCTTGAAAGACCATCTGATATGGTATAGGATATTTATTTAGAATATCAGAATAATTTTATATTAATATGACAAAGTAATTAATGACTTTTTAACGTAGTTTTTTCTCTTAACTCTTGTCTATGTTTTTTAAGATATCATATTTTTGAATTTTATTTTTAATAATTATTTGATGTCTATGATTTTGATTGCTATATTTTTATAAGACTATGCATTATCTCTTTTTTAAAGATTTATTTTTGTTTGTTTTATTTTTTCATGTGCTTGAGTTGCTTACAGATCATAACGATCTTTCAGAACATCTGTTCAAAACTTTATTGGACAGGTCTAGAATGGCTTTTCTTTTATCTCTTACCGTTAAGTAGGATGCTAGTGGAGTCTCTGCTGAATGTCCTTTATGTTCACTAAAGTTTCTCTGTTCACACCTATTGGAACTTGAATGTTTCCCCATTCCATGTGAGTGCTGGAGAAAGCTAAATCAAAAAGAAGTGGTTATTGTCTAGCCCTGTAAATTCCCACCTGCACATGAAACTTGGCATTCTGCGAAAACTCAAAGAGCCTTATCCCTCTTGTCTATCTTTATCCGCACATTTCAGTTCTCTTTTCCACCATGTTCCAAATGTTTTAAGCATCTCTGCCTGACTATCATATCTCTCTCCTCAGTGAGACTGCTATGATTCTTTTATTTTTGTTTTTCCTCCTTTTTCTTCATCTTAGAAAGTGCTTCAAGGTTAAAGTCCAAATTATCTTTTGGCTCAACTAATTTTTTCCCCTTTCTTAGAGATGACTTCCCAACATTGTCTGAAAATTGTTTTTCAAATGTTTTCCACATTTCTTGTGTAAAGTGAGAGGAAAAATAGAGTATCCGTTTTTCTGCCATACACAAAAGCAATAGTCCTCAAATGAACTTAATGGACTCTTATCTTAATGGATTAGAGTTTCTTATGTCAAGATAATTTCTGCTTAGGATTTTGACATTATTGTTTCCTTGTCTTCTGGTATCCAGTGTTGTCAGTGTCAGTCTGAATTTTGTTTCTCTGTAAATCTTTATTTCTCTTATAATTTATTTAATAATTTTAAAATTATTTTCAGTGTTCTTACTCTTCAATATTAAGTTTTAATTGTTCTTCTTGTTATTACTTCTGTTGTAATAATTTTTTGTTTTGTTTTACTCTCTAATATTTTTCATTTTCTCTCCTACCCGGATCTGTGTCTTTCATAATTCCTCTTTCCAGCTTTTGTATTCCTGACTTCTGATTAGATTTGACCCTTGAAAGGTCCTACTGAGAAATCAAGGGGGAAATAAATATTAAACCAGTAAATTTGCCGCCTACTTACTGTTTCACTATTTCAGACACTGTTGATATCTCCCCTTTGTCTTCAGTACTTGTAGAAAAGACCCAGTTTCCATCACTATATTTTCTTCAATTTACTTTCTTAAAATTAGCTGTGATACTAATGTTTTTTGAATGATGTCAATCAAAGCTGACTTTATGTTTGTCTTGTCAGATCATCTGATATGGCATAGAATATTTAATTAGAATATCAGAACAATTTTATATTATTATCACAGAATAATTGATTACTTCTTAAAGTAGGTTTTCTCACTTAATTTTTTCTATACTTTACATGTGAGAAGGTTAGATACATATGAGAGGGTTAGATACTATCTATAAAAGAGTTTGAAAAACTTTTTACATTTCAATTTTGAGAAAGTAGATTCCAACATAATTTAAATTAACATATGTAAGTTATTCTGCAGTTTATTCATCTATTATTCTCTGAAGTTATCCATCCTTTTAACTGACTACCAGTAGTTCTTTCCAAATTTACTTTTTAAAAAATCATTAATTACACATTTAAAATAAGAATTAAGTAAAC
Organism: Cephalopachus bancanus; assembly: GCA_027257055.1. Classification (NCBI taxonomy): domain Eukaryota; kingdom Metazoa; phylum Chordata; class Mammalia; order Primates; family Tarsiidae; genus Cephalopachus; species Cephalopachus bancanus. Next base: position 2,287,583 of record JAPVLO010000274.1, read on the forward strand.
TCTGAACATTTGCTTTATTTTTTCTTTAAAAAAAATCCTTTTAATTAATATTAACACATACACAGAAAGTTGTAAAACATACATATACAGTCTGATAAATATTTCTAAAGCAAACATCTGTGTATGTATCCAGTGACGCTCCCCCGGTTAGAATTAGAAAATTGTAAGCACCCTCAACCTCCTGCTGTGATCCCTTTTAATCATTTAACCATCCTCTCTGCCAGAAGCACTGTATGTTAATTTTTATGAGAAAAAAGTTTTTTTATAGTTTTTCCATTTCTGTATGTTCCCCTAATGAATATGGTTTAAAATTTGGTTATCTTTAACATTATGCAATCTTTGAATATTTGCTTTATTATTTAAGATAGCTTAAAAAATGTGGAAAGTTTTTCCTAATAATCATGAGGCTTTATAAAACTGAACTAAATTAACATTTGGAATTTATTGGAGTCTTATTTACAAAGAATTCTCAGGAAATCTATGAAAGCTTATAATTTTATAGACAGCTTACTTTTTGAAAAAAAACAATAAAAAACTACAGAGAAACAAAAAATAATCATTTATTTTTACCATCTGTAATAGATTATTCTTACTTTGATATATTTGCATGCAGTTATTTCTGAAATAAAATAAACACAAGATTATATAAACTTAAGATTTTTTTAGCATTATTCAAATAGCCATCTATCTTACTAAGTCTCTTAAATCAGTCATTGTCATGAAGTTGGTGAACATAGTTTGTATAGCATACTTTCCATTCTTTCATAGATACATATATATGTAACACTTGTGTTACAAAATATGTTTGCATTTTTAATGTTTTGATAAATCACATCAGAATGTGCATATAATTCTGCAATTTGTTTTCTGCATTATGTTTTAATAATATTAAATGCTATATAAATATATGTTTGTTGGGAGCCAACCTTGGAGGCCCACCTGATTGACAGGGTCCTGGTGGGCCTAAGACCCCAGGCCGCAGGGTGAGCCTGGGAAGCTGAGGCCCTTCTGTCTTCCACCTTTGCTATTTGGTACGGCCAAAGAATTCTGTGCAGTCGTAGAAGAAGAAAATGTTTATGTGAAGTACTCACAGCTAACCTGAGAATGTCATGGTTTATTTTTCCATTTCTCACTATGCTGTTTGGCCTTTTCTAACAAATGTAATGGTTAAACTCTGAAGCACATCAAAAATGCTTTCTTTCACTTGTTATAAGTTACTAGATATTGCTTGAACAAAAATGATACAAGTATATTCACTCCTTATTTGATTTAGAATTATGCAGTTTAGTGTTTAGACATAAGGTTTTGTAGAAGCACAAGTTTATAGTAAGTTCATTATGAATTCATTATAAGTTCTAACACTTATCTAGGGGTTATGTAGGTGATTTATAACACTGTTTTCACAGATATAGGATGATTAATTGTTACGGTTTTTACTTAATTCAAAGTTAAAATTCTAAGTTAACATTTATAGAGTGGGTTTTCACTGAATTCATAATATACTAATTGGATACTTTTATGATAAATTAACAAAATACAGAGAGCAACCTTGGGGGACTGGGAAAACATCACTAAAAGCTTCTTTTGAGTTTTCTTTAGAAATAAACACTGCAGGATAAGAGAAAAGTAACAAAGACACCTGGACAAGAAAGGTGATTACGAAGCTTTGAAGGTCATAAAAGCCCCAGAGAGAAAACTCCTGCTACATAGAGAACTGTATACCTGGAAACTTTCTTGAAGCACTTCAAGGACTGTAATTTGGGACTGTTGCTGGTAGTGCTATTCTAGACATGATAATTGTTTTATCCATGTATTAAATGTAATTGGTAAATGTAATATCATGCAAGTTTATATAATCAATACACATATATATGAAGGTTGACAAAAATTATTAGGCTCTGGTTATGTTTAACAAGGTTTTTACTTTGAGTCATTAAGTTTTAATCCTGTAGTTTAGTGTTTTATAATTACTTTGAATGTTGTTTTAAGTTCATAAGTCTAAGCTCACATAATGATAAAATTGGTGCCTTAAAGATAATAATAATTGCTCAAGTGCCTATCTTAAGACAAAGATATTTTCCAGGAGGTTGCCAAGCATAAGGGAAAACACCATTATTCTAAACTTAAAAGCTCATTAGCAATTATGCAACCATAATAATTTTAGTTGTGTTAGTTTTATTTCATTATGTTTAGTTCACCTTATATGTTTATTCAGAGTAAAGATTAGTGTATGTATTTTCACAGCAAGTCACTTTCTTTAAATCCTAGCCACTGTTGTTTGGTCAAGTTAATAGACTTCATATTCCTACTATCACTAGGTACAATCTATAGTTTTGTTTTGGTGATTTTAAGGCTTTTTAATTAGACAAGTGATGTGGAACAGAAATCAAAGTATATCTTGTATGCATTATGTTTAGTTTAAGTGAAACTCCTTTTAAACTTATCTCAAGACTCATTAACTGAAAGTAGTAGGTGTTCTTGGCTTGTTCGTTTCTTCTAAGACTGCTAGATGGTGGTAACTTTTAAAGGATATGTACATGAAGGAAATTTCTTTGTCTTGCCCCCTTTACAAATAGTATAAAAGCTTTCTGTTAACTAATAAAGAATGTCATCTGTTCAGCAAGCAGGTGTCTGAGTAAATATTTTCATCTTTCGCCTATTCATCTCTCCTTCAGGAAACCCAAGACCCGGCAGGGGCAGGATCCCTGCACATGTTTATTATATTTTATATTATAAATAATTTAACATGCTGCATATTTTATGAGTAATTTATTTTTGTGTATACCGATGAGTGGATATGCTGAAGCTTACTCCTAAAAGATTTTGAAAGTCTATTGTGCTCATCTCTTCTGAACTCCATATTCAAAGATCTTATATTTGTTGGTAGAAGTTGGCATGGGGTGCAGTATGAATACCATGAAAATTAGTAAGTGCTAAAAATTAAGAATTTCCTTCAAAAGAGCTGGTTTTTAAACTTTGTTTCCAATATAATATTACCATGTATGAACAACACTAAAGTGAACATCTTGATACAAGTACCTTCCTTTCTTACATATGTAACATTTTATAGGAAATACAAATTATTTCATTGCTTGAAAATAAGTTATTTCATTGCTAGATTGCTATGTTGATCAATTACTTAAAGGCTATTTGTAAGCTATATCTTTAAATTGCTCTCAAAAGTGGGTACAGCAATTTGCATGTCCACCAGCAAAATCTGAAAGTATTTTTTACATCTAAGCTATTATTAGAGATTGTCATATTGTTAATTTAAGTTTTTGTTAATTTATACGATTGTATTATTAAATGATTGGCTGAAATTTATTTCTCAAATAATTATAGATAAATAGGGCTACATCAAACTAAAAGCTTCTGCACTGCTAAGGAAGCAAACATCAAAATGATAATTTTCTAATATTTTAAAATAATATTTTTTGTAAATTTTACTGTGCACATTTAAGGTATACAACAGGATGCTATGTAATACATATATGTCTATAATATATGTAATTATGTATATAATATGTATGCTTTAGTATTTTGTTGTGTTCACGCGTGTATGCACACACGTGCGCATGTGTGTGTATGTATGCTTGTGTATATTCAGTAAAAAAGCTACTAGGGTAAAAAAATTAACATTGGCATCATCTCAGATAGTTATACTGTGTGTGTGTGTGTTTGTGGCAAGAAGTGCTCACTTAAGGATAAATTCTAAATAGAGTGAAATTTTATTACAGGTACTCTTCATGTTGCACATTAGATTTCTAGACCTATTCATCCTACTTATCTGCTACTTTGTATCCTCTGACCTACATTTCATCATTTTCTCCCCATTCACCTTCTTATTGCTCTTGGTAATCATTTGTTCTCTATCTCTGTATATTGTACTTTCATGTGTATATATTTGGAATGCAAATAAAATGATGCAATACTTTCTTCCCCTATGTCTAACTTATTTCACTTATTGCAATGTCCTCCAAGCTCTTCCACATTGTGGCAAATAACTTTTCATTTTTTCTTAGGATTAAATTATATTTTGTTTCATATACGTATCACAGTTCCTTTATTCATTTGTCCATTGATGGATACTTAGGTTGTTTTCATTTTTGTCTATTGTCAATAATGCCACGAGGAACATCGGAATGCAGATATTTTTACTTGGTGTTGATTTTATTTTAATTTATTATATGCTTAGAGAAGGAATTTCTGGGTCACATGGAAGTTGTATTTTTATTTGGTTTAGAATTCATTATAATGTTTTATTACTACACAAATATATACCTACAACAGTGTACAAGTGCATTTATTGTTACTTCCTCACCAACATTTATTATCTTTTGAGTCTTTTTTTTTTTCCTTTGAGACAGTGTTTCACTGTCACCCAGGCTGGAGTGCCATGGCAATTTCACATTCTCCCACAACCTAAAACTCCTGTGCTCAAGTGTGTCTCCCAGCTGAGTCTCCCAAGTAGCTGAGACTTCAGGCATGCACCACCACTACCAGCTAATTTTTTTTTTTTTTTTTTGTAGAGATGAGGTCTCACTTTGTTATCCAGGCTGATCTCAAACTCCTGGTATCAAGCTGTCTTCCTAGCTCAACCTCCTAAAGTGCTGGATTATAGATGTGAGCCATCGCACTCGATTTGTTTGATTATTTAAATATTAGTCATCTTAACTAGTGTGATATGGTCATTATAGTGGTTTTAATTTGTGTTTTCCAGATGATTAAAGTGGATGAGCACAGTTTCGTGTACCTCTTGGCCATTTTTATGTCTTCTTTGGAGAAATGTCTATTCAGTTATTTTTCACATCTTTAAATTGGGTTGCTTTTCCAGTATGGAGTTTTATGAGTGTTTATAAATTATTGATATTAACTCTTTATTAGATACATGGTTTGCAAACATCGTTTCCCAATCCACAGGTTACAGTTTCACTATACTACACAAATATATACCTACCAACAGCGCACAAGTGCATACACTGAATGCTTCCTTTGCTTTTCAGAAGCTTTTTAGTTTGCTCTAGTCACATTTATTTATGTCTTGTGGCCTGAGTTTTTGGTGTAATATTCAAAAATTTATTTCCCACATAAACATCTAGGAGCTTCACCTTATATTCTCATCTAGGATTTTTAGAGTTTCTGACCTTACAATTAGGTGTTTATTTTTAATTGAATTGGGACTATGGTATAAGATAAAAGTTCAATTTCTTTTCTTTTTTTTCTTTGCATATGGAAATTCTCCTTTTCCAGCACCATTTGTTGAAGAGACTATCCTTTCCCCAATGTGTTGCCTTTGTGCTTTTGTCAAAAATTAGTTGACTAAAAAAAAAAAAAAAAAAAATTAGTTGACTACACAAAGACGTGATTTACTTTTAGCTTTCATTTCTGTCTCATTGGTCTACGTGTCTGTCTTTATGCCAGTACTATATTGTGTAGATTATTATAGACTTGTAATATAATTTGAAAGTTGGAAGTGTGATGTCTCCAACTTTCTTTTTCTTTTTTATCATCATTTTAATTATTCCGTCTTTTATAGTTCCATATACATATTACACATTTTTTTCTATTTCTGTGAAAAACATCATTGGGAGTTCGGTAGAGATTGCATTGAAACTATGTGGTGTTTTGAGTAGTATAAACACTTTAAAAATATTAGTTATTTCAACACATGAGCACAGGATATATTTCTTTTTATGTATTCTTCAATTTATACTATTAAGGTTTTATATAGTTTTATGAGTACATATATTTTAAATCTTTGCTTATATTTATTATTGAATATTTTGCATATTAAAATGCTGTTAAATTTTGTATGCTAATTATTTTAACTTGCAATGTTATTAAAATTATTTATTCGTCTAACAGTTTTTTGTGGACTCTTTGGAGCTGTTGTTGTTATTGTTGTTTTTATTTATAGGATTATGCTATCTGTAAATAAAGAGAAAAAATTACTGATGATGATTGATGTAATGTAAAATCAAATATTTTTCACTTATCTGTGTTATTTATTTTGGTAGCACCTTGTTTCATGTCACTCTCTAAATTAAAACAAAGCAAAACAATAATGCTAACATTTACATTTTGCTTCACTATTCCATAATACTTGATGATGGTGCATTTTTTAATAGTCCACTAGAATATGAACACTTAGTTTTTTATTTATGTGATATTGCTTTTTGGTTCCATTTATAGAATTATACTAACTGTACAACTTAAGGAGATTAGCTTTCCCTGTTTTTATTTTACTCTTTGTTTTTAAAAGTAATTTAATATATTCTTTTATTATTTGACAAAAACTCCCCCTTAATATCAAGACTATGATTTTGGGTAGAAATGTTTTTACTACATCAGCCATTCTTAATGGATATTACATTCTCAGATATAGCATTCCATTGCTTTTAAAATGTACTTTTCTCAGGTAATTTCGAAATATTGTTAAAATATATTTGAACAAATTTATTGATAATGGAAACAATGTTTTCAGTTGTCTTATTTAACTCTAATTAATTTTTTGATTGCTTTACTCTTCCTTTATTCTTTCTCAAAATTGAAAAAAAAAATTGTACTGTCTTTTTCAAAAATTTCTGAGCTGGACTCGGTGGCTCAGCCTGTAATCCCATGCTTTGGGAGGCTGAGGTGAGTGTCTTGCCTCAGCCCACGGGTTTGAGACCTGCCTGGGCAACTTGGTGTGACCTCATTTCTACAATAAAATCAAAAATTAGCCGGGCATGGTAGCGCGCGCCTGTAGTTCCAGCTACTTGGAAGGCTGAGGCGGAAGGATCGCCGGAGCCCAGCAGGTCGAGGCTGCGGTGGCCGGGAGTGGCCACTGCACTCCAGCCTGGGCGACAGAGTGAGACTTCAACTAAAAAAAAAAAAAAAAAAATTCTGCTTTTATCTTTAAGATTTTTTTTTATTTTTTTTTTGAGTTGGAGTCTCACTCTGTCGCCCAGGCTGGAGTGCAGTGGCCGCTCCCAGCCACCGCAGCCTCGACCTGCTGGGCTCCGGCGATCCTTCCGCCTCAGCCTTCGGAGTAGCCGGAATTACAGGCATGCGCACCATGCCCGGCTGATTTTTTTTTTTTTTTTTGATTTATTGTAGAGATGAGGTCTCGCTGCCCAGGCGGGTCTTGAACCCGCAGGCTCAGGCAATCCACTCACCTCAGCCTCCCAAAGGCGCGGGATTACAGGCTGAGCCACCAAGCCTGGTTATCTATAAGATTTTTGTTTCTAGTCTCTTGTCCAGGAGACAGACTATTTTACCTAAGTTACTCTAATTTTTCAACAAAATTATTAATATAATGATTATTTTTATATTACTTTTTCTTACTGTTTAATGTTTTATGTTTCTTTAAAGTTTCAAATTACTTGCTAACTGAGACTACATATAAATCCCATCAGTTTTCTTATGCAGTTTTTTTTTAACATTCATTTTGATTACAGAGACAGAAAAAGTAGCAGGGGTGCAGTTTTCCTGTTAACAATGCAATTTCTGGGCAGAATACAGGTATAAAGTAAGTGTCCTCAAGGCAGGGACATTCATACTGTAAGCATCATGTAAACTCTTTCATTGGAGGAACATATGTCCCTCTGTTTCAGGGATCAAGAGTGACACTTCAACTTGGAATTGCAGCAATATGGTTTGCTGGAAACTTAGATTCCTATCTCTACCGAATTAGCATTGATGTTTGGGAAAAATCAGCCACTTCCATGGTCACAGAAGCTGAAGAAATTCCAGCCAAGATCAGATTAAGCAATTATTATAGCTGATTTCCACAAAACCAGTAAGCTCAACTTTGTGTGATGAATTATCACCTACTATCATGAATATTTCATAAATTCAGAATTAATTTAGCTGTCTGTTAATATCAAGAGAGTCATTTGATTACAAACTTGGAGATAGAAATTGTATATTTACAATTATATCATTTGTGTATGTCATGGAAAAATAAAATGAGGTCAGTGGGATTTGAAATCTCAATGGGTTTTCTTTTTGCTTAGCTTTCTTTTTTGTTAACTAGAAAATGAAACCTCCTAGTTTTACATTTTTTTATTTTTATTTTACCGGTTATCCCTAAAATTTTGAAAAACATTTCCACAGTGGCCTTGAGGATATGTTGTCACAGTTTTACATTAATCATATCACTAGCATCTTAATGAGTAGCTAATTTTCTGTGCCTAATATGAGGCAGCATTACTGATGTATAATTAATTCAATTAAACTTCCATAGGGTTAATCAAATGCATGAGGAGTAAAGAAAGATGGATAACTCTCTCAAAGAAAAGACATCTTATGAGGGGAATGAAAATTATAAGGTAATTGTTCAAGCATTGACTTTTTCCCCTGTATCTGGTGTCTCTTTGCCCCTCCCCAGTGAGCAGGCCTTTCCTGAGGCTGTGCTTTGAAGGATATGCATATTCCCAGCAATGAGTCACAAAGTGCAGGTTATTGAGCAGATCTGAGATCAGTGTGGGCTACACACACTCACGGTGATTGTAACCCCTGTCTAACAAGTTGATTATTAACTTGCTTGACTAAAAAATTGTCTTCCGCACCGTACCAAGGTGGAAATTATTTCTTCACTGACCGGCTGCCATCAGTGCTTCCTATAAGTTCTAATAAATCAATGTCTTTCTTTTCTATGCCTCTGGACGACTTCTTTGGGATAGACAAATAACATCATGTGCAAGCCTTCTCAAATTTGTGGTTGCTGCATTACAACTGGCATAGTCATGACAAGCTATTCCAGAGAAACCCCACTTGCAGCAACTGTGGGAAAGACGACGGGGGAGGAGAAAAATAACTGGGTGGGGGGGACCTCTGGCACTATGTGGTTTGAAGTTTCCAACTTGGTAAATAGCTTAAGGCCACCACGTAGGTATGAGAATGCCCGGAAAATGCCAGATGGACTGTAGGAATTATCAAAACCAGTTAATGAGCAGGGAAAGTTCCGGAAGAAAGTTCACGGCTGTCGCCGTGGCTGGCAGGGTCCTTGTTTTGTGCTCTGCAAGTGATTACCAAACGGAAGATAGCCAATAGGAACCAGGTGCAGAAATTGCAGAAGGAATTGAGGTTAGAAGGAAATGCTCGATTAACTCAGGCAGAAAGTACACATACCTGTGCTATCCCCACTAGTAGGTGAGGCAGTGCGGAGAACCACCCGAGTGATAGTAGACCTGGCGGAAATGGTGTTTATTAGGTAGAAATGGGGAGTTCACAAGGTGAAAGAGAACTCGAAAAGAAAAAGTTTCAGAGGGTCCCATAAAAATAACCAACCAGCAAACGCAGAAAGATTTAATTAAGACGGGGTAGATTCTGACAAGATAAATAAGCAACCTAATGCGGTGCTGGTGGGATTAGGGAAACAACTCGCCACAGAAAAGCGCTACCAGCATATTTCTAGATATTAGAGTAGACCCCGGTAAAAAGAAAGTACCCACTCACAGAAAGAGTGAGTAAGGCAGGCATCTGCAGGGCTGAACAGATGTCTATCATTTAGGAAAGTTTCATATGAAGTCATCTTCTATGCAAACAAAACTATTATGAGTTACACTTGTGTAATGTGGCAACCCCAAATCTGAGAGGGCTTGTATGTGAGATTCTGTACATATTTCTAAGAGCTCACCCAGAGCTCCAGCAGGGAAAGACATTAGTTTATTACAAATTACAGGCAACACTGATGGCAGCCGATTGGTGAAGAAAAAATTCACACCTCAGGGCAGTACAGCAAACAGTTGTGTAGTCAAGCAAGTTAATAATTCAACTTGCTACATGATGGTTACTATTACATTGATAGATGTCAAAATGAGATAACGTTCGACTAGTTCAGTAGTTATGATCTATTATAGGAGTAATACATTATGCATAAATAAATTATCTTGATAGAAATGTATACTTTTATTGTACCAAAACATAAGCCAATTCAGAGTAAATTGATTTAAGCATCTTCAATATTTGTAAAAATGTTATATAATCTTGAATTTCTCAGATCATATACTGTATATGTTTATATGTAATAGATAGCTATTATAGTAAATATGTTTGTGATTAATTATCAAAGAATAAATGTCACACTTTTCTTCACAGAAAATATAATTTTTTAAAATTATATTTTTCTTAGCTATAATTCTTCATACCCATTATAAACAAGGAAAAAATACTAGAATCATACTATATTTTATTGTTTTCAAATCTAGTCACCTCTTTATGTATCCGATTTCTGAATGTCACCTACATGTTTTCTTCCCGACAGATTTTTCTCTTACCCACATGTTTCTCAATATGAACTGGATCACCTCGTACGTGGGTACAATTCTACTTTGATTAGCCTTTGATAACCCATAATTGGCAGCCTTTCCTCAGTTCTAAAAGCTTATGCTCACTGCTATTCTAAAGGGATAAGCTTTTCACTTTGTTTGGCTTCTTACACACTGTACCAGACCAGCCAGCAATCAATATAAACATCACTCGTTTTTAGCTTTCCTCTAACTTTTACATAGGACAGCCCCCTCTTATACTACCCTTCTCAGGCTCCTACAAAGTAAGAGAATGGAGGGGGAAAAATTATGAAAAACTTAAATAAAAAATATGTATTTTCACAAGTAGAAATTAAGTATATATTTCTCTATATAAATAAAATACATATATTTCCATATATGAAAATAAAATATGCAAATATATATATTCACCGCATGGCAGATTCAATAGTGTTAGCATGACAAGTCTGTCTAAATTTAACCATAGAGCTATAGTAGAATCAACAAACTTTTTCTTTAACGGTCCAGATAGTAAATATTTTAGACATTGCAGGCCACAAACTGCCTTTGTTTTTTCTCTTCCTCCTTTTCCTTTTCTTTCTCTACTTCTTTATCTTCCTATTCCTCTTACTTTTATACTCCTTTCTCTTCCTATTCTTCTTACTTTTTATACTCCTCCTTCTTCTGCTTCTGCTCCTTCTTTTATCTCATGGGACATACAAAATAGTCGGCTGTCTGTTGTCTGATCTATAGATTTGATGTTTCAAATAAAAATTTGAAATATTTATTTCAAATAATCTCATAAAACTTTATTTTAATATAAATTAATAAAGAGGTTTCATGTTTTATGTAAAAATAGAAAGAACCTGGAACACATAAGAGTGAATAAATATATATATTCAGATTCCAAGACATAAATCAAAACAATGTAGTATTAACATCACAATAAACAAATGGATTAATGGAGCAGAATAGAACATCTAGAAATATTCCCACATATTTATGGACTAATCATTTTTTATAAAAATGCAAACGCAATTTAGTTGTGTCCTTTCATCACTAAGATTAATCTTTTAGTCTTCTCAACAAGTGGTAAAGGAAAAACTATATCTATATATATAGGTATGCATTTTAAGTCATATCTTGCTCCATAAACAAAAACAAACTCAAAATGTTTCATAGACCTAAATATAATACCTAGATCAATGAACATTTCAGAAGAAGACATGATAAAGATGTGTTACCTTGTATTAGACAATGTTTTTTAAAAGGCAAGAAAATAATAATTTATACATAAAAACCACATTATTAAAATGAAAAACTCTACTTTTTCAAAAGAAAATAGATGATGAAAAGATAAGTCATAGACTGGGAGAGATGTGTACAGAATAAATATTTGATAAACAACTACTAAAAGAAAGACCGTACACAAATAATATATAGCATAAATTTATTTAAACAAAGAATAATTTATGAATCAGGCAGTATTCAGAACCAGGAGAACTTCAGAGAGCTCCACCCAGCAATAGAGACAATCAGCATTTATAGACAGAAAAATGAGGTCACATACAGAGACAGCTTGATTGACTGACTAGGCATTTGCTTTAGTTGGACATGGTGTTATGAAACATGTGCCTTATGTGGAACGTGTTCGATCAGTTGGCAACCTGTGACTGGCTGAAGCTCAGATGCTGTGATTAGCTGAGACTCAGATGTTACCAAAATATACTCATGCGTCAATTTACAGTTTGTTTGCATACTAAGGTTGCAATTTGCTACCTATAAAGACAGAACTGGGCACATTTAATTTAATTTAAAAAGGCATATATTCAAAATCAAAGTAGAAAAAGTCTTAATATTCAAAAATAAGAAAATAAATAATCCAATTAAAAATATCCCACATTTGAATAGACACTTTGTCAAAGAAGGATATTGATATCAAATAAGCATATGAAGTGATGCTCATTATCATTAGTCATTAAGCAAATGCTAATTAAAAACGCAAGTTAGCATTAACACATAGTAGAATGGCTGGAATTTAAAAGACCGCCCATATTAATTATTGGTGGTGATATGAAAAAAAAATTCTTACTACTGGTGGAAATGTCAAAAAGTAAAACTACTATAGAAAGTTAATGAAGCCAGGCTCGGTGGCTCAGCCTGTAATCCCACGCCTTTGCGAGGCTGAGGTGAGGGGATTGCCTGAGCCCACGGGTTCGAGACCCGCCTGGGCAGGCGAGACCTCATCTCTACAATAAATCAAAAATTAGCCGGGCGTGGTAGCGCGCGCCTGTAATTCCGGCTACTTGGAAGGCTGAGGCGGAAGGATGGCCGGAGCCCAGCAAGTCGAGGCTGCGGTGGCCGGGAGCGGCCACTGCACTCCAGTCTGGGCGACAGAGTGAGACTCCAACTAAAAAAAAAAAAAAAAAAGTTAATGAGGTACAATTCAGTATACAAACATATCCCACATCTTTATAATAATTTAAAACTAAGTAAAAATAACAAAAAAAGTTTCCACTAAAAATTGGAATGTATAGACTGTTTAATGTGTATGAATGTTTGAAAAAATATCTATAGTTCTAAGGCAGAGTTTAGGTATGAATTAATGATAGATTTTAAAAAACAAATGTTGAAACAAGTAAATTATCAATACTTAGGGAGACAAAATGATACACAAGAAAGTAAATGTAATCATAGCAAACTACATGATTTCGGACTTACTAATGTTTATATAGTCATAATAATATAAACTCTGAATCATGTTCTAACTAAAATTAATGACATAACTACTTTTAAAAGATAACGAAAGAAAATTAATAAGTTGTTTTCTTAGTACATACATCCCCTAGATGACATAATCTCTCCATTCCAAGACATTTAGCTCAGAAAAGCATATGTTAATGCCAATACTTAGACCTAAATGTTTATAGCAGCTTTATTCATATTAGGTAAAATAACAAACAGCCAAAACATTAATTACTGCAATTGGACAAATTGTGGGATTTTAATTTATGTAATAATCACTACTCAGCAATAAAAAGCAACAAATTATTTATACATTTATGGATACATGAATTTCAAAGTTATTATAATCTATGAAAGAAGTCAGAAGTCATAGGCTTTATTTTGCATGATTTAATTTATAAAATGCTCTTGAAAAGGTAACACTATAGAGACTTAACACAGAGTAGTTGAAGCAAAAGCAGGGGTCAGGGTGGGGTGGGGGTGAACTGACTGAAAAGGGCTTTGTAGGAATTTTATAAAATAATGGATGAATTCTGTGTATTGATTGTAGAAACAGCTATGGAACTATATCCTTTTTTTTCAAAGCACAATAAACTGTACATTTTAAAAGAGTGAATATTTTGTACATGTGAACTATACCTCAATTTAAAATAAATATGCCTAGGTTTTTTAGCAAACTATTCTTTCTCATTGAATTGCTTTTTGTTATCTTGTGGCCTCATACTTCATTCTTCTTTTCTTTACTTTGTTATTAAAAATATGCTTCCTTTTAAAATCTCCCCTCTTCAAACAGAGAATGTAAGAGCTATGTTAATAAAAGCTGCCTTAAATGTCAATATTCTTTTCTTACACACCAATTTATCTGCAAACTCTATCTTCTGTTAGTACATGTCAGACACTGCACTGAGTACAATGAGGTATTTCTCATTGTTTTAATTCTCTGTAAGACATACTTTATGATACTTTGTGTAAACCTTCAATATAAAAATAAATTGAATCGAGCTTGTTATAGCTCTATCAAAGAAGCATCCATTTGGAAAGAATTTTGGCTGAGAAGATAATGAGCAGGTACTTATATTTGCATCACCATTTTCAGAATACAGATTTTTCTTTGAAAAATATGAATATAAAACATAGCACATTGCTGATCTACTTGAGGAGTATGGTAGCTTAGATTTCCCCTTATAATTGTATTCTCTCAAATTATCTTTTGTCTCAAGATTAATAAAGATCTAATTTTTAAATTCAGGTTTTACATAAATAATCTTCCAGTGCTTTTTTTATACAAAAGGGTAAGTTTTTAATGGAAATGTGTGTTACATAAGGAATATTTCAGTCATTTTTTTACATAAAAGGATAACTTTAGAATAAAGATTTTTATATATAAAGCAATTAAATATTAATCCTATCACATTGACTTATGGAGTCAATGCCTTTTCTTCAGAGATTGTACTTCTATGTCTTATGATGTGTAATGTATTCTTCACACTATGATTTCCATAAGAAAAGGTAAACGCAAATCCAATATAGGAGGAGTAAAAGAAAATAGAAAGATTGTTTCATAGCAGAAATTCCTCTTCTAAAACGTCGTAGTTTACAGGAAAAAGCAAAGACAGAGAAATTGAGAACTCCAGGAAAGGCCAATAATATAATTAGGAGCTGCCTATCTCCAAGCAGGCATATCATTCCTGATAAGAGAAACTCCAAAATAAATAATCTATAATTTATTCTTAAGGGATTTGCTTGTGTATCAAAATTAAACTAGCATTATTTTACTTGATGCTTACATGTTCAGAGTGAAGCCATTTGTAGAATGGTATTGGGGAAATATCTAAATTATGCTTGGTGAACTTGAAGTTTTATTAATATGAAGCTTTCAATTTTGATAAAATTGTGGGTTCTCACAGTGATCAAAATAACACAGAGAGATACTATTTTTCTTTTACCCATCTAGGGGGCATGGCATTTAAAAATCAATGCTAATTAATGTTATTAATTGTGTTATTTTTGTTTATGTCTCTTAACTCATTTGAACATTCATTGTCCTTTAAAATTATTTTCTTCAGCTTTACATGGTTCTAGATAGAAACAAAATTATACAGTTACATACTTCTATGGAACACCTCTTTCATTTTTCAGAAAAACAGGCATTAAGAACTCTCTCACAGGCTATTAGAAAGACAACTAAATCAGACTTAAACAAGTTTTCTTCTCTTGGCACACATAAAACTACATGTAGAATAGATTTTTGATTTGTCTAGTGTCACCAATACTTCTTTTTCTACTCAGGCAGTTATCTCAGTGCTAAGGTAATTACGATGCTGCCTCAGATTTTTACATTTACTCCTTATGCAACTATTTTAAAATTAATAAATCCACTTCCTACAAAAGGCACTGACCTCCAGAATATAACTCATCTGAGTTATCTATTTTTTGAGTATTTTTGTGATATAAAGGTAGCATTACCATACACGTTAGATGAAATTTGGCAATTAATTTTAATAACTAACATTTATTTATAACTAATAATCTATTATATATAGCTTTAGGCATCTTACCTTACTTAATAATTATAAGAATCCAGCCATCTTTTCACAAGAAATTAGAGTTATGAGTTTCTAAGTAAGAAAATAAATCAGTATTGTTTTATGAAAAAGTAATGTATTTTAATATTTGCTAAAACGTTTCATATGCCTCTTCTGGGATTTTCTGTTTAAAAAGAATATGATCTCTTAATAATGCAAAGTAAGAATTAATGTTATAGTTGTTTTGTTATATGTAACTAATTACTTGCTCTGCATAGTGTTACCTCTGTTTAATAGGGGAAAATGCCTAAATTTCCACTTTTCTCACTAAATCAGTGTTGAACAAATTTGTATTTTAAAAAATCATTAATTTAAAGAAGCACAATATTTTTGATCTGCTGTGAGAGCTCGGTTTGTCTGACCAGGAATGATAAGACTGCTTGGAGATAGGCAGCTCCTAATTAGATTATTGGCCTTTTCTGGAGTTCTTAACTTCTCTGTCTTTGCTTTCTCTGTCAACTATGACTTTTTAGGAGAGGAATTTCTGCTATGAAATAATCTTTCATTTTATATTACTCCTCCTTTTCATTCTATGTTTATCAGTTTCATTTTTCTCTCTCCCATTTTCTTTCACATTTTTAAACTCAGTTTCTTTCTTTCTTATCAGAACTCCTTGCTTTAGTGTTTTGTCTAGTTTCTGGCTCTGTCATGCTTGAAGATCTAGATTGTTTTCTTCAATAAAGCTAAAAAACAAAAATGATATTTTATCATGCCATGTAAAATGTTCATTATGTCAATACTGTGATTTCACAAATTAGATGGCCAACTTTTAATCATCAAATATAGTAAAGTCAACTAAAATGCAATATCTAATTTTTAAAAAAGAATAATTCAATTACACTTAAAAACCTGGTGATAATTACTATGCATAAAATGAAAGATATGATTGAAACTGGTCCAGAAGTAGTTGTCTTGCTGGGCTCTTGGGCAAATATAAGAAGACCCTGCAAGTCATGAAAATTATTTTGTCTGAAGCCATTTTTGTGATTTCTTGTTTGGACCTGCACCTTAGTGTACATCTTCAACCCTGGAGAATTTAGGGTCGAAGGCCATGCCCACTGATGAGATTGAGACATCCACTATGTTCCTCCCTGTAACGCTGGAAGGAGTTGGAGGGCCAGGCTAACTGCCACTTAGAGGATAAATCTGCAAATTTCTCAGAGAAAACCATTCTCAGGCCATTGGATATAGTCCTAAAATGAGTAGAGCAGGAATTCTGGTAGAAGTAGTCACGTGCAGAAGGATCATTATTTAAAAATAAAATGCAAATTTCTATTCATACCCACTCACTCTTCCACATACTTAAAAACATATAAAATATATACACAGGTAATGCTATTCTTTAGAGCATTGTTTACTGTGACTTATGTATTATAGTTTTTACAAATTTAGACATTATCTTACCATTATACAAGTATTATAAATTATAAACGTATTATAATAATAAGCTGAAATTTGCTCATGTTCCTTGAGAATACCATTGAGACAAAGTATGATTTTACAGAAAATAAATAAATTCACACAATTTTACTTGAGCATTATTTAAGGTTTTTCACTTATTTTCATGATCTAGTATTTGATTAGGAAATAATAAAAGATTTGTAGAGCTTGTTCTTGCTGAAATAGTATCAGCTAAGGTTTTTAATTTAATTTATCATTGCTATATAAAATGTTTATTTTATCACATATAAATTTATTAGTACTATACTTTGGAAATATCAATCTCTAGAAAAATAATTCTTGAAGAAATACTTCTTGTCAAATATATTTTCATTTATATTATTTTAATTCAATATGACAGTATCAACTGTTATGAGTAATATACTGCAACCTTTTCAAATTTTGTATAAAACTGAATAATAAAGACTGATGTTGGCCTAGATATATATTTCTATAGCTTTTTATTGTTCAATTGTAATGTAACAAATTTTTATAACCCCCACTTGTATTTTTTTCTTGTTTAAAAACTGTTTAAAGTAACTATAAGCCAGGCACAGTGATTCATGCCTGCAATCCTAGCAGTTTGGGAAGCCAATGCAGGAGGATTGCTTGAGCCCAGGAGATCGAGACCAGCCTAAGCAACATAGTGACACCCCGTCTTTACAAAAAAAAAAAAAAATCTAAAAATTAGCCTGGCATTGTGACATGTGCCTGCAGTTTCAGCTATGTGGTAGACTGAGGCAGAAGGATTGATTAATTCCAGAAGTTTAAAGGTGCGCTGAGTAGTGATCACGCCACTACACTCCAGCCAGGGTGACAGAGTAAAAGGAAAAAAAAAAGTTACTCTCAATAATGTCTTTTTTTTTGGAGTAAACTTGTTTAACTAATATATCTAGAAATGTATCTTGGTGATTTGCCTATGATTTTGAAATACATAATGAATTATAGTTAGGATTAAATAATACTCTAATAAACACTTGTTTTTCCATTCCATTTAAAACAACAAACAAAAATTTTTCCTTCAGGATTGATTTGGTATTTCCTATTATATTTTTAGATTAAAACTGTTCCTTGTGAAATAATTTTTCAGTGACATGTTATCTTCAAATAGTAGCTAAGATTTCATAAAAACTGCATTGTTAAAATTACATATGCATAGACACACATTGACACACAGGTAATTATTGATACCAATAAGCTTCAAATTCATTTGTTGTGTCTTTGTAAGTTCTTGACAGGGAACTTCGAAGTGAGATCTGGAAGTCATCAATCTATAAAATAGCTGGAACATCTATGACCGTCAGGCACAAAAATAGATTCTAATGGTTTGGTTCATATTTTCTTTATCATCACTTCAGGTCCAATCAGAAACCTTCCTAATAGGTTGATAACTTTTCAGAGGCCATTTCACATGTGTTCCATCAAAGACTCATGAGTCTTCTTGGCCTGTATATGGAAACTTTGAATAGTCTTGTCTATTTTTTCTATTTTTGTCTCTATGCTAGAGTAACATCAAAGATGCTGATCCCTGCCAAAGGCATTGTCTGCGCTGTGATGTTGCCAGAACTATTGTCAATGCCAGTATTACTGATGACTGGTCTCCTGGGATGATGTGTGTGCTAAGGGCACTTTCTCCATAAGCCCTATGAATACTGACAGTGTCCAATACTACCAAATTGTCCACCACAAAGGTGTTTGTCAATTGTACATTCTCATTGTAATTTTTATTAAAGCATTCTTTTACATTGTTTTTTGCCTGCTAGTTTTAAACATTTTAACTTAATTATTATTAGTTTTTTCTAGAACTTAGACATTAATCCATTTAGGGCAAAAACTAAAGGAAAAAATAATAGACATTGTATTAAAGACAAAATAAAAATCTTTTACAATGGAGTTACGTTATCCTTAGTAAACATATTAGCACCCATCTGTTTTCTGTTAAAAGAAATTGTTTCCAGGATGATTTTTTTTCTTCATAAAAATATGACCCAGATGAACATATATGTGTGTATGTATATGCATATACATATATATGGTTATAATGGAATCTGTTTTGCTAGATCTTTAGAAATATGAATTTCTCATTGATTTTGAAATGTGTAAGTATGTTTTTGTTTCTTCATTGAGGACAGAGGACTCTGATTCCCTTTATTAGTAGGTTATCAGGCAGCTGCACACATTTTTCCTCAGCTGCAGGGAGAAAGAATTTTTGACACAACAAGCACCACGAGTGAGTATTTAGTACAAAAAAGAAATGCAAATCTTCCAAGCTCCTCTAATTCAGTGGAATTCTAAGTAGAAAGTAGAAACAATTCCTTTTAATTATTCAAAGAAATTATCCTCTTTAGAAATCCAATTTGACTGAAGTCAGCCAAAAACACTCCTTTATAGACAAATAAAACAAATTTACATTCTATTAAAAATATATTTCGGAGGGTATTAGCCAATTTTCTCTTGCTTATAACAGAATATCCAAAACTGGGTGATTTACAATGAAGCAAAATTTATTTCTCACAGTGTTGAGAGCTGCGAAGTCCAAGGTGAAGGGATTTCATCTAATGAGAATTTTCTTATTGGTGAGGGCTTTCTACAGAATCCCAGGGCTGTGCAGGGTATCACAGGGTGAGGGAACTGAGCACATAAATGTGCTCCCTCAGGTTCATCTTTCTGTTCTTCTAAAGCTATCAGCTTTCCTTTCATGATAACTCATTAATTTATTAAGCCATGAATTAATGAGTCCATTCAAATGGTCAGAGTCCCAATTATCCAACCACATCATACAGACTCCATATCTCAATATTTCCACATTGAGAATTATATTTCAAAATGAGTTTAGGAGGAGTCATTCAAATCATCGCAGGGAACATATACACTCAAGCTAGGAAGTATCTGCCACTGATGGCATTTAAGGACATCTATAAGATCCAGAGTATCTCTGGACCACATGACTAGACATTAAGTTTTGCTGTCTCTCAGACAAAGTATTTTGGGGGTATCTTCACTCAAATAATGGTTATACTCATTTAGTAACTTCTAAAGGACTTATATAAAAGCTAGAGCCCCTGTGGACAACATGTTTGTAAATCAACTTTTATTCCTGGAGGGGCTTAATGTCAGTTTTAGAAGACCCACCATTGTCTACAACACCACGATGACCAAATTAGATAATTATTAGTCCTGGAAAACTGCAAATAGTGGAGCAAGTAGCAAAGTTTAAAACATATATTCATATTCATACACACACACACAGACTAACACACACAGAAACACATACATGTGCCTAAAATAAGTTGATTGTAAGACATGTGGGCATCAGTTTTGTGGAAAACAGCATATGGAGTATTTTTTTTAATGAAGTATTGGCTTTGATATCTCAAAAATTGAAAAAAAATCCAACAATGAAAGCAAGACAAACAAGAAAAACAAAAACAAAAAAGGATTGCACTTTCCAGCAAACTGGGTACTAAAATTTTAGTCTCTGAAAATTTAGGTATGCTCATTTTCTATCAGGTTGGGACTTCTTGTGTCCTATGATACTAAATATTTTATTATGTTTATAAAGAGCAATCTTGGTTAATTATAAAAATCTATTCCAAAGTTGTTTAATGGTAAACACATCTTAACTTATTTGTCTTACATACTTTACCTCTAAACTACTGATTAAATAATTAATAACATTGACTTTTTTTACAGCACCTAGATGGTCCATGTATGGCTTAATTACTTTGGATATGTAGCTACTATTGTACAATCATGGCTATCATAAAGGCGCTGGGTTACAGATCAGCTAAAATGTTAATTTTTTTTGCAAATTGACCTACAATGTTGCTCCTGTTTCTAAAAGTTTTTTCACTTAAAAATCTAAGGTAAGGTGATTTTGGACTGAAGAGCATGGGGCCAAATTAGCTTCTCTATTAACTGCTAATTCCTACTGGCAAAGTTCATGGGATATTTAGAAACATCATGATGCAAGTGTTTATATGAATTCTGACTCAAACTGATGATGTTATTTTGATCCTGTCACTGCTTTAAAAATTTATTTGTGGTCCAAAATGTGCATATTGTACTTAGTAAACAATAAATGATGTCATCTTAATGTTCAATACTTTTGTCCTTTGTAAAGGGTTCCTAAAATTTAAGAGTATTTTTGTAACTCAGAATAAGTATTCATTTATATTTGCATATATAACTATTAAACATTCTAAAATTGTATTTACTTGAATTATATTGAATTAATTTTAGTGCACATGTGAAGTTCTAAATTATCATATTTGTCTTGCATGGTCAACAGATGATTCTTTTGAACAGTTAGTGCAGAACAAGTATACACAAGATCCTACATGCCTTTTATTATTCTACCTAGAAAAAATGACATGTAACTCAAGATCTTAAGTGTTTTTTGTATGTATGATTATATCAATTAACCTCAGGTTCATGGCAGAGATTATGCATATTGACTTTCTAGTTCATGAGTGGGTATAGAAAAAATGGTGGCATTTAATACTGGTCTCTTTTTTTTCAAGGTTCTCCAGAAAAACAGAAGCAATGGAAGATAGACTATGATAGGTGATAAGTAGATAGTTAGATTAGACAGATAGATAGATGATAGATGTTGACAGATAGATAGATATAGAAGAGAAAATTTATCATAAGAATACAGTAATGGAGGCCAAGAAACTTCATAATCTGCTGTGTCGAGCAGGAAAAGCAAGGAAGCTAGTGGTATGATTCAGTTCATGCCTAAAGTCCTGAAAATGAGGGTTACCCAGAGTATAAGTTCTTGTCTGACTCCAGAAACCTGAGAACCAGGAGCACTGATGCCTGAGGACAGGAGCAGATGAATATCCCAGCACAAGAAAAGAGAAAATTTCCCCTTGTGTTTAGATTTTTATTATATTTAGGCCATCAGTTGATAGTGTGCTGTCCACTCACATTGGGAAGAGTCACCTTTTTTATTCAGCTTATCTATTTAAATGCTAATTTCTTCTTGAAAAACTCTTCCAGACACATTCAGAAATAATGTTTCACCAGTTATCTGAGTGTCCCTTAGACCAGTCAAGTTGACACATAAAATTAAGCATCAGAATTTCCTTGAATACTTTATAATTGATTGCCTAAGGCACAAAATAGATATTTATTTGGATTATGAAATCTAGCTTCAAGCTACAAAGTCTGGATTGATTTTGTATCTAATTTAATTATTGAGACTATCTAGAGAAAATAAAATCAGTTTCATATTTCATAACTAAAATGGAGTTTTAGCTTCAACTTGAAAAGTAAATTTAGCTTGAACTAGACTTAATTTAAATTTGGAAATCTCTAATTATTTGCTGTATTGTCATCATTCACCATTTGAATGAAAACATAAAATAAAGAAGGCTACATCATTAAACCAGGGACAATTTACCTTAAATCTTCCTCAAACTAAAAAAAAGATATGTATTCAATTAATCAGTAATTTAAGCAAGCATATTCTGATTTTTTTAATTATCAAGTAGAATACCAGATGTAATGCCTAATATAGGCAGTGCTTAAAATAAGAGTCAACAAATTTTCTGAGCATGAAATAAATAGCATATAGTGAAATACCTTATATACAAAAGCATTTAAAAGGTATGGATTGTTTTAAAATAGACTATATACTGAATACCTACACACATATTTTTATAGAAATGTCAGTTTAGTCTAGGCATATCAGAATATCAGAAAGAAACAGTTGTTGAAACTTTTGTTGATATTATCCATTCTCAGAAAAAAAGAAAGAAAAATTGATTAAAATTAACCACAGTTTCAAAGTGGACTGACAGACGTGTAATTGGAGTTTGTATGGAAATTAAAAAAAGAGAAAGTGTGGCAGAAAAAATATTGAAACAAGTAATATTATCTTACAGATTCAAGAATTATTGGCTACAAACCTCCTACAATAACGACAAAGGCCCTGCAGTCAAGCTAAGTCAGTATAGGAAACTCTGTCCACATTACTTGTTACATTATAACAATATGATGAGTCCTACAGCTTCAATCCAGAGCTGAAGAGACTATGGAGCCATCAAGTGCTTTAGAAAATCCGAGGGATTAATTGAGGCATGTGATATGAGAAACAGTCATTCGCAACACTCAAAACAGCACACTTGACACATTGGATTTCTCACTAGTATTTTTGCTTTCCTGCGCTCTCACAATGGAAAATAAGTTATCCGAAACTGAAACAACAGGGACATCGAACAACTAACTTCTAGTCAATTCTCTAACGGACTCCATGTATAGTCCATACAAAATCCATACTTGCAAGTATCTCCCTAGATAAAGGGGTTTAGTAAAGGAATTTTAACATTGAAATAGAAAAAAAAAAGATTCTCAAATATTAAAGCATATGGGGCTTTTAGGACCACATCTGGCTACATATTATGACTCATCCTTTTATACATTTTAAAACTAGTAGGCAAATTGCGTTAAGGAAAATTCAGAGCTCAAATGGACAACCTGCAACTATAGAGTCAACATGTAGAGTGTTCTAACTTTTCTAGCTTTTTCCCTACCTTAAATAGATTGACTCTTCCACTTCCTGTGTCTGATTAAATTCAAGTACTAATTACATCAGGTTTACTTCCAGATTATGTAAATGGTTTTTCATGGGGCGGGGGAGAAACAACAAAAAACCTCACTACAGGAAACTTTTCTTTACCTTTTCATAATTTCATATTTTATAAAATAATATTCTGTGTTGCTTTTATTAGGCTTTTGATTACTTAGAAAAATTGAGTTTTAAAAAGTTTACAGTTTTAATATCTATGTAACTATCTCTATTGCTTTTAAAGTCTTCCATTTATCATTCTGCTTAAATAAATGACTATTATTTTACAGTGACCTGTGATTCTGTTTTAATAAAATATTTTAAAACTATTTAAATATTTGAAACACACTTAAAAATATATTTCCTTAGGCTCAAAATCCTAAATTAAGTCTTTCTGGGTTAAATGATTTGAACATTTAAATTTGGTATTTGGTATATTATATGGAAAACTCTTTTAAAATTTTTAATTTTGAAGATGTGGGATACAGTTCAGGACTAGGTTTACAAGCGTTCCTTATACAGGTACCCTTGTTGATAAGGTGTGTCTCACCCAACCCTAGCAGATTCCCACCACTGCCAAGCCTCCTGATCACACACCCCTGACAGTTTCCTGCTACTACCAATCCTTTTCTTATAGTATTATGATAATTTTTCAAGTTCCGCTTATGAGTGAGAACTTATGATACTCAGTTCTTTGTTTCTGTGATAGATCACTCAGTATTATAGACTCTAAGTACATCCAAGTTAAGAAGTTCATAATTTTGTCCTTTTTTATGGCTGCATAATATTCGATTGTGTATTCTTACCATTTTTAAAATCCAGTTCTCTTTTGATGGGCAGCTTGTTTGGTTCCATGTTTTTGCTATTGTTAACAATGCTGCAGGAAACATACATGTGCATGTATCTTTTTCATAGAGTGATTTGTGTTCCTCCAGGTATATTCCCAGTAGGGGGATTGTGGGGTCATATGGAAGATCAAATTTTAGATCTTTTAGGAATTGCCAAACTGTATTCTATACTAGCTGTACTAGTTTACACTCCCACCAACAGTGTAGAAGTGTTCCCTTTTCCCCTCATCCTCTGCAGCATCTTTTGTTTTTCTGCGTTATTAATGATGGCCATCCTGACTGGAGTTAGGTGGTATGTCAGTGTGGTTTCAATTTGCATTGCTTTGACGGTTAGTGAGGCTGAGCATTTTTTCAGGTATCTGTTGACTGCTCATGTGTCTATTTTGAGAACTGTCTATTCATTTCTTTTGCCCACTTTGTAATGGGACTGTTTTTTTCTTTCTTTTTGGCACATTTGAGTTCCTTGTAGATCCTAGATGTTAGATCTTTGTCAAACATACAGTTGGCAAATATTTTTTTCCCCAATCTGTTGGCTATCTCCCTCCTCTCTTGATGGTTTATTTGGCTTTGTAGAAGCTTATCTGTTTAATGAAATCCCACTTGCCTATCTTATCTCTTTTTTTTAATTTTTTTTTTAGTTGAAGTCTCACTCTGTCACCCAGACTGGAGTGCAGTGGCCTCTCTAGGCCACCGCAGCCTCAACTTGCTGGGCTCCGGCAATCCTTCTGCCTCAGCCTTCCAAGTAGCCGGAATTACAGGCATATACTACCATGCTCGGCTGATTTTTTGATTTATTGTAGAGATGAGGTCTCGCTGCCCAGGTGGGTCTCGAACCCGCGGGCTCAGGCAATCCACTCACCTCAGCCTCCCAAAGGCGCGGGATTACAGGCTGAGCCACCAAGCCCGGCTGCCTATCTTATCTCTTATGGCATGGGCACTTGGGGTTTTGATCAGGAATTGGTTGCCAGTTCCAATATCCATAAGGGTGTCTCCTGCATTTTCTAAGGTTCTTATAGCTTGAGGTTTTACGTTTGGGTCTTTGATTCATTTAGAGTTGATTTTTGTGTACGGTGATAGGTAGGGGTCTTGTTTTAATCTTCTTCATGTGGTCAGGCAGTTTTCCCAGCACCTTACTGAATAGGTTCTCCTCTCCCCAGTGGTTGATGGTGGAGGCTTTGTCAAAGATGAGTTGGTTGAGAAATTGAGGTTTTGCTTCTGGAATCTCTGTCCTCTTCCATTGTTCTATATGCCTGATCTTTTACCAATATCAGACTGTTTTGATTACGGTAACTTTATAATAATGTTTAAAGTCTGGGAGTGTGATACCCCCTGCTTTTTTTTTAGGGAACATTCACACTGGGAATAATCTGAACATACTGAGAATAATTTGAACATACTGTTTAACTTAACACGCATATCTTTGGGCTGCATATATAAACCAGAATACCTAGAATAAATCCATGAAGACATGGAGAGAATGTACAGTCACAGGCAGTGGCCACATCTGGCAGGAATCAGAATTTTTTTTTTTCACCAACATTATAATAAAATGGTGTTGAATAGAACAACATTATTGGAGGACCTGATGTATAGGTAAATGAGAGTTTTTGAAATTTTAATTAAACTTCTCAGTGCTATTTAATCAAAATATTCCGTGTCTCCTTAATATATACAACTTTTATGTGTCCATAACAGTTAAAGATAAAGTATTTTAAAAGAGAAAATGCATTGTATTTTATGAAATAAATCTATAAATAATCAATTTAAGTGGGCAGAGAACTGTAACATGGTATTTATCTAACATGTTTTCAGCTCTATAATGCTCGTATGGTTTTTTTTTGCTGCTAATGATAAGTCTCTGTTAGGGCCTTTTGATGCTAAGGAGTGAGAGTTAGAAAAGTATTCCCACAAAGAAGTTTTTTTGTTTTTGTTTTTTTGAGTTGGGGGTCTCACTCTGTCGCCCAGACTGGAGTGCAGTGGCCGCTCCGGGCCACTGCAGCCTCGATCCGACCCGCTGGGCTCCAGCGATCCTTCCGCCTCAGCCTTCCAAGTAGCTGGAATTACAGGCGCGCGCTACCACGCCCGGCTAATTTTTTGATTTATTGTAGCGATGAGGTCTCGCCTGCCCAGGCGGGTCTCGAACCCGTGGGCTCAGGCAATCCACTCACCTCAGCCTCCCAGAGGCGCGGGATTACAGACTGAGCCACCAAGCCCGGCTACAAAGAAGTTTTAAACTTCCAGCCAGTGTACCAGTGCAAGCTGGAGGGTCTTCTTATCTGCTTACCTATATATGGAACCATATGGAAAGGGAGAATGAGGTTTAAAAATAAGTCAGTAGTCAAACATCGCAACAGAGCTCAGACTTTATATTCAGGAATAAATAAAAAATAGTGGAGAACAAGAAGTCTTTCCTTACAGGAGAACTCCAACTAAATAATATAGGAGATATGAGTGGAAAATAGAATCACTATGAGGCAAACAATATAGTATTTGTTACAAGTCAAAAATCTAACAATAGATTCTAAAATCAGCGAGTGAAGATTTAAGAAGAAATACAACATCTGATTACTCTCAAAATAAGTTTATAATAGCAACTTTTATAATGGAGAAATCTAGTAGAAGTTATCAGAGTTCACAGGGATAAAGCATATCAAAATCAGATATTTTTGATATTATATACTTAGAAGAGAATAACAATGTGTGATCCTGGATTGAATTCTGGAACAAAAAAAAATGACACTAGAGAAAATTCTAGTAAAATCCAAACATAAGCCTGTAGTTTAGAGAATAGCATTGTACCAGTTGTTTCTTAGTTTCTTAATTTGACTGCCCTTACATATGATGCCAGCATTAGAGGAAGATGGGTGATAGCCATTCAAGGACTCTTTTGGAATATTATGACAATTATTCTGTAAGTCTAAGGTCTTTTCAAACAAAATGGTGAAACATTTTTGAGAAGATTACTAGACATGTTTCCTCAAATGAGTGCATAAACTTTATGCAGAAATAACGAGCTTAATTTCAAATTCACTTAACAAACACAATTTATTTGAAAATTCACATGCCAAAATACTAGAGATACAAGGAATGGATTTCAGAAATTTAGAGCTAAGGGCATTGTGTTTGATCTTGGATTAACTATAAATTTCAGATTCATTCTCCCTCAATCAACCTGTTCCTACCTCTCAAATTACTTCTCCACATAAGCCTAAAATCCCTCTACTTATTTTGACATTCTAGAACAAAGACCTATATTCCATATGTTACTTGAAAATAATGGCTAAGTGTGTTCAAATGTTAAGCTGACGTCAGGCACCCTCTGTGACCATTGTGCTGGAATCTATAGACACTTGCATATCTCTCATAATAACTTTTTTTTTTTTTTAATGGGCCAGGTGCGGTGGCTCATTCTTATAATCCCAGCACTTTGGGAGGCCTGGGTGAGAAGATTCCCTGAGCCCAAGTGTTCGAGACTAGCCCAGGCAACTTGGCGAGACCTCATCTCTACAATAATTCAAAAAATTAGCTGAGGGTGGAGGCACATGCCTGTAGTTCCAGCTACTTGGAAGGCTGAGGCAGAAGGACCACCTGAGCCCTGCAGGTCGAGGTTGCAGTAGCCATAAGCGTGCCACTGCACTCCATTCTGGGAGATAAAGTGAGACTCTAACTCAAGAAAAAAAAAATGAAGGGGGGTTGTGATGGTAAGGTAGAAAAATTGTCATTGAATAAAAATTATTCAATTGAGTCATATTTATCAGTCACTAAGGATAAAAAATTTGGCATTGTGCCAAATGCTGTTGGATCAGCATAAGAATATAAAGACGATCAGATTTGGAAGTAACAACTTAATATACATAAAAAGTAGTCTATGTTGTATATATACATATATTTTACATATATACATCTACATATATTTTGCATATATGTGTGTATATACATATATGTAAAATTTATCTATATTATATATGAGAGAAAAGGTAAGAATTGGTTTGAATTTTATACCCTGGGATGATTAATAAGCAGGGCAGAAGGTATCAAACTGTTCCAAATTGTATTTGCAGATAAAGGTGAATAAAGACGTTCTCTCTCTTCCTCTCTCTCTCTCTCTCTCTCTCTCTCTCTCTCTCTCTCTCACACACACACACACACACACATGCGCGCGCGCGCGCGCGCGTGCATGCAACAAACCACACAGAATCAACACTTAGTGTTTAAAGAAAGTTGAGCAGGACATATGACTTAGGAGAAAAAATAAAAATGAGAAGTATCTTAATTTTTTCTAGAACTTTGGGAAGTGTAAATTCTACTCTTCTTTTGGTAATAAAAGTCAGAGAACATTAATGTCTTAATTCTCTAAGAGAAAAAGCAGCATACGCATCTATACCTAAACACTGGCATATTTAATTAGAAAAAAAAAATCAGAGTTTAAAGTTATTTCCGCTCCAAAAACACTTAGTCACGTACTTTGAATCATATTACTCCTAATATTTTCTTAATATGAAGATATAAATGATGCTTGAGTTTGCTCCCTAAACTGTTAAGAATTTGGGGGACATACTTGCAGTAAATTTAAAAATTAAGGATAGCTAGAAATCTAGTTCTTTATATTATTATCATACTCTTTATAAGGTACTACACTATCTTTTAAAGGTTGAAATATTAAAATTAATCATTCAGACCTCATAATAGTTACAGTAATGCAAAAAACTCTTGCTACATTATTGAAGATTCACTTGATTTTGGTCAGGTTTCTCCCACCCCAAAACTTATGGAGACATATGAAAAAGATAAATAAATGGGTAACTTGAGAACACATATAATTTTTTAAGTCAAAAACTCTATCGGGTAATACATATACAACAGAAACTTAGGCACTATTTAATAAGAAAAATATTTAAGATGGATCAATTTATCTTGGAATACATATTATTTTCTGTGCTAATTAACAATATATATCCAACAATACTAGTCTCTAGTCTTTAGTGTTTTTATTTTCTTATGTCAGCAATACAAATTAAAGTGATCTATTTTAATTTCTTCCATCGGGTTTAGTTGACAAGTAACAAGTGCCACAGTAAATAACCTTTTCCTCTATATAATTTAAAAGCTTTGAACTATATTATTGGGGTCTTCATTTTTTTTTTTTCTTTTTTTTGAGTTGGAGTCTCACTCGGTCGCCCAGACTAGAGTGCAGTGGCCACTCCCGGCCACCGCAGCCTCGCCTGCTGGGCTCCAGCGATCCATCCGTTTCAGACTTCCAAGTAGCCGGAATTACAGGTATGTGCCACCATGCCCAGCTGATTTTTTTTTATTTATTGTAGAGATGAGGTCTCGCTGCCCAGGTGGGTCTCAAACCCTCGGGCTCAGGCAATCCACTCACCTCAGCTCTTCATTGTTTTTAAACTAAGCCTGGTGTTTTGTGTTTTACTTTTCATGTTTTAAAAGTCATTGACTCTCTGACTTCCGACATTGTGTTTTTGAATGCTTTGGGTTACAGTAACCCTACTATAGCATCTGATTTCTTCATTTTTATGTTCAGTTTATTTCTGACCTGGTAATTGTGTGGATTTCCTGCCAGATTAATTCTAAGATGAGTAGACAAAAGTAATATGAATTTGACTATTACTCTAGCAAAGATTTAAAGCCTTTGCTTAACCATAATCACTCTCACATAAATGAAATAATAATTTAGGAATGTAGACATATGGGATCGTTAATAAATTTGACCCTTCTTCTTGGCAAGGGCAATGATATTCTTTTGTACAAACAGTTAGATCTGCCAACGTGATTAGAAAACAAGTGTAGTAAGAATATCCATGGATAATTCTTCTGAGATACAGAATGTCCACAGGGATCTGCTAATTGAATTGCTACAGGCATGGTTGAGCAAGTTAACTACCTGGTTTCACGTGTTCAGGGACTGACTGTGTTTTATTATGTCAGCCAAAACGGATTGCCAGAAGAAAAGTATGTGTCACAGTTTAAAACAGTTGCTCTCCCTGGGGGTTGGTTCAATGTTAGTGTACTGATAATTGAAGTTTACAGGAAAGGCACTATGTTCTCTTGTTTTATTGGATAAATTGTATGATTGGAAACAAAAACGCTGCCATTTGCTTCTCCATTTCATTAATTTTAAAAATACACGTAAGCAATTTGTCATGAATAAAATGTAATAATTTTGTCCATATATGTGAAGCAAACCTAGTACCTGAGATCCTTATATAAGTGAATACTCTCTTGATAATATGTATGCCTTTTTGGTTAAACCTAAATATACAGGAAGAATTTGAGAGTTACTAGTAGAGTACTATACAGATACTTGGATATAAACAAGTTCCTATACAATGCAAGAGTAAATATATCTGGAAGAGACAATGGTAATTAGCCAAACTACCATTTTGCAAAACATGTAACTGTTTCCATACTGTCACATCTTTCGAGTTATCAAGGATTGAGTTCTTGTCTATAATGATCAGAATTTCTATAATATTCATCTATTTTTAACTTCAGTTTTATGTTACATTGGAATTATATTTCCATATATTTCCAGTGTTGGGGGGAAATATATATTTACATATGTGTATAAACAATTAAAAGTTCATTTGCTATGCAGTTTCTCTATATTTAAAGCAATTTTTACCCTTACTATTAATCAAATAGTAATGTATTTGTTACTCCAGTAAAAATTTGTGCAAAAGAATTGTCACATTTCAAATAAACTTCACTGATTATATTTGTATACGATTGATTAATGGAGTATAAGTATGGTGAACAACGTGTGTGTATTTATGAGTGTAGGCATGTGTGCATGCAGATATATGAAACATCAGTACTAAGCCATTTTTCCTCAGGTGGGCTTGAAGCACCAACCTTCTAAGGTAACAATAAAAATATGCTAACTTGCAACTGAAAATGTATGAATAATCTAAATGTAAGACTTGAGACTATAAAACTCCAAAACAAAGCATAGAAAAAGCTCTTGGACTTTAGCCTTGACAATGAATGAGTCTTGGACTTTAGCCTTGAAAATGAATGAGGAGTTCTTTAAGTATATCGCTTAACTGTACCATTCAGAACCAACCAGAAACTATTGACCATTAAAATTATGAGAATTTAACCAAAATAAGTCAAATACAGAAAGCTCATAAGACAGTGGTTACCAGAGATGGGTATGAAATGATATGGGTCAGAGGATACAATGTAGCAAATATGTACAATGAACAAGTTTAGATATTAAGGTATTACATAGGACTATAGATTTTTTAAAATGTATTTAGGATTCCTGTTAAGTGAGTGTATTTCATCTGCTCTTGCCACACACACACGTGCACACACACAAAGAGCAAAAATAAGTAACTATGTCAGATGACAGATACGTTAATTTGCTTTACTCTATATAATCATTTTACTATCTCTATATATCTCACAACATCATGTGATAGGCCTTAAATATACACAATAAAATTTATTTTAAAATTGTGGTACTTTATGTAGAAATATTGTTTACTTGTTAAAATAAAATTATCCTCTCCATTATATCACAAGTTATATTCTCAACTGGAAATGGATAGAGGTTGGTAAATCAAGAAGCCAAGAAGGGAGAAGAATGCAAATCTCTGTGTCAGATGCTAGGGTCCTGCTTGGGTTGATTTGCTAGTCCCCTTTTTTTTTTTCTTTTTCTTTTTTTTGAGTTGAGTCTCACTCCGTCGCCCAGACTGGAGTGCAGTGGCCGCTCCCAGCCACCGCAGCCTCGATCTACTGGGCTCCGGCGATCCTTCCGCCTCAGCCTTCTGAGTAGCTGGAACTACATGCATGCACTACCATACCCGGCTAGTTTTTTGCTTTATTGTAGAGATGAGGTCTCGCTGCCCAGGCGGGTCTCGAACCCGCGGGCTCAGGCAATCCACTCACCTCAGTCTCCCAAAGGCGCGGGATTACAGGCTGAGCCACCGAGCCCGGCTTGTTAGTCCCTTTCATAGTGTACAGTAGCTTCTGCCTTCTTACAGCAAGCACCTATGATTATGACAGAGGCATTTCTCAGACCACAAAAATATATTATATTCATATAGAGCAGGCCAAGGTTGGAAGAAAATGGATGAATCAGAGAGTGACCCTCTATGTTACAGCAAATGAAAATTGATAAATCCCCCAAAATCCTCACCTTTCTGGTGAGATAGCTAGGCATACTATTCACAGACCCCCAGAGGCACTCAGTGGGATTGAGTCACAGGTGTCCACAAGAGGAGCCTGATTATTAATATACCTCTATTATCTTTCCGCCCGTCCCTCTGTTATTTCCTAACAGTGATTTCTAAGATTACTTCCCAAATAAACTACTTCCATAAAATCATGAATTATATATTTCCTAATGAAAATCAAATTCTGAACAATACATTCACATTAATTTTTTTATGATAAATTCCAGGAAAAAATCCTAGGATATTTGACACCATGGAACAAAGTCAGATCTTGGCATTACCTATTTTATATTTTTTTTAGCCTGTCCTTCTTCTGCTTTCTCCCCAATTCCCTCGAAGCATATTCTCTGGTTAGCTTCATGGATTAAAAATCGTTTGTTTTCTGTCTTATATAATCAGCAAAAAGAAAAGATTAAATGGGAGGGTTTCAGTGAGTTCTATGTCACTTTTAAGGCAAATTTTGCTTTCAACTTTCCCTTTGAAAGAGACCAGTTTCAGGTTTAAAAGGAAATTAAATTGCGTTTTTTCTTTATTTTTAATCAAAAAGGATTTATGTAATTTTTTTTTTTTTTTTTTTTTTTTTTTGAGTTGGAGTCTCACACTGTCGCCCAGACTGGAATGCAGTGGCCGCTCTCGGCCACCGCAGCTTCGCCTGCTGGGTTCCGGCGATCCTTCCACCTCAGCCTTCCAAGTAGCTGGAATTACAGGCATGCGCTACCACGCCTGGCTGATTTTTTTTTTTTTTTGATTTATTGTAGAGATGAGGTCTCGCTGCCCAGGCGGGTCTCGAACCCGCGGGCTCAGGCAATCCACTCACCTCAGCCTCCCAAAGGCGCGGGATTGCAGGCTGAGCCACCGAGCCCGGCTCGGATTTATGTAATTTTGATTCTAAATGCCTTGAAGATGAGACCTATACATTTTATACACATTTTATACACATACACTTGTGTGAACATTATATGTACACAGATTATAAACATATTTTTAGAGGGTCTATTAGCTACTACATAAGATTTTAATATATGCAATATGACAGATATGGCCTAAAATAAAATATTTAGTCTGTGTTCAGTAATTTTTTGGCTGCAATATCATACAGAAGTTACATGTATTATCATGTAAACCTGACTATCTAGTTTCAGAAACTTGGCAAGCCACTTAGTTACCAGATAATCTGGTAACAGATAAAATTAGGCAATTTTAGTCATTATGGACTTCTATTTCCTTACATAAAAATGTGGATAAAATATTAGCACACTTATAGGTTTTAAAGAAATTCATATGTGTAAATTGCCTCCTTATCTCTAAAAACTGTTACTTTCCCAACCATTAACATTATTTTATAGTTGCAGCTACTTGGGAAGCTGAGGTGGAAGGATAGCCTAAGCCCAGCAGGTCGAGGATGTGGTGGCCATGAGCATGCCACTGCACTCCAGCTTGGGCGACAGAGTGAAACTCCAACTCAAGAAAAAAATATAATAATAACAATGATGTTAATAGTAATAATAATAATAATTTTATTGTCTTGCGAGTTGACTTACAGGTACTACTATTAGTTAATGACAATACAAGTGATGAGATGCATCCACCCTTCCCATTCTACACACATACTGAAAAGAACTTGCATAAGAAATGAGTGGTTTTGTCATTTAACCACTTAAAAAGAGTAACTTTGAATTCATGAGATACTGTAAGGAAGGATTCCTATTGAAGTCTATATCTGTATAGACCTCCCAAATTTGGCTTGGATACTGCTGAAAAAATCACCTCTATGGATTATCACGGCACTCTGGAATGAATTTATTCATTCTCTACCACAGTCCTTTGTATGAATATAAGAAACAGTCCACGTGTGAAACATCAACATCTTCAGCAAGTATTGACAGAAAAATCATAGGTGCATGACAAATACAGGAAAAATGCTTAATTTGAAAAATTTCAGACATGTATTACATTTTGAGGGTTAGAAACTTTCTAATTTAGTTTACTTGGGGAACTAACTAACTGACTTAAGTCTTCTTCAGAGTGCACAGTTTTATTGTGGGTTTTAAAAGGAAATAAAATTGGGATTTGAGACTCTTAAGTACACTAGGGTACTTTGGGTTGCCATGGAGATAACCTCTACCTGCCCACTTTGTTCAAAGCTCCTAGGCAAGAAAACATAGGCACTACAATATTTGAAGACCAATCAGTACAAAGATATTTCTGGATTTTTTGATCTTAGTCTAATAGTCTCTAGGAAAGTAACAAATAGATTATTAAGTTGATGGGAGAATCAAGATCTTGAATTCTATTGCTAAAATCATTCATGTCTTTGGAAAAACAAGTACAGTCAAAAATCTCTCTAATTAGCTATGTAGCTTTCCTTCTTCCTCTGTTTCTTGGTTATCTTGCCTCTGCCTCTCTCTGTCTCTCTTTGTCTTTCTCAATTTTTTTCAGTGTTTAATTAAATGACTTCCAATTTATTTATGTTTGCTTGTTTATTTAATTATTTTTTACTTCCAATATAAATCAGTAATATAAAAATATATATTTCAAGGGAGCAAAGCACTGATGATATAAACATATTTATATAAAAGTATTTTGTATGAAGTGTAATCTCTTAATTTTAAGGTCTCATTTTTTAACATTAGTAAAAACATTAGTTAATCCTTTTATGGAATAAAAGTCATGATTTTTTCTAGAACTTATTCTCTGATGATATTTTTCAAACGGAAATCACTCTAAAAACAAAATTTGTGATAATATATTTCAAATGAAGAGTTTGACTCTAGAAATTTTTAATATAGAAAACAATGCATATTTTCTGAATCATTCATAAAAACAAAAATGCAAAGAACTCTGATATTTTCTTATGAATATGTAGCTTGACTCATTTATTTTTATGACTTTGTTATATAATCAGATTATAGCACAGAAAATCAACATTACACTTGATTGTACCAGATACAAGAAAACACACAAAAGAATCATCCAATTATATGCTCTTTGTTTTCAGTCACTGCCTTATTTGCATTTCCACTCTTTCTCAAATACATCTGTGATTATGTCTAGATTAGTCAGTTATTATTTGACAAGTGAAAATGTATTAAAAATACTATTTGTTGGTGCAAAATAATATCATATTTGTGCATATTTGAAAATATGTCCATTTTACTTTTAAAAAATTATATAAATTTATTTCTTAGAATTGCTAACTTAATTTTTCTATCATTGACTTTATGCATCTTTCTTGTGATTCTGCATGTCAGTGAATACCAAAACCATGGACCCTACCAAGAATTAGAAAAATACCATACACATATACTCCCTGGCATAAAATAAAAATAAGAATAAACAAAACACACACACAAAGAAAGGGACAAACAAAAAACACTCTAAAATAGGTTAATTTGTTTGTCTAATTTTATTTTTGTTAGCTGAAACTTTTTTGTTGGTCCTAATTGAACTTAATTCATTTTATCAACCTGGAAACTTTGATGTATCTTTTTATTTATTTATTCATTCATCCATTCATTCATCCATTTATTTGTTTAGTCAATTAGAGAATTAACATAATATTAGAAAGTGGGAAGTGGAAAACTTACTCTTGGTTATGTCTCAAGAAAGTGATGTTTATCTAAGGAACAAATACTTATCACATAGCAAAGCCTTAAAGAGTTATTTAGAAGATGTCTTTCCACTATTTTATACACTGAAGTTCTCTCTTATATTTTGGGTTCAAAAAACTGATTTTCATTATGTGAAAGCTTAACGCCAGAGCTAATCAAATTTCCTCTTGAAAAAGTAAGATAAACATGAGTGAATAGTAAGAAAGCCAGATTCTACGAGTCTTAGAAAAACATCTCACATAAAGATATGTGCCCATTTGTGTGTACATGTGCATGTGCTTGTGTCTGTGTATCTGTGTAGTCATGTGCATATGTGAGTTATGTGGGTATATTTATTTATGTAATTGTATTCACATCATATGCATCTAAACACAAAATTATGCGATTGAAAAAGATAGATACAAAGGCATTAATTACACAAGTACAATAAAAGGAACTTGCAACTGATATTTAATAACCCTATAATGAAATCACTGCTTTTGCTTTCCAAATAGATGGAAATAAGTGGCTTTTGGATGAAAAAAATATTGAAGAGTGATTGGGTGCTTCTTTTTATCTTCTCCTACTCCCAACTGCAAATGAAATGGAATCCATCTGGAAAACAGGAAGAGAATTGAAGTGTGTGTGTTTCCCCGAGCCCTTTCTCTACCTTTATAAAAGAGTCTTGGGTGAGCCTTAAATGTATCCTCTGAGATATAAGATGCTCAAGGGATTATTTTTGTCATCTTCTCAGCATCTAGCACTGGATGCAGCCAGTCCCTGAGAAAAGGTTTCTGAAAGTGACGAAATGCCAGAGTGGATATGGTAACATGTTAGACTTGAGAAAGAATAAGACATCATATTATTATTAAAATGAAACATTATACTTTCTCTATTAATCTTTTCTCATGTAAGAGTGTTTCTACACCCAGCTATTACCATCTACATTTTCTTTCAGCCTGGAAATAGTGACAGAAGAAGATGAAATTTTTCTTATCACTGAAAGAGATATGTAGATGTGTTGAAGGATGGTTGTGGATGAAAACAAAATTGTGGAGAACTGGAGGAAATATAAACTGATATGAGTCACATGCATGAAGTTTTCACACAGTGGACCATCAGAGACAGGGATAACAGGTTCTACTTGAAGTAAAATACAGACTGTAACTGAAATAAAAAGACAATTTTGGAAAAAATCCACAGAGAATATCATTTTTAAGGGTTAAAAACTGAAATATTTTCCCATAAGTTTAGGGACAAGAGAGTAATGTCCACTCTTATGACTTCTATTCAACATTTTAGTCAGGACAATCAGGTAAGAAAGGAAAATGCCAGACATCAATATTGGTAAGGAAGAAAGTAGCTCTTTTACAAACGATACATCTTCTACACAGAAAATCCTATGGAACTTACACATACAAGCAAAAAATTATAATTAATAAAGGAATTTAACAAGAATACAGAAAACAAGAGCAACATACAAAAATTCATTGCATACACTATTCATGATCAATCAAAAATATTTTTTTTTAAAATGTGTTTACACTATCATTAAAAAGAATAAAAATGCAAGAATAACCACATATACAGGAAAGTCCAAAGCATCTTTTAAAAAGAGAA
Organism: Cephalopachus bancanus; assembly: GCA_027257055.1. Taxonomy (NCBI): domain Eukaryota; kingdom Metazoa; phylum Chordata; class Mammalia; order Primates; family Tarsiidae; genus Cephalopachus; species Cephalopachus bancanus. The sequence goes on from JAPVLO010000274.1 coordinate 2,325,436, forward strand.
AATCTGAATAAATGAAATTATAGTCAATGTTCATGGATTGGAAAGCTTAGTATTGCTAAGAGCAGTACTCTACAAATTGATCATATTCAACACAATTCCTATTAAAATGTCAGTTAGCTTCTTTGAAGAATTGATAACCTGATATAAAAATTTATATGGATAGGTAAAGAAAACAGAATAGCCTAACCAATCTTCAAAAGAATAACAAAGTTGAAGAATTCACTTTTATTGGTTTCAGAACTTACTGCTAAGCTATAATAATCAAGAAAGAATTGTACCTGAATAACGATAGACATACAGTTGAATGAAATAGATATCAGAGCTCATAAATAAATCTTTAGATCTATCATGAATTGATATCCACAAGGATGCCAAGACAGTTCAAAAAAAGGAAGAATAATCTTTCAAAAAATAGTGCTAGGCTAGTAGGATATTCACCTACAAAGGAATGAATGTGAACCTCAACCACCACATACCAAATTAAGTAAACAGGGATCAAAGACCTAAATACAAGTACTGAAATATAGAACTTTAGATGAAAACATAAGCATGTTTACAAAAGAAGAAATCTGAACAGCAATGAAGAGAAAGCCATAAAACTGAAAGCACTCTAAATAAACTACCAATTATATATTTTTTCTCCTCCATTCCAAATTTTGAAGAAAATATTAAGCTATATAAAATCATACAAAATATGGTAATAGTAGCATGTTATAACTTTGACACAAAACAAAAAAAATGTAGGTCAGTCTACCTTACACATGTATATAAAAAAAGTAAACTCAAAATATCTTTATTCTTGTCTCCAAACTTTTATGTAGACATTTCAGTTACTAGAAAAATATTCCCACTTTAGAGTTCTGAGGAACCCTAAAAATGTGTCTTATACTTCCACTGAAATGTCTGCTTTCCCAGTCACGGTATCTTCTCTGCCACTTCTCTAAGACTGATGAAAATAGCCTTGTCCCACAGATCCTCCAGTCCAAACATCAGTTATTCTTCTTTTTTTTTTTGAGTTGGCGTCTCACTCTGTCTCCCAGACTGGAGTGCAGTGGCCACTCCTGGCCACTGCAGCCTTGACCTGCTGGGCTCCAGCGATCCTTCTGCCTCAGCCTTCCAAGTAGCTGGAATTACAGGCGTGCGCTACCACACCCAGCTAATTTCTTTTTTTTTTTTTTTGATTTATTGTAGAGATGAGGTCTCACCAAGTTGCCCAGTCGGGTCTCGAACCCACAGGGTCAGGCAATCCACTCACCTCAGCCTCCCAAGGCTCAGGATTACAGGCTGAGCCGTCGGTCCCGGTCAGTTATTCTTCTAAAAGTAACTGATGTTATCCACTTCTTTGATACAAAGCTTGACAAGTGTCTGTCGCCATGGCCCAAATGTGTGAACAGAAATAGGAAGCTCTTGTCCTCCTGGGATGGTTGGTTTAGTCTTGATGGCTGAAATGTTGTGATCAGCTGACTTGTGCACTCACAGGGCAGAATCTGTGTTATGGTCTTGTCACTCAGGGATTTGCCTTTTGGTTTAGATAAAGGTGACTCAAAAGAAGTTATAATGATGTCTCATTTTGGTGTATAAAATAATTAAATTGTAATTTTGTTTTTATAATTCTTCTTTCCTAACACCCACATATATAGAGTGAAAACATGGTGTTTTCAATTCTCTTCTCTAACTTAATGACTAGGTAGAGTTGTTGTTGTGATTGTTGACAAGATAAGAGGCCTTTCTACTTGCCAACGTTCTCCCTGAATTTTCATTTTTCTCATACGTCTCTTAAAGCTTCCTGTCTCAGTCTGTTTTGTGTTGTTATAACAGAATACCTGAGACTGGGTAATTTGCAAATTACCCAGGGATTTGTTTCTTACTGTTCTGGAAACTGGAAAGTTGAAGGTCAAAGGGAACTGCATGTGTGTTGAGAGACTTCTTACAGCATAATCCCATGACAGATGAGAAAAGGGCAAGAGAGAATGCACACATGCGAAAAAGAAAATTGAATTCCATGACTCAAACCATTTTATAATTGGCATTGAACCATTCAGAAGGGTAGAGCCCTCATGATCTTTAGCAGCCACCTTCTCTCAACAGTACTGCACTGGAGATTAAGTTTCCAACAGATAGCCGGGCTCGGTAGCTCAGCCTGTAATCCCAGCACTTTGGGAGACTGAGGGGAGTGCTATGTGCCACGCCACTTCTCTCCCCCCTGACAATGACCTGCTACTGCCAATCCCGTTCATGTAGTATTACAAAAAATGTTCAAGGTCCACTAATGAGTGAGAACATGTGGTACTCAGTTATTTGTTTCTGTGATAGATCACTGAGTCATGATGGACACTAAATCCATCCAAGAATCTTTGCAAAAAGATTCTGCAAAGTCCATAATTTTGTCATTCTTTATAGCTGCGAAATATTCTATCATGTACATGTACCACACTTTTTTTTTCCAGTTCAGTTTCAATGGGCAGCAGGGTTGGGTCCGTGTTTTTGCTTTTGTGAATAGTGCTGCATTAGCATGTGTGCACAGGTATTTTTTTCATAGAATGATTTGAGTTCCTTTAGGTATATTCCCAGAAGAGAGAATAAGAAATCTGGGTCATATGAAAGGTCGATTTTTAGATCTTTTACAAATCACCACCCTTTTTTCCACAGAGGTTGTACTAGTTTAAACTCCCCTAACAGAGTAGAAGCATTCACGTTTCCCCTCATCCTTTCTAGCATCTGTTGTTTGTTGTTATTAATGATGGCCATCACGACTGGGGCTAAGTGGTATCTCAGTGTTTTTTTTTTGTTTGTTTGTTTTGGTTTTTTTTTTGAGTTGGAGTCTCACTCGGTCGCCCAGACTGGAGTGCAGTGGCCGCTCCCGGTCACCGCAGCCTCGACCTGCTGGGCTCCGGCGATCCTTCCGCCTCAGCCTTCCAAGTAGCCGGAATTACAGGCGCGCGCTACCACGCCCGGCTGATTTTTTGATTTATTGTAGAGATGAGGTCTTGCTGCCCAGGCGGGTCTCGAACCCGTGGGGTCAGGCAATCCACTCACCTCAGCCTCCCAAAGGCATGGGATTAGAGGCTGAGCCACCGAGCCGGCTCAGTGTGGTTTTGATTTCCATTTCTTTGATGGTTAGTCAGGCTGAGCAGTTTTTCATGTATCGGTTGGCTACTCATATGTCTTCCTTTGAGAAGTGTCTAATCATATCTTTTTTCCCCTGCTTTTTAAATAGGGCCTTTTTTTTTCTGTTTGACACGTTTGAATTCCTTGTAGAACTTGGATGTTAGGTCTTTGTCAGATATAAAATCGGCAAATATTTTTTCCTATTCTATGGGCTCTCTTCCTACTCTCTCTCTTTTTTTTCTCCGATGGGTTCACAATCTAATAGACTCAATTTACCAATAAACATTTTGACAAAAAATAGTTGCAGATTTTTTTAACTCAAAGTCATAGATAGTGACTTTTCCTTCTTCAGAAAATTGTAGATATCAAAGAAACAATATTTGTCTACTTTTAGAAAACACTCCATGATTGATTTCTGAATTAAATCCCAGAACAAAAACATTCTAAAATCAGTTTGTAATTTTAATACAGACCCATTTTGTGAAGATTTTTGTAAAAACAGTTTAAATACATAAATAATTTAGAAGATAATTAAACTTTTATTGTCAAATTATTTATATTCATATTTTTTGCAAGTATACTTAAGATTTTACGATGAAAATTTGCACAATATCAGAATGAGAATTGTATGCTTTTTTCTGTCTATTATCAAATTGTAATTTTTTTCTTAGAATACCTTCCACAAAGCAATTGAGTAAATTTATTAGATATTTATTGTTATCAGCCCTTTCTTCTCAATTCAAAATTATCTTTGAACTAAGTCTAAACTGCTGATAATTTCATTGTGATCTCAGTTCTTTATTTCCAATGCACTTAATCTATTCTACAAAAATTATAAGTCATACCTAGTTTGAGTATATCCCCATTTATCACTAGACCTGGCTTATAACTCTTGTCCAATCCTAATTACTTACAGTTCAAAATTTTATTCTCAAAAGCTTTGCAGTTTTGTGGGTTAATTTATGGTCACTCTAATTTCTAAGCAACTTTTAAATTATAATGTTTGCCAATGAGCCCGGTATAAACACTTCTACTGTAGCTAATCTCAAGGTACTAATGTGAAAATAAGCTTTTGCAAGCCATCTCTAGCCAACCAGTGAAATATAGTTCAAAAATTAAGTTATGAGTGAAGAGGGCATATTTCTTTAAGTTTATTTTGACAACAATCATAATAATTCAAGTAGGGTTTTATAACATTTTATATTCTGCGTAGATACATACATATTGGGGAAATACATCCAAATTTATTTTAGCTGTCAATTTTTTTTTTTTTTTTGAGTTGGAGTCTCACTCTGTTTCCCAGACTGGAGTGCAGTGGCCGCTCCCGGCCACCGCAGCCTCGACCTGCTGGACTCCGGCGATCCTTCCACCTCAGCCTTCCAAGTAGCCGGAATTACAGGTGCGCACTACCACGCCCGGCTAATTTTTTTGATTTATTGTAGAGATGAGATCTCGCCTGCCCAGGCGGGTCTTGAACCCGTGGGCTCAGGCAATCCACTCACCTCAGCCTGCCAAAGGTGTGGGATTACAGGCTGTTGTCAATTTTTTAGGAGAAGAGTAAGTGAAAATCCGCAAAGATTATGGCTAAAGATCACTTCAACACTGTCTCCCTACACTCTTAATGGTTTTTTTTGCTTTACATAAGCTTTCCAGTTTGATGAGGTCTCACTTTTCTATCGTATCTCTTATGGCATGGGCATCTGGTGTTTTGATCAGGAATTGGTTGCCTACTCTGATTGCATAAGGATATCTCTTGCATTTTCTAAGATTCTTATAATTTAAGGTTTTATGTTTAGGTCCTTAATCCATTTAGAGTTGATTTCTGTGTATGGTGATAGGAGGGGTCCTGTTTCATTCTTCTGAAAGTGGTCAGTCAGTTTTCCCAGCACCATTTACTGAATAGGTTCTCCTTGTCCCAGTGGTTTTGGTGGAGGTTTTGTCGAAGATGAGTTGGTTGAGAAATTGAAGTTTTGTTCCAGAATCTCTAATATTTTCCATTGGTCTATATGTCTGTTTTTATACCAATATCAGGCTGTTTTGATTGTTGTTAGACTTATAATAAAGTTTAAAAAATAAAAAGTGTTATCCTCCCATTTTGTATTTTTTGCAGTGGCAGCAAGTCCAGGTGTCAGGTGATGGCCACTACCTGCCCCTTCTCTTGGACTCTGACTCTGGCTCCCTCACTGTGCTCCCTTTGTGGCTCTTACTGCAAGTGTCTGACCTGGCACTGTGGTGGGGCAGGCAGCTGCTTCCCAGGAAGGGCTTTGTTGATTTTTAAAAATGGCACTCAACTTCTGTGTCCCAGAAAGTGCCAGAGTCCAAGCAGAGCAGTTTCAGCACCAACTGTTTCTCCAGGAGTGCCCTGGCCACTTACTCTCAAGTTCCCACTCAGACACTCACACATCCACTTTTTCACAGACATGCATGCAAATTCATCTATACACTCACTCACACAGATACTTGCACAGTACAACTCACTCTACCACCATCTTCCCAGAATCCTTGGGTATTTTAACAGAAAAATATTTTTTTAACATTGAAGAACATGGAGAGAGAAAATATTTATTTGTGTGATATTAAATTTTGCCTGATTAGTAAAATACATATATTGGCACATATGTTAAATAAAATTTCATTATGCTTTTATTGTGGTCAGGTTGAACTATCTCTATACAGTTTAAAAAACGATTTCTCATAAAACTAAGATACTTAATTGTCACTGGAGATGGACATTCTCATAAAAAAAAAAACTTGCTATATTAATATCATTTTCCAAAATTTAATTTGATAATGACTACCCAATGACATATGTCATGGTATGGCTTGTTAACTAAGTTTCTAGTTAAATTGCAAAATAAAATCTAATACGTTAGCTATTTTAAAAAATTCCCCAGTGAACATATGAAATATTATTATTATGCAGCCATAAAGAAGGACAAAATTATATCCTTCGCAGCAACTTGGTTGGACTTGGAATTTGTAATAGTAATCTATCACAGAAACAAACTGTGCTGCAAACTGTCTGAGTAGCACATGTTCTCACTCATAGGTGGACCCTAAAAAATTATCATAATACTATAAAAAAGGGATTGACAGTAGAGAAAACTGCCAGGAGAAGGAGGGAGACACACTTCATAAATAAGGGTATCAGGTCTCAAACCGGAGAAATGGGGATCAAAGTGAGGCCTAAACTTTACTTGTTCAATGACCATTTGTATATCTAATCCTGAATTGTACCCCACATCCTTAAAATAAGATGAATAAATAAACCACTTTTTAATGTAATTCACCTATTTTAAATAGCATACACATAATCCATTCTATTTTTTTTAATTTAATGGAGAGATTTGTTATACTTTACCCATATTTTTTGTTATCGGTTTATATCTAATTATGCTTTTAGAAAGAAAAAAAGCACAACTTTTCAATTGTTAAAATATAAAACTTTATTATATTCTTAAAATAAATAATAGGTTTTTAAGATTATATTACGTTTAGAAATTGGAATCATCTCTGTGGTTTAGCATAAATTATCACAAACTGTTATGACATATTTTATGAGGAATTTTTACATTTTTTTCCTGCACACTTGAGGATCAGATACATCTGGCAACTCATTTAAGTCAACGACATTTATTAATCACTTCCCATTATTTCAGTTTTGATGTATGAAGGCTTTCAGACTTGTGAGATTTCAAAAGTATCTAAAACTGATGATTCTCATTTCCTCATTTAAAACCTATTATGAAATGCTCTCCTGAGAAAACAGCACCTGTGTTTACTAAGCTGCTTATTGTCATCTAGAATTTGTGATTGCAAAACTGAACTTTGTTTACTTTTTACTCCTACTTATCTTTTATAATGTTCCTTAATGAAATAGTCCTCAATTTTTCGTTAACATTTATTGTAATGTAATTGATCAAATAAACAATTCACTTTTTAAATTTTTTTATTGGAGTCTAAGAACCAAGGAATATTCATTATATCACAAACATAATGTAGATATTCAAACATCTATAAGTAAACAAAAAATAGTATCGGTCATCAATTACTTATTCAGGTTTGTATACTGAATATAAAATTAGTTTAAATGCTTAACAATGAAAAACATATTGCCTGAGATGAATACTATATTAAGAATATTATTCCAGATAGTTTATAATTTTAGCATTTTTTCCTTTTAACAATAAATTATCCAAAAAATATACTAACCTTAATTCCCTGACATTGATGTACACATTTTTAGCTATATTTTCTCTCTCTCCACAATCAACTGTATATATAATTAGAATAGATTGATGACAGATAAACAGACTGGAGATAATCTTATAAAAAAGAGATTTATATGCGATCAATTATTAAAATTTTTGTCACACAATTATTCAGTTCCTTCTTGATGCATAATTGTTGGCAGCACCTTACGAGTTTCCCATGAACAAAGTAGACATTTAGTGATTTTTAGTAGCTATTTAGTGATTTCAAGTATTTGAAACAACAAATATGAAAAATGATTGTTTGAAACTCAAGTAAAAATAAAACATTATAAGAATATTAGGAAATTCTTGACACAAGTAAACTAGAAATATATGTAAAATAACATAAGTTTTGCATCAAGATTTAAAATCAAAACATTAATATTTCAGGATATTTATTCTTGACTAAAAAATGCACTTTACTTAATGCATTTCAAGCTGCTTTTGTCCAGGCTGGTTAGAGCCAAATAATATATATTTAATGTTCCACTTGCACTGAAGCAAATTAGTTATAATATTTTTATCATTTTAAGTCTATATATAATTGTATACTCAGAATACTTCAACTAGAGTGTACAAAGATGAGTGTGTTTGAATTTTACAAAGGTTATGAAATTGACATTTAACATAGGGCTAATAATTCAAGATAATTGGATATGCCTAGCCATCTGGGTAAGAGATGGTTTGTAAATGAGATGGGAGTACTTCATGAATAAGTTGACAGAGATTATGATATATCTTCAGGAAGTCATCAATAGCTATAATGAAATGATACAAAATAAGCTGAGGTCTATTCACTTGTAAACTTCTTGGCATAAAGTAAGGTCATTTTTAGCAATTAAAAAGGCATATTGGAAAGTAAAAACTTCAGCAAAAATTGTACCTTTGTATCAAAATACAGAATGTACTGACCTATAAGCATTGATGCCAATCCAGATGATCAATAGCATGTTAGAGGTTAGACACAGAACTTTATCCACTCAAAGGGACACAAAAAATGACAAATCATTTTACTTCCACCGCTTGATTCAAACATATTTTAAGGACAAAATTTGCTTTGTCTTGATATGATATATGCCAAGCAATATTGTGGTAAACATTTTTTTCTTGGCGTGAATTAACAATTTTGGAGTGACCTGAATAAAATGACTATTATCAATTACCTTTCTGTGGTTAGCACATTAAAATTAATAAACGTGAATTCTGATGAATTTTTTTCCAGCAACTCTTCATAGAATTTCTATGTCTTTTAGTCAATCAATGGTATCAAAAACTAAGGAACACAAATCTGATACTTTAGTTTTTGTTCATGTATAAGTTTTAAGATGCTACCATCAGTTATATATCAACTAGGTTTTTTATCTGATATAATTTAGCTACATTTCCTTATTTAACTTTTGCATTTATGAGAAAAGTTCCACAGATGTTATTGATGCTTTACTTGCAGCTACAAGGTACAGTCCATTTCTCAGTAACACTGTAAATGGGTGGAATTTTTACTGTCTTATTCAAGTTTTACCAGTATGTTAAAATAACAGAGAAAACACATCTCTACTTCACCTATTCCCTGAAACTAACACAAACTGACATACTTATTATAGATAGAACTCTTACATATTCTCCATAAAATAAAATGAGATCAACATTTGAATCAATGCAATCACCAGGACACAAGAACCCAAAATCTATGCATGAGATATTAAGAAAGGAAAAGTTAATGCAATATAAGAGGTCAAAAGTCAGTTGCCAAAGGTCAGAAAATGAATAGAAGATAAAAATAAAAATTATCCTAAAAGTGATTATTTTAGAAAGCACTAGAAAGATGAATATTTATTACTGCTCTCCATCTGGATATTGGCATTCCTTCAAAATTTATGTTGAAACTTAATCCCCAGTGCAACAGTATTAAGACACAGAGTCTTTAGAAGGTGATAGGGCTTTACTCTCATGAATGGGATGAGTGCCTTATAAGAGAGCTCAAGGAAACTATTTCCTTTTTACCCCTTTGATTGCATAAGGACACAATATTTGTTCCTTCAGGAGAATGCAACAACAAGACATCATTTCAGAAGCAGAGATTGGGCCCTCGCCAGACACCGAAACTTCTGGCACCTTGATCCTGTATTTCCCAGCCTCCAGAACTGTGAAAAATAAATTTCTATTACCTAGTACAAGTTATTTTGCAATATCAGAAAAACATAGACTAAGACAATCAGTAAAAGTATAGTTAGGTATATTAACCACAAGACAGGCTATAATAACAGTTATGTAAGAGAGTTATATTAGTACATATCAAAAATAACTGAAGAAACTAATGATAAAAATAAAATATTCCACAAACTTCTTTAGCAAGATAAATCTCTTGAACAATAACTACAGCAAAATAGGCCTTAGGAAATATTAATAATATGACACTCTAATAGAAGCAGTAGAAAAACAAAAAAATTAAAAATGTTTAAATATGTGGAAACAAAGTTTAGTTTGATAAAAAGTATTTGTCTTTCCCTCTCATAAAATAAAGTGTTATAAAGTTGAACTCTACAAGAGACTAAAAAGAGGGGAAGTAAAATAAAAATACACAAAAAAAGGTAATTATGCAATACACTTTTCTAAGCCTCTTTAATAATGAGCAAATTTAAGTTCTTTTTCTCCCCCATCTTTGTTGAGGTATAACTGACAGATAAAAATGGTATATATTCATGGTGTACAATATGATGATTTGATATATGTACACAGTGTTATAATAAGCACAATCAAATTAATCAACATACTCATCCCAACATTTAGTTACTCTTGATGTGTAGGGGGTGGGAAGGGGGTGAAGACGTTAAGATCTAGTCTCTTAGCAACTTCAAGTGAAAAATGCATTATTATTTACTGTAGTTACCATGCTATACATTAGATCCCAGGAACTCATTCATCCTATAACTGAAAGTTTGTACTCTTTGACCATCATCTCTCTATTTCCCCTGCATCGCAGCTTTTAGCAGCCGTAGCTCTGCTCCCTACTTCTCTGAGTTCAACGTTGTTAGATTCCACAAAGAAATAAGAGCATACAGTATTTGGCTTTCTGTTATCTGGATAATTTCACTTAGGGTGATCTTCTAGATCAATGGTCCCCAAACTTTTTGGCATCAGAGACCAGCTTCATAGAAGACAATTTTTCCATGAACCAAGGTGGAAGATGGTTTGGAGATGATTCAAACCCGTATCATTTATTGTGTTCTTTATTTCTATTATTACATTGTACTATATAATGAAAAAAGTATAGAACTCACCGTTTTAAAAAAGGCATGAATGGAAGTGGTAAATAAAATAATGGGCAGGCCATGTACAGACTAAAGTAAGTGTCAGATTCTGTCTTAAAGCCTGCCATCAGATGCAGCTGTATAACTGAAGTACTTCAACTCACTTGCACTTATTAAGTCTACAAGCAATTGATTTATTATGGTCTCTGTGCAGTCAAACCTGACTGTTAGTGTTAATCTATATTTGCAGCCACTCTACTGCACTAACATCACCACCTCAGCTCCACCTCAGATATTCAGACATTAGATTCTCATAAGGAACATACAACCTAGATCCCTTGCATGAGCAGTTCACAACAGTGATACCACTTCTATCAGAATCTAATACCAATGGTGATCGGACAGAAGGCAGAGCTCAGGCAGTAATGTGAGTGATGGCGAGCAGCTGTAAATAGAGGAGAAGCTTTGCTCATCACCTGTGACTCACCTCCTGATGTGTGGCCCGTTCCCAACAGACCACAGACTCGTACCAATCCAGGGGATCCCTGTTCTAGATTCATTTATATTTTTGCAAATGACAATAGTTTCTTCTCTCTTATAGTTGAATACTATTACAATAATATAGTATTTAGAAAGGTAATAATTGTACCATTTTGTATGAAAGTCCCTTAGAAAATGTAAAAAGAAAACTACCACATGATCCAGCAATCTTATTTATGAGTATACATCTAAAGTCAATGAAATTGGTATCTCAAAGAGTATCTTCATCTCATGTCCATTGCAGTATTATTCAAAATAGTCAAAATATGGAAACAAACTGTCTGTCAATGAATAAATGGATTAAGGCCTTTTTTAAAAAAGCCCTGAAAAATGTTCTTCTTCGAGATGAAACAGAAATAGAAAGAGTTAGTTGTTAGAAAAGAAACTTATATTTTATGTACTTCTGGTGTGTATAGTGGATGGAATAGGAAAAATGACTGTGAAGTGCTAGAAAATATTTATAGGATAATACACTGTTAGGGATATTTCCTAATGTGAGCAAAGTTATTTCCTTTTTTCTTTTTTTTTTTTTTGAGTTGGAGTCTCACTCTGTCACCCAGACTGGAGTGCAGTGGCCGCTCCAGGCCACCGCAGCCTCGACCTGCTGGGCTCCGGCGATCCTTCCGCCTCCACCTTCCGAGCCAGAATTACAGGCGCGTGCTACCATGCCCAGCTAATTTTTTTATTTTATTGTAGAGATGAGGTCTCGTCTGCCCAGCGGGTCTCGAACCCGCGACTCAGGCAATCCACTCACCTCAGCCTCCCAAAGGCGCGGGATTACAGGCTGAGCCACCGAGCCCAGCTTCCTTTTTTCATAACTTGATGAGACGAGCTATTCTGTATGGTCTAACTCTTGCACCACTTAATGCAACCATATTTCTTTTATTTTGTATAAAAAATGAAGAAAAGTTTAGTTTTGATGTTATCTTTTAGTTTCTTTGAGTTTGATCTAATGTCTATTCTTTTACATTATGTATCGCACCATAAATATTACAATATTCCTATACAGCTTTGACAGTTCTATGTGTTTGTATGTGGGGTAGACATAATTATAAGATAGTCTTCAATTTCCTATCCTCTGGTTTATACACCCTGCATAATTCCCTCCCTTTCCTGTGTTGGTAAGACCTGTGACTATGATAGGATATTACTTCTGTGTTTAGATTCCATTCATTGCAAGGCTAAATGTGAAGGAACGTTGCAAATGTAATGAAAGTCCCTAACAAGTTAACAGAGAATTCTTCAACTAGAGATTAATGTGATTGTCCCTGACCTAATCAGGTACACCTTTTAAATGAGGCACTAGATATCATAGCTAGATGTCAGAGAAAATTCAAGAAGCAGAGATAGTGCCTTGGCTTTGAAGAAGCAGCAGGTTATTTTGTGGAGAGACTCATGAGGCTCAAGAGGCAGAAAATGAAAGATGGCTCCTAGTTCACAGTAATGCAGCTGCAAAAAAATGAATTCTGGAAATAATCAGTCCACTTAGAAGAGGACACTAAAATTCAGATGACATCATAGTTCCAACCAACACATTACTTTCAGCCCAATGAGACCTTCAGCAGAGAACCCCACTAATCCATGCCCAGACTATGTCCCGTGAAAGTCATGAGATAGTAAATGTGTGTTATTTTAAAACTTAAATTCCTGGTAACTTTTTACGAATCAGTGCAAACTTAATACAGTGTTTCTAAGGGTTACTAGATATAGTCTTCCACTGGCAATCCTAAATGTGAAAAAGAACAATTCTTAATCTACTAATATTGTTTAGTATGTATGATTGATTAATACAAATTGATTAGTTCTGCAGCCCCATAGGCAAGGGAAAAGACTGAAAAACTCCTTTGTCATGGCCTATAGTATAGACATTTGAATGTAAATTATCTCATTAACAATGTTTTATATTGATTGGTACAGGGTTGGTACTACTTTGGTTATTATAAATGTTAAAATTACTAAAATAAATTTTACTTTATTCTTTTTTTTTAGTTCTCTTTTAAAACCTGGTGCCTAACAATTTTAAAATTATGTAGCTTTTGTTACACTGCATTTCTTTCTTTCTTTTTTTTTTTTTTGAGTTGGTGTCTCACTCTGTCACCCAGACTGGAGTGCAGTGGCCGCTCCCAGCCACTGCAGCCTCGACCTGCTGGGCTCTGGGGTCCTTCTGCCTCAGCCTTCGGAGTAGCCGGAATTACAGGCACACGCTACCATGACTGGCTGATTTTTTGATTTATTGTAGAGATGAGGCCTCTCTAAGTTGCCCAGGCGGGTCTCGAACCCGCGGGCTCAGGCAGTCCACTCACCTCAGCCTCCCTGATCACGGGATTACAGGCTGAGCGTCCGAACCCGGCTTTGTTACACTGCATTTCTATTGTACAAAGCTCTTCTCTATCCCTTAGAACTTGCTAAAATATGTAAAATATGAGTTTCAAAATCATCTCAAGAGTTTACATAAGAGGAAGACAAGATGTTGAAAGATATTTACTGAAGAAACAAATTAGTCGAATGTTTTAAAAAAGAGAATCAATAAGACTAGAAAGAGAAAGTTTTTACATTTCCTTTTTTCTTCCTTCCCTAAATAATAATAAAAAAGGAGTGGGGACGATTTTTGAAGAAAAGTTACAAAGACTTTTGAGTATAGTAGCAAAGGGAGCATCATGAGAATAGTATTGCTAAAGTTAGAGATTTTCATCATAGACTTGAGAATATACATGAATAAACAAAGAGACTAGTGCATCGATCTCCTTGTGTGAAACAATAAGTGTGAAAGTCTATTAGAGCAGAACATGCCTGGCACTTTTCCTGCTTTTGTGAGTTTTCTTTGATTCAGAAGATGGTAAAAGCAGGTAGGTTCATGACGTTTTCATGAAGTATGTTCTAGGAATCTATGTTTTTTTTTTTTTTTTAATGAAATGATTACAAAACAAAGCAAAAGCTTAATATGAAGTGCCCCCTTAACAAAATGAGACATCCTTAGTAGAAATGATAACATTAGTTATATTCTTAGCAAAGTGACTTTTATTATAAGAATGAGTAGTCAACAAAGATGGTTGTTTAGCATGTACCTCTTTTCTCCTTTTCTTTAAGAGAATACAGTTTTATTTGGTTGTCCACCTCTCCACACAACTTTGAACTGCAGAGAAGGATAACATCTCTCAACATTTCTGATCTACTTAAGCTAGTAATGCTAATAATTTTATAAGTTAAATAATGCTGTCTCTGTTTCTTTCTGAACAAGCTGAAACAAAACTTTAAAATATATCTGGCCTAGCCGGGCTCGGTGGCTCAGCCTGTAATCCCGCGCCTTTGGGAGGCTGAGGTGAGCGGATTGCCTGAGCCCGCGGGTTCGAGACCCACCTGGGCAGCGAGACCTCATCTCTACAATAAATCAAAAAAACCAGCCGTGCATGGTAGCGCATGCCTGTAATTCCGGCTACTCGGAAGGCTGAGGCGGAAGGATCGCCGGAGTCCAGCAGGTCGAGGCTGCGGTGGCCAGAAGCAGCCACTGCACCTCAGTCTGGGCAACAGAATGAGACTCCAACTCAAAAAAAAAAAAAAATAAAAAAAAAATAAAAAAAAAAAATATATATATATATATATATATGGCCTTTTCGTGTATCAGTTTATTATTTTCTCCATTTAAAAAAGCCACACCCACACATGTTTACAAGATACTGCAGGTTCTCTGAAACAAAGGATTTAGGATTCCTAGAATACTTACTGTTCAACAGAGAGGACCTACAAGATACTTCTTGTAAGACACTTAGATGGTCTATTGTTTGTTTTTTCCCGTTTGCAAGTTTTTGTGAGGTAAATAACTGTGATGTATGAAAAAAGGGTCTTACAAATCTATACATTTGGTCTTAAACTTGAGACCCATTCTTAATTTAAGAATAATTTCCAATCTGGAGAAACTTGGAAGTGGAAACTATTTTCTTTTATTCCAATTTATGGCAATCTTCATGTAAGCTGTGAATCAAGAATCCAAATTTTCCCAAAACTATTTAGTTAGGTCTCACACCCTACTTTTGCAATAATTTATTATTACTAATAAACAAGATATAATTGTTATTATACATTATCATATATGAATGTGTTTTATAAAAAACAGCTGTAATTGATCTTTAAGAATCAAAGTGTTTATTTATTTTCTTAATGCACCGTGAAGGTAAGCACATTTCAAAACTGATAGGAAAACTCACTGAACTGCCCCCATGTTATTCTTTAGCTTTGTTTTAATATGTCTTGACTACTTCAATTACCTTTTATGAAATTTTAATCACTATTTATGATTCAAAAAAATTCAACTGGTAATTTGATTTGTCATCTTAATTTGAGAACAAGTTTCCTTTTTTATAGCATTCTTTGTTAATCAGCAACTTTGTGTTTTTTATGTATTAAGTCAATATATATATACAAATATATATTTACACATATATGTATATTTAAGTTAATAGTTTAAACAATATTTGTAGTTTTTTTGATAATTAAGCAGAAATAAATTTTATCTTTGCATTTAAATTTAAACACATCACACATAGATATATTTTAAAATTTCAAATACTAATGGGAGTATAATTTAAAAAATTTGTTTTCATAACCCTATTATTTATTTTTGTATATACTCTAATCCTTCTTCTAATTCCATAAAATTTTTCACTACTCATAAGTTTTTGTATAATTCTTTAAAAAATTATTTTCCATTCTACTATTTAAGGTAATTGTTTTGTTAAAATTGATTAGTAATTGAATCATCTTGAATTGCAGAAAACTCTATCTCATTAAAAAATGTTTATTTTAGACAAGCCCTTGTTTTTTCCTCAAACTATCACCATTTTTACTACCTAGCTGTTATCTATATTTTTATTATAAAAAGAATTCATTCCTAACAGTTGCATTATCTGCTCTATTAAGTGCATTCAGATGAAAATTAGATTGTTTTCTGCTTAGCTATATTCCATCAGTACTGTTAAAAGACAATGAATTTATTTTATTTAATCCTTTAGTAGAAACTGGTATTAATATAACACATATTTAGATTTTGTTATCTTAGTGTGAATGCATATTGTCTCAGTATATTAACGTTCTACACATAAATTGTAAAATTAGATTGAGGAAAGTTGTGTCCTAAGAGTAACGTAAATTACTCACTAAGTGTAGAAGTGGTTAGTTTTTCTCGTATTGCACTATTATAAGCCCTTATATAAATAATTGAATAGTATTACTATTCCTTAAACAGAGCAGTAGGTAGTATATATTTTATTTGTGTCTTGTCATATAAATTAACAATTCCATAGTTTCTGTTTAGTGAATTCTTTGCATTTTCCTTTTAGAAATGAATCTTGCATACATGTTTTCTATACTTAGATAAATACCTTTCTACCTTACACAGGAAAAATACTAGTGACTGAACTGATTAGGTGGCTAGTGATCATATACATTTCAAGAACATATACATATTTTGATATATTAACATTATTTTATGATTTGATTTAGAATTTTCCAATTTTTTGTAGATTTACATATGTATTAAAGCTTTTTTTCCATATCCTTAATTTTTTTGACAGTAATTCAATTGAGCACCAGAAATATTTTTGTGATCATAAAATTCAAATTGATTGCAAATTTGTCATCTATTCCTGTTTTAATCCATATTAATAAGGCATTCATTTACGTATGTATTTATTGAGGCACATTCTCCCCATACTTTTCTCTAGTATCTGTAATTGGCACTTTCTGCCAAATTAGTCTATTGGGTGAAGTGCTCAAACTTGAAGAGGCTTGTTTAAATTGCTCCCAGGAAATTTTGTTATTATAAGCAATCTGTTGGGTTCAAAGGGAGTGTATGAAGGAATGTAGAATAGACAACATCAGCTTGCTGCAAAATAGAATATATATGAACAGAACACCTGTAAGTTAACTATTTTTTGTCTCCTTTTTTCTGCTTCATAATTAGCTTTTTGTTTCCTTTATAATTTTTCTTTGGTACACACATGGCACTTGGAAAACAAGAGTGAAAACAAATCACAGATAAGATTATAGTAAAATAATAGAAATTGTCCCTAGTCAGTTTCACTTGTCTCTGTGGTCTTTCATCAGATTTATTTCATGCTGACTTCTTAAATTATGGAATTTTTTCAAGGCTACCTGTGATTGTAAACTTGCACAGCAAATGATACAAATGAACTTTCCTTCCTAATCATTCTGATGAGCAGCTCAACTAGCAAGATTATCTTGGGAAAAGATTTAAAGCAATAAACATAAGAACCAAAAAAAGAGAGAAAAAGCAGGAACAACCAATATATTCCAAAGGAATCAGACACGTTTTCATAAAGTGCTTCTTGGCAGTTTTTTCTATCAGTCATCAAAACGTCTTAGGAGCAGCAAAAAATTGGGTGTGGAATCTTTCTTAATGACTTCATTATGAAAATTAACTCAAGTGAAATCAAGCTAAATGGTTTTTTTGATTTCTGTCAGATATGCTTCAGATTTATAGCAAAATTGGAATTTAATATAACTTATCAGTTATGTTGCTGGTATTGGTAAAAAATTAGTCATTGTTCACTGGAATGTCTCTTTTCTAACATAACTTGAAGCCAAAATAAAAGTATTGTAGAATGATGGATAGCATAAAAATGTAACTGCTAATTAATTTAAAAATCCATGTATTGATTAACTATTTAGCCCACAGTATGGTAATTATAATGTTAAATGCTAATTAGAAAGGTTAAAGTATCATCCTCATCATCAGAATAGCAATCATTATATCCATTATATCATTATAACTGTCAGATACTTGGTTGATACACTAAGGATAATTTTATTAATATGAATATTAATGTATCAATTAGGTAATTTCTTAATATAAAGATGTGGCATACAATTCGGGGTTAGGTATACAAATGTTGATTATGCAGGTACCCTTGTTGATGAGGTGTGACCCTCCCTCCCCTAGCAGTTTCCCTCAACAACCAATCCCACGCCCCTTCTCCTGACAGTTTCCCACTACTGCCAATCCCATTCTTATAGTATTATAATTTTTCAAGGTCTGCTTATGAGTGAGAACATATGGTTCACTCTTATTTGTTTCTGTGATAGATCATAAGAGTAAGGTCAACTCTAAATCCATCCAAGTTGCTGTGAAGTCCATATGTTTGTCCTTCTTTATAGCTGCATAATATTCCATTGTGTATATGTACCACATTTTTTTATCCAGTCCAGCTTCAATGGGCAGCATTGTGGTTCTATGTTTTTGTTACTGTGAATAGATCTGCAACAAACATACGTGTGCAGGTATCATTTTTGTAGAATGATTTGAGTTCCTCCCGGTATATTCCCAGTAGGGGAATTGCTGGGTCATATGAAAGGTCAATTTCGAATCCCTTCAGAAATAGCCACACTGTCTTAAAAAGAGGTTGCACTAGTTTGCATTCCCACCAGCACTGTAGAAACATTCCTTTTTCTCCACATCCTCCACAGCATCTGTTGTTATTTGTTTTATTAATGATGGCCATTCTTACTGGGGTTAGGTGGTATCTTAATGTGGCTTTGATTTGCATTTCTCTGATGATTAGTGAGACTGAGCACTTTTTCATCTGTCTCTTGACCGCCCATATATCTTCTTTTGAGAAGTGTCTATTCAAGTCTTTTGCTCACTTTTTAATGGGACTGTTTGCTTTTTTCCTTTCAGTGCATTTGAGTTTCTTGTAGATCCCAGATATTAGGCCTTTGTCAAATATACAGTTGGCAGATAATTAAATATTTTCTTTTTTTTTTTTTTTTTTTGAGTTGGAGTCTCACTCTGTCGCCCAGACTGGAGTGCAGTGGCCGCTTCCGGCCACCGCAGCCTCGACCTGCTGGACTCCGGCGATCCTTCCGCCTCAGCCTTCCGAGTAGCCGGAATTACAGGCATGCGCTACCACGCCCGGCTGTTTTTTTTGATTTATTGTAGAGATGAGGTCTCGCTGCCCAGGCGGGTCTCGAACCCGCGGGCTCCGGCAATCCGCTCACCTCAGCCTCCCAAAGGCGCGGGATTACAGGCTGAGCCACCGAGCCCGGCTATTTTCTTTATAATGCAATAATCAACATCTCTTTTCACTTCCAGAATCTCATAATAGATTTTTTGATAAACCCTATGATAAAGTAAAATAATTGTGTCAATCCTCTGAAAAGTTTGATTCTTTGTGGTTTAAAAATTTATGTAAAGAATAATGTTTAACTAGGCTTGGTGACTCAGCCTGTAATCCCAGTGTTTTGGGAGGCTGAGGTGAGTGGATTGCCTGAGTCCGCGGGTTCGAGACCCACCTGGGCAACTTGGCAAGACCGCGTCTCTATGATAAATCAAAAATTAGCTGGGCGTGGTAGTGCGTGCCTGTAGTTCCAGTTACTTGGGAGGCTGAGGCAGAAGGATCGCCGGAGCCCAGCAGATGGAGACTGCAGTGGCCGGGAGTGGCCACTGCACTCCAGTCTGGGTGACAGAGTGAGACTCCAACTCAAAAAAAAAAAAAAGAAAGAATAATGTTTTTCTCACATGTAAATATCACATGTGTCACTGCACGTGACAGTCACACTATCACACTATAATATATAAAGATGTATGTAAAAAACCTGACTCAAGTGGGATAGACAGATGTAGACTTTCACACCTTCCTGCCATAGATCAGCATCATTAAACAATTGAAGTTCTTATGCAAATAACTCAATTCATCAATGCAGAAGAAATATTCAAGCAGAATTGTTAAATTACGTTCTCATTCTGTTTCTTACATTTTAATCATTAGTAATATTACATTAAAGATATAAACAGCTGTTTTGATGTAAGTGCTTGTTCTTCCAAAGTCTGTGATTTTAAAGTAGGAATATGAGGCATTAAAGTGAAATATAACATCTACAAAACTCTCAGCCAGAATAAATCAGTACAACTTGGATTCATAATTAATATAATAATAAATACATCAAATGCCTCATCTAAAAATAATATTGTAGCTGTGTTCTTTGACATTGCCTTTGAAGTACTTAAGCTAATGATCAGAAAATAACCCCTAACTAACCCTAACTCTATCCCTAACGTTAACCCCTAACCTAACTCCTAAACCTAACCCTAAGCTTAACCCTAACCCTAACCCTTTATAAGTTTATTTTCTACATTTTATCAATAAGACTTTCTTTTGCAACTGGAGAGACTCAAAACTAACCTTTATGTTTTTGATAGACCATATATTTTAAAAATATTTTCTCATCCATCTTCAATTAGCAGGAAAAGTAACAATGAAAATCTTATAAGAAATATATGAAATATGAAGATTGCTGTTAATTGCTGCAAAATCAGTTGCAATCTAATTGTAAAGGTAAAACTGCAAAATTGTCAATTGAAGAACAAGTACAAATATACAACTGTACATAAGAAGTGTAGAGTACCCTCTTTAGAATTGTAGACCAAAAAATGAGAGTTCGGTAGCTAAGAGTACATAAGGGTTAGAAGAAGGTCTTTTTAACCATTTTGTAACTTCTTGGCAAATTGTCTACTTGATATTTTCTCTGAACAGAGACATTTCTTCAGTTCTTGTGAGTTTCACTATGTACTATACTGTAGTTTTTTATTTTTCTCAACATTTCATTGCTTAGAGCATATCAAAATGAAAGTTAAGTCTTTGTTTAGCACTATATTGATTGCCTATTGGTGCTGTAAAATTGTAAAGACTTAAGTCTCAAATTTGGCCACTGAACAAGAGGTTCGGTGAAGTATCTGTTTTCTTGCCTCTCCCAGCTTCTAGTGGCCGTCCAAATCCCTTGGATTGGTGCCTCCAATTAGGCAGCAATCACATCACTCAGACCTTAGCTTCAGTTCTTGTATCTCTTTTCCTGATTTTCTGTTTTCCTCATACAGCCTTTTGTGATGACCTTTGTGTTAGCCAGATAGTCCAGAATATTCTCCCTATCTCAAGATCTTTAATCACTCTTGCAATTCTATTGTTCTGCAGATTAAGCCTTAAACATCCTCGGGAAAGGGATCAGTATTCTTACGACCACAAGAAACAAATGCTTAACTTCCTTTACTAAATCAATGTAGGGCCCAATGCTTTTAATTTTCCCCCCCTTTCAACACATCCAACCTGACTTTGCCTTTTTTTCGAGGTTAAAAATTTATATTTCATAAACTATTGCCTTCCGCTAGTTTTTAAACTGAGTGGTCTGGCAGAATTGGGTCTCAGTTAAGCTGTTCTTCAGAGTTAAAGGAAGAGAGAAAGAGAGAGAGATTAATTATTTTAATCAAGATTCTTATAACCTCAGAAAACTAGCAATGTTCTCCCGTTAGGGTTACATTAGAATAATGTAGTTTTTGTTAGTTCTCTTTTCTTTTCTCTTAGAATTAGATTTTGCCATTTTGTAGTTCCAGAAACAATATACATAATTAGAATGAATGTTATTATGAATATTAATGATTATATAATCCACAAAAGTCATCAACTGTGAATAAAATAAATGCATTGGTAACTAAAAGAAAATTAAGACCGATAATGATATGACATTATTACTTTCAAATGGTCTGAAAATGGGAATTACTTGTTATCAAACTATCGCTTGCATTTTCTTGCCCTTCAGTGCTTGTCTTTCCCCCACACCCTCTTCCCGCATCTCAGTAACTAATATAGGGGGAACTACAGTGAAGCTGAACCTGATGGAGTACATCTCTTCATTTCAGGAATATCGTAGTTACATAATTGCAATATGCTCATGTTAATCCTCTAAAACTAAAAGAGCCACCTCAGTGTACCACATCTTTTAAACACCTGTTCTCATCCTATTTCTTTGATGAAACCTTTCGCAAAGTTTCAAGAATGCATGTGTCCCCTCTTTCCTGAGTATTTAGAAACATGTTATTTTTTTACCTGCTACTTGTGTACTCTCATGTATTGTATTATTACAAGTGTGGCTCTTATTCTAAGCTCTCTGAGGCCAGGGGTCTTAACTTGAGCCTTTTTGTTTACCCTAACATCATTCAGAAAATTAGATACATATAAAACCAAAGTATCATATTATAACAGAAGAAAATGGAGTTCATTAAATTATAATTACACACATTCAATGTTTTTGCTCCAAATATTTTTCCTATGTTATTGAATAAAACAATATCCAAAACAGCTTTTGTGGAAACAGCTTAATTATCTGTAGTTCACTAATATTTATTTGTAATAAATGTATATTCTCAATATAAAATACTTCAATACAACCAAAATCCCATCAATATTTTTAAAGAACAGAAATCCTCTATATTCTACTAAAATTGTCATTTCAGGCCTTTATGTGATTGTTTGAATAAATATTACTCCATTTAAACATAAAACTAATGTCTCTTTAGATGAAAGCAATGAGACATATTATCTATCCATTAACATTAAAAAATGTCAATCAATATTTCCACAGAAATGTAAAGTAAAAGCAATTAGTTCATTAGTAGGGTTGGAAGACTCTGGCTCTCCTGTAATTTAAGCAGCATCCTCCTACACATTTATTTTATTGCTTTTTTCAGATGTTGAAAGTTAGATACACACAGATCTAACGTTAATATAGTAAATTATTATTCACTTAAATTATTCTAAGTTTTGTAGGCATTCTTTTTAGTGAAGGCTACAGCTAATGCATTAGCATTTATTACAGATAGTCATCTATGAAATGGAACTCAGCTTAAAAATTCAAATTTGTACTTTATTGCTAGAGGTTTCTTAATATTGCTAATACTTTTCAAAAGATGATCACCATGCAAGAAAAATGACAGCATAATCATTTTAAAGAATTGCAAAATATTGAAAGAAGGTTTAATCATCCCTGAATTTATCAAATATGCAACTGAAGAGCTGCCCAAATCTGGTAGGAGAAAGTTTAGGAACATTTCTTAAATTTCTGTTCTTTTAAACCAGTTGCCAAGTAAGAAAACTTTTTCCTCATATTCTAAAAAAATTGTGGCCCCAAATTTCCAAGCCTAAATCTAATAAAATATATTAATTCTTAGAATACTTATATTTTTGCAATCATATTCTTTTATTTGAGATCATCAACATATATACAAAATCTAAATATTTTAAAGCTTAAAAAAGCACAAGACAATTCTAATAGCAATGTGCTCACACTCTTTAGATTTAAGTTTAATGGTACATGATTTCTGATCCTGTTCCCAGACACTCATATTGTCATTGCTTGTACAACTTTTCACCACCTGTGCAGCTTCTACTGTGAAATGGCAACTACATATAGCCTAGATTGTTGCAATAACTCCTCTCACTTCTCTCTACCTCCATTTTTCTATATGCCATTCCAAAAAAGTCACTGAGGTGATTCACACAGAACATTATAGTGACATCAGGTCACATGGTCATAGTCTTAAGCTTTAATAAATTTTCTTCTTATCAGGGTAGAAACCAAGAGTTGTTAGTAATATGTTATGAGCCCTCCAAATGCTATCCCTCAAATATACTGACTTCTTATTCTACTCTCTACCTTTCTTTTTCTGTCTATGCTATAATTGTTGTTTTGTTATTTCTCAACCGTATTATGTATGTTCCCAAACTGGCTTTTAACATGTGGTTTTTCTTCCTTATACTCTCCTCCTTCAGATAATGTGTCACACTCTTCTCATCTTTCAGGTGTCTCAACTATTTATCATGTATCAGTGAGGTCTACACTGGTCACCATATAAAACGTTCTCCCCGCTGTGCCTTGGAATAACTACCCCAAATTTTTGCTTTTATTTTCATCATAACATTTATTGCCACCTAACATTATACATAATCACTTATTTATCTGTTTATTGCCAGTCTATCACAAATAAAGTATTTAGTGGTTACAAAATAAGCGTTTGTTCAATGCATTAATGAATGAATCCACGAAAGGGAATAGCTGGCGGGCTCGGTGGCTCAACCTGTAATCCTGCGCCTTTGGGAGGCTGAGGTGAGTGGATTGCCTGAGACCGCGGGTTCGAGACCCGCCTGGGCAGTGAGACCTCATCTCTACAATAAATCAAAAAATCAGCCGGGCGTGGTAGTGCATGCCTGTAATTCCGGCAACTCGGAAGGCTGAGGCGGAAGGATCGCCGGAGCCCAGCAGGTCGAGGCTGCGGTGGCCGGGAGCGGCCACTGCACTCCAGTCTGGGCGACAGAGTGAGACTCCAACTCTTCCATACAAGGGGCAGGCAATCTAAAGCTCTCAGGCTAAATCCAGTCAGCCAATTCTTTTTGTAAATAAAGTTTTACTGAGAGTAGTCATGCAAGTTTATTTATATATTATTTATGGAAACTGTTGCGCAACAGCAGAATTCAGTAGTTGTAACAGAATGTGACGTTACCAAAGACAAAAATGTGAATTGCCTCCTTAAAGTTTGCTGACCACTTTTCATATAAATGATTTTTATTTTTTAACTATTCTTTTTCAAATAGCAGCAGCTATTATTATACATTTAGTATTCTCATTAAGTGATTGAGATAAAATGTTGGTAACTTTTGGGAACAAAGATTTATAATAGATTTTAAAATGTGGTTTCAAATCACAAATTTTATGTGAAAATTGGTGACTATGTAAAGGGAATTTTAATATTTCTGTAAGCATTTTCTAGCAATGTTCCCTAGAGTGACTGATAAGACTTACACAAAAATACCACAGGCTACCCTTTTAATGAAGGGAATTAGAGATCACTTGGAAAAATAAAAGGAAAGCAATTTGAATGTGAGAGATGACATTTACTGAGTTATATTGTTTTATCTTTCATCTTTCAGAACTTATGTAGAGGAGAATATGTGATGTTTAGTCCCACTGAGCAATTAAATATTTAATGAGAAAGAGCACTAACTGGTAGGTAATGCGCTCATTGATTGTTTCCTAACCAGTTAGTAATTGCATATAAAAGTCATATATTAGGGAATTAATGAGCAATATAAATTACTCTGCCAAAAATGGCATGTCATTATTACAGAATTTATGTTGTAGCTGTCTTCATTATCCCCTATGATTTTGATACCTTAGTGGAGGAAAGAGCACTAAGTTTAAGTTGACTATTTGTATTATTTTTCTACATTTGTTCAATTTTTGATTGACAAAGTCATGTATTCTCTAAGATGTCTGTACTCACATTTAGAATATGATTAGGAAGTATAATTTACCTCCTAGGTTTTCAGAATAGAAACTAATGTAATAAATAAAGTAGGATGCGGTTCTTAGGTAGAAACAAACAAATTGTCAATAATTCACATTTATTCTTGGGAGATCTATGCCTGATTAAACAGGTTGATTAAGAAAGGAAATAACCAATAAACAACTTTTATTTAAAACTTGATTATTTTTAATTTTGTGGTAATTCAGTTAAATGTTTACCCCTGATTTTTTTTTTCAGCTTAGTAAAAATAATTATAAAGTGACCTTACTTGTAGTGCCTGTATAGGTTATGAAATATAACATTTTTTCCCATCCCAGAAGACCTTCTTTGTATCCCAAACCAATAACAACTTTCTCTCACCCTTCAACAGTTAACCTACTGTCTTGTTACTTATAGCAATTCATTACTTTAATTTATTTAAGGTTTGTCAAGCAAGTGTGTATTTTTAGAAATCAGAATTTACTTGAGTTTGTTGTGTCTTTTGTTGTTTAAAAACTACCATCCTTTTCTTTTTTTTTTTTCTATAATTTATGCGTTTGAGAATCTGTAAAGTTTGTCATGTAAGGTTTTCTTGAATCTGGATCAGGTAAACTCATGGTACAGTTTCACATGTTCCAGAAAAATATTTAAAATTTTAAAAGATTTGTTTTAAGTCTTCAGATGATAATGATTTAACAGAAGGCACAGAATATCTGTGGCCTGGCTTTTATTCCCCTCACTAAGTCAATCATTCATTTCATCTTGTATTGGGTGTTAAAAGTGGTGATAATCTAATTCTATCATTTTATTTTGATTTTTCATGTAAAACAATTCGGTAAAGGAATGTCACCATCTATCTTCTAGTTGTTTACCCAGTGATGCAGTTTATAGAGGAAATGTGAGAAAAGCACCTAGATCTTTTCTATAGTTATTCAATTTTAAAAAGAATAATTGGTTTAATGTTATCATCCGAAGTTGACCAATTATTACTTTTTATATTCATACAGACTCATAGATTTATGATGAATTTCAACTCATCTTATGAGTTCAACTCATTCAACTTATGATGAATTTCATATATACTTCTTATTCAGATTGAAGCTCAAATCGTCCCATCTCCGATGAAAAAAACCTTAGCAAGTTGGGGTTTGAATTTTTTAGGTAGATCCTAGTGGCCCTCAATAGCTTCCTTGCTATTTGGTTTGCCAAAATGGTTTACGCTTAATCTTGTACATTTTCTGCGATAAATCTGAACTCATCTGTTTTTCTATGAAAACTCTTTTCTTTTAAATTGTACAGTACAACAACTTGAGTGTATCATTTCTCCTAGGTATCATCTCAGGGGATTTATAACCAGTAAACACAGACAAATTACACAGATAAAATGCCTTGTGAGGTCACATTGCTATTTTGATGTCCATAATTTGCCACCCCAAATTATGGTATTTTACCTGATTTCACCTATATTATCTTTGTGATGCAATTCTTATACCTTAATAATGCTGGTTCTCAAAAACACAAGAGATGATAGAATAAGAATATTCTATACTACTTATTCTCTTGACTGCATATTTTTTTAAATACCGGCCCAGAATAATAATACTAATACTACAATCTTCATTATCTCTACTATCAAGATTCTTGTTGCTTTGTCTTTCATTTTCTTCTATTCTCCATTTCTGCATTGATGACACATTTCTTCTCTCATCGATTCTGATTAATCTGACTACAAGATTATAAGTTGCATTGATTTTCTCAAAGCATCAGTTTTTGGTTACACTAATTTTATTTATTTGCTTGTTTATTTATTTAGATTAGAAAATATAGTTTATTTAAAAGTAAATTGGTGAGAGAGAGAGAGAGAGAAAAGAGAGAAGGAGAGAAGATTCACCTCCCCAAGGTGGGGGAGGGATATTATTTATTTATTACTTTATAGGGTGGTGGCTTGAGTGTGTCAGGTACATCTATGTGGCTTTCTCTCATGCTTTTTTTAACCTTTGCTACCTCACCCCCCCATAGACTTTTTGCTATTCATCAATTAATGATCAAACCAAACATAATTATTTGTTCCTCAATATCTTCCCATCTATTTCTATATTAGTTTTAAACTAAAGTATATTTCTTATTTTAGGATATTTTACTTGTGATTATTAGTTAATTCTCCAGTGAAATTAAAGATGTCTTAGATATTTTCTTTAAAGATAGCTTTGAGTAGGTTTATAAATTTGTTTCATCTGCTTTTTAAAGATTTAATTAATTTCTTGAACTCTAATGAAATAATTTAAGTAAAGGTTTAAAGTAATACCTATTACATTGTAGGAACTCAATAAATAGTAGCCAATATAATTTCACCTTTCTTTTTCTGGAAGATTTTATTTTCTTATTTTAAAGATGTGGGGTACAATTCATGGTTGGGAACATAAGTGGTCACCATACAGGTCAAGTTTGGCACTCTTTTTTTTTTTTTTTTTTGAGTTGGAGTCTCACTCTGTCGCCCAGACTGGAGTGCAGTGGCCGCTTCCGGCCACCGCAGCCTCGACCTGCAGGGCTCCGGCGATCCTTCTGCCTCAGCCTTCCGAGTAGCCGGAATTACAGGTATGCGCTGCCACGCCCGGTTGATTTTTTGATTTATTGTAGAGATGAGGTCTCGCTGCCCAGGCGGGTCTCAGACCCACGGGCTCAGGCAATTCACTCACCTCAGCCTCCCAAAGGCGCGGGATTACAGGCTGAGCCACCTAGCCCGGCTAAATTTGGCACTCTTAATGATGTTATGTACCCCTCCCTTCTTCCCCTGGCATTGTCCCACTACTGCCGATCTCTTTCTTACGTATTATGATAAATGTTCAGGGTCTGCTTATGAGTGAGTATATGTAGTATTCAGATCTTTGTTTCTGTGACAAATCACAGAGTTAAAGGCTCTAATTCCGTCAAAGTTGTTGGGAAGTTCATAATTTTGTTTTTCTTTATGACTGCATAATATTCCATCATGTAAATGTACCACATTTTCTTAATCCTGTATATTTTTGATGGGCAGCACAGTTGGTTCCATATTTTTGTTATCGTAAATAATGCTGCAATAAACATGTGTGTACAGGTATCTTTTATGTAGAGTGACTTAAGTTCCTCTGGGTACATTCCCAGAAGGGGGATTGCTGGGTCGTATGGAAGTTCAATTTTTAGATCTTTTAGAAATCGCCACACTGTTCTACCCAGAGACTGAACTAGTTTACACTCCTAACAGCAGTGCAGAAGTGTTCCCCTTTTTCCACATTCTCTCCAGCATCTGTTGTTTCTGAATTACTGCTGATGGCCATCCAGACTGGAGTAAGGTGGTATCTCAGGGTGGTTTAATTTGCATTTCTTTCATGGTTAGTTAGGCTGAGAATTTTTTCATGTATGTGTTGACTGCTCATAAATCTTCTTTGAAGAATTGACTCCATATCTTTTGCCCATTTTTAATTAGGGGTGTTTACTTTTGTACCTTTTGCATGTTTGAGTTCCTCTTCTCAGACCTGGAAATGGCAATACAGAAAGCATATGGAAGCATAAAAGACCACGAATAGCCAAAGAAACAAAACAGGAGGTATCATACTTCCAGACTTCAAACATTACTATAAAGCTAGTAGCTTTATAATCAAAATAGCTTGGTATTAGTACAAGAACAGGCATGCAGATAAATGGAACAGTATAGAGATTCTGGAAGCAAAACCTCAATTTCTCAACCAACTCATCTTCCACCAACAATCACTGGGGAGAGGTGAACCTATTCAGTAAATGGTGCTGGGAAAACTGGCTGACCACATACAGGAGGCAGAAACAGGACCCCTACTTATTCCCATATACAAAAATCAACTCTAAATTGATCAAAGACCTAAATGTAAAACTTCAAGCTATAAGATTCATAGAAGAAAACATAGGAAACTCCCTTATGAAATTTCCAATAGGCAACCAGTTCCTTATCAACTCTTCAAAAGCAAATGCCATAAAAGATAAGATGGACAAATGGGACCTTATCAAACTAAAAAGCTTCTGCAATGCCAAAGAAACCAACCAGAGAGTGGGGAGATAGTCCACAGAATGGGAAAAATATTTGCTAACTGTAAATCTGACAAAGGTGTAATTTCATCTTTTATAAACTAAATATGTTTGAATATGTAATACTGTTACTGAAAAATATGTCATGCATATGGTAACTTTACTTTTTGGGAAAATATATCTTGGATGAGGTCATTGAAAGTTTCCATTCATGTGACTTATAAGCCAGTTCCAGACTACAGTTACTGGAAATAGCAGGTATGTGATAGATCTTGCTTAGAAAATTTTTGTTAATTTCATAAAGTAAATGGAGAAATATTTGAAATCATTGTTAATAGAAATCTGTAAGATTGAGATTTATGTTACTTGTATCTCCCAACTGTTATCTGAGGGTACCACAAGGAAGTTGGGAATTAGGTAGATTAGAAAGAAATAATTTATAACGATTATTTTTAAATACTAATTTTATTCATGAAGCAAGAGTTCTGAAAGAGTTCCCTAAGTTAGATCTCAAAATATGTTTAAGTATTAAAAATGAAAGTAAGAACATATGATAAATGAAAAAAATCAAGTTCAATTTTTGACCTTTTGAAATTGAGACAATTATAAGAAAGAAAAGGTTATCAAAAAATGCAGAGACAAAGTTAAAAAAGAAAACTTTTTGCAAATAAAAAAACCCCTAATACAAAAATCAGTATTAACAAACCATTATGTATCATATAAATTAAATAAAGTCAACAATAAACTTAATAACATAATATAGCAGTTTATATATTTCCATTGCATTTATAAAAGAAAAAAAACTATCCATTTCAATAATTACTACATTAAATGGTACTTGACATTATAGTATGTCCATCACTGTTAATACTCAGAAATTAATGACAGCAAGATGGAGTTTCAAAAGAGGGATGAATTAATACCCATGTTGTCTACAGTGGAAGCAAATTTTTTTCACCAGTATGTAAAGGTTAAAATGATGTATCAGTGACTTCTCAGATAAATTGAAAGGTAGCAGTAAAGCTACCAGATTTTAATGTGCTCATCTTCAGGATGACCAGAATGCCATTATTATTTCCTGCTGAAGTTTAATTTATTTATTTATATATATTTCATAGCTTCAACATTTTCATTAATAATAATCTTTTATAGTTAGACCTATTTAATTTTACATTGCTTTTACCTTAATTGTTACTATGTGCAAGATTCTAAAATGTATCTTTAAATATAAATAGTACCAAATAATACAGAATCTGTTCTTTAATTTCATGAAGAAATTAATATAGTCCCTACAAAGAATAATAATTCATATCACTATTCATCAGATTTGGATATATGTAATTACGTTATGCTTGGCAAGCGTAAAATATGTGAGAAAGATCAGAATAGTATGTAAAAAAAAGTATGTAAACAAGAAAAGTATTTTATGAATACACAGGCCTTGCTACATATCCCTATCTATTTTATAACTATAACAATGATCAATATCAGGTATCTGCAAACTATATCTTGAAGACCAAATCTGGCTTGTTGCTTATTTTAATAAATAAAATTTTGTTGAAACTCAGCTATGCTTTGTTGTTTACATGTTATGTATGACTGCTTACCTATTTTGCAGTGGCAAAAGTGAGTAGTTATGACAGAGACCTATCTGACCCATAAGCCATTTGAAATATATATGGCACTTTACAGGAAAAAGTTTGTTTATTCCTGACCTATAACATCACTGTTAATATCTAAATCTAATCATCTACCCAAAGTGTTAACATTTTTGTATACATGCATTCATCAATGTGTATACATATGTATATAAGCATATGCATGTGTCTAAATGTATTTACACATATGTGTATATTATTATAAATATATATTCTGAATATATTAATTCTTCCCAAAAAGGTGTCTGGCAGCAGACATAGTTAAAACACTAAGGTACAACACTATCAAATGAGAACAGAGCAACAACAAAAATCATAAAAGTCAACCAAAGCAATATTTTGAATCTGGTAAATCAATTTGAACAGTATTTTGTTCTGAGTTTTCTGGCAGATATGACAATAAACATAAAATATTGAGCTATGTTGTTTTTATTAGAAAACATGATAAATTAAAGCAAATTCAAGAGAACACAGAAGTAATTCTATTCTTATACTTTTCTGTAGATTTATAGAACCCAGCCAAGTTCATTACAGGAATATAATCTCTTGTTCCTATGAAGACTTGGTTTTTAATACAGAATGCTTTTTAAAGCAGGTTTCCTCAAGGCTTTAGAAATAAAAAATATATACAAATAAAATTAAGTTCAATTTCTATAATAAGACTAAATCTATGATAATATAAGGAGACATAGTTTAATTGAGAAAATTAACATTTTACATTTTCAGCAAAAGAAGAAAATATTTATAGTATCCTAGGTAAATGGGATAAGTGAATATATTTTTAAAGTCTTTTTCACTTTGTATGCCTAAATATTAAAGTTAGTATATATTTCTGCCAAAACAAAGCAAAACAAAACAAAATAAAACAATAAAACCTCTACTATGAAGTGTGACTCATCCCTGTAATCCAAGCACTTTTGGAGGGAGTGGCAGCCGTGTTACTTGAGGCCAAAAGTCCAAAACAAGTCTTGTCAATATAGAAAGACCCTGTCTCTACAAACTTAATTTTTTTTTTTTTTTTAGTTGTAGTCTCACTCTGTCGCCCAGACTGGAGTGCAGTGGCCTCTCCCAGCCACCGCAGCCTCGACCTGCTGGGCTCCAGCGATCTTCCACCTCAGCCTTCCGAGTAGCTGGAACTACAGGCACGTGCCAACACGCCCGGCTGATTTTTCGATTTATTGTAGAGATGAGGTCTCACTGCCCAGGCGGGTCTCGAACCCGCGGGCTCAGGCAATCCACTCACCTCAGCCTCCCAAAGGCGCAGGATTACAGGCTGAGCCACCGAGCCCGGGTTAAATATATTTTTTAAAAAGGAGTTTACATAAATAATTTCATTAATATTTTGACCGCACTTAGTTAAAAAGAAATTAAGACAGCATAAGTGTGGGAGTGAAAATAATATCAAAACTAGAGTGTTGATTGTTAGTATCTTCTTTCCTTTGAAAGAGGAAAAACAATGCATTTATAATTTCTTATTCAAATGCAATATTTCATAGTGTTATATTAATTTTGATCATGGTGACAATTCATTGATTACAGTTGACTATGTGATGTGAGTACTGTAAATATTTGATTTCTATTGTTTCATTATTATAATCAATAATCTTACATATTAAGTGGGATAACTAGTAGAAAATTGTTTTTCATTATTTTATATAGAGAAGTTGGTAGACTTTATACATTTATGTGTTGTTAAAAATCTATAAAGACAGCTAACCTGAGGGAAATAGAATATTTTCCCAAAAATATGGTCATTATTATTAAAAATATTTTTATGGATATGTATAGTAATACATCAAAACATTTTTTAATGAACTCATTCTTAAGAAAAGAAATAGAAAAAACCCCAGATTTTTGCCACCCTGCTTGATAATTTCTGCAGCTATTTTACTGTGGTTGTTAAAAATATTTGACTTATTTGGCAGGGCAATTGTGCCTACCATTGTGACCCACAATGTTACAGTGACCTGAACGTCAGTTTTCACAAGAAAGTAGACTCAGAAGGCTATATTTATATATTGAAAAGATGTATTTTTAAAATTATTTCCATTGACTTTTCATGACACCTATAGCCCCTTTTCATTCTGGAGGGAAGCATTCATTATATTTACTTTTATTTTTAGGGGACATTATATGGTCTATATTCTCATGCTCACACAGTCTGTCACATACATATGCTCAATACAAACACACATACACACACAGGAAACAAAATGATTTTGACACTCCAGGAAGCTTTCAAAATAAGTTTACCTACCATTGACTGCTAAGAACTACATTTAACACCAACAGTTTATTTCATTGAAAGCAAAAGTAAATTACAGAAAATTAACATTGGACACAAAGAAGCATATTTTAATGGTTTCCTTTTGTTTATTGTTTGATAAATCATTAAGGAAGTAAGGGTAACAGAAACAGCAAAAAGTATCAATAATAGTTGACATCATTTAATGGAGTTCTTATTGTATACTAAACTCTATTCTAAACATGTAACATAAATTATCACTGGGAAGTATTTCCTATTCATAGTCTCATCTTCCCAATAAGAAAACCAAATCCTAGGGAGATTTATTAACTCATTCAAGATCACACCATTAGCAAAAGATGAATCAGAATTCCAACTGAGGTATTTTCCAGAGAAGCTATATTGCTTCCCACAAAAAGTTATTTATTTTTTTATTTTTTTATTTTTTTGAGTTGGAGTCTCACTCTGTCGCCCATACTGGAGTGCAGTGGCCGCTCCCGGCCACCGCAGCCTCGACCTGCTGGGCTCCGGCGATCCTTCCGCCTCAGCCTTCCGAGTTTTTTAATGAAAAATTTCACATGTACTATTGTGGTTAATGAATTTATTAGTTATACTGAAAACCACCAGTAGGAGAAGGTAGGTTTTGTTCCTTAATTTGTCTAAATAAATAATAATTTTGCAGATGTGGCAAGATGGAAAAAATTACTTTGATGGTAATTTACAGCAAGTAGGGAGAAAGTATGTGCTAATTCTGTCCTCTGAAGAAATATTAATAATCTAATTCTTACATACAAGTAAAATACCACAGTAGCTAATGCTTATAGAATGCTTACTATGTGTTCAGCACCTTTATATATCTAATCTGCAGTAACTGTTTGGATTAATCTGTATTATAATAAAATAAAGACTAAAGACTGAGTTGGGCGCAGTAGCTCACGCCTGTAATCCCAGCACTTTGAGTGACTGAGGAGGAGAGATTGCCTAAATTCAAGGGTTTGAGACCAGCCTAAGCAATTTAGCGGGACTTCATCTCTACAATAAACAAATAATAAATACATACATACAAACATACATACATACATACATACATATACATACATACATACATACATACATATTGCTGGGCATGGTGGCAGGCACCAGTGGTTCCACCTACTTGGAAGGCTGAGGTGGAAGGATCAAGGTGCAGCAGGTCGATGCTTCAGTGGCCATGAGCACGCCACTACACTTCAGTCTGGGCGACAGAGTGAGATTCCGACTAAAAAAAAAAAAAATAGAGTAAAGGCTAAATATTCAAAATTTGGATTAACTATATCACTATTTTATTTAAATCAGTCAAACATTTAAGACAGATGATTATTACATTTTCAAAATATACTTTGATATGGGTCACCTAGCACATCTTTTCTCCATCCCCAACTATCAAATATATCTTCAAATATTTATAAATGATCATTCAGAAAAATATCATTTTGACAGTAAATTTTCCAGTCCAATTTCCCTGTGACATATTTTGTGTTTATGTTGTTGATAGAAAACATAAGAATGTTGTGTTTCAGTAAGTGAAAGTTGAAACAGTCTCTATTTTGTTACTGTTTTATCAAGCAAATGTAATCTTTAAGAGGAAACTGTGACTAACACATTCTGATCCATGATTAAACTATGACAAAACATTTTTGAAACATTCAGAAAGCAAGGTTGTTGGTTATGAACGTTTGCATGTCTAAAATTGCATTCCTTGCTAGCAAAAGATAATTTATACCTAGTGTGTCACATATAATATTGTCTATACTTTTTTCTGCCAAAATTCAGGTCATTCATAATTGCAAGTTATGCATTTTATGGGACATTAATCAGGCAATCAGCTGTTGCCTTGCTAAAGTCGAAGAGTAAATGGAAGATTTCCTAGAAAATCTCAATTATAGATACAGCCGTTCATTTATCTCAACTCAGATTTTTATCACATTCTTTTTTTGGAAGCTATACCTATGTCTGTGTGCATATATGCTTAAGTACCAAGTCTGATTCCCTAAAATGCAAATAGATTATATAATTAATTAAAAGTAAACATTTTCCCTCTGAATTTAATTTGCAAATACTTTTAAAGAGAAAAAGCAATAAGTAGCTTTTTAGTAGCGTATTTGTTTCAATGATATAGATCAACAGCATAGACTGCAAAATTTAAAATTTGTTTTAATTCCCCAAGTTAATTTCTTATTGAACTGTTGACATATTAAAACTTTGTGCATTCCATAGACTTCCAGTTTTATCTCTAATACATATTCTTTCTTCTTTCATAACAATAAAATGTTTATTATGTATTATGGTTGCTCACAAATGTTTCTATTACAGTAGGGTAGACATACTATTAGGGTTCATACAATAATTATAAGTAGAAGAGACGTATGCCTCTCTAGGCAGCCCCTTAATAAAAAGATAACCACTTTTCCTCTTTTATTGAAAGTTGGAAAGCTGGTGTGGTAGCTAGTAATCCTCAATCCTCTGGCCAAGTAACTCATACTAAGGATAACAGCACAAGAGAAAAGAAACCTGGATCGACATGACAAAGTTTTAATGCCTACTTTTAAAACTAAAAAAAAAAAAAAAGAAAAAAAAGAAAATTAGCTCTAATATTGTTTGAACCGCAGCTTTGGGGACCTTTGCTGAAGTTACCCCTCCTTTATTCTATCTAAGATAAATTACGGTACAAATGTGTTAACGTGCTGCGAAATAAAAATGATTCCCCAAATCTATAAGGCATTCCACTAGTAGATTAAAGAGTAGAAAGTAACAAAGACATAAATAATACTGGCAGAGAAGTTGGAGACCCTTGTTAAGTCATAATTAGAATGCTCCTGGAATAGTTTGGAAGACAGAGTATATGCCAACAGAGCCTAAAAAATTACTGG
Source organism: Cephalopachus bancanus (assembly GCA_027257055.1). Classification (NCBI taxonomy): domain Eukaryota; kingdom Metazoa; phylum Chordata; class Mammalia; order Primates; family Tarsiidae; genus Cephalopachus; species Cephalopachus bancanus. Next base: position 2,361,554 of record JAPVLO010000274.1, read on the forward strand.
AACTGGAAGGATAAAACAATAAGAACAGAAAATTACATGTTTTTGTATGAAGCAAAGTGCTGTTATAGATGAACATTTGCAGATTATAAAAGATAATCCCGCTATAAAGAGGAGTGGGAGACAAGACTGTTTCTCTGAGTCTTTCCCCAGCATCTTGTGTTAAAATTTGGGGGACACGTGTAAGAGTCAACCAGCAGCAAATATCGAGTCATGCAAATTATTTTTCTCTCAGTCTACTGCTGCAGATGACCTTAAGACAAAGCCACTGTGTATGATTATACAATTTGCTCACTTGACCAAGGCTCATGCCCTGGGATCCAAGTTGAGTGTGAAATCCAGCCTGACTTCAGATGGCCAAGCCTTGATTTCTGATGAAAATCGACATCTAACTTTAAAAAACAGCTGTATGATTTAATTTACACAAAGTCACAGTACTATCATCCATGAGAGTACTTATGGAGCTGCTTTCGCCAATTGGTAGCATATTTTAATTTTGTCAACTCAAGGGAGTATTTCCTAGTTAATTCATAAATATTTCCCAAAACTACAGTAAGCCTACTCAAATTATCGGCCATTAAATGAAGTGGCTAGGAACTTGTGTAGAGCACATTTACCAGAGGTTAAAAGACAGATATAAAACAAGCAAACAATAGCACAACAATGGCAACAAAGAATCCAGCTATTTAGAGAAATTCTTTTTTGTTCAGGGTATTGGTACATAGAACGTGCTAGAAGCAAACAAATGGAAACTTACCAAGATAGCAAATGAAAACTTACTGCAAATTTGGATTGTACGTTTCACTTCCCACCAAAACAAACAAACAAAAAATAACCTTAACCGGCACTTATGAATATGCAACACTTAGAGCATTCTGTAGGCATCTGAAAATATCATAACTTTTAATAAAATAGGACATACTCTCAAATGCCTATTTTAATATAGACACCAGAAAATAACATACAAGAAAGAGTCTTCCAAAGGGAAGATCTCAAACTTCCAGAAAGATGAATCAAAACTTATTGCATAGAGGTTTTGCTTTTGCAGAACAAATTTTGTTTTGCTTTGTTTTTATTTTTTGACATTTTTTTATTATGGCACATAACATACAATTTACCATCTTAATTATTTTAATTGTAAAATTTAGTGATATTAAATACATTTATAATGTTGTGCAGCCATCAATCTCCAGAAGTCTTTTTATCTTATAAAATTGAAATTCTATAGTCATTAAATAATAACCCATTTTCCACTAGCTCAAGCACCTGGGAACCACCACTCTACTTTCTATCTTTATAATTTTGATTACTCTAAGTAGAATTATACTGTGTTTGTCTTTGTTACTGACTTATTTCATTTAGTGTAGTATCCTTAAGTATCACCCAGGTTGTAGCATGTGTGAAAATTTCCCCCTGATTAAGGCTGACTAATACTGCATTTTACATATATACCACATTTTGTTCATCCATTCATTGGTCAGTGGACACCTGAGTTGATTTCAGCTCTTGGCTATAGCAGTTGTACCATTTTACATGACCACTAGCAGTGCATCAGGGTTTCAACTAGTCTACATCTTTGCCAACAGTTGTTATGTTCTGTTTTTTTTTTCTTTGTAGTAGCCATCCTAATGAGTGTGATGTGGTATCTCATTGTAATTTTGATTTACATCCCTCAAGGATTCTTTAGTGATGTTGTGCATCTTTTGATGTGCTTAGCCATTCCTATATCCTTGGTGGAGAAATTTCTATTCAAGTTTTTGCCTTTTTTTTTTTTTCATTTTTATTTTAGAGTCAGTAGGGACACATGCAGGTTCGTTTCATGGTCATATTGTGTAGTGGTGGGGATTGGGTCTCAGGTGGTCCATTCCCCAGATAGTGAATATTGTATCCGATAGTTAATTTCTGAAACATAAATTGCCTCTCAACCTCCCCCGCATTGGTGTCCCATGTCTATTATTTCCATCCTTGTGACCATTTAGCTCCCACATATGAGTGATAATATACAGTGTTTGGTTTTCTTTTTCTGCATCAGTTCACTTAGCATGGTGTTCTCCAGCTCCATCAACATTGCTGTGAAGGAAATAATTTTATTCCTTTTTATGGCTACCTAGTATTCCATGGTGTACTTATATCACATTTTCTTCATCCAGTAATTATTGGTGGGCACTTAGGTTGGTTCCATGACTTTGTGTTGTAAATAGCGCTGCACTGAACCTAGGCATGTGGTTATCTTTTGATACACTGATTTCTTTTTCTTTAGGTAGATTCCTAGTAGGGGGATTGCTGAGTCAAATGGCAATTCAATTTTTAGTTCTTGGGGAAATATCAGTATTGTTTTTCATAGAGACTGAACTAGTTTATAATCCTGTCAACAGTGAATGTTCCCTTTTCTTCACAGCCTCGCCAATATCTGTTGTTCTTTCTTTCTTTTTTTTTAATAATAACCATTCTGACTGCTGTGAAGCAATATTTCATGTGACTTCCATCTGCATTTCGTTGATGATTATTGATGTTGAGAATTGTTTCGTGTTCGTTGACTGATTGTGTGTCATCCTTTGAGAAGTGTCTACTCATGTCCTTTGGATACTGTTTGATGCAGTTATTTGTGTTTGTATGTTAAGTTCTTAATAGATTCTGGATAATAGTCTTCTATCTGGGGCATAATTTGAAAGTATTTTCTCCCATTCAGTAGATTTCCAATTCATTCTGATTTGCTTTTGTTGTTGTTGTTGTTTTTTGTTTTGCAGTGCAGACTTTTTTAGATTAATTTCCATCTGTCTATTTTTGTTTTTGTTGCAATTTCTTTTGAGATCTTTGTCAAAAATTATTTGCCTAGGTCATTGTCTCAAAGAGTTTCCTTGGTTTTCTTCTAGGATTTTCATAGATTTGGGTCTTATATTTAAGTGTTTAATATGTCTTGACTTAATTTTTATATATGGTGAGAGATAGGGATATACTTTCATTTTTCTGCATAAGGCCAACCAATATTCCAAGCACCATTTATTGAATAGGGTGTCCTTTCATCATTGTCTATTTTTGTCAGTTTTGTTAAAGATCATTTGGTTGTATAAATATTGCTTTATTTCTGGGTTCTCTACTTTGTTTCATTGATCTACATGTCTATCCTTACACCGATATAATGCTAAGTTCCTACAACTGTATAGTGTAACTTGAAGTCAGGCAGCGTGATGCCTCTGCAGCTGTTCTTTTTGCTTAGAATTGCTTTGGCTACTTGGGTTCCTTTTGGTTCCATATAAACCTTAAATTAGATTTTTGGTTTTTTTTTTAATTCTGGGAAGAACAAAGTTGGTATTTTTAGCTAAATTGAATTGAATCTGTAGATTGCGTTGGTCATTATAGTCATTTTAACAATATTGATTCTTCCAATCCATGAACATGTGATGTTCTTCCATGTGTTTGTGTTAGCTATAATTTCTTTCTTGACTGTTTTGTAGTTCTATTTGCAGAGATCTTTCACCTCCTTAATTAGCATTTATTGATTGATTGATTGATTGATTGCTAATTTGAATGAGATTGAGCTCTTGATTTGGTTCTCAGCTCAAGTATTGTTGATGTATAGGAACACTACAGATTTTTCTACATTGAATTTGTATACTGAGACTTTACTGAAGTGATTTATCAGGGCTAGAAGCTTCTTGGAAGAATTTTAAGCCTTTCTAGGTATACAATGAGTCATCTACAATAAGAAATAGTTTGGATTCCTTCTTGTTAATTTCAATGTTTTTTATTTTTTTCTGTTGCTGATTGTTCTTGTTAGGACTTCCAGTACAATACTGAATACGAGTGGTGAGAGTGGACATTCTATCTTGTTACTGTTGTGAATAAAAATATTTTCAAGTTTTCCTAATTAATTATCTTGTGGGCTATAAGATTATAACATATAGCCATTATTATTTTGCAATATTTTCATTCAATTTCCAGGTTTTTCAGGGTTTTTTTAATCATGAAGGAATGTTGAATTTTGTTGAATGCCTTTTCTGTGTCTATTCAGATAAATACATAGTATTTATTTTTGCTTCTGATTATGTGGTGAATGGCATTTATTGATTTGTGGATATTGAACCATGCTTGCACCCCTGGAATATAACCTACTTGTTCATGTTGGATACTTTTTTTTTATATTCTGTTGAATTAGTTTGCAAGTATTTTGTTAAGAATTTTAGTACCTATGTTCATCGGGGCTCAGCAGGGTTTGAAATTTCCCATTAACAAAATCTCCTTTGTGTTTCCCACAGTTTCCTTTTAGAAATGGAAGTTTTTAATATAGTGCCTTTGCCCAGTAAATTTTTATGTGGAGAGGTAGATGGAAATAAAAATTTTAAAAACTTACATGGTTCAAAATCACTCACCTGATGAATAATATTGTTCCTCATTGAGCTATTCTGTACTCTGTCCTTAATAAAGTAACTGGGTATATCTTTCGAATCTTTTGTTGAGTACAGAAATGACTGTTTAATGTCTTTAAAAGACTCACATAAATATTTTGACTTTTAAAATTAGAAACCTTAATAGAGACTGTATTTATCCTATAAGATTGCAAGTTTTAATTTGGTACATAGCCATCCTGGCAAAGACTTGGTTTGCATTTCTTGAAACTAGCTGGTATCATGTGGCTAAGTTTGGGTCAAAGGAATATAAGCAAAATACCTACAAATTTTGAGTAACTTATTTGAATGAATATGAGCATTCCTTCATTTTCTTTCTTTTATTTTTAAAAAAACTTTTTAAAATCTCTTATCTGTTGGCTGGATACAATCAACCTTGTATAACAGTATGTGGAAATAGCAGAACTAAAAATGGGAGAAAAATGAATCTCTAATACCATGAAGCCACTGTATCAGTCACATTTTATTAGATGAAATATAAACTTATAAGTTTTTTAAGTCACTGTATTTTGGGCTCTGTTTTCTAGTAGCTTGACTTTTATCCAATTATTCATTATATTGGATTAACAAATCCCAAACTATCAATGAATCTGAAACCTAATATAATAGGGGGTATATTTTATGAATTATAATTTTCTGTTATGTTCTGTTAATCATTTATATACTACAGTTTATCTACTATCTCTTTCTCTACATAAATATCCATCATGATAAATATATTTGTAGTAGTCACTCATGACTTGATTTGCAGTTTTGTGTGTGTGTGAGTTAAAATCTTTACTTAATTTAGTATTCCATAAATGATTTTGTATAGAGAATGCTTTATGATATCCGTATAGATGCTATTTTTAATATTATTATCTAACTACATGAGAAAAATAGGATTTATTGAGATAAACAGAAATGTGCTTTCTTCAGAAACAAATTACACAAAAGAGGACAATTTCTCACCTCTTGAAATTCAAAGTTAGAATGGGGAGCTAACAGGTCTCTATGTATTAAATAATGAAATCCTTGTGGTCTGCTTTTCTTGTACTTATGGCTTTCGCCAAGTTTGTGGCCATATTTTGGTTTTCTGTTCTTTCCAATATCTTTCTTAAAGGTTCACTTATTATGTGGCCCTCAATTCTCTCAATTCAGGGACGGTAATTCTCAGCAGAGATAGAGTTAAACTAGGCATGAATTGAATGACTTAAATACTCAGATACGCACACTTAAATCTAAGCATCATTTGGTGAATAATTTTGTAAGACTAAAACATTCAGTACTTGTCTCTTATCATCTAGCTCCCCACCTTTAATATGACAGATGGTTTTATAAAAACTGTGTATTTAATTTAATACAACTCAAATGTGTTTTGGGAGTTGAAAGATAACAAGTAGTGAATATCATGCTGTTTTTTTTTTTGTTCCTTTTCCAATGTTTGTTTTGCCTTCTCTGCTTTTTTTTTACTTTTTTCTTAAGTGGTTAAATACTTATTTAAAATATATTATACAAATTGTACTTTTAAGTTATGTTTAAATATATCACACTAGCCAGAAAGAGCTTATGAAAAAAATATTGCCACTAAAGTTTTTAAAAGCTAAATATAATAAAGAAAATTAAGTTCTCACAAGCATACATAAGTATGTTGTGCATAGTCTTGCTAAATTTAAATTATGCATTTTCACAATAGTTTTTTGTTATAAACTATGGATTTTAGAAGTGCATTGTGGAAATGTACATATTACTATTGAATCTATTTTCTCAGCTGAATTAGCCAAATTGAACTCAAATATTTACTGGGACCATAACTTTTCAGGACTTTGAAGCTGGAGGTAAACTGGTGAACAAAACAAAATCCCCTCCTCACAGGGTATGTAGTCTAGCTGTAGGATGCAGTCAATAAACACATATCACCTTGGATGAGTGCTTTCATGTAAGAAATAGAAAGTGACTGCTAGAGTGAAAATGTGCTCTAGGTAGGATAATAAGGGAAAGATTGTCTGATGTGGCAATATTTGACAGGAGACCATAATGGTGCAAGAAAACACAAGAGGACAGCACTGTAGGAGGTGGAAGGTCCGAATACTGAGAAAATTTATTGTGGGGGCACTATAGGAGGAGCCCAGCATGAGAGGAATATAGGAAGCAGAGGCTGGCAGTGATGGGAAATGAAGTCAGAGAGGGAACAAGTGGCTTGATTTGGCTTTGAGTAATGTATTACTCAGGGTTTTTCTTTTTAATGCTTTAAATGAAGCAATCTTATATTTTATATTTCAGGAAACCCACCCCTGGCCACTGTTCAGGTAGACTCTGTCACATCCAGGAGGAAACAGTGAGGCCATACAAGATTGTCCTACAATAAACAAGATACCATGGGATATATCTGATTCCATAGTTATAGCTGTGGAGCCGATAAGTGGTCATGTTCTGGGTGTAATAAACCCCTAAGGGAGCTACTGAGATGCACTCATTCTTAGACTTGCAGTATGATATGTCCTTTATGGCCCTCTCCTTGAACCTTCTTCCATGATATAATCCACTACAAAGTTTAAGCATCCCAAAATGAATAACATAAAATATCTTCAGATGCATTATTTTTTTGGACTGTGCAATCTAAGCCTTTTCTGACATAAAGGAACATAAATATATCTTACCTACTGACTTTTGAGCAATGACTGATCAATGATCAAAAGACCAAAATTCAAATTAATATCTCAAAGATTTTTCCAATTCCATTCTTACCTGAGTAAAAAAATAAATACGTAAATATACACGCACACCTGTGTGTGTATATATACATACCTACATATATGTACCTATATATTAAGTTTTGAAAAAGATATTTCTATATCCATGTTAGGTGGTACAAGGTGAGAATGTAGGCTAGTCTTATTCTCATATGACAGTAGACTGAAGAGTGGGTTGTATGTATCCCTAGGAGTTTTGTACAGGATATTCCACTGGGGTGCAAGAAGCATATAATAAAACTTTTATGAACAATTTAGCTTCCAAAGTCTGGCTTTGTATAGTACCTAAAAACATCTGGAGGCACACCGAGAAAATTTTGAAGTTGGCAAAACCAATGAGAGAATTTTGAGTTACTTTTAGAGGAATATTCCTGTTTTTGTAGAGACTCAATTTGCAAGACAAAGATAGTTGCTTTTAGTTCCCCTAAGAATTGGTTTGCAGCTTGAATGATATCAAGGGGATGACCCATTCGTTCAACTGTTATTTTCAATTTGCTTTTTTATATTAGATGGTGAATTTTTAGCCTTTCTTTGAGTATATAACTACATTTTTAGATACTTGAACAAATAGAGCTGAACTAGGAGGAAGGGAGTTTTAAATGAGGTACCCAAAAATCAAAAAGGTCTTCCAGTTTAATTAATTTTTAACTTTGTTTTAAATCTGATTTCTGCCTTTTAAACTTGTCAAATGAGTCTGTAAGGATAATTTTGGAATCTTTTGTATCTTTTCATAGGTACCAAAAAAAGTAAGCTGTTTAAGAGCTCCCTAAAATTTTTTAAAAATATAGTCAATGTATTTATTTCACAAATAATTAAAGCCAATAAGCTTTTTTCCATGAAAAGTCCCAAAGATAATTTTGCAGGTTTAAGATACCATGGCCGTAGGTGTGTTTTGTTGTTGCTGTTGTTGTTGTCTGTTTGTTTCTTGGTTTTGTTTTGTTTTTGAGTGCATAAGATGCCATTCCCATGATTTCTCAAAAAATTGACTCTCAGAAACAGGTTTAGAAAGAAAAGAACTTTGTTGTCAAAGGTGGTTAAGGATAATGCTTTTGGATAGTATCTTGGGCCTTTCAACAGCAAGTGAACACATGCACATGCTAAGTTTTCAGAAACAAGGCCAAGATAAAACTCTCACAATTTTCATTACACATCATATTGGAGGTTCCTGCCAGTGCATTAGGAAAATATAAAATAAAATTAAAATATGCATAAAGTTAGAATAAAATAAAGTTTTCTATCTTACAGAAGACATAACTATTTAGAAAATTTCAAGAAGAGTCAAGGTCACATTTCACAATGCCAATATATAAAAACATTATTTTAATATAATAGTAATGAACCCTTGAACAAGATTAAAAATAGAATGTCACGTGCAATTGCACTACAAAATCACATGAAATACTTCTAGGTATAACTTTTATAACATATGTATGATGTCTATATGCTATAAACCAGCAGTCCCCAAACTTTTGAACATCAGGGACAAGTTTCATGGAAAAATTTTCCATGGACAGGTGTGTTGGGGGTGGTTGGGGATTATCAGGCATTAGATTCTTATAAGAAGCTCACAACCTAGATCCTTAGCTTGCGCAGTTCACAATAAGGTTCACATTCTTATGAGAATCAGGAGACAGAACTCCCGTCTCCTACCACTCACCACCTGCTGGGTGGTCCAGTTCCTAACAGGCCACTGACAAGTATCAGTCCACAACCCGGGGGTTGAGGACCTCTGCTATAAACAACAAAACAAAATATATTATGTTTATTAATTAGAAGACACCGTATTATTAAGATGTTAATTCTCCTCAACGTGATCTACAAAATCATTGCAATTAAAAAAAACTCAGCAGAATACTTTTAGTGTTGCACGAGCTGATTTTAAAATTTGGGTAGAATATATTACATGTTCTCATAAGTGGGCACCAACCTAGAGGTCTTCCAAGGTATATAAAATGGTACAGTGGACAATTGAGTCTCAAAGGAAGGAGAAAAGGAGGGAAGTGAGAGATGAAAAATTGCTTACCAGGTATAATATGCACTACTGGGAGTGACGGGTACATTCCAAGCCCAGACGTCTTCACCACTATATAGTATATTCAATTAGCCTCCAAACCACTTATACCTCTAAAGCAACTGAAATTAAAAAAAAAGACATGAATAAAGACACATGAATTAGAACAGTCAAAATATTTTCAACTAGAAAAAGAACAAAGGTAGATGTCTCACATTATTTGATTTCAAGATGTAATATACAGTAATCAAGAGAGTACGATATGAGAAAATGATGGACACACAAATTTGTAGAAGAGACAAGAGAGTCCAGAAATAGACACACTAAATACAGTCAATGATATTTCAACAGAGTTACAAAAACAAGTATAAAAAGGATAATCTTTCAATAAATTGTAATGGAACTATTCATTAATCAGATATAATAAGTGAATATTATACTACATATATAATTACATAACTAACAAATAGTTATAATATTATATGCACATGTAATAATATATAAGCTTCTATTTATACCTCATTTCCTATATAAAAATCAACTCAAAACCCATCTTAGATATAAATGTGAAACTTAGTATTTCTAAACTTAAAATCTTGTAGAATTAAGCATACAAGAAAATCTTTCTGATCTTGGCATAAGCAATGGTTTCTCAGATATGACAATGCAATATTAGGAGATGCAGGAAAGAATCTGTATCTGGGATATGTATTATATACATGATATATGAAAATTTAAATTAAAAAACCCAATATAAAGATGAAGAAAAAAAGAACAAAAAACTTACCAAATAAGACACACAGATGAGAATTAAACACCTGAAAAATATTTGACATAATTTCTGATTAGGGTATTGCAAATAAAAAACTGGACTGAGGTACCAAATATAACTAATTCGAATACATAAAAAAAACCTGACAATATCAAGTGGTCACAAAAACACATAGAAAATGAACTCTCTTTCATTATTAGTATATGCAAAATGTTACAGCTATTTTAGGAAATAATTTCGCAGTCTTCTTGGAACATTAAACATACACTTATTACATGACACAGTAATCCCACTTCTAGATATCTCTCCAGGTGGTATAAAATACTATGCTTACTCAAAAACCTATATAAGAATATTTATACCATCTTTATTCATAATATACCAGATATTGAAGCAACATAAATGTTCCTCAATAAAGAAATAGAAAAATAAACCGTGGTATGTGCATACAATGAACTACTACTAAACAACAAAAATGATAAATTATTAATATACTCAGTAACATAAAATAATTTAAATGTATTATAATAAATAAAATAAGCCAGATTCAAATGCTATATAGCATGTAATTTTATCTCTATGACATTCTGGATTAGACAAAATTATTGGAACAGATTAGTGCTGGGTGAATGAAGAGGCTGGCTATAGCTACAAAGAACATTTGAAAGAATCGATCAGACAAGGAAATGAATGTAGGTGGTGATTATCTGACTGTACTCATTTTCCAAAATTCAAGAAACTACAAAATAAAACTGGTGAATTTTACTCTATGTAAGTTGCATCACAATAATAACAATGGAAAAAAGTACTACCTGATATAGTTACAATTGCTACTTAAACAGTCATTGTCTATCAATGGTTCACTCTGATGCTCTTTCTTCCTTCAATAACATTCTTCAAACTGAGATGCTTTTCCTTCTTTAGTGTAATATTTTTGTAGAGTATGTACACTAGCATTAACTCTCTCTGTTTTTCAAAAATATCTTGTATTCACTTTCTTTTTTGAATAATGTTCGTTACTAGTATAGAGTTCTAGATTGGTGTTATTGTTGTTCTTGTTTGTTTTTTCTTAAACACATTGAGGACATTATTCCATTATTTTCTTGCATCCATGGTTTTATTAGGAATGGATCCAGTCAAGTAACTAGGTCTCTAGAAGCCACATAAGCTTACTTATGTAAGCACTTAAATGTAAGCACTTACTTGCTTAGAGTAAAAATGAGTCAAAATGAAATCCAGAACAATAGAACAAGTTGGAGAATTGCTGTAAGGATATCTTCTTTACAGAATGATTTTTGGAATATTTCTTTTCTCTCTACTTTCTTCAAACAAGTTTTGCATAAAACTGAGCACAGAAATTATTAGTATGGTTGTATGAATTATATAAGTGTAACACATAAATATTCAGATTGTTTTATTTTATTTCTAAGCTAAGTACCAGTTACATGTGGCATCCATAGCTTGTAATCAGTATTCATACATTATACAGTTAGTAAAGCTCTATAAGCACATCTTGTATAGAGGATATTCCACTTTATACAGAAAGTTATAATTCTGATAAATAGAAGCTGTCACCTCAAAAATGATTAATACTATCAATTTAATATATAATAAATGTATGCTATATATAGCACAATGCATTCTGAATATAACTTCATCTTATTGATTTTATGATATTTCAGTTATTGAATATGACTTAAAGGCATAGTGATACATTCTCATTGTTTTGTTGCATACTAATTTTATGTGAAATGGACTTGTCTTGGAAGCGATAGATGACACTATTGGTCCATTATTACAAAGAGGTCATAACTGGCTTATTTATTTTACCCTTTGTCCATCTACCCCTTATTATTTTCCTACCATTTTATAGGTCAGCGTATGAATATATTTAAAAAGTTAATTTTGAAACCAGATTTGGAAAATTTATAGGCAGCTTTTATTTGCTTTCTCTCTCTGTAAAAATTGTATTAACTGAAGAATGACAAGAATGAGAAATAAAAGGCTTTGCTTAATTATTTTATGTGTGATTCAAGATAGATTACTCAAAGTGAGTTGAAAATTGTTACAAGTGTACTGCTGTGGGACAATCCATCCTTTGCATCTTGGGTTCACTGAGTTAATGTCTTCCTAGTAGGCGTTCAAGAGCACTTTCCATAATACATACTTAGCCTTTGAAATTACTTTGATTATAATGTATTCTTTAATCCCGAAGCTAAATCAATTACAATAAGAAGCATCTATTTTCCTGACTTTTTTTTTTTTTTGTAGTTCTTCAGGGAAAAAAGTTTTAAAGGAACAATGGGCAATTGACACACATACAGACACACACACCAAAAAAACCCCCCAAAAACTATTAATTTTAAAGAATATTAGGGATATGACTAAGAAGAATGCATTAAAACACTGTCACTTTAATGTTAAAATGTACTGAGCCCTACATTGTGGAAGAAAGAAAGAAACAATAGGGAAAGTATTCTATGTGACACCTAACTAATGTCCTTTAATACAAATTTATAATACTATAGGGGCTACTGTACTGACCTATGGAGTTCATTCTGGTCACAACAACCTTGAGAGGAATACTGGTGGTTGCTTGATAGCTGAATAGTGCATCTCATGTGATAAATCTACTTAGTTGTTGGTTTCTATTTTAATGAGTGTATTAGATTTCAAAGCAAAATAAAATTGAAAAGCTATACTTTATTTTCTGTTTTCTTTATTTTGGAAATAGAGCAAATATTAGTTCAAGTTAATAGTTTAGAGTACAAAGGTACCAATTTAATATCATCAGATTGTCGTGAAGGCTTTCAGCAACACAAATGCAACATTATGAAGCCACATTAAAGTCCTCCTTTCTCCACCTGCAAAATAATATTTCACATTTCTCAATTGCACCACAGGTAGCAACTGGTAGGGGAACAAGCTAAGCGTCTTTGTACAGTTTGTATAACATAATCAAGACACCATGGCACTTACTACTTTTGAATTACCCAAATTTAAACAGGTAATTTAAAATTATTGTTATCCTCTTTTTCTTTGTGTTTTGATACTCACTTTTAAGTTTGTGTTATTTCAGTATGCAAGCTCAAGCAAATGACAATAAAACATCAACTGACTTAATCTATACTAATTATTAATCTTTTTATAACTTTGCAATGTATCTTTTTTCTGGAAAAAACTATATAAGGTAATTAGTTTAGATTGTGTGATTTTCAAATGTCAATTGTCAATTGAGAAAAACGATAACTAAGTCAGTGTGAACATGTAAACTGCCTGAGGTTAAATAGCAAAAAACTAAAAGAGGCTTCAAATTAAAACTTCTGATCATCTGTCCCCAAATCTTTCTGCCACCTTGTTCAGCTTTCAGTTTGAATATTGTTTCTTTAAAATACAATGTTTTTTAAAAACTGTTAAATTAATTTTTAAAATCACAGGTTGATGGAGTAAAGATAAATATTTTGGAATGTTTCTAGGTCCCAAGTTGTCATAATAATTAATGAACATAAGAATTGTATTAGTAATGTATTTTTCCATAAAAATTTCTGCACATTGTATTTGAACATGGACTACAATATGTTTATAATAAATAAGAGTCACAAAAGTTTTAATCAAAAAATTAGCTCTTTTAAAATTAGAGTTCAGATACCAAAAGTAGCAAAATAAAAATAAAGACAATTTAGACTTTATCAAATCTAAAAGCTGCTGTGCATTTAAGTAGACAAGACAAAAAAATTTAAAAGACAACCTACAATATGGGACAAAATATTTGAAAATCTTATATCTGATAAGGTGTCCAGTGCATATAAAGAACTCCTAACTCAACAACTAAAAAACAGTTCATTATTAAAAAAAAAAAAGACAAGGAACTTGAATAGGTATTTCTCCAAAGAAGTTATACAAATGACTACTAAACACCATAAAGATGCTAAACATCATTAGCTATTAGGAAATGAAAATTAAAACTATAATGAGGAACCACTTTCATCTATTAAAAAAAAAGAGAGCAACAAGCAAACAAAAAAAAAACAAAAAATAATAAGTGTTGGGGAGGATGTGGAGACATAGAAACCTGTGCATTGCTGATGGGAATGTGTAATGGTTCAATCAGTATTAAAAATAATTTGATAATCCCCAAAGAGTTAAACATAGAATTACCAAATAGCTCAACAATTCTATTCCTAGATATATATTTCCACCAAAATAAACAAAAGAATTCAAACAAATAGGTGTATAGAAATGTTTATAGCAGCACTCTTCATAAGAGTCAAAAGTTGGAATCAGCCCAAATGTCCATTAATAGATAAATGGATAAGTAAATTCTTATGTAAACTAAAAGGGGCATCTCCCAAAACAGAATTTATTTACAAATTCTTACATGCTTAAACTTCATTCACCTTCAAAGTACTCTCTGTTTAATGCAATACACCTATTGAGAAACTTTACTCTCTGCTCAAAATGGTTTTTGGATTCATCAATTTTAATGCTTTTTTTGTGTGCTCCTGCCATTTTTTCTTTCGCCTCTTCCACATTAGCAAAATGTTTCCCTTTGAGGACATTTTTTTAACCCAAGTAAACAAAAAACAAACAAAAAAGTCACAAGGAGTGAGATGGTTAAATAAAGAGGTTGGACCATGAGGTCATGCCATTTGGGGTGAAAAACTTCTGAACACTCAGCCCCAATGTGGGCAGGTGCGTTGTCAAGGTGGAAGAACCAGTCACCTGTTTGCCACTGCAACCATTATGCAACCTTTTTAAAGCTTGTAGGTAAAAAATTTTGGTTTCCTCTGAAGGAACACATTCTGAGTGTACTCAAAGGGTCCACCCTCCAAAAGACAATTCCAATGTGTTTGGGTTCTCCCCTAGTACAATAGAATATTATTCAGTTATGAAAATAAATGAAGTAATGATACATGGCACAATGTAGATAAATCTCAAAACCATTATGTAAGCTTAAATAAGTCAGTGAAAACAGGTCACATATTTTATTTTTCCATGAATTAGAAATATTTATAAAATTGTAAATCCATAGAGACACAACGCAATTTGATGTTTTCTAGGAGCTGAAAGAGATGGGGAAGCAACTGTTTAATAAATATGGAGATTTCTTTGGAATGAGGAAGATATTTTGAACCTAGATAGAGGTTGTGGTTGTACAACGTTGTAAATATATTACATGTCATTGAATTGTTCACTTTCAAATGGTTACTTTTTATGTTATATCAATTTCACTTGAATAAAATTCCCCAAAATAATTATAGCTGAGAATTTGTTTTTTTGGTCAGACTGTACCTTTGTCTAAGTTTTACCATGAAGGCAGACCAGTCACAAAGTTGGCTTAAAGGTCAAAAGTGGCTGCAATGATGATGAAGACATAGTTGAAAGTTACTCTCATTTAGTTTACAGCTACACTAGCCAAAAAGCAGTGCAAAAGAAGACAATGCACAAAAGACTACAAGTTATTTTCTCTGGGCTTGCGTTGCACTTCTTGTTTCTTATAGAAACCTTCCCACACATGAATAACATCACCTAAGTCAGCAAAAAGTGCTCCATCTGTCAAAGAATTTCTGTCTTTCAGTGGCATTAGATTTCTAGCAGACCATGTCAACACTCAGCCTACCTAGTATCAGGTAAGAAAATCCGATAGCATCATAGGTGCGTACTAATCCATCGTATTTTTTTTAAACTAGGTCTTTGATCCAATTGCATTGTAGCTATTGAATCATAAAACTAATAACCTAAACTATATTTTGTACATTGTGTCAAGAGTGTTTGTTAACAAATACAATGTATATACGGTATATCAAGTATACAAAAATAATAATATGAACAATGAACTGTCAGTTTAAAAATAGACCATTCCTAAGCTTTAGGCCTGCATTTTCTTCCTTGTTTTTATTCTCATATTTTCTCTCCCGAGATAACTGATGATTAGATTCCCCAAAATATATATTCTATGTTAGTTTTTTCTTTTCCTTACATTTTGGTGCGATTATATGAATCAATAAATATGATACTATTTACTTGCACCTGTCTTTTTTGTTGTATCACTGTATTATTATATCTTTAAATTTTTATAATTGTGAAAAAATTTTAAATACAAAGGAAGTTGCAAATGTAGTACAAAAGTCCCTGTACCATTCCTTCACTTTTGCTCATTTGTTACATCTTACATAGTTATACTGCAATATCAAAACCGGGAAATTGACATTAGTACATGTGAGTATAGTTCTACATCATGCAATCACATGTGTACATTTGTGTAAGCTCCACCACAATCAAGTCACAGAACTAATTCATCAAAAACATTTCCCTTTTGTTAGCCCTATACAGTCACTCCATCCTCTCATAGCCCCTAACTTTACCCTTGAACAACTACTAATTAATTTTCGATTTCTGTAATTCTTTCACTTTGTTATTGTTAAGCAAATGGATTCCTATGATATGTGTCCTTTTGAGATTGGCTTTTTTTTTTTTACACTCAGCATACAGTACTTGAGATCTATTCAAGCTGTTGCTTGCCTCTGTAGTCTGTTTCTATGTCTTATTCTGTTGTATAAATGTACAAGTTTATTAAACCATTCATCTATAAGGGAACACTACTTGTTTCCAATTTGGGACTATTACAAATAAGCTGCAATAAATATTTATTTAGAGATTTTTGTGTACATATAAATTTTAACTTCTCTGGGACATATACTTATATGGTAACTGTATATTTAGTTTGTCACAACATTTCCAAACCATCTTTTTAAGCCACTTGTAAAAGTGGCTGTTCCATTTTACATCCCCACGAGCTTTAAATGAGAGGTACAGTTTTTATGCGTTCTCCCTGACCTATAGTATTTTCACTGTAATTTTTTAAAACTTTAGCTGTTCTAGTAGGTGTATAGTAATATCACTTTGCAGTCTTAATTTGCATTTCTCTAATAGCTAGTGATGTTGAACATCTTTTGATGGGCTTATTTACCATACGACTATACTTTTCAGTGAATTGTCTCCATATATGTTATCATTTTATAACTGGATCTTTTAATTGTTGCATTTTTAGAGTTCCTTACATATTACAGATATAGGTCCTTTATCATGTATGTGGTTACAAATATTTTCTCCCAGTCTTTAGCTTGTCTTCTTATTATCTTAAAATTTTGCACAGAAAAAAAAATATTAATTTTTATAAAGCCATTTTGTCTTTTAAAAAATAAACCATATAGTGTAGGCTTTGAAGATTTTTCTCTATGTTACATTCTAAAAGATTTATGGCAAATTTTATGCTTAATACTTAAATTTATAATTAATTTGATCTAATATTTAAGTTGCAAATTTTTACTTCCCCTATGAATATCACATTGCTGCAGTGTCATTTATTAAAAGTATTGTGCTTATATAAGAAACTGCTTTGTACCTTTTTAAAAGTTTAGTTGACTGTTCTTGTTCAGAAGTTATTTCTGAGTTCTCCATTTTGTTTTATTTATCTTTGTTCTATCTCCCAAAACCATGCTGTCATGATTATTATAGATATATAGTAAGTCTTCATAACAAGTAAAGCAATGCTACACATTATATTCTTTTTCAATATATTGTTTTAGCTGTTCTTCTTTTCTCTCACCTTTCCATATAAATTTGAAAGTATTCCTGTCTACAAAAAACTGGAATTTAGAGCATAATTGCACTGAACAAGCCTGTAAATTTGGGAAGAATTGACATCTTTACTATAAGTCTTCCAACCTATAAACTGGCAATATATTTAGATCTTCTTTAGTATTTTAATATTCAGCATATGAGTCCTGTGCATATTTTGTTTACCTATTTATTTTAGCAATTTTTAAAAATTGATACATAATCAATGTACATATTTTGGGAATACTTGTGATATTTAATATTTTCATATAATTTGTAAATATTGAATTGTGATATCTATCACTTTAAATATTTGTGTTTTCTTCATGCTAGAAACATTCAAATTATTCTTTCCTAGTATTGAAATGTACAATAGACATTTGTAAATTATAGTCTCACTACTTATCTATCAAATACTACATATGATTTCTTCTCTCTAGTTATATTTGTGTACCTATAATAAACTTCTGCTTATTATCCCTACCCTTTCTGGTCTCTGATAACAACCAATTTATTCTCTATCTTCACAAATCCACATTTTAGCTTACACATATGAATAAAAACATGAGACATTTATCTTTCTGTGCTTGGCCTTTTGCACTTAGCACAATGATTTCCAATTCTATCCATGTTGCTGCAAGGAACAGAATTCTATTCTTTTTTATAGTTGAATGATATTCCCTTGTTCATTTACTATAATTTCTATTCATTCATCCACTGATGGGCACTTAGGTCGATTTCATATTTTGGTTTTTGTGAAAAGTACAAGAATAAACATGAATGCTGCTATCTCTGTGATATATCGATTTCCTTTATTTTGGCTATATACTCAGTCGTGGAATTGCTGAATCATGTGGTAGTACTATTTCTAATTTTTGAGAAAGCTGTATATTGTTTTCTAGAGTGAATGTGCTAATTTACATTCCCACATTTCTCCACATCCTCACCTCATTTCCTTGTCTTTTCACTAAAAGCATTCTAATTGGAATAAGATGATACCACATCGTGGTGTTGATTTGCCTTTCTCTGATGGTTAGTGACGTTGAACATTTTTTCATGTCTGTATTGGCCATTTGTATATCTTCTTTTAAGAAATGTTCATTCATATATTTTGCTTATTTTTAATCAGATTGTTTGTTTTTTGTTATTGAGTTTTTTTGAACTCCTAATATTTTCTAGCTCTTAATCCCTTGTCATATGAATTGTTTGCACATATATTCTCCCATTCTGTGGATGTCTCTGCACTTTATTGATCACTTCATTTGTTGTGCAGAAGTGTTTTAGTCAATGCAATCCCATTTGTCTATTTTTCTTTGGTTACCTGTGCTTTTGAGGGCTTACAAAAAAACATCTTTTGTCCAGGCCATGCCTGGACGGGAGAGTTTTCCTCTTGTCTATTCTAGCAGCTTCATAGTTCTAAGCCTTAGATTTAAGCTTTTAATCCATTTTTATTTAAATTTTGTATATGGCTAGAAATAGGAATCTAGTTTCATTCTTCTACAGTGGATATTCAGTTTTCTCAGCACCATTTATTGAAGAGACTGCCCATCTATTGTGTGTTTTCGGTGTCTTTGTCAAAAAGTGAATTGTCTATAAGTGTGTGGCTTCATACCTGGGTTCTGTGTTCTGTTCCATTGGTCTGTCTGTTTTTATACCAATTCCATGCTGATTTGGTTGCTATAGCATTGTAATATATTTTGAAGGCAAGTTGTGTATTGCCTCGAACTTTACTATTGTTTGCTTGAGATTGCTTTTACTACTCAATGTCTTTTGTGGTTGAATATGAATTTTAGTATTGTTTTTCTATTTTTGTAAAAAATAGAATTGGCTTTTTTTTTAATAGGAATTACACCAAACCTGTATATTGCTTTGAGTAATATAGTTATTTTCATATTAATTTTTTCAATCCATGAAGATGAAATATCTTCCAATTGTTTTGTGTTCTCTTCAATTTTTTTGTACCAGTGTTTTGTAGTTTTTCCTATTTAATCCTTTCACATCTTTGGTTAAATTTATTCTTATATATTTCATATTTTTAATTTATACTCAACTATTTCCATTTGGAGTGATTGTAGATACTATTATATTTTCAATTTTCCTTTCCAACTTGGTTTTTTTTTTGTTTTTTGTTTTTAAGTTTTAAACAGTTTATCAGAGAAAGAAGGGATAGATAGAGACATGCCAGAGCTGGTATGGGCAAGAGCAAATACCCCTTTCCACCATCTAACAGCATCTATATATAACTACAACTGAATTTTGTATGTTGAACTTATATTCTGTGGACTTACTGAACATTCCTTAGTTCTAAGGGTTTTGATTTTGATTTTTGTTAGATTCCTTTAGATTTTCTATGTGTACCATCATGTCATCTGCAAATGGGGAAAGTATTATTTATTCTTTTCCAATCAGTATGATTTTTCAATTTTCTTTATAATTTATAGAACTCCCTGTACTATGCTAAATAGCAGTAATGAGAATGAGCTTCAGTAACTTGTTCTGCATCTTAGAGGAAAAACATACAGTCTTTCATGGTTAGGTATGTTGATAGGTGTAGATGTATTATACATGTGTTTACCTAGTTTACAAAATTACTCTTTATTTCCAGTTTGCCAAGGTTTTGTTTATTAATGAACATTGATTTTTTTTCATTTTTTCTGCATCATTAAATATGATCATGTAATCTTTCCTTTCTACCTTCTTATTTTGATCTTAATTGATTTTCAGAAATTGAGTCAGTTTTGCAACTTTAAATAAATACCAGTTGTTCAGGATGTATAATAATCTTTGCATATTACTGAATTCTAATTCTTAATATTGAACATTCTGCATCTATATTAGTGAGAGATAATGATCTGTAGTTTTGCATTTATCCTACTTTTTTGCTTTTTGATCTGATATCATGGTAATACTAGATTAACAAAATGAGTATAGAAGATACTTTTCCTCTTCTATTCTCTGGAAAAGATTGTGCAGAATTGTTATTAATTTTTCACTCAATTTTGATAGAATTCTTCAATGAGACCATCTGGGTCCACAGCTTTATTTTTTGAAGTTTTAAAACTGCCGTTAATTTCTTCAATAGTTACTTAGCAATTTAAATATATGTATTTTATTTTTGTTGAATTGTGCAGTTTAGAATTTCAATATATTGTTCAATTTTATCAAAGTGTTCAACTATATATGTGTAGAGATGCCCACAGCATTTCTATATTGCTCTTTTTATATCTCCAACATATGTAGTGATATCCTGTTTCATATCAATTTTAGTAATCTGTGTCATTTATATTTTCTGTAGAGGTTTGTCATTTTTATTTAACTTACTCATAAGCCAGATTTTTCTTTATTTGTGTTATTTTAAATTTTACTTATTTATGCTCTTATCATTTATTTTCTTTCTTCTTTCTACTGAGTCTGGTTTACATTGATCTTATTTTTCTATATAACATCATTAAAGTGGAAATTGGTTGTTGATTTCGTCCTCTTTTTTATTTTTTATGTAAATAGCTATTTCTATAAATTTCCTCTCATCAGCAATTTAACATAATTCTAGAAATATTGATGCTTTTTCTTTTCTTTTTTTATTTATTCCATTTTTTAAATTATTTCTATAACTTCGTCATTGATGAATGACTTATTTGAAAATATGTTATTTAGCTTTCAGGTATTTGAAGATTTTTATTTTATTACTCTTGTTGTTGTTTTTTAGAGTCAGGGTCTCACTTTGTCACCCAGACTGGAGAACAGGTGAACCATCACCACTCACCACAACCTAAAACTCCTAAGTTCAAGAGATCCTCCCTCGCCATCCTTCTTAGTAGGTAGAACTACAGAAGTGTGCTCTATTTCTTTTTCTTTTTGTATACAGAAGGTTTCACTATGTCATTCAGACTAGTCTCAAACTCCTGGGCTCAAGTAATCCTCCTATCTTGGCCTCCCAAAGTGCTATGATGACAGGTATAAGCCACCATACCTGGTCTTATTTGAAATTTTTTAATAATCTTTTTGTAATTGAGTTTTGTTTGATTTCATTATGATGAGAAAAGATATTATCTCTAATTTACATTATTTTAAATATTCTTAATTCTGTTTTATGCAACTATATATGGTATATATTGGCTTATGTTCTGTGGGCACTTAAAAAGATTATACAGAATACAATTCCGCTCTTCTTCAGTGCAGAGTTATTTAAATGCCAGTTGATGGTTGCTGTCTTATGTTGTTGTTGAGTTCTATATATTTGCTTATTTTTTGTTTAACTGTTCCATCAGTTTTTGAGAGAAGGGTTTACAATTTTCTAACTTTAATTCTTGATTAGTTGATTTCAACTTTCAATTAAATAAGTTTTTGTCTTACATATTGTGCAAATCTGTTGTGTGCTACATACATAGTTAGAATTACCGTCTTTCTTGTAGATAGACTATTTTCTTTTTATGTAATGTTCTTTCTGTGTCTGATGTATTTCTTTTCTCTGAGGGAAATTTTATTCAATATTAAACATTTCACTGCTGTTTTCTATTAATTGACATTTATGTTGTATACTAGTATCCATTGTTTTAATTTTACTCTAAGTTATCAAAATATAGAAAGTGAATTTCTTTAGAGTAACATATAGTTGTATCATATTTATTTTTACTCTCTCTCACCCTCTGACTTTGTATATTCAGCCATTTCTACTGTATGGAAATACTGATGTAACTTAAGTAATATGGCTTGCATTTTTTTTTTTTTTTTCCTTTTTGGTCGGTGTTATTTTTTTCTACCTTGACATTTTAGGATTTTATTTTTGTTTTAACATGTTAAGCCTATATGTTTTTAAAAATTAATTAATTAATTAATTAATTTTATTATAAAGATGCGGGGTACAGTTCAGGGTTAGGTATACAAACATTGATTATGCAGGTACCCTTGTTGATGAGGTGTGCCTCTCCCTCCTTTAACAGTTTCCTCAACTGTCTGTCCTACTTCCATCCCTAACAGTTTCCCACTTCTGCCAATCCCTTTCTTATAGTGTTATAATTGTTCAAAGTCTGCTTATGAGTGAGAATATGTGGTACTTTGTTCTTTGTTTCTGTGAGAGATCACTGAGTATGATCGACTCCAAATCCATCCAAGTTGCTGCGAAGTCCATGTTTTTATCTTTCTTTATGACTGCATAATATTCCATTGTGTGTATGTACCACATTTTTTTTGTATCCAGTCTAACTTCAATGGGTAGCATGGTTGGTTTCATGTTTTTTCTACTGTGAATAAAGTTGCAACAAACATACGTGTGCAGGTGTCTTTTTTATAGAATGACTTGAGTTCCTCTGGGTATATTCCCACAGAGGAATTGCTGGATCATATGGAAGGTCAATTTCTAGTTCTTTCAGGAATCTCCACACTGTCTTCCAGAGAGGTTGCACTAGTTTGCACTCCCACCTGCAGTGTAGAAGCATTCTTTTTCTCCACATCCTCGCCAGCATCTGTTGTTATTTGTTTTACTAATGTGGAGAAGGAGAACCTATTCAGTAAACGGTGCTGGGAAAACTGGCTGACCACATGCAGAAGATTGAAACAGGACCCCTACCTATCACCATACACAAAAATTAACTCTAAATGGATAAAAGACCTAAACGTAAAACCTCAAACTATAAGAATCTTAGAAAATGCAGGAGACAATCTTATGGAAATTGGAAATGGGAACCATTCCTATTCAGAACCCTAAAGGCCAATGCCTTAAGAAATAAGATAGACAAGTGGGACCTCATCAAACTAACAAGCTTCTGCAAAGCAAAAGAAACCATCAAGAGAGCAGGGAGACAGCCCACAGAATGGGAAAAAATACTTGCCAACTGTATATCTGACAAAGGCCTAAACATCTAGCATCTACAAGGAACTTAAACGTGCCGAAAGGATAAAACCAAACAGTCCCAATAAAAAATGGGCAAAAGACATGAATAGACACTTCTCAAAAGACAATATACAGGCAGCCAACAGACACATGAAAAAGTGCTTGGACTCACTAATCATCAGAGAAATGCAAATCAAAACCACATTGAGATACTACCTAACCCCAATAAGAATGGCCATCATTAGTAAAGCCTATAGTGTTATTGTAAGAGGTTTTTGGTATAGCTTAATTAATGGTCACTTTAGATATTATGTTATATATACCAACTTTGTCATAGTCTAATGTTGTTGACATTTTGACAGATTGAGTAAATTGGAGAAAATTTACTGCATTGTATATCTCTTAACTCTCTCAATTTATAATTTCCTTAAATATTTCCTCTACTTACACTATGAACCATATTAGATATCGCCATAGTCTTGCCTCTAAAATGAAACATAATGTTAAAAAATTAAGACAAAACAATATTTTAATGCATTTGCTATACTTTTATTCTTCGTATTGCTTTTTCTTCTTTCCTATTATTGAAGTTTCTTAGTTTGCCATTTCTTATTTACTTAGAGAATTTATTTTGCTATTTTTTGGGTCGGTCATTCCTCTGTTGACAAATTTTAGTTTTTATACATTTGTACATTTCAAAATGTCCTAGTAATTCCTTTATTCCAGGAAGATACGTTCACTGAATTTAGAGTTTGTATTAGCAGTTCCTTTTCCTAGTACTTGAAAAATGTTTTATAACTTCCTTCTTGCATATCTTTTTGATGAGAAATCCACTTTCATGCAAATTGTTCTCCTATAGATAATGTATAGTTGCTATACTAATTTTTAAGATTTTTAAATTTTTTTTTGTGTACTTTTCGATCACTAAGTTTGACAATTATGTGTCTTTCTATGGATTTTTTAGGGTTTATCCTTTTTAGATTTCTGTGTGCTTCTTGAATGCATAGGTTTATAAATTGTGCTAAATTTTGTGAAATTTCAGTTATTACATTTGTGAATGCATTTTTAGTCCCTCACTTTATTTTCTCTTTCTCAATTCCCAATGGCTCTTACTATGGTAACATATGTCCCTGAGATGCAATTTATTTTTGATATTTTTATTTATTTACTTAGTTGATTGAAATTTTTTGTCCCTATTTTGTAGAAAGTGGGTCTTTATGTTATTCTATTTTCAAATGCATTTTTCCCTCTGCTTTCTATTTGCTTTGTAGTTCACTTATATATATACTGTATATTTTATTTTTCAAGTAAAGTTTCCACATTTTTAATCTTCTTTTCTATGTGTCTTTTAAGATTGTTTTGCTGTATTTTTTTCTTTTTATTTGTATCAAGTATACTTGTGATTGTTGAAGCATTTAATAATAGCTGCCTTAAATTTTATGCCTGATAATTTGATCATTCATATTATATTGAGTTTGGTTCTGTTTATTTTCTCATTTTAATTAATTTGAGATTTTCCAACTTCTTGCTATAATGAGTGATAATCAATTAAAATACTGAAATTTTAATAGTATATGTTGAGATATTTGACCTTATTTAAGATTTGTTTTTTAGCAGGCATCCTCTGACACTGTTCCAGCAGCTGAGAGATGATATCACTTCCTTACTACCTGGTTGGGTTATTAATTTATTATAGCAGCGTTAAAAACTTCAAACACACTCTACCTCTTGCATAGCCAAAGTAATATTCTATTTCTGGGCTTTTTAATAAATATATATATTTAATATTATGTAGATGATATAATATTTCAATCACATATAATTTATAATCAGTGGTTAACAGGAAAGACAGTCGACTTTGCTTACTCTTCCTGAGTCTTGTGATACATGGCACTTTGCTTTTTTTTTTAACTTGTTAGTGTTAGCCACAAAAGGAAACACCACACAAACACTTTGCTTTTTATATGTCATTTTCAGAATGAGTTTGTCAATGTCCATTTAAAGTTTTTGTAAAAAGTTTTGACTTGCATTTAATTCATCAATTTGTAGCAAATTAATATCTTTACAGTATTGGTCTTCCAAATCTTGAGCTTATTGTATGTACATAATTAAGTCTTTTCTAAAATCTTCATTGAGAATTAAGTTTTTCTATGAAAAAATTTTATAGCATTTTTATTTTCATATCTAAATATCTTTATTTTTGTTGGTTTTGTTAAAATTATTTTTAATTACTTTTTTATTTTTATTGATAGATGCAAAAATGTAATTGATGTTTTATTTCAAGCTGAAAATAAGCTTAAAAATAGAATAAAATTGAGTTTAGATCTTTTGTTATTGTTATTTTACAGAAAAAAAATTTTAGTGTTTTATGCATGTAATCAAAACATTATGAATAAAGCTTGTTTTTATATCAAAATTCTAATATTTACTTCATATCTAACAACACTTAATATGACTTTATATATTTGGCTATACTGTAATACTTTAAAATTTCAGTACAATAATGAATATAAGTATTATAGTGGTCATTTTTATTTTATCTATGATATTAAAGGATAAGCATGAAATGTTTTCCATTAATATGTGGTATTTAGCTGGGCTCGTGGTTCAGCCTGTAATCCTGCGCCTTTGGGAGGCTGAGGTGAGTGGATTGCCTGAGCCCGCGGTTTCGAGACCCGCCTGGGAAGTGAAACCTCATCTCTACAATAAATTAAAAAAAAAAAATCGGCTGGGCATGATAGCGCATGCCTGTAATTCCGGCTACTTGGAAGGCTGAGGCGGAAGGATCGCCGGAGCCCAGCAGTTGGAGGCTGCGGTGGCCGTGAGCAGCCACTGCACTCCAGTCTGGGCGACAGAGTGAGACTCCAACTCAAAAAAAAAAATAAAATGTGGTATTTACTCTATGATTGTCATATTTTTGTTTTGTAAATAGCATTTGTTAATATACAGAGATTCTTTTCTATTTTGTTGTATGATAAGATTTATGTTAATGGACAGATGTTAAATTTTTATCTAGTAATTATACATCATCTGTCAAAATCATAATTTTATTATCTCTCTCTGTTTTGATAATATAGTCAAATATTTACCTACCAATGAGGTCTTAAATAAATTCTGTTCAATATAATTGCTTTTTTGTTTGGTTGGTCTTATCTATTGGTTTTATATGGAACAAAATTTGGTTTCTAGAATTCTTGTTTAAAATTTTTGCCTAATTTATGTTCAATGGGAAGAATGAGTTATAACATTATTTTCTCTTACATTACTTGTTAGATTTCAGTATTATGGTCTTTTTCATTAATAAGATGGGAATTTTTTTCTCTTTTCTAGTTTGGAGAAGTATAAGTAATGTGTATTGTTTTTTCAAATATTGGGTAGAATTTTAACAGTGAAGGTATATGGAACTACAATTTCATTTGTGCAGAAGTTTTAAGTTAACAGTTTTTGTTAGTATAGAATCAAATATACATCTTTTATTTGGGAGCACATAATAATGTAATTAATGGCCACAACACTTGCTGAAGAGCTCACTGCATTTGTATATTTTTTTTAGAGTTTCCAACCCTTTACCCTTACCATGGCAAACATCAGGAGACATTTCTTGCCATCATCTTTTAAGAAGTAAATTGCTTTGTCTATTTAATTTTTCTGTGAATATGTACATATTTTTGGTCAGAATATATGTGGAGGTTTTAGACTACACTCTTTACTATGTGTTTATCCAAGACTCCACCTGTTCTTCTCAAGTCTGCCTTACAAAAATTAAAGGTCTTGGATTCTCAGGGCATTCGTTAGTATCCAAAATCACTTAGCTTCCTTGATTTTGGTTGTTTCATGTTTGACTTTGAATACTCCCTTTAGTTTATTTACAGCAAGGACATACACTGAAAATAATACGAATCATTATAGAAAAGAAAATCTGTAATGTTTCAGAGTATTTTTCAGAATATCTTCTCAATCATAGTATATGAAATAAATTTTCGTTTTGACCTTCTGCTTTTGTCTACCTCATGTTTTATATTGAGGGGTATAAATTAAGTGTTCCAAGAATAATTAAAATTGTGAATAAATTTATCAAAGTAAAATCATTGCGATTCAATTAACTAAGATCAATTAATTGAAGATCCATATACAATTTTATTACTAAATGATCCTGAAGTGTTGTACAGAAACAAATGCTGCTAAAACAGTTATCAAAAATATGCTTAGACATTGTACTTACTTAGGATGTGCATAATTGTGTAAGGGATATTACAAATTTCTCTCTTCCAAGTTAGTTTCAGGTTATTTTCAATGGCAGACAAAATTCCTATGGCTCAAATCCAACCTAGAACACATGCACAGTTCTTATTACAAGTTATGGGGCAGAGTCCATCTCAGTTTTTGAGAGCACATTTTATTTACAGGGTTTCATCAGCATATTCATTAGAAAATTTCAGTTGAAATTAATTTTTATTTAACCAGTTTTTGTTTGAGAAGACATGTCACATGATTGAAGAATGTAGTCTGCCCTACAACCACAGGAAAAAAATTAAAATTAAAAAATTACTGGCAATAGAAACAAGTTTTGACTGTTTCATTTTGAATTAATCCACATGCAAGATATCAGCAGTTTAGATGTAGCCATGCTGAGAATATCACCAGTTCCTTTTTATTCCCTAATTATCAATATTCTTTGTATATATTTCATGTTATTAGAACTATATTTGAAACAAAGTTTAAGAGTCAAATTTTTTAAATTGGAATTTCCCCATTATTGATTGAAAACTTGAACTTTTAAGAGTAAAAGCTAAAACATTTGTTTCTAACTCGAAAAAGAAAGAATACAAAAGAAAAATGTGAACATAAAATGACTGTCATTTAAATCATTCAGTGTAGAATATTGCTAGTTTTTTTCAGTTGATTTATGACACAATTTGATAAAACAATGGTATCATATATTATCCATGTGATGAATCACAAGAAGTCTTTACTCTGAAGTTACTGAAGTAAAAATATCTCAGTATATACCTGATCTAGAAGAAAACTGGAAATTTTGGCCAGCATATAAATTCAGAATTGGAGTGGAAAAAATTGTTAAGCTCAGCATAACTTTCACTTTCTAGAAAAGTTTTATGTTATCTCATTTTCCTAGTACTTTATATGATAATTATTCCAATTTGTCAGTAAAAATTTCAGAGTGATTTGATTTTTAAATCCATTTAAATAAATGGATAAAATTAAGTATCCACACTCAATTTACCAGTAATAACTCTTGTCATTTCATGTGTGTAAATAGATACACTCCACCAAAATTTTGCACAAAATCATGATAGACTAAACCAGATAAAAGGTTGAACAAAGGAAAGTATCTTTGTAGTGTATCATGTCATCAAGGTATTTCTAAAATCTGATATGGTACTATGGTATTAGTGGCTTCTGTTAGTTACCAAAAAAGTTTCTCATTACACTCAGACAGTAGTTTAATCAGCATTTCTTTGCCTAAAATTAATCATTCTAATTTTTCTTTGGATCATCTCCATTAAAAGCAAAGCATGACAAAACTCACTGTTCTCATTGAGATTCACTTATGTTCATTGAATAATTACTCCTCAAATTAGTGTAAACTTTCGGTTAACTTTCAGAGTACTAAAAAGAGTTTATTTTGATATTTATTATTAATGTTTTACCAATATTCTCATTTGTTTGTTTTTATGGAAAAGTAAATTTTGGAGACAGTCTATTATTTGCAAAGTAGGTCTACCTTTTGCTTCTATTCATTTTTTCCAACAAATATTCATGAATAAGTAATATTTTAAGAATTTTTATATATGTGGAACATCATGTGAACAAAGAGAATTTTTCCTTATACTCATGAAAATGAAAAACTAGTGGAGTATATAGACAATCATTTATATAAATATATTACAGTAAATATTGTTACAGAAGAAATAATTTTGTAGTTCCTAGACATTTGAATATATAAATTCTATGAATAATTGACATGGATATCTTAATACATAATATACAAATTATAACTGAGATGAAATAAGCAAGATATGGAAAGCAAAGTACATATAGATGTTCTGTGAGCAATCAGCATATGCAAAGGCACTAAGAGAGAAAATGAAATAAGCAAATTATATAAAGGTATAGAAAGGGAGAGGGGATGCCTGATGAAGGGTATACATATCAAATTTGCTTTTGTTTCTTTAAAGAAGAGTGAAAAATATGTAGAAAGCAGCATAATCAGATATATTTAATTTTTAAGTAAATAAGATATGTATTTAAAAATATGTTCTCGCTCAATGTGGAGTACTGGAATATATATGTGGATCTTATTTATGATGTTTGCTGCAGTCAAATTGAGAGATAATGGCAGCATTAACTAGGTTCATTAAAATCATAAAAGTTTAGGATGAAAAAATATATTAATACACTTCACTAAATATAGTCACATTAGTTATGCCTTTATATTGACAATGATTTGAAAATATTATAGGACAATATAAAAATAAAAATGTGTGAACAAAATCAGTAATCTGATCAGATCAGAATAGTTATTTAACATTAATTATGCAGAATACCAGATTTTTTCTCTTTAACACCCATATTTATTGACAGTATTTTGATTTTCACATTAATTTCAAGCTAAAAAAGTCAAATATAGGAATAAAGGGGGTTCAACACTAAAGCATCATAGACTTTATAGACTTTACCTTTCCACTAAGTAATTAAGCATGCTCTCTCAATTTAAACTTAAAGAACAAATATATAGAGAAAATTATTGAGATAATACATATTCAAGATTCAGCAATTATTCATAAATTATTTTTAAATTTTGTTTTCATTATAAGAGGTTGACCTAGATACAGTGTTTAATATTAAATGAACTAATATTGAATATTGTCTGAAGCATTATTTTATTTTATTTTTTTTGGAGTTGGAGTCTCATTCTGTCGCCCAGACTGGAGTGCAGTGGCTGCTCCCGGCCACCGCAGCCTTGACCTGCTGGGCCCCGGCGATCCTTCCGCCTCAGCCTTCCGAGTAGCCGGAATTACAGGCATGCGCTACCACGCCTGGCTGATTTTTTGATTTATTGTAGAGATGAGGTCCCACTGCCCACGTGGGTCTCAAACCCGCGGGCTCAGGCAATCCACTCACCTCAGCCTCCCAAAGGCGCGGGATTACAGGCTGAGCCACCAAGCCTGGCTGCATTACATTTTTAATAAGATTTTTTATGATAAATCACATGATGTCTGAAGGAATTCACCCATCCACTTAAAAGCTTATTGTTATTAAAAGAACAGAGAATTTATGTCAGGGTGTATTTTAGATTAACTAGTTCCCAGAGCAGAACAAATTATTTTCTGTAGGCTAAAAATGAAAACTATTTATCTTCTTCCTTGTATCCAAACTATATTTCACACCTCATGAGATTCGAATGAGAGGCAGTTTTTCAATAAAAATGATGCTCAAATTTATTCACAATTAAAAAACAAAATGTGTATAGTGGCTGAGGGGACACTGCCAGAAAGAGGGGCTATAAATTAATCCATCATATAAATAGAAACATAAGATTAAAATTTTTGAATTTTAAGAGGCATGTAGGTTGAAGAGAGTTAAAATTTTGAAATAATAACAGCAGGAAGACTACCCACAGAATGGTTATTGACGGTAGAATTAAAATAGATTTTGTAGTAACAGTCGTAATCAGTTTTTTTAATGAAATTTTAAAACTACTTCCTATTTTCTGAATATGAAAATTTATGTTTAAAATAAAATAAGAATATAGGCACACACAGTGGCTTACGCCGGTAATCCTAGCCAGAAATTTGGAAGGCTAAGATGGAAGGATTGCTTGAGTCCAGGAGTTCAAGATCAGCCTGGACAAAATAATAAAACCTTGTCTCTACAAAAAGTCAAAAAATTATCCAGGGATTGTAGCATACATTGTAGTGTCAGCTACTTGGGAGGCTGAAATGGAAGGATTGCCTGAGGTTAAGGCTGCAGTTGAGTTGTGATTACACCACTATATTCCATCCTGGGTAACAGAGTGAGACTCTGACTCAAAAATAAAGCAATAAAAAATAAAAATAAATAAAATAAGCGTATGAACGGCCAATTCATCTGTATATTATTATAGACTGAATTGTGTTTTCCCCTTAACCTACAAAGTGACTGTATTTGGATATAAGTATTTTAAGTATTTTAATGAGGTCATAAGAGTGAGGCTCTATTTCAATATTACTGGTGTTTTGTAAGAGAAAGAGATATCAGAAATACACATGCAAATAAGACCATGTGAGATCACAGCTAAGAGATGCCATCTTCAAAAGTCAATGTGAGAGGTGTCAGGAGAAAATAAACCTGCTAACACTAATCCTGGACTACCAGCCTCCAAAATTTTGAGACAAGAAATATCTATTGCTTAAGTCACTCAGCAGGGGGTATTTTGTTATGGCAGTTCTACTAGACTAATACACATTTTAAAAGAAAAAGTGATTATGGAAAGGAGAATAAGACTTTAAGAAAATTTACTGTATCCGTTTTCCTACAGATGTCACAATAAAATTTCCTAGGTTGTGCGGTTTAAACATCAGACATTTATTTCTCACAGTTCAGGAGGCTGGAATATCAAGATGTCTGAAGAGTTGGTTTCTCTCCTGAGGCCTCTCTC
This sequence comes from Cephalopachus bancanus, assembly GCA_027257055.1. Classification (NCBI taxonomy): domain Eukaryota; kingdom Metazoa; phylum Chordata; class Mammalia; order Primates; family Tarsiidae; genus Cephalopachus; species Cephalopachus bancanus. The sequence goes on from JAPVLO010000274.1 coordinate 2,393,581, forward strand.
CTGAATCTGCAGATGGGTGCTTTATCACCTGTATGTTCACGTGATCCTTTTTCTTTGTGTGTGTGGGCATGTCTGATGTCTCCCAGTCTGTGTCATTTTCACCTCTTCATATATATGGAAACCAGTACTACTGATTAAGGCCCATCCGAATGACCCTATTATAACTTAATTACCTCTTTACAGGTCCTATTTTTGAATTCAATGATATTCAGTCACATTCTGAGACATTGAAACTCAGACTTCAACATACACATTTTTGGGGGAACGACAGAATTTAGCCCATTATGGTTACCTTTATAAGTTATTTTCTAAAGGGGGTTAAAAAGGAAAAGGGAAAAAGCATTCTAATTTTGAAAGCATAAACAATTAAGAAAATACAATTTAATTGCAAATTGCTACTGTAAAACATACTGTTGCAGGAGTTTTGAACTCGTCAGCTTAACCCAGCAAACTGGGGTTCCTGTCCCGTAACCAAGATGATTAAGGAACGTGCACACCAAAAGGTTGAGAGAAAGAACGAGTTTTTTAAGCTACAAAGCTCTCCAGAAAAAGAGAAGGGGCCCAAAATGGGTATAACTGGTGCTAGGAGTGAGTTTGTGGTTTTTATCTTATTTTTTCTGGGAGCGTTTCTCTCATTTACATCTCATCCGCCCCTTACTTTCCAAGCCCCAATTTTTATTGCATATGTGGATCCTTAACCAAGGTTGCTTCCTCTTGATTATTACCCACAAGTACCACAGAAAAGCCCACCCAGGAGGGTACAACAGTAGTGCAACTGCTATGTCAATTATATTTTAATAAGCCAAGATCAAGTTAGGACATTTATTTATGTTGCTGCGTCTGCATTCAAGCAGCAAAAAGTCCCTTTTAGTAATACATCCTGGGTTGAGAGGATGCTCGCAACCACATTAACCACATTTTCAGCCAATAATTATATAACAGGGTGGTACAGAGGGCGTTCCCACTGGTATTAAGTCTCCTTGAGACCCTCCCTCTCTGCCTAACCAGCTTCTATCTCCTCTTTCAAGACTTATATTTGTATACTTGCTTACATCACTTTGCTTAATATTTTTTAATATAGTTTACTTTTAACAATAAAATAGATGAATACAATTTTATTGCTTACTTGATGTCAACTTTTTTTAGTTTGGGGACCTTAGATGGTAATTAATATTTTTTACTGAATGGAAAACTGTTAGCATCATCTTTGTTTTGACTTTTATTATGAAAAAATAATGGCAAAAATGTATAAAGTAAATAAAATCTATGTGATCTTCTTCAGTTCCTTCAGTACACTGCTCTACTAGTTATTTTGAATCAAATCCCAAATATTATATTGGGGCATTCATAAATATTTCTTCAAAATAGGAATTATAAAGATTTTCTTTCTGGTACAAAAACATATAATCAAAATACCATGATCTCATTGATTATATTTAAGAAAAATTTTGTTTGAATAAGTGAGATATTAGAAATAATTACACAATTTGCTTGAAGTAACATTATAAAAATTTGTTAAATTTTTTATTAATGATTTTAAGAAACTTTTCAATTTATGTTCCATATGTGAAATGAATCCAAAAGAAACATGAAAAATCTAAGTAAACATTTAGATATGTTGTTTATGTCTAGAATAGGAGTATAAAATCAGAGTTCTGTGAGGAAGCATTAAGGTTCTATAGGTAAGATTACTACAAATAAACCAGTTATTAATTTCTGCATTAGTACACAATGAACAGTGATCCAGAAATCCCATTAGCAATTTCCCAGGTCTTCTTGTCAATGTTTAGTGTGACCATGTTTATTTGAATGAGTCAGTTCTAGAAGAAATAGTGATTGATTGATTGATTATGTAATTGTTGTAGTAGCCATTGATAATCAGTGAGTGCAGTATTACAAAGGTGACATTAAATCCCTCCTGTGGAATAACTTATCCCAACTTCTTTACAGACTACAGAATAAATGACTGAACTGAACAAGTTAAATTGGTGCAAGAGAAAATCAAAAGAAATTTTTTTCTCTGAAGTCAGCATTTTTTGTGTTCCAATTCAGCTGGTCCACTGATATTTACTGCTATTATAAATGTTAGAAAATATCAATTATGTAGGTCAGAGGTAGTGTGTACCATGAAGTTTTTGTGTTTTTATGAGATTTTATTGTTGATTCATTATGCGGGTTTGTTGTGTTATTTAATGAAGTTTGCTTTACAATCATGTTTGGCATCTTTAGCAAGGAAATTGTAATGCAGGCAAGAACAATTTGAAACCTAGGTTTATAATAGGTAATTCTTGTAAGATTTATAACAAAGAATAATAATATTTTGAATCATTTCAATGCTGTAGTGGGACAAAGAACCAACAAACACATGAAAGAAATGCTGTTTATTACTACATTTTACATGAGGTGAAAATCATGCTGACCTATGCCATTTTGTATTGTGTGTAAAACAATGGACAAATGCAAAAGTGGACCTGCAAGAAAATGGGCAATGTTATGACAAGCTGATGTTTATAATCTGTCAGAGATTCTGAGGCTTTTTTTTTTTTAGAACAGACAAGCAAATTTCTATATCCTGATCTAGCATTTTTTAAATCTGTAATTATATTCAGTTTCAAGAAAACACTTTTCTGATCCAAGGAACATTCTAAGCTTTCAAAGGTGAAGATTGTATTTAATAATTTTTATTTATATTTGAAAACAATATGTCTTGAAAAACTCTTTTGGCATTTATAATATATGAATATGTTAGAGTTCTTCAGGGATATATATATACACATATACATATATAAATACTCACATACATATTTTTATAATATGGCATTGGTTTCTGTGATTGTGGAGGTTGACAAATTGCAAAATCTGAAGTAAAAAGCTAGAGAGCCAATATATAGTTTCAGTCTTTATCCAAAGACCGGATGATCAAAAGAATAGACTGTGTTCCAAAAGCTGGAAGACTCAAGACCCAAGAAAAGCCTGTGCTTCATTCTGAGTATGAGGGCAAAAAAAAAAAAAAAGATTAATATTCTAGCTCATATTACAAGACAAGGGAATGAGAAGAGATGAAAACAAACATGGTTTTTATATACCCACATTCATAAAACTATGAGGAGAAAAATACACATGACAATTACAGTCCTTTCTGTAAATGGTTACATAGCGATAGCGGGTATTTATAACTGCTTTCATCTGCCATCCATATTGCATTTTCCTTATCTTTGTCAGGCACCTTATTCGATGGGGTGACTCAAGACTTTGATTGTTGAGGATATGGACCACTAGTAGTTTTGCCTGGACCAGATTGTTGCTGTTCTCCTTTGTTCTTAATCACAAGGTATGGCAATATTAAGAAACGACCTAAGCATGTATTGTATTCCAGACATACTCTTCCTTACCTCCATTGTGGAGTAGTCATCCAAGTTCTCACTAGCATTTAGTATCAGTTACCTTAGACAGCATAGTAAATTCTTTATTTGCCTGTGAAAGGAGAGACATGAAGAGTACAAAAGTGGCTAAGTGGAAACCATAACTTTTAGTTGTAACTCCAGTTGAAATATATATAATACATGAATTAATATGTATAATATAACACACACACACACACACACACACACACACACACACACACACACACACACACTAATTCAGAACATATACGACCTTTTGGAGAACCTTGCCCCAGACCTGCAAGGTATTGCTACCTATGCTACCTAACTGACACTTTAACTCAGTGTTTAAAAGACCATCCTATCAAGCCAGCTACTTTAAGATGGTGAGAAACATGATAAAACCAGTGTATTCCATGAACACAAGCATATTGACAATTTTTTTTTGCTGTGGAGTGAGTTGCTTGATCACAAGTAGTGCCATTGATACCATGACGTGGAATAGTGTATTCTGTAAGTACATTGACGGTAACTTGTAAGAAGCATTGTTCAATCAAAACCACACTGAGATACCACCTAACTCCAGTCAGAATGGCAATTATCAACAACTCAAAAAATAACAGCTGCTGGAGAGGGTGTGGTGAAAAGGGAACACTTCTACACTGTTGGTGGGAGTGTAAACTAGTGCAACCTCTGTGGAAAGCAGTGTGGCGATTCCTAAAAGCTCTAAAAATTGATCTTCCATATGACCCTGCAATCCCCCTACTGGGAATATACCCTGAAGAACACAAATCACTCTATAAAAAAAGATACCTGCACACGTATGTTTATCGCAGCATTGTTCACAATAGCAAGAACCTGGAAACAACCATGCTGCCCATCAAAAGAGGACTGGATTAAAAAAATGTGGTACATATACACGATGGAATACTACACAGCCATAAAAAAGAACAAAATCATGAATTTTGCAGCAACCTGGACGGAACTAGAGTCTATAATGCTGAGTGACCTCTCACAGAAACAAAGATCAGAATATCACATGTTCTCACTCATATAATGGACCTTGAACATCCAATGTAATACTATAAGAAAATGACTGATGGTACTGGGAAATTATAGGGGTGGGGGGTGGGATTAACAGTAGGAAATATCTGTCTGGGGCTGGGAAAACACCTCTTATCAACAGGGTGCCTGAATGAAACGTAATTGTACACCTAACCCTTAACTGTACCCCACAAAACCATAATAAAAATACTGATTAATTATAAAAAAAATAAAAAATAAAATAATTTTTCTTTGTACTGTTAAAAAAAAGAAGCATTGTTTAAGAAAGGGAAATGTGTATTCAGTGTAAATGTCTATTCTAGTAAGTATAAAATGCTACCCTTTCCACTGTATCATCAATCCAATGTAATCAACCTGCTCCTAGGTAGCTGGTTGTTTACCCCTTAAGAATGATTACATATCTAGAATTAGGGCTGGTCTCTCCTGTTGGTAGTTTGAGTAATGAATAGTGTCTGTAGACAGGTTGTATTTGTTGAGCAAAAATTTATGTTGCCGATCCATGAATAACTTCCATACCTCCTACCCTGACCACTGTATTCATGAGACAATTGGGTGATGGATAGGGGCTGGGGAAAGAGATTATCTGATATTCACAAAATGAGTTATCCTATCCACTTGATTATTAAAATCATTCTCTGCTGAGGTCATTCTTTGATGAGTATTTGCATGTTGCACAAATATATTTATAGTTTTGCCCATGCATAGGTATATCCACCTATATCTTATCCAAATTCCTTTGCCATCAACTTTTCTATTAAATTTCTTCCTAGTCTAATTATACAATCAAATCATTAGCCATAGCACATGTATCAATATATAATTGCACATCTGGTCATTTTCCATTTCACAAAAATAACAACCAAATTTACTGTTCAAAGTTCTGCTCACCGGGAGAATTTTCCTTCACCATTGTACTTCAGGAAGGTCCTACAAAAGGACTGTGTGTTACAGCTGTCCACTTTGGGGTGATTCCTGTATATCAGGCACAATCATATGTAAATTAGACCTGAATTTCTCCTGTCACTCGATCCTAAGAAGTTCTGCATAACACAATACATGTGGTTGGGAGAGAGAAGGTAGTGTAGTAGGAGTGAGAGGCATGAGCATTTGGATCTCTCTTTATTTAACTTACTTGAGCTTTCAGTGTTTACTCAGGACTAATTACATATATACTGCTTCTTTGATAATAGGCTGCTGTGTACATCCAATTTTATGGGGTGGTAGGCCATATAGAGCACCCAGTTTATGAAGGACAGCTCAGGTTATATGGTAACTTGGTGGCCAATGGGTTAAGTGTTCAGTAGTCTTTACTGAGACCCATGCCAAAAACTTTCCTAAAAGGAAAGTAGCTGTCTTCAGAGGTTGGTAGGAATTTTTTTCCCAAAATTATAAGGGCTTATTGTGTGATTTATTTGGATGTGTTTGCCTAACCGTATTCCCGTCTACCACAACCACTTCAAGCATCATTGGACCTGATGAATCCAGTGTCCTAAGTGGTAGAGGAAACTAAACTTGTAGAACTTTCTCTTTTTCTGGGCCCCAATCAAAATTAACAACTTTTTGAGTCACTTGGTAAATGAACTGGAATAACTCAAATGAGGAATATATTGCTTTTGAAACCAAAAGGGGCCCATTAGACATTCTGTCTCTTTTTTTATTCTAGGAGCTGCCAAATGCAATAATCTATTCTATACCTTAGAATACATATCATATTTTGCCTCACACCACTGAATCCCTAGAAATTCTGCTGAGGTAATGGGCTCCTGAGCTTTAGTTTTATTTACTTCCTGCCTTCTGATACATGAATGTCTTATCAATAAGTCTAGAATAGTTGTTACTGCTTGCTCATTAGATCCAATTAGTATAATATCAGCAATGTAATGGACCTGTGTGATTTCTTGTAGAAGAAAAAGATGATCACTATTTCTGCAAACTAAGTTATGGAATAGGAATGGAGAGTTGTTATACCCCT